>JBBGZY010000470.1:1306428-1923392 GCA_037952925.1 Lithobates clamitans
AGCATTTTTACCGCAATTTTACAGTGATTTTGCAGTGTTTTTTTTACCACGATTTTGCCATGTTTTTGCCTTGATTTTGTTCAGGTTACCAATGTAAATGGCAGACAAATGCCTGTAATCTGCCCCAAAGAAGCTCATGTTCTTTTTTGAGCTTATGGTGTTTTTCAGGCATTTTGCTTTAGGTGACAAAATGCTCAGATGTGAACAAGTGTGATTGAAATTAATTGGATTTTATTTGTTGGGTGTATTTCAGGAGTTTTTTTTACATTTTACGATCGTTTTATGAGCTGAAAACTCTCAGGTGTGAATGCAGCCTAAAGCAGATGTAAACCCTCACATATACTGTTGTGGAAATTTTATGAAGATGTATTTTAATATGTATTGTGACAGTGTCTCCCAGTGTTCGTTCTCTCGCAACCCGCTCTAAAGAGCTGACTGGGGCAGAGTGACGCTGGTTGAGATCCGTTAGGTAGTGAAAAACTTCCTGGGATTGGAGAGAGGTGTTTGCAGAGTGGGGGTATGTCCACCAGTGAAAGGGCCCCTGTGCATTACACAAATGATCGTCTGAGGGGATATGTTCACTCTGCAAGGATATAATTGGTTATAGGCGGATGTACGCTCTTGTCTCTGCTGTGTCTGATCAGCACATGTCGTGATTTGCAGCATGCACCTGCAGATAGCCTCCCATCCACAGGGAAGGGTAGTATAAGGATTCCTATCAGCGGAATTGTAGTCATGGTTCATTGGTTATTGTATAAATTCATTTATCCTGTGTTACATCCTTATTTGGTCATTTCCTGTGTTGACGTCCACATCCTGTGTTACATCCTTATTTGGTCATTTCCTGTGAGGTCACAAACTGTGTAGGAGGCGATTAGCTGTTGGAGGCAAACCCTCCAGTTTGGGACTTCCTGTTTGTGTGTAAATAAAAACAAGTGCACGGCTCGGACAGGCAGTGATGCTGATGGAGCTGAGAATGTAAGCTATGGCTTTGTTTGTTTACTTATAGCCACATTTCCTGGACAATACCCAGTGAAGTGAACAGCCTCAGATAATACACAGTGATGAAACAATTCTCCCTACATAAGTTTTACATTTATATCTGCTGTCTTCAGCTTTGCAGTGCCTTGAAAAAGTATTCATGTCCCTTGAAATTTTCCACATTTTATCATGTTACAACCAAAAAAGTAAATGTATTGTATTGGGATTTTATGCGATAGACCAACACAAAGTGGCACATAATTGTGAAGTGGAAGGAAAATGATAAATGGTTTTCAAAATTTTTTACAAATAAATATGTGAAAAGTGTGGGGTGCATTTGTATTCAGAGTAGAGTCAATAATTTGTAGAACCACCTTTCGTTGCACTTATAGCTGTAAGTCTTTTTGGGCATGTCTCTACCAGCATTGCACATCTAGAGAGTGACATTTATTTGTAAACATTTTTGAAAACCATTTATCATTTTTCTTTCACTTCACAATTATGTGCCACTTTGTGTTGGTCTATCACATAAAATCCCAATAAAATACATTTATGTTTTTGGTTGTAACATGACAAAATGTGGAAAATTTCATGTGGTATAAATACTTTTTCAAGGCACTGTATATATCCTTTAGAAAGGGCACATCATGTTACAGATTTTCTCTTCCTGTTCAGCACTGGGAGTTGATTATTGGCATACAACCAAGACAGCTGATTGGAGGAAAGGCACACACCTCCACTCCACACTGGCAAAGAAAGAAAGTAATGTGCAGAGCTCTCCTCTGAATAGACCAGCGCTGTGCTAATCTATTTATAGCAACCTCCCACACAAACTTCAGGCTGCTTTTATCTCCCGTTTCAGAGAACTTGTCAGAAGTTATCAGGCTGATAACAGAGCTACGGAAGAGAGGAAACACACGGGACTCTGTGCTTTGGAGAGAGATAAGAACAAAGAGGAATACCCGCTAAATGGGACTTTGAAAGACCACCAACTCTAATGTAAAAATACATTTCTTTAATAATGATACGCAAATCTATACAAATGGGTAAAAAGATGTATAACGTCTACAGAATACATACATTTCTTAAACACAAAACCAAAACACAGAAAAAAATAATATACAAAATGACATCAGTACTCTCCAATGGGTAGTGTACCCTGATACCCGACGTGTTTCCAGTTTTTTAACACCTTCATCAGGGGTAGAGAGTGGAGTATAGTCAGATATATTTTAGTTCAATTGGAATGATTCCATGTTCAAAGAGGCATGAGAGGCAACTGTTCCAGTGGGCGCATAGACGGACGCCAAACCAGGATAACTGGATGCTTGAAATACAATGCGTTTCCAAACTATGTATGGCAGTGAGTGGGCTGGCAGCAATCAGACTCCACCCTTAGATAGTCAATGCTTATGAAGAATAATCAGGACAGGATATTGTTAAAGCTTCAAATGTAGCTACTAGTAAGTGAATGGAATCCAAGAGTCCCTGATTTTATACGTCCTGTGGAAGTTAAGATCCTGCGTGGAGCGTCATTCCTCTATGTAAGGCAGGCACTTACATAGAGGAATGATGCTCCACGCAGGATCTTAACTTCTATTTATTGTGTAAAGTGAAATTCTGCCCGAAATGGTGAACTTATCATTTAAGACACATTCAACAGAGAGCAGACAATATCAAAAGAAATGCCGAAGATTCAGAAACCTTACTTAGCAGGGTCCTTAAAGTACTGTTGATGAGACCCTGTCATAAATGGTCAAGTCATAAGCAGTCTAAAGAATAGTTTTAGGAATACACATCTCACAGACTGGGAGTAGTGACCTATCTTGACCTAGAGCTGAACTTTTATATATTCAAACTCGCATTCATGTTCCATAACTCCTATGGTAGACCTTTCTAAAAAAGTGGCTACACTAATGTATAAAAAGATACTGATCAGTCAGACACCAAGTATGCCAAATTTACAAGGTCTATAATGCTAATAGGACACATTAGACCTACCAAGAGAAATATATATCAGGTAAAATATATACCATTTTTAGTACCTAACAAAGTTTAATTTCATTCTGATAATATATTGGTTTATGGTTCAGGAAATCTTGTCATATGGAAATATAGATGTATCCAGGATAATTGGGTGTGTGTCCACTGGGCAAACCAATGCACTCCACACACCTCTACCACAACTCTTAGAGCCTTTCATTTGGTGGAATTAACCCTGCAACTCCCTCACATTGGTCAGGAAAAAGCTGTTGTATTTATCACTGGCTTTTGTGTTTATTTACCATGGACATTTTTTGTGAAGGAGTAGGGATTGCTATGTACCTTTTTCTTATTTACACGGGTTGAGAGGGGTTTATGGGGGCCACTTTATTTTTAAAGGGGGCTTCCATATTAAAGCCCCCTAGCCATAGACCCCCACAGCCACTGGGCCAGGGGTGGGATGTGGGGAAGAGACTCTTCTCCTGATCAACAAGGGGACAAGGTGCTTTGCCAGGGGGTCCCCCATAGCAAGGTACCCCCCCATGTTGAGGACAGGGGGCCACATGTTCATCCCCCACTTCCTAGCCACCCAGGCTGCATGCTCAAATAAGAGTATTGTATGGAATATGGGGGTCTCATGCTTTTTTTTCTGTGAGGTTCCCCCTTAACATCCTTACCAGAATAAAAGTTCTGGTATAGAATTTAGAGGAGAACCAATTTTTTTTTTCATGAGTGCCCTTTAAAATTTATACCAGACCTAAAGGGCCTAGTCCAGATTTTGAATGTAAACAAACACTGTTTGTTTACATTCATCTGCCAGTTGGGAATCCTAGCTGACAGCTGAATTTGCCAGGCTGGAATGAGTCACTGGTTTTTAGAATATCAGTGAGTCCCAGCTACCTAACAACCAGGAGGAAGCTGTCACATTTAGCAGTAGCAAAAAAACATTTCAGTCCAACACCCATTCATTCGGCCATTTGTTCATGACTCTTCATAGACCATACACAGTGCAGAAGTCACCCTCATGTGTATTTGTTCTGCTGTTTGAATGTTCTTAGCCTATAGTGTTAGGCTATTTTCTCTAAGGGTGAATAGTAACTCTCATAATCAAGTGTTCTTATAACAATTTTTCCTTTAAGCACTAACAGTTAGGGAATGTTACATTTACCCAGTAAAGGCAAGAAAGAAATAAAACAAAGAAAGAAACTATTACACACCTATTACAAACATTATGGATATATTATTCCTTGTGCTTGCACAAATGCTGAGACATTCAAAAGTGAAGTTTTAAAATAAAATTGACCCCTTTTGCTGTGATAACTATCCCAATAATAATCATTATTATTTAAGTTTTCGGGAAAAATAGCTGTATTTCGTTATTGGTTGTTTTTAATTGCTTTTTAATTGCTTCTATGGAATATGGACATTTCAATGGGACTCTGAATTCAAGGTGAATTTTGTGTGTGGACTTCCTATCTCTGCGATTATTACCCTAATAGACATTTCTAAACTCTGACCTCTATCTTTATAGCATAACCATTTACAATAGTGTTTTACTACTCAAGACTATCAAGAAAAAAGTTGTATTTTTAAAAATGTTTATATTTCATTACTTCTCCTTGTAACACTGTGGGGTTGATTTACTAAAGGCAACTAGACTGTGCACTTTGCAAAGTGCAGTTGCACTCTGCAGGTGCAATTGCTCCAGAGCTTATTAAATGAGGTAAAGCTTTACTTTGCAAAGAACACCCAATCACATGCAAAGGAAAATAAAAAAAAAAACAGCATATTTGCTTGCACGTGGTTGGATGATGGAAGTCAGCAGAGCTTCTGCTCATTTACTAAGCTCTGGAGCAACTGCTCTTGTAGAGTGCAACTGCACTTTGCAAAGTGCACAGTCAATTTGCCTTTAGTAAATCAACCCCTGTATGTGAATTTTAGAACGATTTTCAGAATTGTATAAAACCTGAAGAGATCAAAAGCTTGCATCTTTAATAACTTAAGTTAGCCAATAAAGAGTATCATAAAGAGTATAATATAAACTCAAATCTTTCTGCATAATGTATACTCATCCTAAAGTTTGAAAAGTGTTTGCATGACTGTAATATTGCAAGTTTAATTAATATTTTTGCCCCAATAGTTTTAACCTAGTAATTGAAAGGGTGACATCTTGTCTTTTCGGAGGTTGCTGTCACGTTTAAGGGATTTAAAACATCATATGTAATCCAATGAGATGCCTTTGGAAAGTGCAATTTTATTGGTTATCATTAGGGATGAGCTTCGAGTTCGAGTCGAACTCATGTTCGACTCGAACATCGGCTGTTCGCCAGTTCGCCGAACAGTGAACAATTTGGGGTGTTCGCTGCAAATTCGAAAGCCGCGGAACACCCTTTAAAAGTCTATGGGAGAAATCAAAAGTGCTAATATTAAAAGGTTTATATGCATGGTATTGTCATAAAAAGTATTTGGGGACCTGGACAAAGACAGTTTTTGACAATTCCTTTATTTAAATGCTTCTTCTTTCTTCTATCTTCTATCTTCCTTCGGTTTCTTCCTCCATCTTCTTCTTCTTCTGGTTCTTCTGGTTCTTCTGGTTCTTCTTCCGGTGTTCTCATCTGGCATCTTCCTCCGCGGCGTCTTCTTCCCTTCTTCTTCTCGGGCCGCTCCGCATCCACCATGATGGGAGGCTCCTGCTGTGTGATGCTTCTCGTCTTCTGTTGGTTCTTAAATAACGGAGGGGGGGGTTACCCAGTGACCCCGCCCCCCTCTGATGCACGGGGACTTGACAGGGACTACCCTGTGGCATTCCCCATGACGTAACGGGTAACCCCACCCCCTCTGACATCACAAGGAATGCCACAGGGAAGTCCCCGTCAAGTCCCCGTGCGTCAGAGGCCCCGCCCATCGTTATTTATGAACCGCCAGAAGATGAGAAGCGTCACACAGCGGGAGCCTCCCATAATGGTGGATGCAGAGCGGCCCGAGAAGAAGAAGAGAAGAAGACACCGCGGAGGAAGATGCCAGACGAGAACACCGGAAGAAGAACCAGAAGAAGAAGATAGAGGAAGAAACCAAAGGAAGATAGAAGATAGAAGAAAGAAGATAGAAGAAAGAAGAAGCATTTAAATAAAGGAATTGTCAAAAACTGTCTATTGTCATTTTTAACATTTTTGACACTTTTTTGTGAAATGGTAGGCCCTTACCACTTCACACAGGGGGGAGGGCCAGGATCTGGGGGTCCCCTTGTTAAAGGGGGATTCCAGATTCTGATAAGCCCCCACCCACAGACCCCCACAACTACCGGGCAAGGGTTGTGGGGACAAGGTGCTTTGGGGGGCTACCCCAAAGCACCCTCCCAATGTTGAGGGCATGTGGCCTGGTATGGTTCAGGAGGGGGGGCGCTCTCTCGTCCCCCCTCTTTTCCTGTGGCCTGCCAGGTTGCGTGCTCGGATAAGTGTCTGGTATGGATTTTTGGGGGGACCCCCACGCCATTTTAAAAAAAAAATTGGCGCGGGGTTCCCCTTAAAATCCATACCAGACCTGAAGGGCCTGGTATGGAATTTAGGGGGACCCCCCACGCATTTTTTCCTTAAATTTTGGTTCGGGGTTCCCCTGTGGGGAATTCCCATGCCATTTTTATCAATGAACTTTTATGTGTATTGTCGGACCGGTAATTCATTATTAGCCACGAGTAGTTTTAAATGACTTTTTTTCCTTTGAAATGTCATTTTGCTGTCAGACTGTTCTAAACACGGGAAACATGCGCCCCTTTACAGGCATACTATAGACACCCCCAGGTATGAAATTTAAAGGAATATTACACTTTTATTGTTTCACTTTAAGCATTATTAAAATCACTGCTCCCGAAAAAACGGCCATTTTTAAAACTTTTTTTTGCATTGATCTGTCTCCTGGGACAGGACCCAGGTCCCCAAACACTTTTTATGACAATAACTAGCATATAAGCCTTTAAAATTAGCACTTTTGATTATTCATGTTTGTGTCCCATAGACTTTAACAGTGTTTGCGTGTTCAAACACATTTTTTGCCTGTTCGCATGTTCTGGTGCGAACCGAACAGGGGGGTGTTTGGCTCATCCCTAGTTATCATTAAACTACACAGATGTGTAAAAAGAAAAATAGAATTACATTTCTTAAGATATTTTGTACCACTGAAAATACTTGTGTGCTTTCGGAAATACAAAGGGTATGTTCCATTTCTGGCACTGACCCAAGAAGCGCAGATGTGCATTAGCAGAAATAACTAGCAGAAATCATTATCAATTGGTCCCCAACCACATCTGCACATTTGGCTGCTTTGCATGTCAATACTTTGGAAAAAGTCCTGCTTGCTGAAACTTGTGGTTTAGAGCAAAACATACATTACATAGTAACGCAAGTAAAATGCACCACACACATGCACCTGCAATGCACCTAAAACATGACCTTACAGCAAAGTAGATGTCACTTTTATTTGCTGGTTCAACCGTTTGGTTTCCTGAATCAGCTTTGTGGATATTGTAAATTACTATGTCACCTCTCACATCCAGCTTGACAAATGGACAGTGGGTAAGCAGGTCAAACACTGAATTAGCATCATTACCACTGTCAAATATGTCCTGTCCATATAACTAGTATTTGAATTACTGACAAACAGAAAATCAAAAGGCACTGTTCACTGTTCTTGTCTGAAAGTATAACCCTTTCAGTTTGTATTTTAAATTGTTTACTGGTATTTAGTTGCCTAACAATAGAAAGGCTTTGCACATTATGTTAAATTGGATATTAGTATGATAGGAAGTTAATTTATTACCTCTATGTATAGTGTATAAAACATTATTTATAAATGTACCTGTAGAGCAGCTGAATGGTTCTAGGAAATGCATGGATGTGTTCATGACTATGCCGTATATTAACAGGAAATTTATTTCTGTAATTAAATTAAACTCTAGTTTTTCAGTGATGATACCTTAATCTATGATCATCATCAGTGGATAACATACATATAATAATCAAATAGGTAGGAGTATTTGTTCTTTGTTATAATCCGGCATCACACCAAAGGCACCAAAATCGGACTGATACAATGTTAACAGTAGACTGAAAAAACAATTTGAGTATTGTCTGTCTTATGGAACATTGCTTCATTTTCCCCAACATGCCATTAATCATTGCTAACAAAATCATATCCCTTTTTTTTCTTAGGTCTCCAAAGAACCCTGAACAGAAGATTATTAAACGAGTGATTGGTCTGGAAGGAGATATTGTAAAGTAAGTCTTAATCTAAAGATTGATTCTATTATTCAAAAATGTGTCATATGTATTATTACTGTATGTATAAGAAATAAAACACTAAATGTTCTGCTCAGCACTCACTGCACATGTTGACAGCAGACCATGGAATTCATAGAAGAAGAAAAAAATCTGACTGTGTATGGTGTTCATCTGGGTTATATAGTCAAGTGCAAAGAAACTCTAGTGATATTAACCCAGTTAGAAAGTAATTTTCTTATAAAGGAAGGTGAAACAGTAGCCCTGAATGAAAAAGAGACAGGTAGATAAATTAGTTCAGTCTCTGTAAAACACTGCATAATGAGTCTTTTGAACTGTTCATTTTTTCCCAGAAGTTTTTGGAAAATGTGGAAAAAAATGAAAACGCATTTTTTTTCACAAAGTTGTCCATTTTTAAGATATTTCCAACACATAGCATGTACATAGCAAAAATGACACCCCAAAGTACATTCTGCTACTCCTCCTGAGTATGGCGATACCACATGTGTGAGACTTTTACACAGCCTGGCCACATACAGAGGCCCGCCAGGGAAGTAGCACCTTCAGGCGTTCTACAAGCATAAATTACACATCTCATTTCTCAACCACCTATTATAGTTTTGAAGGCCCTGGAGCCTTCCCAATATTTATGGATCTGACTGTATATGCTTATCGGGGTTATAGAGTTCTGCAAATCATTGGGAAAAGAAATTAATGAGTGGGCGAATTTTATATCATTTATCGTAATTTGGATGATTGTGGGGAGGGCACTGGGTGTTGTCACTGAAATGAAGAAAGCGCATTATCATCTCGTATAGGGACCTGGACATTACAGAAGAATAAATGGGCATGTGGTGAATGGGGTGGGTGGACCAATAGGCATGTCCTTTATTTTTTTTGTAAGCCCCATGTTTATGGTGAGGCCCATAAACATTTTGAACTCCTCCAGAGTCAAAACCTTCCACTCGAATGGACGGGCGTATGAAGATTGGGTGTTGTTGGCAATATGCTGCTGGGCATATAAATTGGTCTTATCCACGATGTGTTGCAGCAAAGTGTTGGGCAAAAATAAATTAAAACAGAAAAATTTGGGGTATTGGCCTGCACACCTGGCTGTGCGGTGAAAGGGGGAATTCTTGCTGATCCTGAGTCGGAAGGCAGCCATGTTGGATTGGCAAGACCATCTGGGAGATATCTAGCGGCCCTGGCTCTTGGGGGACGTGGCACTCCAGTGCTGGTAGTTGGAGTCCCTGTGCTGGCATTTGGGCGTGATGCTGCGGAAGTGCTGGTACTGGGCATTTCTTGTGGCCTTTCGCTGGTGGCAGCTCTGGTACTGGGCCTTTGGTTTTGGGGTCTATCACTGGCAACAGCGCTGGTACTGGGCCTGGGAATTTGATCCTGGGGTATATTGCTGGTGGCTGCCTGGTTTCCAGAGCGCCGTGCTCTTTTAGCAGGGATCTATTCTTCCTCTGAGACATTTGCCGATCCACTACTATTGATCGGTTCAAATGCTGAATTTGATTCACAATCGGAATTGGCATTTGAATCTGATGAGAACTCCCCGCTGCTCTCATCAGTCATGGAGAGGATCTGGAATGCCTCCTCACTTGTATAGAATCTTTTGGACATTTTTTCTGATGGGCTATGCGACAGGTGAAAAATTACGGTTACTGATGGGTGACAGGTGACGGTCACTGATGGGTGACAGGTGACGTGTGAGGGTCACTGGTGGGTGACAGGTGACATGCGATGGTCACTCGTGGGTGACAGGTGACAGGTAACGGGTGACAGTCACTGATGGTAGTCTCTGATGGTGACTGGTGCACTTTATGGGACTGATAGGTGACAGATGAGGGTCATGGATGGGTCACTGATGACGGTCACTGATGATGGTCACTGATGGGTGACAATTGCACCGCTGATGGCAGTCTCTTACGGTGACAGGTGCACTTTGTGGGCACTGATGGGTGACAGGTGAACTTTGTGGGCACTGATAGGTGACAGGTGCACTTGTTGGGCACTGATGGGTGACAGGTGCACTTTGTGGGCACTGATGAGTAACAGGTGCACTTTTATAAGCACTGATGTGGTGACTGTTGGGTGACAGCTGTAATAGGGGGGGGGGGCGATGTGACAGGTTCTCTTTGTGGTGTTGGTGCAGTACACTACAAAACACACATAGATTGGTCACTCACTGCTCCTGGCTCTTCCCTCCTCACACTGGAAATGGTGTGTGAGGAGAGAAGAGCCTGTAACAGCTAGTAACCGGTCTATGTTTACAGTTAGTGATCGGCTGTGGATGGATCACAGCCGATCACGTGGTAAACAGCCGCCAGCCATTGGCTGTTTACCCTTGTCGGTGACAAGCAGTGTCCTGGGAACACACCGCCACCGACGTGACCGCGCTGTGCGCTCCCGATCGCGTGCATGCACGGTCTAAAGCGGGTAATACATAATCGCAGCCGATCACATGGTGAACAGCCATGCCCAATGTTTTTTTTAAAACTGACTTTTTTTGGCAGCAGTGATTTCTTTAATGCTTAAAGTAAAACAATAAAAATGAAATATTCCTTTAAATATCATGCCTGGGGGGTGTCTTTAGTATGCTAGTAAAGCGGCGCATTTTCCCCGTGTTTAGAACAGTACCACAGCAAAATTACATTTCTAAAGGAAAAATTGTCATTTAAAACTGATCGTGGCTGTAATGAAATGTCGGGTCTCGGCAATATAATAAGACTCATTGAAAAAAAGAGCATTGGATCCCCCACAGTCCATTACCAGGCCCTTTGGGTCTGGTATGAATATTAAGGGGAACCCCAAACCAAAATTAAAATAAAAAAATGTTGTGGGGGTCCCCCTAAAATTCATACTAGGCCCTTCAGTTCTGATATGGAAATTAAGGGGAACCCTGCACCAATTTTTTTTTTAAATGTCGTAGGGATCCCCCAAAATCCATACCAGACCCTTCAGGTCTGGTATGGATTTTAAGGGGAACCCTGCGCCAAAATTAAAAAAAAATGGCATAGGGGTCCCCCCCAAATCCATACTAGACCCTTATCTGAGCACGCAACCTGGCAGGCTGCAGGAAAAGAAGGGGTCGAGAGAGCGCCCCCCTCCTGTACCGTAACAGGCCACATGCCCTCAACATGGGGAGGATGCTTTGGGGTAGCCCCCCAAAGCGCCTTGTCCCCATGTTGATGGGGACAAGGACCTCATCCCCACAATCCTTGCCCGGTGGTTGTGGGGGACTGCGGGTGGGGGGCTTATCAGAATCTGGAAGCCCCTTTAACAAGGGGACCCCCAGATCCCGGCCTCCCCCCTGTATGGAATGGTAACGGGTACAAGTACCCCTACCATTTCACAAAAAAAGTGTCAAAATGTTAAAAAAGGCCCACAAACCAAACAATTAAGGGCACAGTGAAAAGATAAAATTAAAATCAGGCTAATTAATAAAATCAACAAAATCAACAATCCAGTCTGTAGTCTGTAGGCTGCTGCTAAAAAATCTTTAAGATAAGATCTATACAAACATAAATGTAACAAGCAGCGCTCATAAATCAAAACAACTTGTTGTTGATATAAAATTGAAACTCAATACAGTGCTGGTGATTAAGGGAATGAGCATAAAATATGCAGTTCAATTAAGAGGTCAATAGGATCTTACTCCGCTGAAAAGACCATTCTCAAACAACGGCTGTACCTTCTATATACAAATCCTGCTCCCTGTTGAAATCAACACTTACCAGATGTCAGTAAGTGAAAAGCCCCATGGAGAAATCTCCTCAAACCCCCTCTTAAATGATTGCTGTCAGTGAAGGGTGATTCTTTGCAGGCTGTGCTTGGACATCAGGGAGTGAATGGCTCATCCCGCTGATCAGATGTCTCGGACACACTGGTGCTCCCTCCCTAGGTAATAGCTGCTCACCTCTGAGCATGTGACCTCACAATTAAGTTCAGTCAAAACACAAATGTGACCCACCTCTGGGTTCTGTAATTGCTGTGGGATCCTGGGCTGCCCAATAACGCTGTCTCCACATACAAACGGAGTAAGAAAAGGCTGGGTAGTGTGATACCATTTAAAATATACAAATTTATTGAACAAAAAAGCAACAGTCCGGGGTACCCACATGGACCAGGTGCTTCAGTGCACCACTCTATCAAAAGCATAAAACTGTTGAGATCGTACTGAGATCGTAGGTCCCTCTGCCTTGAGACAGACCAGCTGTCTTTTGCACCATCCTGTCCCATCTCCAACGCTTGTCGATACAGGGATATGACGTATCTTCCCCAGGGAGTGTTTATTGGACGGTTTGCCTTTCTGTTAAATATTCTGCCGGGAGCCATTTTCTTGTAGCCTGAGGACACTATATTTCCCTTAGGTACAGTGTAATCTAATAGCAGTGTTAATACCCACAGTTAAATAACCATACAGACCCCCACCTAGCGAGAAGGGCCCAATGCCTACTCCATAATACCTTAGCCCTATATAATACAATGTGTAATCCTACAAATATACTGCAATGGTGCATTATCGATCGGTCTCAGAATGGAGTGGACTTACTGCCTCATCCCAGCAATAAAAACAACAACATACGCTAAACAATTGCCAAGTCATAACATTACAAAATCAATTCATGAATAACACAAGAATATAATACCATAAATTTAAATACCAGAACCTAGAAATATAATTAAAGTATGTGATAAAAAATACACTAAAAATATAAATTTATTCCAAAGGTACAGAAAATCTACTGGTGCTTTCTTACATGTGCCAAAGTACCCCCTGCTAGATCTTATGTGATTGGTCATAATAAATCATCAATCAAATAGAGTAAGACATTCCCCTAACATACAGGGCCACTTAAAGACATTTTAAATATAAAAAATAAAAATTAATCGTAAAGGAGACCACCCATGGTGTAAGCTATATCTCAAAATTAGCTCAAACAAGAGGGATACATCTCTATGCATCCTATACCCTACAAAATTGATACCGTATCCACCATGGGCATGTATGGATTAGTCAATGGATGTCCAGCAACAGACCCTAGGTTAATCACCCAGAATCGTACATGATCAAAAGTTACTAAGAGAACATTTTAGGTCAAATTCGTTGTTCAGTCCCCCTGGCGCCAAATAACCTAATTGATGTATCCACCACAATTCCCTCTTGCTGATCTCCCTTACAAATTTTAAACCCCTCCAGTGGCATTTGGGGGCCTCAATACCCCAAAATTGCATCCCTTCTGGATTCTTGTTATGTTTATCCCTGAAGTGGACCGATAAATGATGTTTATCAAAACCGTTACGGATATTTCTAACGCATTCTTCCATTCTGACCTTTAACACTCTCTTGGTTCTGCCTACGTATATTAAATTGTATGGGCATTTAATTGCGTTAACTACCCTACACGGTATAATATCCCTAAAAATGTGTGAGCAGTTTGTGTTAGAGCTAATGAAGGATTTTAATTTTTTTATATTTTTTGGGACCCTCACACAGCTATAGCATCTACCACAACCATGAAAACCCTTGATGTCCCAAAACATCAATGGTCTGGATGGAGACGGTTCAATGACATTATGCACCAACCTATCCCTTAGGTTAGGGGCTCGTTTGTATACAATCCTTTATCTGGTAAACCATCTTTAAGATGTGTATCTTGCTTGAGGACCTCCCAATATCTATTGTTAATTTTTTCCACATCCCTATTTTGTAAATTATAATCAAGAACAATACAGATACCCATATCCCTATTCATTTCTTCACTTTTATTCTTGTCTTTTAACAGACTCTCCCTATCTGTATTTCTAATTCTATTCCGCATTCAAAAAATCAGCCTAATATACTTGGTCCCTAAACATTTTACTTAATTTATCTGTTTGTGTTTTATAATCATCACTTCTCGTACAATTCTTTTTGATCCGCATAAACTGCCCTCTAGGAATATTGTTTATTCAGGGTCTATAACGGCAGCTAGTGGTGGGGATATATGAGTTGTGGTCAGTTTCCTTTAAAATAGGTTTTTGTTTCTAAACCCTGAGGTCTGTTAAAAATCTCTAAATCCAGAAAATGTACATTATCCTTACTGATATCCCATGTCAAACTGATGTTTTGATCATTATCATTCATGGATTGTAATAAAATTTCTGTCTTCAATATCCCCTTTCCATATCAGCAGTAAGTCATCTATAAAGCATCTGTATAATGTAACCCTTGGGTCCGCATTATACAGAATACCTTCCTTCTCCCATTCAGCCATATATAAATTTGCAACACTAGGTACAAATTTTGCACCCATAGCGACACCTCTTATCTGCAGGTAAAAAATATTTTCATACCAAAAATAATTATGTTTTAAACAAAATTCCACATTTTTTTAAATAAATTTTAACGCCGTTTACGCTTCATGTTGGTGTTCTTTTTTAGTGCCCACTTAACTGCTCTTATAGCCCCCTGGTGGTCAATATTGGTATAAAGCGAAGCCACATATGCTGTGGCCTTCACATTCCTATCACATTCCTTTAACAGCTGTAATGTATGTTTGGTGTGCTTTAGAAAGGCCTTGGTTTTCCTTACTAGGGGCTGTAGGTGTACATCTATATATTCACCTAGTCTGGAAGTGAGTGACTCTATCCCGCTTACAATTGGTCATCCTGGGGGGTTGTTTTTATACTTATGGATTTTAGGGATATAATTAATAACCGGTATTCGTCAAACCGTAGGTACCAAGTATTTCTCTTCCTTTTTGTTCAATATATCCCTCTCGGCTCCATATCGAACAATGGATTTAAGCTCATTTCTGAATTGTTTAGTGGGATTGTATTTTAATATCTGATATGTTCCCCTATCCTTTAGAGTTTTATTCATTTTTGTCATATACTGCTCAGTGGATAACACAACAATCTCTCCCCCCTTGTCCGCTGGGCATATGACAATTTCCTTTCTGTTCTCCAATGACCTAAGACCCTTTTTTTATGTCCCGCTGCTCATACACTTTTTAAATGGGTAATTGTTCTAAATCAGTGATGACCAGTTTCTTAAACATGTCAACATATTTTTTGTTCACTATTTGGGGGTTAAATACAGAGTTGTTCCTTAATTCAGTATAACTCCCCTCTAATGCTGTCCTATACATTGGATTTTGAGTGTAATTTCTTTTCAAATTAAGTTTCTGTACCAATTTTTGGATTCCTATTTATTTGGACCCTTTTTTTGGCACATATTTGATTCCCCTGTCTAAGGGTAATGTCTCTTCCCTGGTTAGATTAGTGCTACTAAGGTTATATATCCCCTCACCTAATCTTCCCGCCTTCTTTTTTTGTTGTATCCTTCTTCCTGCTTGTCCTCTCCTTTTTCTATCTATATTTCTTTCTTCCCTGGTGGAATCCCCCTGTCCCTTCTCTAAAAAAGAGGAATTTTCATATTGATTTTATTGGTTGGGTATATCATATAAGGGTTGGTAACTATTGTAGGTGGGCACTACATATTGGTCTGTAGATGGTCTTTCAAACCTAGGTCTCTGTGGTTTTGATGAATAATAATGTCCATCACCCTGAAGAGGTCCCCTATAAGGAGGTGGTCCTTCCTGATGATGATATTCCCCCTGTGGTGGGCCTCTATATTTGCAGTGGTCCTCCCCTTTGATGTGTCCAATATTGGTATCCCTGTGGATTTTGACCCCTATAATATGGAGCATTCCCTGAATAGTTTACTCTTTACTATTTGGTCTCTTGATAACCTCTATTTCAGTTACCGTGGTTCTGTGGATGTCCATGGTATGGTGGTCGGTCTGGCTCCATTATTATTATATCCCATATTATCATACTGACTATAATAGGGTCTTCTAGTATTGTGAGGTGGTCCCTGGAAATTCCCTGGTTCTCTTTCTGAGTAGTGTGATGGTGGCTGATCCTTATTGGTATGCATGGCAGTCTGTTGGGGTTGATTATACTGCTGAGGAGCCTGAGGGATTTTAAATCCCACATTTCTGTCTCCTGTACTATTTCTTTCACTAGTAGCTGAATTTTGAGGAGCTGCACTGTTGGTCATGCCCACATTGGCCTGCCATCTAAACACCTGCTTTTTCTGATAATCACCTAAATCCCAAAGGTATTTCTTTATGTTCTTATTTTCTAAATCCTTCTTTTGCATTTTTTTTGGAGTTCTCCCATATGTTTAGCATATTCTGTAGTTTCTTTAAAGGGCTCAATTTTTTCTTTAAAATCCTTAATCTGACTTTCAATCATTCTAATTTTCCATTGTTTGTTTCCTTTTTTTATCCAATCATTTTTTTTAATTTTAAACATGTGTTAATACAGGGTCAACAATTGCAAGGCCTCGTGAAAGAATTGAGTTTAGACAGTACAGTATTCATATGCGTTCCATATATTTGTATATATTTTTATAAACATTAAAACTTTAATAAACTTTGTTAGTCGTTCAACCAAATACTCCATGCTTCTTGAAAATTTTTATATGATAATGAGTTGAAAGCTAGAAGTTTCTTGAAAGTTGTATTCATGTTGACAATATCAATTACCTCTGATAGGTTTGGAGCTAATGTTGACTTTCACTGCCTAAATATTAAGGACCTAGCCACTAGGAATATATGTGTAACCACCTGTCTATAGGTCTTTGGGTAGATGTCTATACCTATATTAAGAAGGGCTAGTTCAGGGCATGAGAGCAATAGCATGCCTGTACATGAGGAAATACGTTTAAACACTTGGTTCCAGAAGCTTGTTATTGCTGGGCACTGCCATAGGATCTGCAGTAGATTCCCTACTTGGCCACAACTACGTCAGCATAATGGAGAGTGTGAAGAGAAGAATTTTGACAACCGAAAAGGTATGTAGTACCATCTGTTTGTAATGCCTAAGGTCATTTTCCGATGGGTGTTACAATGGGAGGACTTGAGAATAGGTTGAAGCGCATTTTTCCATTGTTCTTGTGTAAATGTGCGTTTTAACTCTTTTTCCCATTTCTGTATGGGGTTTGTTTTATGGAAGTTGTTTTTGTCTTGCAAGATACCATAAAAAAGAGAGATTCCTTTTGCTTTGCAACCTGAGGATGTATAGAAATTCCATGCTGTTGGATGCGTGACTAATCTTTCTAGGGGGAGTCTTGCCAGGAAATGTAGTATGCGGGTAAGTGTGAATGTGTATGTTTGGGGTAGGCAAAATTCTTCCATCACAAACTCTCTAGTTTTAAGCATGTTGTTGTTATAAAATTGATGGATATTGTGCAATCCAAATTTACAAAGGGATTCAGTATTTAACAGAGGGATCATGGCCTCTAGAGTATTCAAAGGAAGAGGGGTGGTGGATATTAAATCATAAGAATTATGCTGTTTAGAAAGGTGTCGCCATGATATGAGTGAGGCTTGTGTGGGAAGAGGGAGCAAAGCAAGATCCCAGGGTTTCCATATTAACTCATAAGAATGATGCTGTTTAGAAAGGTGTCGCCATGATATGAGTGAGGCTTGTGTGGGAAGAGGGAGCAAAGCAAGATCCCAGGGTTTCCACAGATTGCTTAGTAGCGATTTGCAGAGATCTTTGGTAGGTGCTAGGTTTGTTTCTATTTCTACCCATAAGGGAGTTTCACCCTCAAGGAACCAGTGTTTTAATTGATCCAGATGCATTGCCCAGTAATAATCAAATAGGTCTGGCAATCCTGCCCCCCCCGTGGATCTATGTATAATACAGTTATAATACAGTTCCTGAGCAGCGAGCCCTCTTCCCTTTCCAGATGAACTCATGGAGGAGACCCGACATGGTTGTCAATTGTTTAATTGGAAGCGATATCGGGAGAGTCCTAAAAAGATATAGCAGTTGGGGTAATATATTCAACTTAAAGGCTTCCAGCCTCCCACTCCACGAGAGTTCAAATTGTTAGATTCGGTTAAGTTCGTTAGCTATTTTAGTTAATAGAGGTGCGATATTGAGGGTGATTAATTGGGACGTGTTGGCTGTAAGGGTAATGCCCAGGCATTTCCCTCCTTCCTTGCTCCATGGAAATGGGAGTTCGGATTTAAGGATATTTGAAGTGGAGGTTTTTACTCCGAGGTCTAATATTACTGATTTTGAAGTATTCATCTTGTAGTACAAAATATCGCTAAATTAGAAAATTGTTGTAGTACTTGGCATGCGATGGAGAGAGTTTTTGTTGGTTCTGTAACATTAATAGAATGTCATCAGCAAATAAATTTATTTTGTTTGGGGATCCTTGGAACGAAAAGCCTTTAATGGCTGGGTTGGAGCAGATAGCTTCTGCTAATGGTTCTATAACTAAGTTATATATTGTGGGGGATAAAGTGCACCTTTGTCTAGTTTCATTAGAGATGCTGAATGGCTTTGACACAGTACTGGCTGTGTATACCTGTGCTGAAGGACTCAAGTAAAGTACCAGTATGGCTGAAATGTTTCCTGAGAAACCAAATTTAGATAGTATTGTAGACATATAATGTCAGTGTACCCTGTCAAACGCCTTCTTTGCATCCAATGCTAGGAGCAGACACGGCGTTCTGGTTTTTTTCAGCTATTCATATTAATAATCCCTCTAGTTGCGTCTGATGTTTGGTGCCCAGCGACGAAGCCCGTTTGGTCATTTTTTATTAAATATGGCACTATACCCATTAGGCGTTTTGCTAGTACAGTAGTTTGGCGAAAATGTTCACATCGGAGTTTAGTAGGGAGATAGGGTTGGTGTGATTGGGTCTTTCCCCGGTTTGAGAAGGGTGACTATATATGTTCTCAGCATCTCTGGGTGGAGTAAAACTTTCTGTGTTGCTTTAGTAAAGACATTTAAGAGCTGAGGGCTCATTTCCAGTTGAAAGATCTTATAGTACTCATTAGGGAATCCATCTGGGCCTGGAGAGACTTTATGATTTGGGACAGTTCCGAATTAGTTATAGGAGCATTGAGTTTTTGTAATTGATCCTCAGATAGGGTAGTTAAATCTAGTTTATGAAGACATTTTTGGATTACAGGTATAGTTGGTTGGTGGGTAGTGAGGTCATCCTTTAAATCAGCCCTTAAAAAATTCCACTCGACTGCTCGCAATTTGCGAGTGGAATTTAATGCAGGGCGAGTGAGGAGCGGGGGTGGATCAGCCAGAGGACACAGAGCGGCAGGACTGGATTGCCCTGGCGCTGCTTTGAGCTGAGGTGAGGCTGCAGCACTCCCCTCCCTCTCTCTCTCCTCCTCTTGCCTTGTGTATCACACACACAGCGGAGATGTCCCGCAGCTGGGTGGGTTTGTATTCGGCCCTCCTAGACCAGCTCATGTGATTGTATCAGTGTTCTGCCTATGAAACGAGTCGGTCTAGGGGGGCGGGACCTTGTTACACTACATGAGGGCCATCCCCGATGTGTGTGTGATCCATCCAGGGGAGTCCAGGTGAGTCTCTATTGATGATGGGGCACAGTAAAGCTGCATTAATGGGGCACCAAAAAACTACATTGATGGGGCACCGAAAAGCTGCATTGATGGGGCACAGAAAATCTGCATTGATGGGGCGCAGTAAAGCTGCATTAATGGGTCACAGTCAAGCTGCATTGATGGGGCACAGTGAGGCTGCGGGCACAGAGAGGCTGTGTTTACAGGCACAGAGAGGTTGTGTTCACAGGCACAGAGAGGCTGCATTCACGGGCACAGAAAGGCTGTGTTCATGGGCACAGAGAGGCTGCGTTCATATGCACAGAAAAGCTGCGTTCACAGGCACAGAGAGGCTGTGTTCACACGCACAGAGAGGCTACATTCACGGGCACAGAGAGGCTACGTTCACAGGCACAGTGAGGCTGCGTTTACAGGCACAGTGAGGCTGCGTTCACAGGCACAGAGAGGCTGCGTTCACAGGCACAGATAGGCTGCAGGCACAGTGAGGCTGCATTCACAGGCATAGAGAGGTTGCGTTCACGGGCACAGAGAGGCTGCGGGCACAGTGAGGCTGCATTCACAGGCATAGAGAGGCTGCGTTCACAGGCACAGAGAGGCTGCGGGCACAGTGAGGCTGCATTCACGGGCACAGTGAGGCTGCATTAACGGGCAGTGAGGCTGCATTAACGGGCAGTGAGGCTGTGTTCATGGATACAGTGGGGCTGCAATGATGGGCACAGTAATGCCCTGTACACACGGTCGGACATTGATCAGACATTCCAACAACAAAATCCATGGATTTTTTCCAACGGATGTTGGCTCAAACTTGTCTTGCATTCACACGGTCACACAAAGTTGTCGGAAAATCCTATCGTTCTGAACACAGTGACGTAAAACACGTATGTCGGGACTATAAACGGGGCTGTAGCCAATAGCTTTCGTCTCTTAATTTATTCTGAGCATGCGTGGCACTTTGTGCATCGGATTTGTGTACACACGATCGGAATTTCCGACAAAGGATTTTGTTGTCGGAAAATTTTATAGCAAGCTCTCAAGATTTGTGTGTCGGAAATTCCTATGGAAAATGTGTGATGGAGCCCACACATGGTCGAAATTTCTGAAAACAAGGTCCTATCACACATTTTCCATTGGAAAATCCTATCGTGTGTACAGGGCATGAGAGTGCATTGATGGGCATAGTGAGGCTGCATTCATTGGCACCGTAAAGCTGCATTTGATGGGCACAGTGAGGCTGCATTGATGGGCACAGTGAGGCTGCATTGATGGGCACCGTAAAGCTGCATTGATGGGCACAGTGAGGCTGCATTGATGGGCACAGTGAGGCTGCATTGATGGGCACAGAGAGACTGCATTGATGGGCACAGTGGGACTGCATTCATGGGCACCATAAAGCTTCATTTGATGGACACCATAAAACTCCATTTGATGGGCACAGTGAAGCTGCATTGATGGGCACAGTGAGGCTGCATTGACGGGCACAGTGAGTGTGCATTCATGGGCACTGTGAGGCTGCATTCATGGACACCGTAAAGTTGCATTTGATGGGCACAGCGAGGCTGCATTTGATGGGTACTGATATGCTTTATGTTAATATTGTTAAAGTTGTTGTTATTTATTTTTTTAACTTAATTCTGCTTAAAACATTTAACAGTGTAATTTCATGAGATAATTTACAAGGGAGTGTTTAGGGGCAGACTTAGGGGTGGGGCAGGGGAGAGGTTGGGTGGGGCAACTGGTGGCGAGTAACTCTTAAGGCCTGGCTAGTGGCTCAGGACTTGAAATTTTGAGCCCTGCTTTAAATTATACAGTGCATTGTAATAGCTAGCAAATTCATCTGCTATTTCTTGGGGATGTGTGATTTTATGTTTGGTAGAAGATTAGGTGGGTAATTCTAGATTTAGCTTGTTTGATTTTAATTTTATTTGCTAAATATTTACCCACCTTGTTGGTCTGAGCATAAGAGGTAAGTTTTAGCTTTCTAAGGTGTCTATCATATTGTTCAGAGAGTAAGGATCTTTGCTCTTGTCTGAGTTTGTATAGGGATTCTGCCTTTAGGTGTGAGGGGAGTTGTTTATTCCTGGTTTCTAGATTGTGGATCTCTAACATTATCTTCGTTAATTTACTGTTGTATATCTTCTTAAGTCTAGAGTTTTGTTGGATGCAAATGCCCCTTATATAAGCTTTATGTGCATTCCACAAAACCCATGGGTCTGATACCGAATGGGTATTTATTTAAAAAAATTCCTGGAGGTGTTGAGATATAATCGTAGCACTTGGGGATCTTGTAAATTTCTGACATTACAACGCCACACTGATGCTCGATCCAGAAATACCTGCTCCTACAACACCATTTTGATTGCTGCATGGTCGGACCATGTGATATCCCTGATTGGCGAGGAGGAGGTTCTCTGGAGTAGCCTCATGTCAACAACAAAAAGATCTATGCGGGAGTAGGAACGATGTCTGGAGGAGTAGAAAGTAAAATCTCTCTTATTAGAGTGTTTTTAAGCTTGAAGTTGACAGTGTTCCTAATGGCTACCATGACACCTTTCTTCTTCTCTGGTGCATTTGCCAAGAAGATGTGTGGGTAGTCCTTGTGTTCACAGCGAGGATGGTTTTGCGCTAGGAAGTGAGTCTCTTGGACCGCGACAATGTCCGCTTTGCTTGCAGATGCTTCCTTCCAGAGCAAGAATCTCTTGGCTGGGTAGTTAAGTCCATTAGCATTAATGGAAAGTCACTTGAAAGGCATTATAGGATGAAAGGTATATCACGCATGAAGCTTTATCTTTCCAGGGTGCGAGGTTGTGCTTGATATCTAAGATTAGGTAGCTTTTCATTTGAAGAACTGCATAGAATCCTGTACTTGTGACCCCTGAAAAAGTAGACTATAACATGTGAACTAAGAACAAACAGTAAAAAAAGAAACAAAAAATAAAAAATGGACCACTTGAGTGGAATTCAGGGGTCCCCATATAGAAAAAAGCCTTGCCTTCCTTCAAAAATGTGAAGCCAGAGGATGAATTTCTTAGCTGAGCCATCTGGGATGATAAACTGAGTGAATTTTTGGGAGATTTATCAGGCTAAGTTTTGGACTTGACCAGAACATTTGAAATATTTAATATTTTTTCATTGTTACGGCGCCAACATTAGTCACAAACTTCTGGATTTCATTATGAATGACTGGATTGAATTCATGGAGTCCAGTACCATCTGGACAAGATTTTGAATTTGGTTTCCTGAAACCTGGTGCAGATAAAGGACAGTGCAAAGTTAAGTATCAATTGACAATGTATTGATATAAAGGCTATTTATAGATCTTTTTCCCATTGTTGGATGTAAGTGCCTGATTGGCCTGCTTTGGTAGAAAAAGATATGTGTAGATGATAATAAGGGAATGTTTATTGAAGTGAGCTCAGCTCTGCAACTGGCTTTAGCAGCACATCTTGGTCGGTGTCTTTCTAGATACCCAAATCTTTGCAAGATAGATATGGACCGCCTTTATATCACTAGCTTACTATTGTGAACATTTACAGACTTTTGTTATGCTCAGATATGGACTTATGTTATCTAAGTTAAAGGGGCCAGTGGTGGTCATCAGAGTATTTATGGAGGGCTATTATCCCATTTTACATTTTTACAAAGCTAATCCTAAAGTGGAACTAAATCTGTTTCTGTTTTTAATTGCTAACAGGTAGGTTTATAGCAGAAGAGGCTCTGTGTGTCTCTTCTGCCATAACATCCCCCCCCCCCCCCCCCCCGCCGCCTGCTAGATGTTTTTTTGTTTATGAACTGACACCCATGCATGAGCAGCTTATTGTACAATTCTGGCATGGTATAGATGCCAGAAGTAGGTGCTGGGATTAATTAACTCTGCATGTGCAAGATTTACAGTATTCCTGCCTGGCCAATCTAAGGAGCCAAAGATTCTGCCCCAGGAGTAGCACTGGCAGTGGAGTAAGTGTGACCATTACATTGCTGGAGGAGAGCACTGTGCAAGGTAAAAGGATTAGGCCCAAAAATTGAACCAATGCATGGTCAACAGAGTCACCCATTCAATAAAGAGGTGCTTTCAAGTGGATTCTTCAGGTAGGTTGGTATTTATGGATAAAAAAAACTGGTTAAAATACCATCAATGCATTTTGTGGCTCTTTAGTGGCCACTTCATCAGGAAAAGGTGTACAGTACACTTTAATGGGTGGGATCTGTGACTATACTGTAAACAAATCCCACTCATTAGTATGATCAATAAATACATACCTTCCTGAAGAATCTACTTGGAAGAACATTTTAATTGAATGGGCATCTCTGTTGACCACACATTAATTCCATTTTGGAGCCTCATCTTTTTTACCATTGTTCATCAGATCTGATCGCAAACTAGCACATCTGGCAAAACCCAGATGAGCAGCGAGAGTGACTGCTCACATTGTGTATGGAGATATGAAGTCATAAAATAGGTTGCTTGACCCTAGACCGGGTATCCAGCAACCTTATGAATGTAAGTATATGCTTACTACACTTTTTTTTATACCTTTCACGCACATACAACTGAATACTACCCATAGAAGGATCTCTCTTGTGGCTTTTTAGCCCTTGTTTTCTCCTTAACTCTGCTCATCTGGAGCACCACTAACTGCAAGTAAAGTGTACCATAATGTGCAAATACAGTGGGGATGGAAAGTATTCAGACCCCCTTAAATTTTTCACATGCATCCCATATTGACAGAAAAACACAGAATTGTCGACATTTTTGCCATGAGTCTTTTTGGGAAAGCAACAAGTTTTTCACACCTGGATTTGGGGATCCTCTGCCATTCCTCCTTGCAGATCCTCTCCAGTTCTGTCAGGTTGGATGGAAAACGTTGGTGAACAGCCATTTTTAGGTCTCTCCAGAGATGCTCAATTGGGTTTAAGTCAGGGCTCTGACTGGGCCATTCAAGAACAGTCACGGAGTTGTTGTGAAGCCACTCCTTCGTTATTTTAGCTGTGTGCTTAGGGTCATTGTCTTGTTGGAAGGTAAACCTTCGGCCCAGTCTGAGGTCCTGAGCACTCTGAAGAAGGTTTTCATCCAGGATATCCCTGTACTTGGCCACATTCATCTTTCCCTCGATTGCAACCAGTCGTCCTATCCCTGCAGCTGAAAAACACCCCCACAGCATGATGCTGCCACCACCATGCTTCACTGTTGGGACTGTATTGGACAGGTGATGAACAGTGCCTGGTTTTCTCCACACATACCGCTTAGAATTAAGGCCAAAAAGTTCTATCTTGGTCTCATCAGACCATAGAATCTATTTTCTCACCATCTTGGAGTCCTTCAGGTGTTTTTTTAGCAAACTCCATGCTGGCTTTCATGTGTCTTGCACTGAGGAGAGGCTTCCGTGGAGCCACTCTGCCATAGAGCCCCGACTGGTGGAGGGCTGCAGTGATGGTTGACTTTCTACAACTTTCTCCCATCTCCAGACTGCATCTCTGGAGCTCAGCCACAGTGATCTTTGCGTTCTTTTTTACCTCTCTCACTAAGGTAGCACAATAGCTCAGTTTGGGCGGACGCCAGCTCTATGAAGGGTTCTGGTCCTCCCAAACGTCTTCTATTTAAGGATTATGGAGGCCACTGTACTCTTAGGAACCTTAAGTGCAGCAGAAATTTTTTTGTAACCTTGGCCAGATCTGTGCCTTGCCACAATTCTGTCTCTGAGCTCTTCAGGCAGTTCCTTTGACCTCATGATTCTCATTTGCTCTGACATGCACTGTGAGCTGTAAGGTCTTATATAGAAAGGTGTGTGGCTTTCCTAATCAAGTCCAATCACTATAATCAAACACAGCTGGACTCCAATGAACGTGTAGAACCATCTCAAGGATGATCAGAAGAAATGGAAAGAACCTGAGTTAAATATATGAGTGTCACAGCAAAGGGTCTGAATACTTAGAACCATGTGATATTTCAGTTTTTCTTTTTTAATAAATCTGCAAAAATGTCAACAATTCTGTGTTTTTCTGTCAATATGGGGTGCTGTGTGTACATTAATGAGGGAAAAAAATGAATTTAAATGATTTTAGCATATGGCTGCAATATAACAAAGAGTGACAAATTTAAGGGGGTCTGAATACTTTCCGTTCCTACTGTATGCTGTGCAAACTTGCACATTATGCTAAAAGCTCCTATGGAACATCAAAAGTTTAGTTCCTCTTTACCTGTTTTTCTGAAAAAGTCTATTTAAATAGGTCAAAAACAAATTATTTGTAGAGCCTCATAGTTTTAATTAGAAAAAGATGGCCAGAAAAGGAAAAGCTATTGCTGTTTTTTTTATTTCTATATAGCAAATCCAGATTTCTGTGTAAAATCAGTGTCATGGATACACCCCATATTTAAGTACAATTTTGGGCTAAAAAAAATGTTCTGCAGCACTTCAATTTCAGTGAATCTACAAATAGAGTTTTCCCTTTATCCCACAAACACCTGTTAAGTCTATCAATAAAGTCCAACAAATACAGCATCCTGTGATTGTGTTGCATTGATGCAGAACTGCTCCTGAATTAAGAGCAGCATTGAGGCCATGTCTGCTTTTGCTACAAAGGGGATAAAATCAGCATTGTGACTGCTGATTCACAAGCCTATATCTTGTGAATTGGCACCTGGTCTCACCTAGTCCTGCCCACTGCTTCCTGGATTAAGAGCACTGCCTCTATTGCTGAAACCCTCTGTCATGAACCAGTGGGACCAGAAATGTGTGGACTGCGATAGGGAAGACCAAACGCAGGTAATAATAATATGATTTATTATGAGGATAAGTAATACACCAAAGTAAACGCACCTCTGATGTGACAAACAACCACGGTGACACACTATAATAACTCTCCAAACCAAATGTATATACAGGTGTAAGATATGATCATAAAAGTAACCAAGCCAGGATCATACACAGGATACAAGGTACAGGTTACAGGAATACAGGTTTTAGGATAGCAAATACAAGTCAGGGCTCAAGGAACAATACCAAGGCGATCAGTGCAAGCATCTGCCCGGTATAAGTACACCTCCTGCAATCAGTCTCAGGTGATGCCTGACTGCAGGAGATGATGTTTGCTCCAGACTGCAGGGAGACACCCGCTGGTGGACACCAGTACTGCGGCCCATAGATCTGACAATGCCACCAGCAGGTGAAACCATTCCTAACAGTACCCCCCTCGAAGGAGCGACCTCCGGATGCTCCAACTAGTCGTAGCTGCAAAAAGTCTATGACATCAAGCCGGGCTGTGGGCAGAGGCACATCAAGCTGAGCAGCGGGCAGAGGCACATCAAGCTGGGCAGCAGGCAGAGGCACATCAAGCTGGGCAGCGGGCAGATGCACATCAAGCTGGGCAGCGGGCAGAGGCACATCAAGCTGGGCAGCGGGCAGAGGCACATCAAGCTGGGCAGCAGGCAAAGGCACTGGAACATTATGCCGAAACAGCGGGCACTGGAACATCTGGCCAGACAGCGGGCACTGGAACATCAAGCTGGACATCGGCTCATCAGACTGGAGAGCAGGCACTGCAACATCAGGCCAGACAGCAGGCACTGGAACATCAGGCCGAACAGCAGGCACTGGAACATCAGGCCAGGCATCAGGAACTGGATCATAAAGCTGGACATAGGGCATTGGATTATCAGACTGGAGAGCAGGCACTGGAACATCAGACTGCGCAGCGGGCACTGGAACATTGGGCTGGGCATCAGGAATTGGATCATCAAGCATCGGATCATCAGACTGGAAAGCAGGCACTGGAACATCAGGCCGAACAGCGGGCACTGAAACATCACGCCGGGCCTTAGGAACTAGATCAAGCCGGGCATCGGATCATCAGACTGGAGAGCAGGCACTGGAATATCAGGCCAGGCAGCGGGCACTGGAGCAGCAGGCAGGACAGCGGGAACCGGAACATCAGGCTGGAACATGGGCACCGGAACATCAGGCTGTACTGGGGGCACCGGAACATCAGGCTGGACCGTGGGCACTGGAACATCAGGCTGGACCATGGGCACCGGAACATCAGGCTGGACCATGGGCACTGGAACATCAGGCTGGACTGTGAGCACTGGTACATCAGGCTGGACTGTGGGCACCAGAACGTCATGCTGGACTATGGACACTGAAACATCAGGCTGGACCGTGGGCACGGGAACGTCAGGCTGGACCGTGGGTAGTGGGACATCAGGTTGAACCGCAAACACTGGAGTATCGGGCTGGATAGCAAGCACAAGGTTGGCAGGGTTAGGTGGGTCATCAAGTTCAGGACCATCAGAGGCTAGCCTAACCCGATTGGCAACCATGGAGGCAAGTTGGAGCATATCAGCTGGCGTGGAGGCAGACTGGAGCAGATCAGCTGGCGTGGAGGCAGAGTGGAGCAGATCGGCTGGCATGGAGGCAGACTGGAGCAGACTGGCTGGCGTGGAGGCAGACTTGAGCAGATCGGCTGGCGTGGGGGCAGGCTGGAACAGATCAGCTGGTGTGGAAGCAGGCTGGAGCAGATTGACTGGTGTGGAAGCAGGCAGGAGCTGATTGGCTGGTGTGTGAGCAGGCTGGAGCAGATTGACTGGTGTGGAAGCAGACTCGAGCAGATCAGCTGGTGTGGAAGCAGGCTGGAGCAGATCAGTTGGTGTGGAAACAGGCTGGAGCAGATTGGCTGGTGTTGAGGCAGGCTGGGATAATGGCATGGTTGTATGGGTTGGGAAAAACTTCAGTTTCTTCTTTGGTTTAGCCACTGAAGTTCTGTAAGTGACTGCAGGGCTGTAAGTAGGGGATGCAGCTGATTGAAGAGAAGGGCTGGAATATGGTAAGGAAGAGGGAGCTGTGGCTAGGGGGAATTTTTGTGGGATTGTTGCAGGCAGCAGAGAAGAGACAGATGGATTAAAGGCAGGATAGGTTCAGCAAGTGGAAACAGGGTACTGATACTTAGTTGGTAGCAGGGTATATTGGGCTGAGACTGGGGTTGCCATGGGTGATAGAGAGAGACGTTTGAGCAGGCAGGTGTCTGGCAGCAGGAATGGGTTGTTGCAAGCTGACTGAGGCTGAGTGCAATATATCTGACCATGCTTGTAGTAAGGGCTGAAGAAAATTCAGTTTATATGCTGCCTGTCTGACAAGAGACTGCACTGCGTTAACACACTCCACACCAGAGATTCTACTTGAGCCATACTGAAGGGGGGAGAAAAGTCATCACTGCCTTTAGGAATACTGGACAAAGCTAGCTCTGCACACACCTGAATCAAAGGCTGAACGTTTTCAAACAGCATACTTGTCAGGGCTGGGCTCAGCCCTTCCTTCACTGAGCTGGCCGCTCAGCTGTCGGCTAATTGCCAGCTCCTATCTCTCCACAGTTACTCAGCTGTTAATAATTTCCTGCTCGTCAGTCTTGCCCACTTAAGCTGTCTAGTCCAGAGGTTCTCTGCCTTCGCCTTGGTCAACATCACAGAAACTATCTCCTGAGATTCTGTTTAAGACTTGCTTTTCTGACATCTCTTCTGGCTCCAGATCCTGCTTGCTGTTCCACTACATTTATCCCTGACTTCTGGCTTGGGTGACTATCCGTTCCGGTTACTGAACTTTGGCTATGTTTTGACTATGTTTGTTCTTTTTACTTTTATTATTAAACAAGTGTGATTTAACTGTTTTTCTGTCTCGGCTTGATTTCATGGTTTCTGACAATACTGCTCTGATCAACTAGAGAATGGGCAAGATGGATACACTAAAAAAAGTTGATCCCTGGCCCACTCCTTCAATATCTGACGGTAATTAGTATTATCCTCCGTCACCAGTGAAGAAAAATAGACAACTACTGCCGAATGCATTTTAGCAAAAAAACAACAGAACCAAGGTGGCTCCTCTGTGCAGCCACTTCTGGTCAGGGTTGGCCTTGGTGTTATGTCATCAACCAGTGTGACCAGAAATGTGTGGACTGCGATAGGGAAGGTAAAGTAATAATAATATGATTTTTTATGAGAATAAGTAATACACCAAAGTAAATGCACCTCTGATGTGACAAGCGATAAAATAAACCAGCAACCAGCCACAGTGACACACTATAATAACTCTCCAAACCAAATGTATATACAGGTGTAAGATATAATCATAAACATAACCAAGCCAGGGTCATACACTGGAGATCAATCAGATAGAACAGGGAACGGGATAGGACAGGGGGGGGGACAATAGGAGGAAGGGATCAGTCTGCAAGACAGGAGTCCAGGGATGGATGCAGGGTTCAGAAACATAGGATACAAGGTACAGGTTACAGGAATACAGGTTTCAGGATAGCAAATACAGGTCAGGGTTCAAGGAACAATACCAAGGCAATGAGAGCAAGCATCTGCTGGAGGTAAGTATACTTCCTGCAATCGGTCTCAGGTGACGCCTGATTGCAGGAGATGATGTTGGCTCCAGACTCCCTGGGGACACTCGCTGGTGGACACCAATACTGTCTGATCCAATAGATCTGACAGCGCCACCAGCAGGTGAAACCATTCCTGACACCCTCCCAATGTGAGCTGCAGTGTCTAGGAGTGGGAGCGTGTGAGAGACACATAGAAGTTAAGGAAAAAATAATGAGGATTTGGCTCAAACAGAGATTTTTTTTTTTTTTGGACTTTATGAAACTGTTAATAAGAATTTTAAACATCAAAGCTTCTCTTAAGACTACAAGACTTTGTTTTCTGTCCCAGTCAATAAACATGTAAAGATTGAAATCTTGAAATCTGACACCATGATCCAGTCATCCATTTGGTTTCATTATTAGTGGTGTTTGGCTTTTCTTTTTTTTTTTTAATTTACATTGCATTCACTTGCTCTTTTTCATACCACCTGTTCATGCTGAGGTACAGGCAGCAGTGACACGTCACACTGAAATATAACTTTACCATTGTGCCAAAAAACATGTATTCCCACAAGCACTGTATAGTCATGTAAAAAACGTATTATGCCCTGTATACATTTTTGACGTTTTCAACATATTTGAATAAAAAAACGTTAGATCCTGTTTTCAACAGTGCCTACAGATAATGCTGACATACTTTATTAAGAACACAAGAAAAATGTACCTTTTTAGGAATGTACGCAACATTGTCATTAAGCATATTTTGATATGAAACAGAATGTATAGTTGTATAATCTGAGCTGCTCAGGTTCCAAAGCAGCAAAGCAAACTAAATCATAGCCAAGACTCACATGCCAACTATCACTTCACAGGAGTGCTAAAGTTTTGTGTGGCATGGCCTCCATACAACTACATTGTAGGCAGAATCTTGAAAATCTGAGAGTGGGTAGCCTTGTTACATTTGACTCCATATGGGTAAATCCTTTTTTTGACCTGATCCCACCCTAATTGCCTATCCCTCTTTTACCTCTTTCCTTCTTACCTATTCCCCCTCCAATTTTTTTTCTCCTTTTTTCTTTTCTTGTGTTGTGATTGTGCAGACTTTTCTTTCTTGTATATTTCTTCTTCTTGTATATCTAATTATACTGATTGGAAATCTGTCCTTGTATCTCCTTTGTTACTTGTGGTTTTGTATGACAATTCAATAAAAAAGCTTATGGAAGAAAAACATTTTGAACCCACCCCACTTCACTACCCCCAAATACCTCCCTCCTCCCCCTAGGCACCACTCAACGCCTCCCCCACCCCAACCAACCCTCTCCCCCCTCAATGAATGTGGTCTTTATGGATCTGGTCCCTATGTGGGACGCTTGAGCCTGATTGTATGGCTGATGTGATCTAAAACAGCTGCTGCAATATGCTGGTATGGACTGCCGATCTATAACCTGCTGATCTTGCTATGTCCAGCACGCTTTCCCCATATACCAAACAAGGGTACCCGGTGTGGATGTGGGCCTACAAGTACAAGCAGCGGTGTGATTGGTATGGTCTCAACAGAAGCCTTGAAGTAGAAATCCTGTGTGGAAGAGTGAGCCTGTACATCTTTTAGTAAATTAATAGTGACACACAGACCTAGTTTAGTACTGAACAGATGTACAGGCTCACTCTCCCGCACAAGATTTCTAGTTCATGACCATACTGATTACACCACTGCTTGTACTTGTAGTCCCACAGCCGTGCTGGGCACCCTTGTTTGGTATACGGGGGTAGCAGGCTAGACATAGTAAGATCAGCAGGTTACAAATCAGCAGACTGTACCAGCATTTCGAAGCAGCTAATGTTTTAGTTTACATCAGCCATATAATCAGGCTCAAGAGTCCCACATAGGGACCAGACCCAAAAGGATCGCATTAATTAAGGGGGGAGCTAGGAATTGGTTAAGGTGGGGGAGGGCTGCCTGGGGGGAGGTATTTGGGGGTAGTGGAGTGGGGTGGTCCTTTGGGTTTGTGCCGTGGTGGGGGGAATGGAGGAACAAGGGTGAGCGCGGTTCTGGGAGGATAAACCCCCCAGTGGTATCAGCTGGGGGGTATATCCTCCGGAGGGGTATATCCCCAGTGGTATCCAAACTGGTAGCCTTAGTAGATGCATATTTCCTTTGTGGTGTGTTTTTTGTATATGCTAGATTTACACCATGGTCGAACAGAGCATTTCCAGAAATTTTACAACTAGCAGAATTTTCCAGATGGAAGCGTGCAGGGATTACTACCCTGATACAACTGTACTCCAATTGAGTCGTGAAAACATATCAACAACTTTGTACTGAATATAATCTAGATCAAAGATATTTTTTCAATATTTACATCTAATGCCACGTACACACGATCGGAATTTCGGCCAGCAAAAGACCGATGAGAGCTTTTCGTCTGACGTCTGAAAATGCAACTGTGTGTATGCTCCATCGGTCTTTTGCTGGCTGAATTCCAGACAACAAAAGATTGAGAGCATGTTCTTAATTTTTTCGGTCGGAAAAAGTTCCTATCTGAAAATGCGATCATCTGTGGCAATTTCGACGCGCAAAATTCCTACGCATGCTCGGAAACAATTCGATACATGCTCTGAAGCATTGAACTTCATTTTCTCGGCTCGTCGTAGTGTTGTATGTCACCTCGTTCTTGACGGTTGAAAGTTCAGCCAACTTTTGCATGACCGTGTGTATGCAAGGCAAGCTTGAGCGGAATCTCCTCGGAAAAGCCATCCTATCTTTTTCCGACGAGAAGTCCGATCGTGTGTATGCGGCATAAGGCATGCTTTGAAGACTCAAGGTTTTGGCCCAATGGTCTCCTTTTTTTTCTGTTCCTATTTTGGACAGCATAGTTAGTGTAAATACTATGAAGGGCCTTATTACAAAGGTTTATACAGGATTGTTATCCGAAATGCTTTCTAACATTACTGTTCCATGTAGGCAAAGATGGGAGGCAGAAATTGATGTGACCCTAGGGGATATTTGGGATCAAATGCTACAGAATCTACACCTTGCCTCAATTTCTCCTGGCTCAACTTTTAATTTTGTATAGGGCTTATCTTGCCCCGGAGTTGTTGCACAGGGTAGGCAGGAGAGAAAATTCTGAATACGCAAGATGTGCTCAATCTCATTTCTCCTTTATGCGCCTCTTTTGGAGATGCCTTCTGGAGTTATTTCAGTTTTGGCAGAAAATTCTGGATATGCTAAATTCTGTATATGAGACCATGCTGACATCAAATCTCATTTTATGTCTTTTGGGTTATGTAAATTCTAATAGCCTGGATTGTGATCAGAGAGTGGCCATAATGAGATCTCTTTTTATAGCATGTAAGCTGCTACCTCCCGTTGGGTTTCACCCAGCCCTCCTAACTTTGGGGACTGGATTTGCAAAATGGATAAATATGTCAAGTTTGAAAAACACACTTATGCTCAACGCAACACCTCATAACACCTCAACATAGTGGAAGACAGGCAGAAGGTAATTACCTCCTCAAAAGGGAGGAGCAAACTATAAAATAGAGGATTAGAAAATGTTTTGTTATACACAGGTACAAAATTTATATTTATAGCATTGGATATTAGATGAAAAAAGGAAAGAACATTCACCTGTCACCAATGGAATAGAGAAAAGGTGTAATGTACTCCAATGGAGAGGCAGAGGTGTGATAGTATAATCTCCTATGGATAATGGTAATAATTAGTAGTCTGCTGAAAGTATATCACAAATGACGCCACTTGTATGGCACCATATCTACCTGGAGTTCCTGGCATGTGGGACGCCTTCCTGATAAGCCACCTCATGAGCTGGTCCCTATATACTCCCACCGGTGTCTGCCACATGTGTTTGGGCAGCGGTAGCTGATAATGCCAATGAGCGGCGTCGCCGCTGTATGATGCAATGGCGTGATGTGCGTTCCAACAGGATGGTGCATAGGACGACTGTAAAATGGTGGCTTCGTTCTAATGCTCCCTTGCTCTATATGACCTGGGGCGTGCATGAGTGTTTCGGTCAAGAGCAGAATCCACACAGCTAGTGATCTGTGTGGACTGGAGGGGCATAGGAAAGGAACCCGCCTCTAACACACAGACCCAAAGGAATCGGGAGTGTGTGGAACACATATAAAAAAATATACAATTTTTTTTAGATAAACATAATTAAAAAAAGGGAAGAAAATAATTATAAAAAAGGGGGCAAATAGAGCCCTATGGTCACAATACAAAAGAAAGGTTGCTTCTACATGTAACACCACAATAGTGGCTGCTTCTGGAGCTTTTGTAGCACCTTAATACAGTACCGCTAAAACAAAAGACAATAAAATACATTTTACATTTCAGTAAATACAGAACATTAATACATTTGAAGGCCTCTAAGAGGTCTATATCGGGTTCAACAAATCATATATTTACATAATTAGCATAACATATAGATCGTCTGATGGATGCACTCTCACCCCTTCAAAATGATCACGGTTCTGAAGATTCCTCAGGGCCCGCCAAGAGGTCCAATGAGGTGTCTGTGTGCCACAAAATAGAGGGGAACAATAACCCTGCAACCACATCTGCAAAACCTTATGGTTGAAATTGATCAGTATTGGTGTCAACCAAAACAATCATTTGCAACTAAGACCGATTAAACTGAAACCTACCCTATTATAATACGAAGTTAACAAATTGATCAACTGATACTTATATCCTTTCCAAGAGGCAGACTTCATATGTTGAACGTAAATTTCAAGGGGACTGTGCCATCTATAAAATATAATTAAACACGGAACTTTCCATGTAGATCTAAAATTTATCCCCATGAATATTACAATAGATTTAGCAAACAGTTCTTACCTGAGCATTTCCTTAAGGAACATTGGTAAACTAAGAGAAGGGAGTGCTCAGGTAAGAACTATTTGCTAAATCTATTGTAATATTCAAAATCAAGAAAAGTAACAGGTAAGTATTAAAATTGTGACTTGTTTCCCACAGAGAGCTGAAGTCTGACTACCAAAATCAAACACAGGAATGACTTACTTTTAAACTTGGTTTGGAACCTTGCAGGTAACAGGGTGAGTGGCGACAGCAATCTCTCATGGCTTCTGAGCTCTTAAATACCCTTCTAATCCCAGCACACCAGCCTGCTGCGGCCATTTTGGAAGCTCCATTTTAGCTTACTAGGCTCCCTTTTCCCCTATCTAGGTGGCAACATTCCGTGCATGCGCGAACCCGCCGCGGCCATTTTAGAACATCCCTTTTCCCTCACTATGGTTACCCTAGAGGGACAAAAGAAACCAAATACTTCAGAAATCACTACCTGGTAATGAACGAGCACGCTGCAGTGTTTTGGAGACTAAGGAGGGTAAAACCACCATGGGATTACTCCCCATAGTTTCAACCATTTACCTGTCCAAGTAACCATCAGGGGTACAGACAGTCCTTAATCGATGGCTACAGGAAATTCCATTATAATCAAGATGATCAGTCACCCCAGCCAGTCTCATATAAGGGGCTGGAAAAAAGCAAAACAAAGACAAGGGAAAAGGGGAGGAAACATCTGTATTATAGCATTGAAATGGGTATAGTCCAGAGCTGAATAGGTCCCCAAGGACAAATTGCCCAATTGTCAGAATAGAAAAAATGGGGAGATAAGTGGAAAAGTAACAAAGATATCACCCTAAAAAAGGGGATCACACATCTTTAATGCAGTCCCATATATTCAGGACATTGTTAAAAACACCCACTCATTTTGACCAAGCTCAGGCCATAAGTAAACACCCAAGTAAACACCCAAGAACCAGACCACATCAGGAATCAGAGTGCCAAACTATAAGACGAACTTTATAGAAAAACAGTTTAAAATAAATTTTTGTACATTAGAAACATGAAACAACCTTTGCATTACCCCTTTATTTTGTAGATGTAAAATGGAAAATAACAAAGAAACATAGAGGACCTGGGCATCAATAAATAGTAAGTCATCCCTGGGTCATAATATACCCTATAAGAATGGCTTTTTTCTATCCTGACAATTGTGCAATTTGTCCTTGGGGACCTATTCAGCTCTTGACTATACCCATTTCAATGTTATAATACGGTTGTTTCCTCCCCTTTTCCCTGTCTCTGTTTTGCTTTTTTGTAGCCCCTTATATGATACTGTGGCAGGGGTGGCTGATCGGTTGATTCAATCAATTATCAGTGAATTTCCTGTAGCCATTGATTAAGGACAATACAAGGTCTGTATCCCTGATGGTTACTTGGACAGGTAAATGGTTGAAACTATGGGGAGTAATCCCATAGTGGTTTTCCTCTCCTTAGTCTCCAAAACACTGCGGTGTTCTCGCTCAATACCAGGTAGTGATTTCTGAAGTATTTGGTTTCTTTTGTCCCTCTAGGGTAACCGTAGTGAGGGAAAAGAGATGTTCTAAAATGGCCACGGCAGGTTTGCGCATGCGTGGAACATCGCTGCCTAGATAGGGGAAAAAGGAGCCTAGTAAGGGAAAATGGAGCTTCCAAAATGGCCACGGTGGACTCACGCATGCGCGATATGGTGCCGCAAATGATTCAGTACTCAGCAGTTGCTATTCAATCATTGATTGTTCCTTCCCAGCGGTGATGTCAGACGCCACTGGGATTAGGATGGTATTTAAGAGCTCAGAAGCCATTAGAGATTCCTTTGGCCACTCACCCTGTTACCTGTAAGGTTCCAAACCAAGTTTAAAAGTAAGCCATTCCTATGCTTGATTTTCGTAGTCAGACTTCAGCTCTCTGAGCGAATGCTCTGTGTGACCTCATATTGAGAGTCAACTACTCCACGCACTTTATCTTCATTGGATGCTGCTATTGGTTACCTTTATTATTGCACCAATTTGCATTAATATATATCTATATATCTTGGAGGTGTTAGTCCAGTCTTTGGGATCATTCAACAGTATAATGTTTTCTTTTTTAATATGTGTTTGTAAACAATGATTTTAACTTTATACAAATAAAAATTTCAATTATTTTTTACAAATTCTATGCGTGTGCCTATAAAGTCAATTTTTCTATTTTCATTTTTTTTTCTTCCAAGTTTAAAAGTAAGTCATTCCTGTGCTTGATTTTGGTAGTCAGACTTCAGCTCTCTGAGCGAATTCTTTGTGTGACCTCATATTGTGATTCAACTACTCCACACACTTTATCTCTATTGGATGCTGTTATTGGTTACCTTTATTATTGCACCAATTTGGATTAATATATATCTATATATCTTGGAGGTGTTAGTCGAGTCTTTGGGGCCATTCAACATTATAATGTTTTCTTTTTTAATATGTGTTTGTAAACAATGATTTTAACTTTATCCAATAAAAAATTTCAAATTTTTTTTTACAAATTATATGCACGTACCTATAGTCCATTTTCCTATTTTAATTTTTTTTTCTTCCAAGTTTAAAAGTAAGTCATTCCTGTGCTTGAATTTGGTAGTCAGCCAATGACAGCTGATCACAAGATGTAAACAAAGGATCGGTAATCGTTATTTTTGATAGCGTCAGAAGAAAAAAAGCGGACCACCGGCTTCTGTTTGAAGGGACATCGGTCCCAAAGAGAAGAGGCGAAGCTGCCTCATATGTGCCCACAGGTACCACCTGCCAGTGCCACCTGCCAGTGCCACAAATCAGTGCCAACAGTGCCCCCAATCAGTGCCCACAGTAGTAAGTGCCAGCAATCAGTGCCACCTATCAGTGCCCACAAGTGCCACCTATCAATGCCCACCAGTGGTGCCAATCAGTGTCTAATCAGTGCCACCTAGCAGCGCTGTTGATCAGTGCCACCTACCAGTGCCGATCAGTGCCCATCACTGTGACCCATCAGTGCCCATCACTGCCACCCATCAGTGCCAGCTATCAGTGCCACCTATTAGTGCCCTTCAGTGCCACCTATCAATGCCCTTCAGTGCCACCCATCAGTGCCACCCATCAGTGTCCACCAGTTCCACCTCATCAGTGCCCACCAGTTCCACCTCATCAGTGCCCACCAGTGCCGCCTATTAGTGTCCATTAGTGCCACCTTATCAGTGCCCATCAGTGCAGCCTATCAGTGTCCATCAGTGCAGCCTATCAGTGCCCATCAGTGTAGCCTCATCAGCGTACATCAATGAAGGAGAAAAATTACCTGTTTTCAAAATTTATTAACAAAATATAAAATGGTTTTGTAACCAGAAATAAAAAAACCCAGTGGTGATCAAATACCACCAAAAGAAAGCTCTATTTGTGGGAAAAAATGATAAAAATTTAATTTGGGTACAGTGTTGTATGACCGCACAATTGTCGCTCAAAGAGTGACAGCGCTAAAAGCTGAAAATTGGTCTGGGCAGGAGGGGGTTTAGGTGCCCAGTAAGCAAGTGGTTAAGGAACATTGGTAAACTAAGAGAAGGAAGTGCTCAGGTAAGAACTGTTTGCTAAATCTATTGTAATATTCATGGGGATAAGTTTTATATCTACATGGAAAGTTCCGTGTTTAATTATATTTTATAGATGGCACAATCCCCTTGAAATTTACTGTCAACATATAAAGTTTGCATCTTAGAAAGGATATAAGTATCAGTTGATCAATTTGTTAACTTCGTATTATAACAGGGTAGGTTTCAGTTTAATCGGTCTTAGTTGCAAATGATTGTTTTGGTTGACACCAATACTGATCGATTTCAACCATATGATTTTGCAAGTGTGGTTGCAGGGTTATTGTTCCCCTCTATTTTGTGGCACACAGACACCTCATTGGACCTCTTGGCGGGCCCTGAGGAATCTTCGGAACCGTGATCATTTTGAAGGTGTGAGAGTGCATCCATCAGACGATCTATATGTTATGCTAATTATGTAAATATATGATTTGTTGAACCCGATAGAGACCTCTTAGAGGCCTTTATATGTATTTATGTTCTGTATTTACTGAAAAGTAAAATTTATTTTTTGTAATATCAATTTTTATTGATTTTTTTGCACCTTAAAACTCCAATTCTGCTCTTTTGGTATTTTTTTTGTGTGGAACACATATGCCCATCCCAACAAGATGCGCCTTACCTGGAGAAGCCTCCCATAAGCCATATTGCATAGAAAAAGTACATATAACAAATTAAATATTTATTGATACAACAATTACAAAGATAAAATAACATATCAAAAATGTATGGTGTTTTAGCACAACAGCATGGGTAAGTTAATTTCCATAGTACAATGTCCCAAACAAGATGTATTGAACATTTAGCAACCTGGCAAAAATACATCCAAAAAAGTGTGTGGGGGGGGGGGGGGGAGAATCAGGGAGAAAACAGGAGGAGGCAGGAAAATATGTAAGTGGTTGAAACCTTAATAAAGCCCATAACAGACTACTCACTTATGATACTTTTGCACTCATTTATGGCTCATGGATGTTTTTAAATATACTCAAAATAGTTATATGTTATAGGAATGTGCAGTGCTCCTTGAAGCATCCCTTGGCTTAACAGTTTCTGAAGTTCTGATTGTAAAAACATCTGCAAAGAAGTTATTTAATTACTTTACATACAGTATTCTATAGAATAATAAACAAGCAGTTTTCTCCTGTATGACTCACCACTTTGTTTTCTGTAGCCGTATATGCCTGCCCTAGCACAAATAAACGTACAACACAATGGGGTTGATTTACTAAAACTTGAGAGTACAAAATCTGGTGCAGCTCTGCATAGAAACCAAGCAACTTTCATGTTTTTTTTTGTCAAAGCCTAATTGAACAAACTGAAGTTAGAAGCTGATTGGCTACCATGCACAGCTGAACTAGATTTTGCACTCTACAGTTTTAGTAAATCAACCCCAATGTATACATACACACAAAAAAGCTATGTTTTATTGTTTTCTGCACAACATTATTACAGCACTGATTTTTATAAAATATTTTAATTTCCCTATTTTTTTATTTATTTTTTGCCTTTTAGGATATAACAGAGCCAAACATTTCTACTAGTTTTTGTATTTAGAATTTTGATAGAGCAAAATGGCAATTCCTGCAACATAGTAGATAGAAGGTTATTAGGTTTAAATATTCAATTAGCATAAATCCATGTAAAAGCTTTTTGCAGTGAAGTTTAAAAGAACCATTTACTTGTCCTACATAACCTAATAAAAGTGCAGTGATGTAAAGAAAGATATAAAACAGGTAAAGTACCTTGGAAAATGTAACAAAACTGATGTGTACTAATGCTACAAAATAAATGGGATCCAGCTTTTTAAATCATATTCTTCTCCTGTCATTTAGGAAGAGAACACAGAGCAGTACATCTGGACACGGGAGCCTGAGAGTATTGATTCAGATAATCTCTATTTAGCTGTAGTAATGTAGTAATGCAGTCCGAACATAATAGAGTCCAAATCATATGCTTACAGCTCATCATGTCTAAAACCTATTACTGCTTTATCACATAATTTACCAAACTTAAACTGTGTCAACAATATTCAGCTTCATGATAATGAAAAGAAGAAAAGTCATTTTCCTTCTTATTCCTATTTGAATCTCATAACCACCAGTGAAAACTACTTTAAATCCTCATTAGTTCTGCTTATATGAACTATCAAGATTTGTGTCAAAATCACCTTGTAGCACAAAACCAACTTACATTATGCAAAATTAAGATTTAACGTGGATTATTACAGCAATTTCTTACATATATTGAACTGGGAGAACAACATACTACACCTAAATGTGCAATTCAAAGCAAATGACTCTCAAATATAAAAAAAAAAAAAATGCTTGACATCACTACTTCTGTGCTTCATACACATACCTATTTTCATGCCGTATGCATAAATCATTACTGCACAGGTCTCAGGACTCCCTGTTATAAATCGCTCATGATGGAAGAATCTGCTTTGGTTTCAATTTGAGGGCAGGTTCGATGAACATTTTCAAAAATCTGTGAATTGCGAACTCTGTGAACCCTATTGAAATCATTGTGAAGAGAATTTTGAAAATCAGTTCTCTCAATTTTCAAAACTAATAGGCAAGGAATTTCAAATAAAGGGTATGAAAAGCTGGGTACTACCAAGGGGGACATGTATCAATGCAAACGAAAAAGATAAAAAAAAATAGTGTTCAGTACAAAGCAGCCATACTTTTAGTATGGCTTAAAATGCAACATTAAAAATACACAATTCCTAATTAATGGCACTGCTGGGATAGTTAAAGTCATTGTAATGTCTCTTTTTTTTAATTAAAATAACAAACATGTTATACTTACCTGGCTGGAGCTCCTGGCCCCTCCCTCCTGTTGAGTGCCCCCACAGCAAGCAGCTTGCTATAGGGTCATCTAAGCCTAGCCCCAGATCCCTGTGTCCGTGTCAGACAGGGAGCCGTGACCTGGCCCCGCCCCATCTCTCTCCTGATTGACTGATTATTTTTGACAGCAGCAGGAGCCAGTGACACCGCTGCTGTGTCTCAGCCAATTAGGAGGAAGAGTCCCGGATGGCCGAGGCACTCGTGAACATCGCTGGATAGAGATGGGGCTCAGGTAATTATTAGGGGGGCTGAGGAGGGCTGCTACACACAGAAGGCTTTTTATCTTAGACCCCTTTCACACTGGGGCAGTTTTCAGGTGCTTTAGAGCTGGAAATAGCCTCTGTTAAGCACCTAAAAACCGCCTGCCATCCATTCCAGTGTGATTTTTCACACTCGGGCGGTGTGCTTGTGGGACGTTCCGAAAAGTCCTACAAGCAGCATCTTTGGAGCGGGTTGGGAGCGCTTTATTTAGTGCTCCCAAAACGCCCTGCCCATTGGAATGAATGGGCAGCGCTTTCAAAGCGCCTGAAAAGCACTTTGAAAGTGCCGCAAAATGGGAGCTTTTAACTCTTTTTTGGGGGATTAAAGGCGTCCCATTAGCGGCCACACGGCGGCACAAAAGCACCACTAATATAAGCGGCACTTTAGCTAACGGCTGGTGCTTTCAGTGTGAAAGCAGTCTTAACCTCCCCAGCGGTATGATTATTTCAGATTTTTGATGCTCAAAATGGTACAATTTTTTTGCACAGAAATTTGGCATTTTATATTGTAGGCCTGTAATTCTTAGGAATAACTCACTTAAATCTGTTCAAACAAGAGTCTAGTAGACATCCCGAGTATGATAAAGTTTGAAACACGAAATCATAAATTATAATATCATAAATAACTATAAATAATTATAACAAATAATAGTATAATAATAATAATAATTATTCAATAATGTAATCAAATCAAAAACACTGAAATTTGCTCAGTTGCAGAATTGTCGCTGTCATTATTTTTAGTGTTTCATGACGAATTTCCCCACAAATCATTATCGCTCAATTCTGCAAGTGCTTCTAATTTATTATCGCTGTTTTCTAGCTGGTCTAAAACCGCTTTTGATGTAAAGGGACGGTTTTGGTTGCTATGGACAATCTCCAGTTTCCAGGCAGAAAGAACAGTAATTATAATATAAAAGTGCATGCAGGGCACTAAACAAACCACTAGGGACAAAAGGGATGTGAAATAATTTCATACAGTAATGTAATCTGTAAGATTACAGTGTACTGTATGTAAAGTGTGTGTTTCACTTTTTGAATTTGGCGCCGTGCTCCGTCCCCGTGAGTCGCAGCGCTCACAGGAAACGGAGCTCGGCTCTGTGATGAATCAAGCAGAGACACAGCCACCGCACACTGCGGGGAGACATCGCAAGATCCTGGGGACAAGGTAAGTAAGCTGTACCTGGATCCTGCGATGTGATCCCGAGGATGGCTCGGGGTTACCGCTTTTGGCACTGAAAATCCACCCCGAGCCACACTCGGGAATACCATCAGGGAGGTTAATGCATTGAATGCTTTAAAATAAAAAAAAACCTTCTGCCTTTACAATCACTTTAAAGGTCAGAAATATATAAACCAAGACAATTTTATGGTACAGTTGATAGAAGCCCCAACTAGAAATTATGCTCTGCTAGACCTGATAATTTCAAACCATGCAGAGCTTATTACTAATGTTCATACATAAGAACATCTGGGTAGCAGTGATCATTACATGATTTCATTTAACCACGCAAATTAACATACCTGTACATTGGTACTTTGATGTTAAATACTGGGGTTATGGCAGCAGCTAGCTGCCATAACCCTGGTATTTTCAGGAACCGCGTGTTTTTCTCTTTCAGATAAAAGTGGTCTCCGCGGCCCCCCTCCCACCATGCTCCGATCATCTCAGCCGCTTAGCAGAGCGGTAGGTAGCAGCGGAGACGATCGCATCTGCTCCCCTCACTCCCTGGATGCCGAGTGAGGGAAAGATAGTTTGAGAGCATCCCGAAATGCCGGAGTTCTCTCATCAACGAGATCAGTGGGTTTGTTAAATGGAACAAAACATCGTCAGCGTAAGCTGAGAGTTTATGTTCCGTGTTGCCTACTGTCAGGCCTGCGGTGTCTGTATTCGCTCTCACTTTACGCAGCAAGGGCTCAAGGGCTAGTGTGTAGAGGAGAGGCAAGAGGGGACACCCTTGTCTTGTACCATTCCTGATCAAGAACCTAGATGAGAAAATACAATTGATTTTAACTTGTGTACTGGGTTCTGAGTAGAGGGCTAGTATCCAGGCAAGCATGTTCGATTAACCCCAAGGTGTCTAGGACTTCAGAGATAGGACCAGTCAATCCAGTCAAAAGCTTTCTCAGCGTCTGTGGACAGTATCAAATAAGAAGGTAGTTCCTGCCTATGCCTAGCCCAGTGTATAAGCTGTATCGCTCAAATGGAATTGTCTCTAGCCTCACGACCAGTAATGAATCCTGTTTGGTCAGGGTGGATTATGTGGGGCATGAGGTACTTCAGTCGGTTCACCAAAATTTTCGCCAGTATCTTTATGTCAGTGTTCAGTAAAGATATGGGGCGGTAACTCTGAGGGACAGTGGGGTCTTTGCCTTCCTTCGGTATTACTGATCTATGTGTCAGTAGCACCTCTGGAGGGATGATCCTGCCTTTTGCTAGGGAGTTAAAGTATCTGCACATGAGATTTATTAGTATCGGGGAGAGCGTTGTGTAGTACGCTTTAGTGAACCCATCCGGGCCTGGACCCATTGGGAAGTGATTTAACAGTAGATTCAATCTCTTCAGTAGTGATTGGGGACTCTAATGCCCCGTACACACGGTCGGATTTTCCAACAGAAAATGTGTGATAGGACCTTGTTGTCGGAAATTCCCACCGTGTGTAGGCTCCATCACACATTTTCCATTGGATTTTCCGACACACAAAGTTTGAGAGCAGGATATAAAATTTTCTGACAACAAAATCCGTTGTCGGAAATTCCGATCGTGTGTACACAAATCCGACGGACAAAGTGCCATGCATGCTCAGAATAAATAAAGAGATGAAAGCTATTGGCCACTGCCCCGTTTATAGTCCCGACGTACGTGTTTTACGTCACCGAGTTTAGAACGATCGGATTTTCCGACAACTTTGTGTGACCGTGTGTATGCAAGACAAGTTTGAGCCAACATCCGTCGGAAAAAATCCTAGGATTTTGTTGTCGGAATGTCCGAACAAAGTCCGACCGTGTGTACGGGGCATAAGTCTGACCGTTGGTCATCGTTCAGGGGAGATAAGCCGGTCGTTGACAAATATTCTCGGAGATCTTGGTCAGCCTAGCAGCTCTACCATCAGAAGTCAGGTTGGCATCTAAGTTATATAGCTCTGCATAATAATCGCGGAACCCAGAGGCTATCTTAGATAAAGGAAACACCAGTTCCCCAGAAGAGGAGCGGAGTTTATATACAAATGTCTGTGCACGTTTCGTACGTAGGGCTTTGGCCAGCATATGGTCGCACTTATTACCATGTTCATAGTGTTTATGAGACAGGTATCATAGTTGTTTTTGTGCTTGATGGTCCAGTAAGCGCGAGAGCAGCTCTCTAAGCTTCATCAGTTTTAGTAAAGCCTCAGGGTCCCCCCCACTCTTATGCTTGAGTTCCGCTTGTTGGAGTGCAGTGAATACCTTATGGAAGTCCGCTTGTCGTTCCTTTTTAAGTTTAGTGCCCAGGGAGATTAGCCCTCCCCGTATCACTGCCTTATGGCCCTCCCAGATTGTCCCATTGCTAAGGTCTTCCATTGTGTTTTCTTGAAAATAATGTGCCAAGACTTCCGAGGTCTTTGAAACTACTACAGTCATCTAGCAAGTTTTCGTTTAGTCGCCAGGATCAGGCCCTATGGGTGCCTGAGGGCAAGGCGAGGGTAATAGTAACCGCGGTGCATGGTCTGATATCGTAATGTTCTTGATGGACGAGTACTGCAGGAGTTCCAACGTGGGGTGGTCTACATAGAGCAGTTATATACGTGTGTATACATTTTGTACCCTAGAGTAGTGACTAAAGTCCCTGCCTGAGGGGTGAAGTACTCTCCAGCTATCCACTAGTCCAGAGGCCTGGAGGGATTTATGGAAGTGTTTAAGAAATGCATAGGAGTAGGTGGGCCATCTGTGGGATGTGTCCAGTTAAGGGTTGGGGCTTACATTAAAGTCACTGCTGAAAATTAGGGGGCCTTCCTTGAACTTGGCCAGGCACTCCAAAGCCGCGTCGATAAAAGCTAGCTGATTTAAATTGGGAGCCTATATGGTGGCGAAGGTGTATTTTGTACCTGCAATAATCCCTTTCAAGAAGACGTAGTGGCCCTGAGGGTCTACCAGGTTGCCCGTGTGTTGGAAGACAGGTTTTATGGATTGCTACGGCCGTACCCCTGGATTTACTGACTGGGGAAGTACTTAAATACCACTGACTATACAGATGCGTGGGCAGTTTAGGTATTGACTGGTGTGTAAAATGTGTCTCTTGTAAAAAGACAACTTGTGCTTTCAATTTTTTCAATTAACACCATAACTTACTACGTTTACAAGGGGAGCAGAAACCACAAACATTGTATGAGATTACCTTGATATTAGCCATAGCGATTAACTGGCTTGTCCCGTGGCAGGTGGGGGGGGGGGGGCGGAAGCAGCGAAAGACTGGATGGATCCTGTGAAAAAAAGGAAGGGGAGATGGAGAGAAAGAGATTGGGTAAAGAAAGGAACATGTATGAACATCATTGATATCATTAACAAGACAGACTGTCATGTATAACCAAACGATAGTTTGTGATAACTGCAGGCTGAGCCCGGGAGCTCCCCAGTCACAGGGGGGTCCCCAGGCCAAGACCTATCATCCCAATAGGGATCTAAACCCGTATAGGGGCGGCCTACAGGGGGAACGTGGGCCAACATAGAAAAAAGGGGGAGGGAGTCTGCTCCTCACACACCTCTTCTAACGGTGTATATTGTACTGGGTGCCCGGGGGGAGTATAGGGGAGAGGTTTAGGAACAAAGGTGGGCCCTAGGGATTAGGGACTCAGGGAAGGTTCGCTTGTGACCCGGGTTTTGCATCATGGGCCAGGTCTCCTTCCCATGAGGTAAGTTATTGATAAGACCTATCACGACCGGGAAGAAAAGGGAAGATTAGAATCTGGGCCGGACCATCAGTTTCTTGATATGGAAGGACCAGGCGATACATCTATGGCTCTGTGTTGGTGACCTCGCCTACGGCTGCGGCTTGTTGTGTATACAGCCAGGGCTCCTCGCCAGTCCAGGAAGTCCACAGGGTCCAGCCCAAGAGATGACAGGAAGTGTGAAAGGTCATCCTTGGTGAGTAGCGTAACTGGTCGGCCATCTTTGGTCGCCTGCAGGTAGTATGGGAAACCCCATCTATAAGGTAGGCCTGCTTCTTGTAGGGCTGCCAGCACTGGCTTCAGGGCTCTATGCTGCATAAGGGTGCTCCTAAAGATAGCTTGATAAAAAAAGAGGTGGGCACCATCAAAATCAAAAAACGGCTTTTTGCACATCTTCTGCATAATACTTTTGTGTAGTTTGCATATGATGTCCCTGGGATTGTATGCATTGTCTGCATCCTGTGAAGGAGGCCTCAGAGATCAGTGGGTCCGGTCAATCTCAATGGGCACAGTATCTGGGAGCTCCAGGATTTCTCTGAATATCCCCATCATGATATCTTTTGGAGCAGTAGCTTCTGGCAGGCTATGAATGCGGATGTTTGCACGCCTGCTACGGTTCTCAAAATCATTAAGCTGAGATAGTAGATGTTTCTCTGATCCTCGGCAGCACATGTCATCTGCAGGGTTGACAGTGTGGGGATAGCCTCATCTAGCCTCTGTTCCAGTGTTTCTACTCTTGTCCCCAGATGTGTGGTATCTTCCTTAAGCTGTGCAATGTCCTCTTTAAAGGCCTTTTCCACCCGTCAGGTAAACTTCTCTAGGTCCTCTCTAGTGAGAAGAGACCAGATATGCCTTTAAATGTACCCATCGTCCATGAGGTAGTGTTGTTTTTTGGGTTTGCTGACCGGCGCCATCTTGAATTTCTCCTGTGCCTTGCCGCGGGTCCCGGGAAAATGGTTATCCAGCTGCCCCTGTCGGGATTTTTTGCTGCCTGGGTTCTGGGTTGTGTTCCGCCACCTCTGGGACATGTCATGAACCATTTCCGGACTCATAATATCCGGTGTGCTGCTGTTTGTGCTGTGGTGATAGCTGGGACCAGACACGTCTTCACTCCTCCATGTCCAGGACACGCCCCCTCGTTTCATAATATTCATAAATGAAAACCTACTTTGAAAGTAAATATATTATTTTTCTTTAGTACATAAACCCAACTGAGACTAAATGTTTGAAGGGGGTTTATTTACAAAAGTAAAGAAGATCATAATTGTAAAAAAATAAAATAAACAATAAATCAAAACAATTAAAAAAGCCGTTAGTGGGTGCTTGGAGAGTGGGGAGTTGGTGATGGTGAAGGGTTTGGCATGAAAAAATTATCCAAAAGAGGAAGATGTTTGAAGAATGTAGTCATGTCTCAAGGATAGTGAGCAGTGTGGGTGGTTGTGGAAGAGGGCAGATGAGGAATGTTGGCCAAAGAGAAAGTGGTATAGCAAACCTGGGGATGGGCAGTGTCAGGTGGGGAATGATGGGGATAGTGGAAAGGGGTTTTGGGGTGTTCTGAACCATATGTGGGTTTAAACTGGGCAAGTATTGTTGGACCAGGAAAGATGAGAGGGTGTAGTGGTAGTTGACCTCAAATAGGTTTGAGAGAGGTGGCTGGGAGGGAGTTCAGGATTGAAATATTGTTGGGATATGGAGGAGTCTAAATACAGTTGAGGCACACAGTGGCACAGTGGAGGTGAGCTGTAACAGGTAAAAAGAAAGTAGAGAAGTTGGAGGTTTGTAGAAATTCTAAAACAATTTGTGTAGTATTGTGGTCTGCTGAAGGTGCTTGAACAGGTCCACTCTGTTGATGCTCTTGCTGAGTTTTGATCTGTAAACCTAAAGCATCTTAAAAACATATTTTGGCCTATTGGCCCACTTTTATTAAACAAAATTAAAGTTCCACAAAAACAGTTTCCCACACAGAAGTTTCCACCATCAAAATGAGTAATACAAAATTGCTAATGTGTAAATAGATGACTCCCGCACTATCTATTAATCTAATCTAGGGGGCACTGCTGCAAACACCTGTGTATCTGATTCAAACAGAAAAAATTGGTACATGTATAAATGGTGATGTTTGCGCTGTGTGAAAGAGAGTATGTGGACAAAGCAAAGAAAATAGAAGTGATGCTACTAATATATAAAAGGTGGGTGATGTGAAAAATAATATCAAACATGAATCACATAAATAGACATAGTATGATCCTGATGAAATCTTGACAAATCAATTGGTATAATCGAGTGGATAAATAATAAAGTGAGACAAATAATCACATAAATAGATGTGAAAATCCTGATGTAAACTTGACAAATCTATAAACAAAATCAAGTGAATGAAACATCTAGTGAAACAAATATAGTCCAGTAAAAAAAAAAAAAAAAATAATAATACAGTGATGAGTAAAAACTCAAACGAAAGTCCGTGTAAATTGTAATCAACGAGTCCCACCACCAAAATGGCACACATAAAAAATAGCAAATCTTCAGTGATGACATTCATGTGTCTGCAAGCAGCTCACCTTACTGCCGTAAGGTATACAGCATGGGTTAATCACAGATGCAAAGTGAGATGGCAGATGCAAAATATGATGATCCCCTCCTGGCTGTGTTAAATTGCTTGGATGATCTCAATAGCAGGTTTAAAACATAAGGAGAAAGAATACAGTTCATAGCATAACTCTGTAAGATAAACAAAGGGGATGGGACAAAAGAAGATCCAAAAGTGATGCACGCACTTTTAAAATAAGGAGCATAGACGTCAATTCACGAACAACGAGTTCCTAAGCCCCTGTGTATGGTCCTGGGTCTGCTCTTGCTCCAAGACACTTCCAATAGACTTCCAATAGAAACTCAATGGGTAGTTTTAAAATATGGAAAAGAAGGTGCTCGTAGCATAATCCCGCATTAAAAACAATTTATTGTGATAACAACCATAAAAAACAACCTCACATTTGTAATGGCATGCAATACAGCCAACCACAAGCACCGAGCTTGTCTCCTACAGTCAGATGTGGATGTGCCTAGTGCTTCCAATCCCGATGCGTATCATCACATCACGTGCATGGACACATAGGATAACATGATGGAGAGTTTATTGACTGTAGAATAAAATGTCTGAAGCCAAAAACAGCAGCTTTTGCTCTCCTAGACAGAAGTTTTCTAAGGTTCCCAGGCCAAGAGCACACCTGGCTCCCGCTTAAGCAGCACCGCTGTTCTTTTTATTGGTCCCTCATACCATCTTTCCTAGCTCTCCTGGCTCTCTGGTTTCTCCTGGCTCACTCAGCCTGCAGTTACAGCACCCTGCTGCATGGGCCCACTTTCTGGCCTTTCGATAGGGGATTTCCTGGCACCTTTGCCCTTTCACTTTTTTGAGACCCCAAGATTCCTGCAATCCCCTGGATTCCCCCAGTGGCCCTAGCTTTTTCAGTCTCCTGGACTTACTTAGATGCCTCAACCCCTAGGCCCTGTGGTTAAGGAATTTCTCCTCCAACATGGAGTGCTGTTTCTCAAGTGAAGCACCTCTTCTAACAGACCACACCTGCCTCCTGATGCAGTTTCATGGATGGAGCACACACCTGTCTCTTGAAGGAAGCGCTGAGCTATGCCAAAGCCTATCATTATAATGTCTACACACACTTGGACACAACCTGCTGGTCTTCAGTATGACATGGGTTGGAGACTTCTTCCATCCCAAACCACCTCAAAATCTTCAAACCATTCTCAATCCAGGAATACCAAAATCCAGAGAAAGCAGTAAAAACTGTTTTCACCCCTCATAACTGATACTCGGGAGTCCCACACCCTGCATATGTACAAACCCTGTGTCCTTTCTACAACCGTTTTCACAGTAACAGGGCCTCAAGCTGTCACAAGTCCATTTACATCTGTTTGCCCAGAGACCTGTTTGGAGCTGCTAATCATCTCTTCCTGAAAAAGCTTTATTCAACATAGGAGCTATGAAGACCCTTGAAAATATGTGAAAAATAGATGTGAATTCCATCTGCTTTGTGAATATAATAACACAAACAATTTGCAATATTTTACATGATTAAACTGTTTTTTTTTTAACATGCTTCCACGGTGTATTTTTTTTATACAATTCATCCACATTGTAAATACTGCCATTTACTTTTAGTCCTTGATTAGGAAGTGTTTATTGACTGTTTTGAGAAGCGATAACCAGAAGAGTCTTGGGTGGAAAATAAGAGCTGTTTGATCTTGTTTGATCATTTGTTTTATAGACAGATAAAACTTCAGCTTACCATGTAAATAATTAAGTTAGAATAATTACTTTCCAAAGAATGCTTGGCTGTTAAACATATAATTAGATGATGTTATACAAAATGTTAACACTGAAGTTCATAAAATCAGACAAATGTTCTTTGTAGATGGAACAGGCAATTATGAAACATGGTAGAAAGAAATTAGTTTTTAAAGAACACTTCCAGCATATTTGTAGTAAATCTTAAAGTTCCAATAAATGTTTCTAAAATAAATAATAGCCTGTTCTGATTTAAGATTGCTAAAAGGTATAAGTTAAGCAGCAAAATAAAAATATTGAAGCTTTGTAGTTGAATTAACAATCCCTGATCAAGTTCTAATGTTTTATTTTCAAGGAAAATCAAACTTCCTTTTTTTATAAAGCTCGGTTTACACTGGGGCAGCTTCAAAGTTTAATAGTAGTCAATGCAAGCCACTCTGAGGTCGCCCCCAAGTAGTGAAGGAACCTTTTTCTAAGTCGGAGCGCCTTGAGTCGTTCCAATTAGAACGGCTCCATTTCACTGAATGAAACTCTTGAGTGTCAGACTATGTCGCCTGACAAGTCGCCGCAGTCTTAACAAAATGAGGCAAAAAGGATAAAAACACAAACTGCATATATAAAATGTAACTAATGCTGCCTAAAATATCTTAATTTCAAGTCCAAATGTACTGTATGTTTTGTAGGTAATACTTGTAGACAATAGCTACATAACAGTTATTGACATTAAAGCTTTATATGTTAAAGTTCAAGTTTTTATTTCTGTCTGTGACTCCATTTGGAAGATTACGTCTCACAACTGAGCCTTTGAGGATTTTACAAGAAACTGGGGACCAGGAACCAGAGCTGCACTAACTGAAACAGAAAGTCATGGACAGCAATACAAACATAGACAGAGGCTCTAACCCCTCCTCACTCTACTAGAACCGTGTTTTTGCCTGAGTTCCCAATAATGAGATTTCCTGTTTCAAGTCCATCATTTCCTGTTTCAAGACAAACTAGGGAAAATCACCTCAATAGGGACAGAGACAAAAGTTTGAGCTGCAGCTTTAAGCCCAAATCCAGTCAAAGCTTTTGTTTTTAGCATAGTGGGATAGGGTAAGAAATTCTGGTAGGTTTTTATTGCTGTGTTTCCTCTGGGATTTTTTTCCACAATTCCTGTTGAAGTAACACGATATTTGTTAACCACTTCAGCCCTGAAAGATTTGGCTGCTCAATGTCCAGGCCATTTTTTGCGATACGGCACTGCGTTGCTTTAACTCACAATTGCATGGTCATGCGACGTTGTACCCAAACAAAATTGACGTCCTTTTTTTCCCATAAATAGAGCTTTCTTTTGGTGGTATTTGATCATTTCTGTGGGTTTTATTTTTTGCGTTATAAATTTAAAAAAAGTGACAATTTTGAAAAAACACTTTTTTGTACTTTTTGCTATAATAAATATTCCCAATTTTTTTTAAAAAAAGCAATTTTTTTCCTCAGTTTAGGCCGATATGTATTCTTCTACATATTTTTGGTAATACAAATTGCAATAAGAATATATTAATTGGTTTGCGCAAAAGTTATAGCATCTACAAAATAGGGAAAGATTTGTGGCATTTTTATTATTATTTTTTTTTTTTTACTAGTAATAGTGGTGATCATCAGCGATTTTTATCAGGACTGCGACATTATGGCAGACAGATCAGACACTTTTGGCACATTTTTGGGACCATTGGCATTTACACAGTGATCAGTGCTAAAAAAAATGCACTGATTTTTTTTGTAAATGTCACTGGCAGGGAAGGAGTTAACAGTTGCAGGCAATCAAGGGGTTAATTGTGTGTCAAAGGGAGTGAATCCAACTGTGGGGGGATGGGACTGCCTGAGTGAGGAGACCGATCATTGTTCATACTTAGTATGAAAAACAGATCGCTCTCCTCACCCCTGGTTGCACTGAGATCTGTCTGTTTACATTGACAGATCTCCGTTCTGTCTCTGTGTGGAGCGATCATGGGTGCCCGGTGGTCATCACGACTGCACACGCTCCCTAGTGGTCAAATGGGGATATGACGTAAGGTAACGAAATTTTGCCCAGGGGAGCCAACCTGCCGCAGTACAACTGTGGCGGCTGGTTGGGAAGGGGTTAAATGACATCTCCTGGAATGCCTGCCAGCTAGTGTACAAGTTATTGAAACAAACTTTAAAATGTGTCCTCAAGACAGAATAGGGAAAGAAAAAAAAAAAAAAGGGGGATTATCCTATAATGGGTGAACTGAAACTATTTTCTTTTAAGAGGGAGCAGTCCATACATTCATGTATGAAGAAGGAAAAATGGACATAAAAACCTGACTAAGCTCAAACTCAAATATACACACTATGTGCTGTATCCATAAGGAATTGTAAAGGAAGAATACAAAACCCACTATATCTAATAAAATCATAATTGACCAATTATTAAAAAACACACACAAACATAGCAGCCGCAGGGAAGTTGTATAGTGCCTTGAAAAAGTATTCATACCCTCTTGAAATTTTCCACATTTTGTCATGTTACAACCAAAATCGTAAATGCATTTTATTGGGATTTTATGTGATAGACCAACACAAAGTGGCACATAATTGTGAAGTGGAAGGAAAATGATAAATGGTTTTGCAAATTTTTTACAAATAAATATATGAAAAGTGTGGCGTGCATTTGTATTCAGCCCACCTGAGTCATTACTTTGTAGAACCACCTTTCGCTGCAATTACAGCTGCAAGTCTTTTTGGATATGTTTCTACCAGCTTTGCACATCTAGAGAGTGCCATTTTTGCCCATTCTTCTTTGCAATATAGCCGAAGCTCTGTCAGATTGGATGGAGACAGGGCCATCTTTAAGGCAGGGCAAAAGGTGCAGCTGCCCTGGGCCCTGTCATTATTGTTGGGCCCAAAGCAGCTAGCTCATACTGGCAAACTATCCTGGTTTAAATTCCCCCGTCCCTTAAAATTTTAGTCCTGTGCTGTGTCCCGTTATCTCAGTGTGAAGTGCTGCTACTAATTCTGCCCAGCTCTGCCCTATTGTTGTGTACAGATGACTCAACTGCAGACCCTGTGTTTATCTATAAATAACCAGCTTTGATTTGTAAATAGCCGCAGCCGGCAGCATTGATATGTAAATAAAGGCGGCATTCATATGTATATCATACCTCCCTGAGGTCATATCCACCATCACCTATACTGAATGCTGCCCACTGGGGAGACAAAGGGGCATGCTTGAAAGTCCTACCTGCAACTGTGGTCATTAAGCCTAACATCAGCCCATTCTGCAACGGTAAGCAAATTGGTGGGGGGAGGGTAGATTGGGATGTCCAGAGGTAGGCAGAGAAGGTAAGGAAGGTGGGTGCAAAGATAAACATAGGAGGCAGGTAGAGTTAAAGGGGTGGAGGGTTCGATTGGAGATAATGGGGGAGGTTTGGGGTGCAGGAGTTTTAGGTGTACTGACAGGGTGGATAAAAATATAGGTAATGTGTAGGGCAGCTCATTCATTTCAATGGGCTGCTCTATGCACTAGAAATGCCGAAGAAAGTGCCTAACACTTTTTCAAAACCACATGGTGCCATAGCACATGTCAGCAGATGCGTGAGGATGTCATTAACAATTGATGGCACTGCTGTGTATCTGCTAAAGGGCAGCACGTTTCTGTGGTGTCAGGAAAAAGATTTTGTACGCGTTCCCGACACACAAATGTGAACACAGGCTAAATGTCTCAGTTACATAGGTGGTCAGTGTAAATCTTCTCATTACATTGGGTCTTGGTGTAGAATCCTTTCATTCACACTAGTGGCCAGTGTGAATATCCTCCTTACATTGGTGGTCACTGTAAATCCCTCCTTACATTGATGGTTACTGTGAATGCTTCTATTACATTAGTTGTCAGTGTATCGGCAGTCAGTCGGTGAGGAGCCGGGCATTGAATGCTGTTGCGGTTGTGAGTAGTGGAAAGCACGGATCTGTTATCACCATGAGCCAAACTGACCCAGAGTGGAGATCGATCTAGCTAACCATATATAGCCCAGGGGGTGGCTACATAGCGTGTTTTGACACAATTTAAACACTGTGTCACACGCTCCAAGGTGAGCGCAACCACTGTGGGGGGGCACTGAGGCACATCACGGTGTTTATGGCACTGGGATTCAGCACATTGGAGGATTTGGACGTTTTTTTTTTATTCTTATGGATATGGAAGCACTTTTTATTTTGGGACACTAATATGAAAATTGTTGATTGCATCTCTATAAACGCATTGTGCGGTTTATGTTCAATATCTCAATAGATATTTGCATGTTGCACGTTATAAGAGCATTGCATGTTTTATTTAAGTTTTGTCACTATATTTGATATATAATTTACGCACAATTATATTTTAGCACCATTCAAGGTGCATGTGTGCACTTCATACTTTTACTGTTCACAGGTTTATATATATACTGTATGCATGTGAGTGATATAAATTATTTCTAATTTTACAAGAGAAATTGGATATTATCCCGTAAGACATATAACCAAGCACAACGCAAACTTTTTTTATATATATATATATTTTTTGCACAATTATGCACATTATATGTGAGCAGTGACATTTTTTTCACTAGTGATTTTGGATATTTCCCTGTATGATATATAATCAAGCGCAACGCAAATCTTCTTATGTTATATTCTTTGCACGGTTATGAGTACGTGGACTGCGTCTGCTGCTAGATATTTATCTTTGGTACTGTTTGTATACTGAGCATAGGATTATTGTGGCTCGCAAGACTTCTATCTTTTGTTTTAAACCCCTATTTTATTGGTGTCCAGTGTTGAAACCACTCTTTATATTGATAGTCGGTAATAAAATCAGCATTGCCATTGATCACACCCTTCGCCCCCTACCCCCCCAGCCCTGCCACTGATCCCAGGAGTTCTAGGATCTCTAGGAGTTTTCTGTCTATTAATGGGTCCCCTCACCTCCCCAGTCCATGGTGTGCAAGCAGTAAGGAGATAATGTCCTGTAACCACTAGCGACCAATCAGTAATGAAGTGCAGTAATCTCTTGCACCCAATCAATAAGCAGAAATAATGTGCTGCAAACTCTAGCAACTAATGAGTGAGCCATAATGTGTGCTGTAACCTCTAGCAACCAGTCAGTAAGCGGTAATGATATGCTGTAACCTCTGGCAACCAATCGCAATCGCTGTCTGATCTGTATCAGTAAACTGATTTTGAGTCTAGCTGCTATTTATTGTGTGTATATATCAGAGCAGGTGGAGAGCGAAATTGCATTGGGGGGCCCAAGAAAATGTTTGCCCGGGGTCCAATTAGTATTAAAGACGGCCCTGGATGGAGAGCATCTGTGAACAGCAATTTTTAAGCCTTGCAACAGCTTCTTAAATGGATTTAGGTCTGGATTTTGACTGGGCCATTCTAACACATGAATATGCTTTGATCTAAACCATTCCATTGCAGCTCTTGATGTATGTTTAGGGTTGTTGTCCTGCTGGAAGGTGAACCTCCTCCCCAGTCTCAAATCTTTTGCAGACTCGAACAAGTTTTCTTCTAAGATTGCCCTGTATTTGGCTCCATACATCTTCCCATCAACTCTGGCCAGCTTTCCTGTCCCTGCTGAAGAAAAGCATCCCCACAACATGATGCTGCCATGATGGTGTGTTCAGGGTGATGTGCAGTGTTAGTTTTCCACCACACATAGAGTTTTACTTTTAGGCCAAAAAGTTCAATTTTGGTCTCATCTAACCAGAGCATCTTATTCTACATGTTTGCTGTGTCCCCCATATTGCTTCTCGCGAACTGCAAACGGGACTTCTTATGGCTTTCTTTCAACAATGGTTTTCTTCTTGCCACTTTTCTATAAAGGCCAGATTTGTGGAGTGCACGACTAATAGTTGTCATGTGGACAGATTATCTGGATCTCTGCAGCTCCTCCAGAGTTACCATGGGCCTTTTGGCTGCTTTTCTGATGAATGCTCTCCTTGCCTGGCCTGTCAGTTTAAGTGGATGGCCACATCTTGGTAGGTTTGCAGTTGTACCATACTCTTTCCATTTTCAGGTAATGGATTGAACAGTACTCCGTGAGATGTTCAAAGCTTGAGAATTTTTTTTAGAACTGTAACCCTGCTTTAAACTTCTCTACAACTTTATTCCTGACCTGTCTGGTGTGTTCACTAATGTTCTCTAACAAACCTCTGGGCTTCATAGAACAGCTGTATTTATTCTGAGATTAAATTACACACAGGTGGACTCTCTTTATTAATTAGGTGACTTTTGAAGGCAATTGGTTCCACTAGATTTTAGTTAGGGGTATCAGAGTAAAGGGTGCTGAATACAAATGCATGCCACACTTTTCAGATATGTATTTGTAAAAAAACTGAAAACCATTAATCATTTTCCTTTCACTTCACAATTATGTGCCACTTTGTGTTGGTCTATCACATAAAATCCCAATAAAATACATTTACGTTTTTGGTTGTAACATGACAAAATGTGGAACATTTAAAGGGGTGTGAATACTTTTTTAATGCATAAACCACCTCCTTTATAAACATGTATTAACACATGTTTATAAATATATGTGCCCCAGTGGGGGGTACAATCTATATAAACTAGATCAATAAACTTATAACATTGTCTCCTCCATATTATAAAGTGGTAATATATACCTTTGATAAGGTATGTTCCAGGACTGGTTTTTAATTAGATGGTATTCAAACTTCATTAAGAGATCTTCTCATGGATATGCAAAAGTCCATATCACATGTGGACAGTGTCACCCCTGTGTGGCCAACAATGTGATAGATTATTTAGATTGTGATGTAAAATCTACCAAGCTGAGAGTGATATTATAGGCCACTACATATGGTTAGTAATCTGTAAAGTCCATAAGGGGAACCCATTTAGGATCAGTCCTTATATGTACAGTTTGGAATGAGAATGAAATGCTGGCTTTTATAATGAACATCAGATACAAGTGTCAAATGAATAACATAGGAGAACTTCTCCAACTATGTGATATATGGTTTGTCATTACCCAGTATGGGAGCCATCAGTGTAATTTGAAGAGAGAAAAGCCATTTAGTACTCAAGTAAAGCAATTATACTTAGCCATCCATATGGATCCTAAAGAGTTCAAGCTGTATTGGTAGCAGTAGCTGTATATAAGTCCATTTTCACGGAGAATGTCAGTTCCGTAAAGGAATGGAGCAGGTAGGGGAGGAGGTATTCCAGAGGCTGGCTGCAGGGGTCCAAGCTGGAGGCCTGACCAGTTTCTCTGACCACGCCGGCTGCTTCAGAAGCAACTGTCACATGACCAAACATAGGCAGAGGCTCTGACCCTTCCTTACTCTTCTAGAACTGAGTTTCCATTGATGAGATTTGCCATTACTTCATGTTTCAAGAGAAAGTAAGGATAATCACCTCAATAGGGACATGGATGGTAAGAAGAACCAAACAGTGACTCTAACCCTTCCTTGCTCTATCCAACACAAAGAAAAAATTTGAGCTGCAGCTTAAAGCCTAACTCCTGTCAAAGCTTTTTGTTTTGGGCATAGAGTGGGATAGGGTAAGAAATTCTGGTAGGTTTTTATTGCTGTCTGTGTTTCCTAAAGGATTTTTTCCACAGTTCCTGTTGAAGTAACACCATATTTGTTAAATGACATCTCGTGGAATGCCTGCCGGCTACTGTACAAGTTAGCAGGCAGCAGGATCATGGCTAGTAAGATGCTGTCGGTCACAGCACCTTAGCAAACAATGATGTTGTGCAGCATGCACAGAGAAATTAATAATTTATTGTAAGTAGTAATGTTGCCAATAATTTACTTTTAGGCTGCTGAAGCAGCAGGTTGTTCGGTGTTGGCTAGGATTGAACCCTACATTAGGCCAAACCTTGAACCTCACTCTCACCCTTCCCTACTCTACCCAATATAACTGCAACAGCAATTTTGCTGAAATTGGGCTTTACATTGACTTTTAATTTAACTGTGACACCAATGAATGGTTTTTCCAAACAGAATTCCGCTCAAGCTTGCCTTTCATACACACGGTCACACAAAAGTTCTCTGAACTTTCGACCGTCAAGAACGCAGTGAAAAATAGAAAACCTGCTCTTAATCTTTTGCTGGCGGGAATACCGCTAGCAAAAGTCCGATGGAGCATACACACGGTCACATTTTCCGATCAAAAGCTCTCATCAATCTTTTGCTGGCCGAATTTCCGATCGTGTGTATGCGGCATGAGGAAATTTATGAATCTTCATATAGACATGTGCTTTCTAGGGGTGGCATAAGGTTAAGTTCCCATAAAAACATTGGTGAGAGTGTGAAACACGTTATCCTTCTTGTCCCCTGCTGTTATTGTCATCTCTTGTCATTTAGATTTTATCTGCAATAAAGTGGATAATCAGTGTGCAGCCGTCCGGACTTTTCTTTGTCTTTTAACATGAAAACATGCTTATTATTAAAAAATGATTCTTGTATTCTTGGGTATTTTTTTTCATTTCTTTCTGCATTTTCCTACGATCATATAGGAAGAATATTTTATCTTAACACATTGTACAAGAGTGTATACTTTTACGATTTATGTTAAGCAAAGACACATACTATAGCAAGTTCCTAATCTCCCCTTGGATTAGCGTTTTATATTGTTTGCAGTTGACATTTTGTTATGATATATATGTAACTCATGTTACTATATTATGATAATATAGGATAAAGCAAAGCAAGCATGACATTGAAAATATAAACCTTTTTGGTTTAAGCTATTTATGTTGTTTTCTTTTTAATATAAATTTTCTTCTTTTTTGAACGCTAGTGGATATGCTGTTCCCCCGAGAGCAAAGTTACAAATCAGGTACTCGTGGAGCACAGTGAAGGACAATCCTCAAGAGAAGTTGCACACTAAAAAGGATTAGTTTTCCTTTTGAAGATTTATGTTTTCCAAGGTTTTTTTCTGCAGCACATTGTGTGAGAGCTTTGCTGAATCAAAAAGCAGCCAGTAAAATTATTTTAATGCAAAATACAAGCATATATGATATTTTTAGATGTTTCATATTACCAAAGCGGGGCACTTCTAGTGATAAGTGGTTTGTGTCCTTTAATCCACAAAGTGGTAAATCAACTTTGTTTATAAGAAAAATTGCAGAATTCTAATTTGTGAATTCACCTATGATAAGCTATCAATTGTCACCCAATTCTTCATTTCACATCTGGTATCAAAAATCTGGCCCCAAATGCTGTACAGCTCTAAACTGAAAAGTGTCATTTTTAAAATAGGATTGAACTTAAAATAATGCTGACAGGTAGGGTTCTTTTTCACAGAAGAGACCTTTTTGGTCTCCTGTCGTAAATGCTTCTCCCTGCCTGTCAGCAATAATGTATATTGAGATTTGCATGCGCAGCTCAGCATACATTTATGGCACCCCTCTGTGCCATGATCGAGTAACTCCAGTGCACATGCATGGGAATGATGTCATCCTGGCCTGGCTATTCAAGTAGCCAAACAGACAGAACCAGGAAAGAAGACTGAGAAAAGATGAAAGCACCCATGACCAGTGGAAACTGGAAGGCATTGTTCAACAGGTAAGTTTGCCATAAAATGTTAAAAAGCAGTGTATACTAGAACATTATGGCATATGTGGGACCATTTATTAAGAAAAAATAAATAGCAGAGCTTAATTCCGGCTTTAAAGGATATATGTAGTAGGATAAATATGTAGCCTGAATGTCACTGAGTTCACTACATTCTTACTCATTTACACAGAGCATGTGAAGTCAGAATTAAATTCTGATCTGTTCAATTGTTCCAGGTAATTAACTCAAAGGAGGAGATTTACTAAAACTGGTGCACAAAGAATCTGGTGCAGCTGTGCATAGTAGCAAGTTATCTTCTAGCATCAGCTTGTTCAATTAAGCTTGGGCAACAAAATCTAGAAGCTGATGAGTTACTCTGAGAGCATTAGAAACATATGAAAGTGCATATCAAAATGCACTCTCCATGCAATATTAACCTCTTCACACCTGCGCTAGAGCCAAAAGACGACTACCCCTCGGCCCTAAATTGCCAGGAGGGCGTCAATGTACGTCCTCCTGTGCATGTGATGCCTGCATGCCCCCTGTGAGCCCCGTGCAGCAAACTCTGTGATCAGAGAGTCCACGAGTCCACAGAGGCCAATAATCAACTTTTTTTTCCTCACGGTGGCAGCATGAGGAGAAAAAAAAAACGAATTACCATCTTGTGTAAACAGGACATTTGTCATGCACACTCCAGATCCACTGCTGCTAAGCAGTGCCAACCAGGGCCACCTACTAATGCCCACCAGTGCCACCTATCAATGCCCACCAGTGCCACCTATCTGTGCCCATCAGTGCTGCCAATCAGTGTCCCATCATTAGTGCCACCTATCAGTGCTGCCTATCAGTGTCACCTAACAGTGCCCTTCAGTGCTGTCTATCAGTGCCACCTCATAGTGCCCATCAGTGCCACCTATCAGTGCCTCCTGATCAGTGCCCACCAGTGCCACCTCATCAGTGCAGGCTCATCAGCGCACATTAATGAAGGAGAAAAATTACCTGTTTGCTAAATTTTATAACAAACTATGAAAACTGTTTTTTTCCTTCTAAATTTTCGGTCTTTTTTTGGTTGTTGAGCAAAAAATAAAAACTCTAGTAGTGGTTAAATACCACCAAAAGAAAGCTATATTTGTGTGAAAAAATGATAAAAACTTCATATGGGTACAGTGTAGCATGACCGCGCAATTGTCATTCAAAGAGTGAAAGTTGAAAACTTTCCTGGTCAGGAAGGGGGTTTAGGTGCCCAGTAAGCAAGTGGTTAAGTGTGCTGCAACATGCACAAATGCTCATCTATGCACTTTGTTGCATTTTCTTGAAGAGGTATAAATATAGGAGACGTCCTTTTGTAACCAAACATGTCATTTAGTAAACATGAAAAATTATGTCCAGGTTTGGTTTGTACTAAGGCAGCTTGTGTGTGCTCATACCTATTAAGAGTATCTGCTTTAGTGTGAAGGAGTAGGTTACTTGAATATTTGGCATACAAAGAGGTTGTCACCAACAGTGGTGCTTTGCTTGACTTTCTTTTGTTTGTGGACTAAATACTTGTTTGAAACCTGTGCTATCATCATATATTATTTCATCACATTATATTTTTTTATGTTAGATGGGTATTTGGATCAGTGCACTAATAGACACTGGAGGACTGTGCAGTGAATGTTGGGTTTTAACCTCTAGCCCGGGTGTGTTGCTGGATTTTTTTTTAATTTCAGAATGCTCTATTGCCCCAAGGAACTCTTGTTTAGCCATAGCAGCTGCAGCTTCCTTTTATGAATTTTCAACAAGGTTTCTACAAACCTGCTTATAGGTGTGATTTTCACCTTAAAAGGTAAGGCTCCTACTGGCCCTCCCTTTTGCCTAAAAATTGAATAAGGTTTCATTTTATCCCTTCAAAAAACCTTGTTGATGTGTTTTGTATGCCTTCGTGCAGGCCTATTGCATTTTTATGCATTGAGGGAGGCTTGTTACTGTGTTTTGTATGCTTTCAGGAAGGTTTGTTGCTGTGTTTTGTATGCCTTCAAGGAAGCTTGTTGCTGTGTTTTGTATGCCTTCGTGGAGGCCTACTACATTTTTATGCATTGAGGGAGGCTTGTTCCTGTGTTTTGTATACCTTTGGGAAGCCTTTTATTGTGTTTTTATGCATTAAGGGAGGCTTGTTGCTGTTTTTTTATATGCCTTCCAGAAGGTTTGTTGATGTGGTGTGTTTTTTATTCAGGGATGCTCGGTGCTGTGTTTTGCATGCCACCGGGGAGGTTTGTTGCTGAGCCTTCTATTTTCTTCATGCATTTTTTGTACCCTTCTAGCCTAAATTTTTCCTTTGCTCTCTTTAGTCTTAGTTGCATTTCAGGCTTTGCAAAGACTTTGAGGAATTTAGGATTCAGAAAAATGATTTGCAGAAAGGTGTCTAGCGAACATAGGGGGTTATTTACGAAAGGTAAATCCACTTTGCACTGCAATTGCACTAGGAAGTGCAGTCGCTGTAAATCTGAGGGGTAGATCTGAAATGAGGAGAAGCTCTGCTAATTTTATCATCTAATCATGTGCAAGCTAAAATGATTTTTTTCCCTTGCATGTCCCTCTCGGATCTACAGCGACTGCACTTTCAAGGGCACTTGTAGTGCACAGTGGATTTGCCTTTCATAAATAACTCCCCTAGTGCTGTTATAAAGGTGCTTGTGTGTATTGCTGTAAGCACCCACTTGCGCCAACAGAACAGCAGGCCTTTGTGTACTGCAGTGGTGGTTAGCTTGGTATATATATAGTCCCTTGCAAAAGTATTCATACCTATTGACATTTTCCACATTTTGTCATGTTACAACCAAAAAGTAAATGTATTTTTTTGGGGATTTAATGTGATAGATCAACGCAAAGTGTTGTGAACTGGAAGGAAAATGATAAATGGTTTTTCAAATTTTTTACAAATATCTGAAAAGTCTGGCATGCATTTGTATTCAGCCCCCTTTGCTCTAATACTCATAACTAACATCTAGTGGAACCAATTGCCTTCAGAAGTTACCTAATTAGTAAATAGAGTCCACCTGTGTGCAATTAAATCTCAGTATAAATACAGCTGTTCTGTGAAGCCCTCAGAGGTTTGTTAGAGAACATTAGCGAACAAACAGCATCATGAAGGCCACTGCTCAGGTGGGAGAATCTGTCCACAGGACAACTATTAGTCATGCACTCCACAAATCTGTCCATTACGGAAAAGTGGCAAGTAGAAGGCTATTGTTAAAAGAAAGTCATAAGAAGTCCCGTTTGCAGTTTGCGGGAAGCCATGTGTGGGGACACAGCGAACATGTGGAAGAAGGTGCTCTGGTCAGGTGAGACCAAAATTTAACTTTTTTGACCTAAAAGCAAAACGCTATGTGTGGCGGAAAACTAACACTGCACATCACCCTGAACACACCACCTCCACCATGAACCATGGCGGTGGCAGCATCATGTTCTGGGGATTCTTTTCTTCAGCAGGGACAGGGAAGCTGGTAGGAGTTGATGAGAAGATGGATGGAGCCAAATATAGGGCGATCGTAGAAAAGAAAACCTGTTAGAGTCTGCAAAAAGACTTGAGACTGGGGGCAGAGGTTCACCTTTCACCAGGACAAAGACCCTAAACATACAGCCAGAGATACAATGGAATAGTATAGATCAAAGCATATTCATGTGTTAGAATGGCCCAGTCAAAGTCCAGACCTAAATCCAATTGAGAATCTGTGGCAAGACTCAAAAATTGCTGTTCACAGGCTCTACATCCAATCTGACAGAGCCTGAGCTATTTTGCAAAGAAGAATGGGCAAAATTGTCACTCTCTAGATGTGCAAAGCTGGTAGAGACATCCCCAAAAAGACTTGCAGCTGTAATTCCAGTAAAAGGTGATTCTACAAAATTGACTCAGGGGCTGAATACAAATGCACACCACACTTTTTACATATTTGTGCCGTTTTGTGTTGGTCTATCACATAAAATCCCAATAAAATACATTTACGTTTTTGGCTGTAACATGACAAAATGTGGAAAATTTCAAGGGGCATGAATACTTTTTCAAGGCACTGTAGAGGGCCTGAAGTGTGGACCCGACATGTCCATTTGGATATTTATTATCATCTTAACATATTAAATATTAAAATTAAAATGTTCTAACTTTATTTTGGACAAACTGGTGCTCTTTTAGAATGCTGATTTTTGTGGACAAAGTGACAAAATGGAGGTTTAATTTAGTATTTTTTTTTAACCCTAGCTATGATACATTGGGACAAATCCAGGAAACAATCATCTGTTTGCTGAAATTGTTAAACTAACATTAAGATAAGATTAAGTTATGTAACTTCAGACAGACATTTGCATAATGGTGACATTTTCACGCATGTGATCGTTAAATTCTAAATTACATTGAGCTTGCTTATCTGAATGTTCTGATGCGCACGCAGTAAAAGTAAATGTCATCGAAATCATCTGGCATATTTGTTTGGATCTAAGGATTAATAGTTAAAGGAGATAGTTTTACTTTTTTATTGGTTTAATGATTTATTTATTTTTGCCTTTTTTGGCATCTTGTCTTTTTCATGGAGGGGTCTGAATCAGTTCAGGGTAGGCTTGATCAACCCCCCTTCTCTTATGCACCTACACAGCAACAGATCACTTGCAATAGTAGATATCTATAGGAATGATCTACTGGAGTAAAAGAAAGTGTTGATAATGTCATGTGAGGGCACAGGTGAATATAGTTCTCCTGCTGACTGAGGGAAACATCTAAATTACCCATTCTTCTCAATAACCATAAAAATCAGTGAGAAAAAAAGTGCCCCAGTGTTTAGTAGAAGGAAAATTGCCCCAGCATTGGTGGTCAGTGAAAGTAAAAAATACTGTTAGGGTGAGTGGGAGGAAAAATATGGAGGACTTTGGGGTATGCTAGAATGGAAGGCTACAGCTAAATGTGTTGGAAGGGGGCTGGGTGACTGCAGCAGACTAGGTGGCACTGTTGAGGATATAGGATTTTGAGAAGGCTGGGGGACATAGTGGGGAGTCTTGGGGCACTGTGTGGGGTATGGAGGCACATGAGAAGATTGAAAGGCATTTTTGGAGCTTGGGGGATATTAGCATAAGGCACTGTCAAGTGTATATTTCACCCCCACCCCCACATATTTCTTAAATCTGTTATCAGTACATGCACCCACTGTGGAATGAAAATTCTTCCTCTCCTCAGTCATGTGGTGTCACAAGACAGGGAAAGGTAGGATGGGACCTTACTCCTCGATGGAAGCCCATATAAATATCTAGTCTGTAGCTTCTTTGCATCAGGGGAGGTATTGATTTGTAAGGCTCCCTTGTAGTGCCAGCTACAGCAGTGCACTGTGCAGAGGACACCTTTTGGCACTCTGCAGAGTTCACTGGATGCCTTGGAAGATGCAGGATACATGACTGCCACCAATACACCAACAGGGCGTCTCCAGAGGTGAAAGTCTTAACTCACTTTTTGGCAAGTGTCCGCTTTTTGGCAGGTGTGTAATAAAATATAGTCTTACTTTTTTTATGAGTTTATTTATTAAGTTTCCAAACAAATATACAAAAGTACAGTGGGGGTGCTACAAACCTTGTAGACATATATCATCAAATACAAAACAGGTACATAGTACCAAAAACAAATAAACCAATTCAAAAAATATAAGAACATTTTGTGTGTGTGCATGTTAAATAAAAAAGATAACAAACAAATATTGCCCCATATCAGGCCAGTAACCCAGAGTAAAACATTAGACCCTAGTCAGGATGTAAACATTTGTCAAAAAAAGGAAATTACCAGTATAAAATGAAATTTTATTACAGGGGATCTGGAATTGAATTGTATAGAAATGAGAATGAGGTTATGCGAGTAGAGAGCTTCATTAGGCTGATGTTCACTAGACAGTCCCACCTTTCAGGCCCAGAGGGTAGTGACCATAGAAGGAGACAAGGAAAATGGGGCTTTTAGGGACTCAAAACAGTAGCGATTGCAGAGTCTCCAAAGACTGTAAAACAGCTGCCTCTAGCAAGAATTTGAAGTATCTGGCTACTAATGTGCTGTCACTAACTGAGTGGTGAGAAAATATTTATGGCAATGGGGCATAGCCAGTCCCCGCTCTATGAGTATGTCTCATAAGAGTAGTTAATTTATATCTTGGGGTTTAAATCCTCCAGAAAAACAAGGATAAAAGTTGGTTAAGCTGACTTGGAATCCATTGTTGCGCATTTCAGAACAAAATGGTAAATTTAGGTAGAATTTTCATTGTAACAAGGTTGACACGTCCCATGAGCAAAAACAGAAAATTGTTCATGCCTTCCATTTAGCCTTTACATCTTGCAATACAGGCAGCAGATTAAGGGCAATGTAATCTGTAGCATGATGTGAGATTACAACCCCCAGATATTTGAAACTGTTAGCCCACTGTAATGGAAGGTCTGAGGAGGCTAAAGTGGGGACACCCGGCTCTATCTAGAAAAGTAAGGACTTACTCCAGTTAACTCAGAGACTTGTGACTAAGAACTTGGAGTGCTTCCTGTAGGGATGGACCTGCATCATTCAAGAACAGAAGGAGGTCATCCACATAGAGAGCCACTGTCCCCCCCAACCAGCCAGCTTGGAGACCTCTGATGTTAGGAGAGGTACGAAGAGCCTCAGCTACTGGGTCAATGGCTATGGCAAAAAGCGAGCGACAGAGCAGCCTTACTGCAATCCTCTAAATTGCAAAAACAGAGCAGAGAGACCTCCCCTTAGTCATATAGACGCAAACTGGGAGACCTTATATAGTGCATATTCACTGAATAAATTGAAGGGGAAAGCCAATCTTTCTCAAGACCTCCCATGAGTAGGGCCCCTCCAGCCCAACTGCCCTGGTTAATATGCGGTGCAGGGATATTTGTATACAATCTCTGGATGTTCGGCAAACTTGATGTATCGGTAGACTTGTGAGGCATGAAATCTGTTTGGTCTGAGTCCATGAGTTCATGCACAACCTGACTGAATCTGCTGTTGAGAAGCGTTGTTAAGATTTTTAATTCACAGTTAAAGAGGGTTAAAGACCTGTAGGAGACACATAGGGTAGGATTCTTAAGATGTAAGTGTTATGCCCACAAGAAGGGGCTTCTTCAGAGGTTGAAGCTCTGTCTTGTTGATGTAAGGTGGAGCGCAAAAGGCCATGACATCACCCGCAAACTTCTGCCTGTGTGAGAGCTAGTGGGAGGATTATACACGATACCTTCACTGGTCGTGCTGAAACTGTTCTTAAAGCTAGAGTATCTCACAAAAGTGAGTACTGCCCTCACATTTTTGTAAATATTTTATTATATCCTTTCATGTGAGAACACTTAAGAAATGATACTTTGCTACAATTAAAGTAGTGAGCATAAAGCTTGTATAACAGTGTAAATTTGCTGTCCCCTCAAAATAACTAAACACACAGCCATTAATGTCTAAACCTCTGGCAACAAAAGTGAGCACACCCCTAAGTGAAAATGTCTAAATTGGGCCCAAAGTGTCAATATTTTGTGGGGCCACCATTATTTTCCAGCACTGCCTTAACCCTCTTGGGCATGGAGGGAGTTCTCCAGAGCTTCACAGGTTGCCACCGGAGTCCTCTTCCACTCCTCCATGATGACATCACGGAACTGGTGGATGTTAGAGACTTTGCGCTCCTCCACCTTCCATTTGAGAATGCCCCACAGATGCTCTATAGGGTTTAGGTCTTGAGACGTGCTTAGCCAGTCCATCACCTTTACCCTCAGCTTCTTTAGCAAGGCAGTGGTAATCTTGGAGGCGTGTTTTGGTCGTTTTAATGTTGGAATACTTCCCTGCGGCCAAGTCTCTGAAGGGAGGGGATCATGCTTTGCTTCAGTATGTCACAGTACATGTTGGCATTCATGGTTCCCTCATGAACTGTAGTTCCCCGGTGCCAGCAGCACTCATACAGCCCCAGACCATGACACTCCCACCAATATGCTTAACTGTAGGCAAGACACACTTGTCTTTGTACTCCTCACCTGGTTGCCGCCACACATGCTTAACACCATCTAAACCAAATAAGTTTATCTTGGTTTCATCAGACCACAGGACATGGTTCTAGAATCCATGTCCTCAGTCTGCTTGTCTTCAGCAAACTATTGGGGGCTTGCTTCATCTTTAGAAGAGCCAGCCATTCTGATGCAGTGTGCGGCGTAAGGTCTGAGTACTGATAGACTGACCCTCCACCCCCTCAACCTCTACAGCAATGCTGGCAGCACTCATTAATCTATTTCCCAAAGACAACCTCTGAATATGACGCTGAGCATGTGCACTCAACCTCTTTGGTCAACCATGGCGAGGCCTGTTCTGAGTGGAACCTGTCCTGTTAAACCACTGTTTTGGCCACCATGCTGCAGCTCAGTTTCAGGGTCTTGGCAATCTTTTTATAGTCTAGGCCATCTTTATGTAGAGCAGCAATTCTTTATTTCAGATCCTCCGAGAGTTATTTGCCATGACGTGCCATGTTGAAATTCCAGTGACCAGTATGAGAAAGTGAGAGCGATAACACCAAATTTAACACACCTGCTCCCTATTCACACCTGAGACCTTGTAACACTAACAAGCCCAATTTGGACATTTTCACTTAAAGGTGTAATCACTTTCATTGCCAGCAGTTTAGACATTAATGGTTGTGTGTTGTGTTATTTTGAGGGAACAGCAAATTTACACTGTTATACAAGCTGTACACTCACTACTTTACATTATAGCAAAGTGTCATTTCTTCAGTGTTGTCACATGAAAAGATATAATAAAATATTTACAAAAATGTGAGGGATGTACTTTTGGGAGATACTGTATATGTCATCTTTTTATGCGAGTATATTATGGTTTTATATTTAATAAAATGTTAAAACTAGGAGCACAATTAGCATTTGTGTTTTGTCTCTGCTGAGGAGAGGAATAAGAAAGTGTTCTCAAAGTAAAGATGGGAGAGATCTGGCGACCTTAGTGGGGAGTCCTTCGAAAAGCTGAAGAAGGAGGTATACATCTTGCCTTTTTTAAACCTCTTATGGAGGTCTATGGAGGAGTGAGCGCATTTACTTGTTTAGCCTTAGCAAATGGTCTAATCAACCGAAGAGCATCATTGGGATTCACAAGTGTTTATGTTTATCACTATGGAGCATTGTGAAGAACTATTGGACTTCATATTGTTTATTGGTTTTTGAACTATTTTTAACAGATTCATTTCTTTTGGGTGAAAATTTTGAATGTTTGGTGTTTTGGTTAGTCTCACTCATAGTGCTCCACTATTATGTTTTTTCAATTTTTTCCAACCGGATTGATATGAAATAATCTTTAAGTTTTGAGTAGAAATTAGTTACTGATGTTTTTTGATGTGTGATGTGATTGCATCTATAAGTATTTAGCTGCTAAGTATAAATTAGGTACAGGTGGCATCTCCGGTGGTCCTGGCCCTTCCTTGTCACTGGGTCCGGGCGTAGTCCCGAGACACTCAGTGTTATACCATTGATGGTCCCTGTGTTGGTATAGGGTCCCAAAATTTTGCACATTTGAGCTAGATACTGCTTGAGCCGCTCTCACAAGTGGATTATGTGTTGTTCACTTTCCTTGCTATGCCTGATTGATGAGGCTTATAATGTTTTTCGTAGTTATTGTATATGTCAGTATTACTGGTCTGTTTATACCCACAGTCTAGCCATTAAAACCAGTTATAGTTGTTTTAGCTGCTATAAGCCCTGAGGATTGTTCCCCATTTCTCTTTCTTTTTTGTCCGATATACTCATTCTATTTGGTGCATCATCTTTCCTTAGGGGATTTTTATTCTCTCAAGGGTCTCTCCCAACTCTCCTGTGAAAAGAATGTGATCTGGTGGGAGGGTCTCAGGGGGTGTTTAATGACAAATTTACAAATTAGTCGCAGGGAATTTTATTGGATCCATAACACAAAGGTACTTGTGCCTGGGGGCCTAAATGTCGAATTTGATATCAGTTGTTTTATTTCCGATCGCTAATGCTTTTTATGATAATTTTTGTTCTTATTGTTTGACATCTAGTAGGTCATTTTTTGTTATCTTATTCGGTATTTGTTATTGATTGTGGTGGTCTAAGGGAATTAGCAGGGATGCTGGTACCACGGTGTTCTATTTCTATTTATTCTTATTTATTTTGATCCATTTTTATAAGTAATTTTTGTACTATGCTAAGTTCAATGGGGAATCAGCTTTATAGTGTCAGCGCTCCGTAGCTTGGAAGTTACCATGGTGACAACCTAGCATTTGTCGCTATTGCCTAAGCGGATCAGCTGACTTTAGTTATAATAATGGGTTGAGCACATCCAAACGTCACCGCTGATGAAGTCCTGCCTACTTTATGGGACGTAACGCGTATGGACATCACATGATACGTTCGTGACGTCACCCGCTCTCTGATGCTGATTCCCGCAGACACGCTGTGTTTTATGACCGTTTTTATCCTTAGCACTGGGGCACAGTGCTATATTTGTGAGTTTTATTCTATTTCTAATAAACAAATGTTTGATATGATATACAGAGAGCACTAGATATTGCTTATTTTATTACATGCATTTTGCTGATCGGAGTTGAAAAGGATTTTACATTCAGACTGTCCTACCACTGCCAATCCTGATGTGTGTTTACTGACCCAGTAATGGGAATGCTGAATGAGACCTGACTGATTCACTCAGGGGTCCACTACATGAGGTGAGGGGCCAATCCTTATGCTGGTGGAGGGTGTCACGGAAGTCACCATTTATGTTTATTTCCTCACTCTCAACACTGTAAGCGTATCAGTGCTTTTTGGACTGTTTCTACTAGTTATTATGGACTTTTTCAGTTCTTTTTAGTTATCATGTTATCATTTTTAGTTTTACTTTAAAAAGCGCTGTACTGCCTTATTTTTATTTCTGTTTTTGGGATTTGATAAATTTGACCCTCAGTATTTTCAGCTGCTTATCTCTTAGGGATATTTGTTGCGCTGGTTGATTTCCCTTTTTTTGGTGTTTAATGACCAATGGAAGTTATATTATGTTATGATACTCCTGTTGCCAGTACTTCACAATTTGAATACAATTGCAGCCCTGTACCCCTGTTCTTTTACCACTTAAGGATCCCCGCACGTACATATACTGCGGCAGGATGGCCCTTAACCACTTCAGCCCTGGAAGGATTTACCTCGGTAATGACCAGACCATTTTTTCGATACAGCACTGTGTTACTTTAACCGACAATTGGGCAGACGTGCGACGCTGTACCCAAATAACATTGATGTCCTTTTAAAAGGGTAGTGATAAATAACATGTACTCAGACTGGTCTGGAGTGGTAAGTGGGGTACCCCAAGGTTCGGTCTTGGGACTAATTTTGTTTAATTTATTCATAAATGATATAGATGATGGGATAAAGTACATAGCTCAATCTCAGTTTTTGCTGACGACACGAAAATAAGCAAGGCAATAACTTCACATCAGGATATAAAAATTTTACAGAAAGACCTGAACAAAATAATGGAGTGGGCAACCACATGGCAAATGAGGTTTAATGTGAGGAAATGTAAAGTAATGCACTTGGGGCTAAAAACATAAACCCAAACTACTCATTAGGGGGAGAATCTCCGGGGGAATCAAAGATGAACGATCCAGACTGAGCAATTGCATGCAATGTCAAGCTGCAGCTACCAACGCCAGCAGAATATTAGCTTGTATAAAAAAGGGATATACTCCAGAGATAAAACTATAATCCTGCCACTTTATATAGCTCTGGTCCGGCCACATCTGGAGTATTCCATCCAGTTCTGGTCACCATTTCTCAGAAGGAATGTGCTGGAGCTGGAGAGAGTCCAAAGAAGGGCAACAAAATTAATAAGGGCATTGGAGGACCTCAATTATGAGGAGCGACTAAAGCACTAAATTTATTCTCGCTGGAGAAGAGACACTTGAGAGGGGACATGATAGCAATTTACAAATACCTCTATGGTGATCCCAGCATAGGAAAAAGTCTCAGAGAGTGTAAGAGGACACGTGGCCACACAATAAGATTGGAGGAGAAATGGTTTAACCCTAAGCTGCGCAGGGGGTTTTTCACTATCGGGGCGGTAAGGATGTGGAACTCACTTCCACAATTGGTGGTGTCAATATTGAGTATCGATATTTTTAAAAAACTCTTGGACATGCATCTTAAAGAACACAACATACAGGGATATGGGAAAAAATTATCGACACTGTCACACATAACACCTACACAGGAACTGGATGGACTTTGTCTTTATTCAACCTTACCTACTATGTAACCATGTAAAGATAATAGAAAATAAATGGCTATTCCAAAGTCAATCTTGTTTGTCTAAGGAAGGAAGTGGGTTAGATTCAATATATTCTGCCATTTGGTCTATTTGAGATTCTTCTCTGGGATATAAAAGTATTCTGTGTCCTGGGATTTAAAGTTCTGGCTAAAGAGCTTCCATATTTTTTCCCAAATTTTTTACTGATGTAGTGCTAGTTAGTTGTCAAATGATGTCACTGAGGTTTTATAGAGCTTATTTAGTTGTAATCTAGCAGTAGATATGTCTGAAAGAAGGGAGGCTAAGCGGGAGCATAACTTTGGTATGTTAGTGGAGTAACATCAGAATTATGGTCACTCGGAAAGTTTTTAATTACTTCCATGATCTGGCAGTAACACTCGAGAGCTGGAGAATAATCTAACCAGATCATGGTATCAATGTCTTAGAAGCCTGTGGTCTGCAAAAAATAGTTGAGTATTGTAAGACTGGTGAGTTGAAGTAAACTGTGTGTAGTTCCTGATTTGAGGATGAAGTATTCTCCAGGTATCTATCAAGAGGGTATCATGCAATTGATTTTTAAATAATTTCAATTTAAAGTAGGTGATGGTCGAACTTGGGGTAGAGTCGTTTAAATGAGGTTCAAGTGGGAGATTAAAATCCACACCTAAAATAAGTTTACGCCCTGAAAATAGTTTTAGAGCCTGTAAATAATGGATAGGCTCTGACTAACATTAGGGAAATAAAAATTTACCAATGTAAATTTAGTATCCCAGAGAGAGAATTCCTGCCCTATGAAACAGTCTTGTAGGCTGTCAAGGTTAGTGGTGAGGTTCTATGAAAAGCTATTGAGATCCCTGTAGATTTTTTTGTTAAGTTCATACTATGGTACCACCTGGTAAAATATCTATTATGGGTTGGAACAAGATTACAGCAAAAATTTGTTTCTTGTAGCAATATAATATTTTATCCATTTTATGAACCTGGTATAGTATTTTTCCTCTTTTAGAGACAATGTTCAAACCCTTTACATTGCATGAACAATGTTTTAAAGAGTTTTAAGATGTTATAATTTAAGCCTTGATGGGTACGAGAAAAAAAATAACTAAAAAAGTTTTTTGATAATCGTAATCATAAATGAGTACCTATTCCAAGAGCTTAGTTTCCCCTAAAAAAATTATGGGAGAGAAATAAAGTAAAAAAAGGGGGGGGGGGGATGAAAGACCCCACACCAAAAGGAAGCAGAGGAGAGGCACTAGAAGTGTTAATACACAAGAAACACAATAATGTCCGAGCTATGGGGGAAAAGGGTCCATTAGAATAATTGGTGGACAAGGTCAGCTAATGAGTTGCAGCATTTCCAGATAAATTAAGGCAAATAAACAATTGCTATATATACAGTATCTCACAAAAGTGAGTGCACCCCTCACATTTTTGTAAATATTTTATTACATCTTTTCATGTGAAAACACTGAATAAATGACACTTTGCTACAAGTAGTGAGTGTACAGCTTGTATAACAGTGTAAATTTGCTGCCCCCTCAAAATAACTCAACACAGCCATTAATGTCTCAACCGCTGGCAGCAAACGTGAGTACACCTTTAGGTGAAAATGTCCAAATTGGGCCAAAAGTGTCAATATTTTGTGTGGCCACCATCATTTTCCAGCACTGCCTTAACCCTCTTGGTCATGGCGTTCACCAGAGCTTCACAGTTTGCCACTGGATTCATCTTCCACTCCTCCATGACGACAATACGGAGCTGGTGGATGTTAGAGACCTTGTGCTTCTCCACCTTCTGTTTGAGGATCCCCCACAGATGCTCAGTAGGGTTTAGGTCTGGAGACATGCTTGGCCAGCCCATCACCTTTACCATCAGCTTCTTTAGCAAGGCAGTGGTTGACTTAGAGGTGTGTTTGGGGTTGTTATCATGTTGGAATACTGCCCTGTGTCCCAGTCTCTGAAGGGAGGGAATCATGCTCTGCTTCAGTTTGGGACAGAATATGTAGGCATTCATGGTTCCCTCAATGAACAGCAAAATTACACTGTTATACAAGCTGTACACTCACCAATTTACATTGTAGCAAGGTGTAATTTTTTAAGTGTTGTCATATGAAAAGATATAATAAAAGATTTACAAAAGTGTGAGTGTGTGTGTGTGTGTATATATATATATATATATATATATATATATATATATATATATATATATATATATATATACGGTATATATATAATTTCACTTGTTGAATTCATTAGTAAGTGCAAGCAAAGAAGTCTGTTGAACATTTTCTATTTTGATCCAAAGTTGGAGCCAGTAAGTTCAGCACTTACATTTGGTTTGTGAGCCTAATGCCCTGTACACACGATAGGATTTTCCGACAACAAAATCCATGTTTTTTTTCCGACGGATGTTGGCTCAAACTTGTCTTGCATACACACGGTCACACAAATCTTGTTGGAAATGCCGAACGTCAAGAACGCGGTGACGTACAACGCGTACGACAAGCCGAGAAAAACCCCAACCAGTTTATCCCTTGCTGAGACCAGGGGGGAGAAGGGAAAGTCCCAAATCTCCCTCCAGTCATCATCATCCATTTCTGGGATGTCCCCCACCCATTTCCTGCGGAGGGAAGACAATTCGAGACCGGCAGCAACCAGCAGGGACCCATAGAGCTGGGACGTGGGTTTCTTCACCCAGAGGGTAGATTCAAGCTCTGAGTATAATAACTCAACTGGTTGGCCCAGGAACTGACACCTATAGGCATGAGCAATTTGAAGGTACCTAAAATGTGCATGTGCGGGTACATTAAATTTGGTGCGTAAAATATGAAAAGGGGTCAACTCTTTATTTGTAATAATGTGTTCCAGTTTCACTATTTTATATTTGGCCCAGGCCTGCGGATCCGGTATGGTGTTGAACTGCGAAAGGTTAGGGTTCAGCCAGAGCGGGGTGTGAGGAGACCAGGAGTTCGGTTGGGGCATCCTCAGAGCTTCACCCATCTTCCATGCTTGTATGGTGGTACGCATGGAAGGAGTGAGATGATGCAGGGCTTTAGTTCCCCTGAACAGCAGCCCCTGCAAGATCTCCAGAGACCCCACTATTGCCGCCTCCAGCACCGTTGCAGAGTTGGTCAAGTCCGGCTGTAACCACCAAGGGCGGTCACAAGCTGGGTGGCCAAGTAATACTTGTGACAATCAGGAAGAGCCAACCCCCCATTATCCACAGGCCTGGTCAGAGTGCTATATATGAATCTAGGCGGTTTGGCCCCCAAATGAAGGAGGTGAAAAGTTGTTTAAAGCGGGGTTCCCCGCTTCAATGGAATTGAAGAATGTCTTGGTCAACCATTGTGGGGAGTTTCTAAAGCTGTACGTGAACTTAGGAAGGACTTTCATTTTTAGCAGGTTGATGCGTCCAATGAGGGAAAGGGGTAGGTTACTCCATGCCTTCAGTTTGGTCCTTACTCCAGTCAACACAGGGTCAAGATTGAACCGCACAAAATCTCCACTCCGTTTTTACCCAAATAGGTAAAGTGGTCAACCTACTGCAGCGGGAGAGAGGCGGGTGAGGAGGATCTAGCCCCCTCATCCACTGGAAAGAGCTAGGATTTGTACCAATTCACTCTCAGACCCGTGAAGGTGGAGAAGGTATCCATGATTTTGAGGGCGCCCTGCAGAGAGGCCCCAGCATCACAGGGCTGGGGAGAGAGAGCATCCCTGTCTGGTGCCCCTCTGCAGAGAGAACAGAGCAGATGATCCATTTAGCCTAATTCGTGCCAGGGGCCAGAGTATATCGTACATATCCAATCAATGAAATTTAAAGGGAATCCCATTCTTCGCAGCACCTCCCATAAATACACCCACTCCACCGTATCAAATGCCTTTTCCATATCCAGGGTGGCAATAGTTCTGGTGCCCTGATTGGTGTCTGGTGCATGGATATTAGCAAATAATCTGCGTATAATAATGTCCGTGGACCTACCGGGCATAAAGCCCATTTGATCAGAGTCGACAAGGGATTTTATAACTTTGTTTATTCTATTGGCCAGTAATTTAGTAAGTATCTTTAAATCGCAATTAAGGAGTGCGATTGGCCTGTAGGAGGCACATAGCTTTGGGTCCTTATTGGGCTTTGGGATAAGAATGATATGGGCTTCTCTCATGGAGGGAGGTAGAGAACCCATTTTTAAACAGGTTTGGAACATCTTTGCCAATCTAGGGGCAAGCAATTCAGTGTGGGTTCTAAAGAATTCCAGGGCAGGCCATCCGGCCCCGGGGCTTTACCTGCCGGAAAAGACTGTATGGCAAGGGTAATTTCCTCTGGGGTTATTTCTGAAACTAGGAGGTTCCTTTCATTGTCAGAGAGCCACCCCAATGCTAGGGTGTCCCGCATAGAAATCATAGGTGCAGGGTCAAAATTTCCCAGCAATGAGGAAACGTACAGTGTGGTATAGAAAGTGGTGAATTCAGCTAGGATATCCTCCTGCGTGGTAGCCAATGCACCGCCAGTCGTGAGGATTTAAGAAATAACCGCAAGGGGTCTATCCTGCTGTGCTAATAGCACCAGTAATCTGCTATTCTTATCCCCATGTTAAAAGTACTCCTGTCTGCTGGATTGTATGCCAATCCTAGTGAGACATGAAGATGCAATTCTCTCCTAAGAGAGGAGAGGTGTTCAAAGTTCGGCACTGTAGCTGAGGCTGAATATTGGCTCAGGGCCTCATTAACCCTGTGTTGCAGTTCAGAGACCATATCCCCAAGCTCCGCCTTCATCGCAGCCACGGCCGAAATATACTGTCCCCTGCTGTGAGCCTTGAAAGCACCCCAAACCATCTCTAGAGAGGCCGACTCCGCATTACATGCCCGATAGTCCTGTAGCTGAGGGGAAACTCTTTCATGGACTGGTTCGTTATTAATCCAGTGGGGTTGTAACCTCCAGAGGGCTCGGTTCCGCGACCTGGTAGTCCTAATGGTCAATTTGAGCGGGTTATGGTCTGAGAGGCCAGAGAGAAGGTAACATGCCTCCTTGGATGTCATTCAGGAGGGGTGCATTGACAAAAGCCAAGTCGATATGGGAGGAGGTTTTAAAGGTAGTTGAGAAGCAGGAGTATGTTCTATCCTGGGGATGCAACCATCTCCATGTCTCAGTAAATTCAGTGGCCTAAACCCAGGTACACAATTCTGGGCTAAAATTAGATTGGAGAGAGGGCCTATCCAGGTCACATGATAATGTGGCGTTAAAGTTCCCCATGAACAGAATGCGGGCTGGGCAGTGCAGAGCCAGCTACTCATACAGCGAATACAGGACCGACATCTGACTGGGAGGAGGCAGATATACATTGACAATAATACACTTCATATTGTAGATGGTTAACACTAACATAATGTACTTCCCCTGTGGATCTAACTGAACATCTTGAATCATACATGGTATACATTTGCTAATAAGAATAGACACCCCACGGGAGTCTGAGGAATAAGTCGCATGGAGCACTCTCTGCACCCATGGCTTCCTAAGAGCCAGGACCCTGCTACCCATCAGGTGCATCTCTTGCAACAACACTATGTGAGGATTATGCATTTTTAAATATTGGAACAGCAATGATCTTTTATACTTGAAGTTGAGCCCCCTGACATTCCATGACAGAATGGTCAGAGACTCAGCATCCGAGTTAGCCATCAGGGAATGCCAGGAGGGAACAGGAGTAGGAGTCATTTTAGTCTTAAACTGACGGAACGTTTGAGCAGCAGAGTACATATGTGGAATTTTAAAACAGAAAAACTCCTCTCCCCAAAATACATAACACCCCACCCATACACCATACAAACCAAGCCCAGTGGCCAAAAAAGAGGCCAAAAAGCCAAAAAAATTGATGTAGGGCTTTTTCCCATAGCAGACAAACAAATGAGACTTTCAGGTCACTGGGAACCCTGGAAGACCTACACAAAGGTCTGTGAGTTTAATCTCAGAACTTTAAACTTCAATACCAACAGAAATCGCCTATGTGAGGCTCAAAGTTTCAGGGAATTTCTCTGGTGGTGTCCGGCCTGTAACAGCAGGTGAGGGTGGGGGATGTGTGTCTCGTCACATCCGGTAGGAGACCGGATATTCTGTAGATGCCCAACGTGGGCACATAGTCCTCGGGAAGATGTGTAGACTTATCTTGCTGTAGCTCCGACTAGTTAGGATCAGGTGAAAACAGGAGGATACATTGCCACAATTAGGGGGGGCGAGCTGCACCAGTCTCCCATCATGGGAGGGACCCATGCTGAGACCCCCGTAGCAACAGTAGTCAACAGGTGGGAGGCCAGTTTACCTCCGGATGCAGGTACATGCCCAGCGAGCATCCGGGCAGTCCCACTAGGTGATCACAGGAATGGAAGAGGATGGTAGACAGCTGGGTAGATGAGACCCCCTGCAGGACCCCTCCACGGAGGAAGGGCAACTCACCACACATTGTAATATACTGGGTTAAGCCATCAGCCATGGAACATATACAAACAGACCGTGGAACAAAAAAAGCAACAGATACTACTGAATTGTAGAATAGGCACTAGTGTTACTGCCAGGTGTCTGCTTCATCGGGGATTAAAAAAACTTCACCGAACCGCCATGTTGGACTCGCAGGCAACTTGGGTAGAGCATGGAGTATTTGATATCACATTCTCTGAGTCGTCTTCTGACATCAGTGAAAGTTTTCTGACGTCTTTGTAGGTCCACGGAGAAGTCAGGATAAAGATGCACCACTGTATGCTCAAAGGGGAGGGTGGGGTGTTTACGAGCTTCACGGAGGATACAATCACGATCTCTATAGTTGAGAAACCTCACTAGGAAGGGCCATGGTGGAGCCCCAGGGGTGCCCCGGCCAGTCGACACTCTGTGGGCCCTTTCCATCATGTAGGCTGGGGGGACCTCGGTCAGGTTAAGAAGTGTCTTAAAGAATGCCTCCGCAAACTCTGCTGGGTGGTCCCCCTCTGGGAGACCCAGGACCCTGACATTATTTCTCCAGATTCTGATTTAGCCACTAGGGATTGGACAGTGCACTGCAGTGTATGAAGGGCATCATCATGGCAGGCAGTGAGGTCCTCTGTAGCAAAGATTCGAGTTTCAGTCTCAGAAAGTCTGCCCCTGAATTTATCCAAATCTGCCCTGATGAGGTTACATTCCTCAGCCAAATGATCGATATAGGAGGTTCTACTCTGTTCTAAGACTGCGAGGATAACAGTGGTGTCACTTGATTGCGGTGGCTCCTGTGGAGGTGGAGAGGCTGATGGGTTCGCTGCCTGTTTCATTTCTGCTAACAGCGCTTTAAACTGATCCAGAATGCCACTGGGACACTGAGAAGGCTGGGCGGGCTGTGCAGGTGCCTTTTTGTTCACCGTCTTCCTTTTTGAGGGCATGAGCAGGCGATCAAGGGGGTTTTGCAGATTGTAGCGCAGAGTGGTGGTTATGTCCCCTTTAAGAGATTGTTCTTTTAGAGAGGGAGGTTTGCTAGCAGGGGGGGCAGACACCTCCAACTGCTGCAAGTCTGTGCTCCATTGAGGCATGTTGGAGCCTGCCGACAGCCCCAGGTGCTGCTCTCAACAGTCCCCTTCAAAGATGCTTTAACTGGGATAGGAGTGCAGGACAGCCGTTCTGCCTGCTGATCACGGCACCCGGCCGAGGAGGATACAGCAGGCCTTGTAGCCCTCAAGATGCTGGCCAGCCATGGATGAGAGGAGCCAGCCATGCGGGACCTCCAGGGAGCCACTTATACTGGGCACCCGATCAATCCCCTCCGGAGATGCAGATGCAGGTGGGTGAGTGAGTGGCGTCCGCCCGTCCCGCATATTGTGGTATCCGAGCGCGGAGGGATCCGGAGGCTCCGCAGGCCTCAACATGGCGGCCGGTTCCAGATGTGTGGAGAGGGCCGCGGGCCGTAGAGCTACTCAGCCGTTCGGCCGGCTCCAAAATTCAGGCTGGGGCTGAAGCAAGGGAAGCCCAGGGATGGACAGGGCAGTTTTGAGGCTCAACAGATTGTGGTTTGAACAGGATGACTGCAGATTGTTGTCAGGATGAATGGAGCTCTATGCCAGCACGTCCTCCTCGGCTCACATCCGGACACGCCCCCCCATTTCTATTTTTTTCACCATTAACATTTAAAAACATTTTTGTTTTCTTTTGTTTGTTTCTTCATATTTTTAGTGATGTATTTCAAAAAAGCACAACATTGGGGAAAAAGGCTTAAATTAATTTGTAAATACTTAAAAAAATATAAACAATATTTTAATGTCAATATACACAAGATAAAATATAGAATAAAATGTGTACTTTGTATTGACAGGAACGTTTGTTGTTTAAAACATAACCCTGGTCAAACATATTTTCAAGAAAATATTGCAAAGAAAAAAACTTGTTTGTACTAATATATATATCTATACATCTATATATATAGATATATATATATACTGTATATAGATATATATATACTGTATAAATTATCCACCGCCCGCCATATAGTAAAATAATGGGTGCAAGGTGGCTCTCTCATTCTGGGACAATGTCATATGATGCACAGCGATCAGCAGTGTGCTGTGTCCCTGAAACATGGCGCATCACCGATCTCGATAAAGAGCCGATGACGAGGCTCATTATTCATGTGATCAGATGTGTTCAATCACAAGGAAAAAATAAAACAATGAAATTGGCATTCCTCTCCTCACACTGACAGCAGCACCAGCATTTCCTCACAGGGGAGATCTGCACAAATAATCAAGGCACTGATTATCAGTGCAGCCCCAACAGTGTCCAGCAGTGATGTCAATCAGTGTCCAGCAGTGATGTCAATCGGTGCCCATCAGTGATGCCAGTAAGTGCTGCCTTGCAATGCCCATCAGTGCCTGCTGATCAGTGCTGCAGATCAATGTCCATCAGTGCCATCTATTCGTGCCGCCTATCAGTGCCCATCAGTGCTGCCTATCAGTGCTGCATATCAGTGTCACCTATCAGTGCTTATCAGTGCTGCATATCAGTGCCATATATCAGTGCCCATCGGTGCTGCATATCAGTGCCAGCTCATCAGTGCCCATCAGTGCCACCTATCATTGCAGCCTGATGAATGCACATCGGTGAAGGAGAAAAAATACTTATTTACAAAATCTTATAACAGAGACTATGAAAAGCTTTATCCTTTTCAACATTTTCAGCCTTTTTTCATTTGTTATCAGTGCCCATCAATGCTGCCTATCAGTGCAGCCTCATGAATGCACATCAGTGAAGGAGAAAAATTACTTATTTACAAAATCTTATAACAGAAACTTATAAAAGCTTCTTCCTTTTCAACATTTTCAGCCTTTTCTTAGTTTTTTTTATAGCAAAAAATAAAAAAACCCAGTTATGATTAAATACCATCAAAAGAAAGCTCTAGCTGTCATAGAAATTTTTTTAACATTTTCGCTTGGGCACAGTGTTGCATGACCGCGCAATTGTCATTCAAAGTGTGACAGCACTGAAAGCTGAAAACTGGCCTGGGCAGGAAGGGGTTGAAAGTAATTATAAAGTTATTGCTGAATCAGAAGACCCTATCTGAAAATTATTAATCGATCTGGTCCATAAAGGGTATACAGGTGTGTGAGCTGAACTGGTTAAGCACTGCCAGCCATTGTCCTGTTTTTGTGGCTGTGGCCACTATTTTTATGTCAGTAAATTATTTTCAAATGGGTCCTGTCTCACAGGTAGAATCCACATTTCTTTTATCAAGTTTATCTATATTCTATATACAGTATCTAATCAGATTGAACCTGTGAGTATTCAAACATGTGCATCAACAACTAATTAGTTTAATTCTTTCATGATCAAAAATGAAAATATTATTATAAAAACATATTACAACCTGCATTTCCACTGCACTCCAGGAAAGCTAACATTTCTCCCTTGCAGTGGGGCTGTGTACATACTGCAAAACGGTTGACTACTTGTTTCTGTCTAAGGGATTTGGAAAAGTATTCTTACTTACCTAATCCTCCACTCCTCCAGGTTTCTCTACATTGCTAGATTGGTCCTAATAGCCTCTTCTCCCCAAAGCCCTGATAGTCTAAGGTTCTCTGACATCGTTAAGACTGATACAGGATCCATAGTCCTACACTGGGCATGAGGAATGCAAGGGACTGTCCAGCACCGGAATATGGGGGAGTACTGTCTGCCAGGGGAGTGGAGGATCAAATAAGTAAAAGTGCCTTTACTGTCCCCTAGAATAAATGGTCAATCAACCCTTGGGACGGGTGGAGTTGGACTTTTTCAAATCCTCCCATCATTTGTACAGCACTTTCTTGCTGTTATAGTCCATGCTATCATGTTGCATATTAAAAATACATTTTCATATATAAAGTAAGCCTCCAGACACCATGTGGTGCTCTACCGCTGGCAGTCAGTTAGTGACCTGAAATTCTGTAGGAAGTGACAGAATGCGGTCCATGAGGCAATTTGAAGTTCTCCCATGGTGTTCAGTCACTGTTTGATTCATTACTGTTTGATCCATTTGTTTTAGCTTATAACTCATACCTACAGTCACCATTATAATCTCTTCCATGGTGGCCCATATCAGTATATTAATCAGTCATTCTGAAGTCTGCAGATCATTTTCAGGTTTGTTTTATTTTGTCAGCCATTATAAGGGATTCTGCAGCCATAATTTGGTAGCAGTTTTGACATGGAGGGGTTTTTATTCAAGATGCTTACCGCCAAGCAAATGGGCTCAAATGTGAGTCTAAAAGTACAGACCATGCTGTTTGAGGAAGTGGAGCACAGCTAGCTTATGGATTTTCTTCATGTCTCCCGACACTGTAAATAGACATCCCTTTATGTACTTGATGATCTAAAGCAGAGCTTTGGCCTTTAATCAACAAAAAAAAAAAAGAAGTAGGATTGTTTTCCACTCGCTGATAAAATATTTTTCTATCCGTTTATGGAAAGATACATCTCCCACCCCTCTGGCTTTGCTGCTGTCCATGTGTTAATTTATTTTATTTTTTTTACTTTTTTTTTTACTTATGTCATTTAACTGAGCTTGTTTTTGTCCACCAGCAGGGCCAACCCTGGGCTGTCTTTTGTTTTGTTTTTAATTATGCCAAGTATCCTACTCCTGCAGGTAACACCATACCAAGTGGTTCTAATCTAAAGTCAGAGCTGTATCCTTCAATGAATGTAGAGAAATATATTTTACAATTAGCACAAAAAAACATAATTTTGTATTTATATGATATACCCTGCCGACTCCAGTCCAAAAATGATACATGCTTATCAATATGCACACTTTTTCCACAAATCTTTACATAAAGCCTCAATCCTGAGCTCTAGGATAAATATTTTAACACCTGCAACAATTTAAATATGTAGATGACAAGTCAAAGACAATCTCTTACATTGCAAAGTAGGTTTAAGCATTCCACCATTTCTTTTTTTTGTAATTCTTTTTAGAATAATATATCCCTTCTCCAAATATTTTACAACTACAGCATGCCTGCTGAGCCAATCCAACTGTCAGATTTTTGTATCTCTAATACAGTATTCTATAAAGAAAATGACACTTTGTGTAGTGCATGCATTGTGCCTAGAGGCAAAGACTGTTCTTGAATAAGGGTAAAAGAAGAAAAAAGACACAATTCTGCATCTGAAATGCCTGGTCCTTTACACTTTTGTGTAAAGCTTATCTTCATATAAGAATTTGGTATCCTAAGGGCAGAATACAATAGTATGTGCTGTGCTTCCTGAGGATTATCGCTAGGTAAAAAAACTACATAGGAAGCTAAAGATTGAAACATATCACATCACATCTGGCAAACTGAGAAACAAAATCTGGACAAATTCACATTTATGTGAGAGAGATGAGACAAATTGTTATGCTCATCAGATCGTGCTTTACTTTTTTGCTCTAAGTTTTTTACCTGCATGCAAAGAATACATCATGATTTCCTTGTGATTATTTTTCAAATGAGCATACAGCTTCCCAGAATGCTAATCAGTTCAGCTGGTGATTTGCAATGAGCAGAATTTTGCCATTAAAGGGACTGAAAGAAAAACAGCTGTGTACTGTATCTAGACTGTGATGGAAGCAGTTATTTCCTGCTCCATACAAGTTTCAAAAGAAAAAAGTTACAAATGGAGCAGATTGTCTATTGGTTAATACCTGGCACTAATGGAATCCATTCACCCAGGCTTTTGCCACGCTGCAAATCTTAACGACAAGAATCCACTGAGGTGTCCGTTTATGAAACTGTGAACAGCGGTGATCTAGAGGATAGCCGCTAAACTCAGTTCATTAACGGTTTATGAAACAGAAATGATCGAGGGAGAACATGTTTTCGGCTGATCATCTCTGCACACAGAGAAGCTGTCACTGACTTACACAGAAACGGCCAGTTTATGAAGCTGCAATCTCAGCACTTCGATCTGTGTCAGAATTTACACTCCCTGATATACCAGCCGGTGAATCAGGGAGAGAAGTGAGAATCCTGGAGGGGGGGACGATTTTTGACTTCTTCCTTCCTCGATCAGACCTCCCAAGACAGTAAGCATGTCCCCTTGCCATGTTGTCTGTGTGTGTATGTATATATATATGTATGTATATATATATATATATATATATGTATGTATATATATATATATATATATATATATATATATATATATATATATATATAGCGTGTGTATTTATACTGTATGTGTATATATATATATATATATATATATATATACATATATACCGGTATATAGCGTGTGTATTTATACTGTATGTGTATATATATATATATATATATATATATATATATATATATATTGTGGAGAGTTAGCCTGCATAAAAGACTGTTGCTCTGGTTAGCGCTGTGTACTGTGCACACCAGCCTGTGGCTGTAGAGAGTGAACTTTTGGGATATGTGCACCTGTGTTGCAAGACAAACCTGAAGAAATGACACTTTGCTACAATGTAAAGTAGTGAGTGTACAGCTTGTATAACAGTGTAAATTTGCTGCCCCCTCAAAATAAATCAACACACAGCCATTATGTCTAAATCGCTGGCAACAAAAGTGAGTACACCCCTAAGTGACAATGTCCAAATTTGGCCCAAAGTGTCAATATTTTGTGTGGCCACCGTTATTTTCCAGCACTGCCTTAACCCTCTTGGCCATTGAGTTCACCAGAGCTTCCCAGGTTGCCACTGGAGTCCTCTTCCACTCCTCCATGACAACATCACGGAGCTGGTGGATGTTAGAGACCTTGCGCTCCTCCAGCTTCCGTTTGAGGGTGCCCCACAGATGCTCAATAGAGTTTAGGTCTGGAGACTAGCTTGGCCAGTCCATCGCCTTTACCCTCATCTTCTTTAGCAAGGCAGTGGTCGTCTTGGAGGTGTTTTTGGGGTCGTTATCTTGTTTGAATACTGCCCTGTGGCCCAGTCTACGAAGGGAGGGGATCATGCTCTGCTTCAGTATGTCACAGTACATATTGGCATTCATGGTTTCCTCATTAACTGTAGCTCCCCAGTGCCGGCAGCACTCATGCAGCCCCAGACCATGACACTCCCACCACCATGCTTGACTATAAGCAAGACACACTTGTCTTTGTACTCCACACCTGGTTGCCGCTCAATTTTGGTCTCATCTCTCCAAATGACTTTGTCCAGAAGGTTTGAGGCTTGTCTCTGTGCTGTTTGGCGTGTTGTATTGGATACTTTGTGGCATTTGCGTAGTAATGGCTTTCTTCTGGTGACTCGACCATGCAGGCCATCTTTCTTCAAGTGCCTCCTTATTGTGCATCTTGAAACAGTCACACCACACGTGTATTTTTGGTACTTTAATCTCGCTATGTCTCATGAGATTCCATTATCAGGGGGCGTTCTCCACTGTTCCAAGTGTTTGTAGATCTCTTCACTTCACAAAAGGAGAAGCGATCTACAACGCTTCATAGACAGGCACACAGAGGAGAACAATCTCCTCTGTGAATGCTGGAGAATGGAGCAGTGGATATTTTCCACTGCTTGATAAACGGACACCTGATTCTTGCTGTTGGGATTGACAGCTGCATGCAGATTACATATCAGCCTCTACGCTCACGCGTTACAGCACTCCTGTGTAAATGGAGCCTTGAAGGGATGAATGAAAACAGCCACTTCCTGCCTCATAACACAGAATACTAGTTTTGGGACAGTGCAGCTAAACATATTACTGATTCACAGTTCGGAAGACAATAAATTTATGAGAAGGAATGGCTGCTTCATTCAGAGCCTGTTCCCACTCATTTTACTTCATGACAGAGATCATAAAAAAAAAATCTAAATTCTTTTTATTTGAAAGAGAACATTGTGCCATTGCACATTATATATCAAAGTATAAATTCTTTAGAAAATGAAATACAAAAAGAAAAAAAAAACAACAACCAGACAAACATAAAAGATAAAGAAAATGCATCCTAATATCCTAATCACACGTTCAACTATTTGACACAGTATTTTAGAATGCTTGTTACTTTTTTCTTAACATCAACTTTCCATTGATCTTGCAAATCCACTCACAGTTTAGTGGATTAAGTTCAGTTTTACTTCAAGCCTTTGCCAGAACTGATTAATAATGAGCTATTTCATTACTTTCGTGCTGAGGTGTGGAGAGCTCATCTGGCATTATGTGAATCTTGATTTTAGTCCAATATGTATTTTTCTGCTTTTGTACTGATTCCAACAGAATAGGATATATGCTGGCTTTGCTTGAAGTGCAGTATCATGATGAAGTAAGAGCAAATCATTATTCAAAAAGTCTAGATGATTAAATGTAGTTTTGCTATGAATATGAAGAAATTAGGAATGGAAATATATAACATTTTCAGGCAGAGGAATATAAAGAAATACATTTTTTGAGGGGGCAATTTGGGCAAGAGGATATCAGGCATTAGTTTACTATCAAACAAAAATGCCCAGTAAATATTAGTAATTTATATTGTCTCATGATAAGTATACACCCTATGTTTTTGTTTCCACTCCTAACAATACATTTTATGTGAAACTCCAAAAAATGCATTCCAGGTAAGATTTATACATTGCAAGGATTGTAACAAACTTTATTACAGATTCACACCTTTCACTGTTCTGAACAAACTGGTGTATTAGTTGCATTTTTGCTCACCACCCAAGCAGCCTAGCATTAGCCCTCTGAAGATCGATCCGCTATTCAAAGGGCATTTGACAGAAAGTCACCTTCTTACTGCATGTGTTATCACCTAAAAACTTGCACCACCATGCCACAACTGTGTGAATTCAACGCAGTTGTGGAGCGGTTGTGGCATTGCCCCATTCACATGAATGGGTCGCATACAGCAGTACCACCAATTACAAGGGAAAACAAACCTATCCACCCCCCTCTATAGTAGACCCCCTGCCAGGAGTGCAGGCAACTGCCCCCTTCCTGCTGAGGAAGGTGAATGGAGTAGGCAGACATATCTGGACCCATACAAACATTCCCGATCCCTGTGCAGAGAAGTTGGCCTGTGGCAAGAACACAAATTGAGTTTACGCATCTACATCATTTCACACCACCTGAAACCACCAAACAACCTTCAATAATAAATCTGAGTGTGGCCAGAGTGTACGAACAGTGGGAAGGTCTTAAAGGGACATGGTTGTATAAAACTTGAGACTAACATACATTTACAAAACTCAGCACAATAATTTAAAAGAAGACTTTACCATTAATGGTTAATGCAAACTGGCTTAAAAAAAAGCTGCTTCAAAAGAAGTTTAGCGTTTTGCCTGTAGAAGCAGCTAATGGTATCCTATGTGCCCAAGCACATTAGGATGATTAGAGGCATATTTTAAGCTCAGCATTTAGCCTAGGTTCACACTGATGTGATTTGGCATGCGATTTGACATGTCAAATCACATGCCAAATCGTTGGCTATTGCCAGCAATGACACCATCCGAATCGACACCGAATTTGCAGCGCTGCATCGATTCCCAAAAGTTGTTTCTGTACTACTTTTGGCAACTTCGGGGTGTGATTTTAGTAGACATTGGTGCAGAAACCCGCACAGATGTCTCTGAAATCGCCCCTGAAGTTGGGACTGACCAATGTGGGATTGAACTCGCACAATTTCATTCTTGCTGTCAGTGTGAACCTGGGCTTAAAGGCAGAAAAAAACCCTTCTGGTTTGCATTTTTTGAGAGCAGTTTTTTTGGCAGAAAAAAACACTAAATGCTCCTAAATGCCTGTACAAAAACGGAGTGTTTATTTTCTGTCAAAAGAACAGGATTTTTTTTAAGCCCAGTGTGCATGGACCCTAAATATGTTTTCAGGCAGCAAGGTAGTGATGTAGAAATAAGAACAATCAGCGCAAACTGTACAAATATGTTCAATACAGAATTGCAAGCTGAACACTAAAATTTAATCACATCGCCTCAGATACATGTATATAGAAAGAGTGTTGAAAGAGATGTTGATGGGAACAAGGGCCTCTTCCCCACAACCCTGGGCAGTGGTTGTGGGGGTCTGCGGGACTTATCTGGAAGTCCCCTTTAACAAGTGTCATTCACAAAAAAGTGTCAAAATAAATAAAAACACACACAGTTTTCGACAATTCCTTTATTTAAAAAAAAAGTCCTCCCAAGTAGATGTCAATCGCGAAGGGCCTGGCATGCATTGGGGGGAGACCCCACACTGTTTTTTTCCCCATAATTTTTAATTGCCAGCATGTTTTCTTTACATTCAATGGTAGGCATTTCACACAGGGGGGAGGGCCGGGATCTGGGGGTCCCCTTGTTAAAGGGCGCTTCCAGATTCTGATAAGCCCCCCGCCTGCAGACCCCCACAACCACCGGGCAAGGGTTGTGGGGATGAGGCCCTTGTCCCCATCAACATGGGGACAAGGTGTTTTGGGGGGCTACCCCAAAGCACCCTTCCAATGTTGAGAGCATGTGGCCTGGTATGGTTCAGGAGGGGGGCGCTCTCTCGTCCCCCCCTCTTTTCCTGCGGCCTGCCAGGTTGCATGCTCAGATAAGGGTCTGGTATGGACTTTGAGGGGTACCCCACGCCATTTTAAAAAAAAAAATTTGCCCGGGTTCCCCTTAATATCCATTCCAGACCTGAAGGGCCTGGTATGAAATTTAGAGGGACCCCCATGTCATTTTTTTTTTAAATTTTGGTTCGGGGTTCCCCTGTGGGGAATTCCCATGCCATTTTTATCAATTAACTTTTATGTGTATTGTCGGACCGGCAATTCATTAATAGCCGCGAGTAGTTTTCAATGACTTTTTTTCCTTTGAAATGTCATTTTGCTGTCAGACTGTTCTAAACACGGGAAACATGCACCCCTTTACAGGCATACTATAGACACCCCCCAGGTACGAAATTTAAAGGGATATTACACTTTTATTGTTTCACTTTAAGCATTATTAAAATCGCTGCTCCCAAAAAAACGGTCTTTTTAAAACTTTTTTTTGCATTGATCCATGTCCCCTGGGGCAGGACCCGGGTCCCCAAACACTTTTTATGACAATAACTTGCATATAAGCCTTTAAAATTAGCACTTTTTATTATTCATGTTCATTTCCCATAGACTTTTAATGGTGTTCGCGTGTTTAAACAAATTTTTTGCCTGTTCGCAAGTTCTCATGCGAACCGAACAGGGGGGTGTTCGGCTCATCCCTAGTGGTGAATCTCACTGGTTCTTTTCCCAGTTGTGGTGGAGCTGATTCTTCTTGTTGCAGTAAGCTTGATCTATCTTGCATGGCTGACTTTCTTCATGCCATTCTAATTTGTTTATGCAAGTATATCTTTGTGCAATTACAACGAATCTTTAAGCATTGTCCTGTCGGGATTCCATTTTTGGGATGTATGGGATGAAAACGATCTGGTCTTAGCAATGTTTAGGCTGCCATTTCTTTGCAATATGTTTGTGTAACTAAAGTATTGTGTTCTATTGCTATTTGTATATACAAAAACATAATCTCCTTCTCACTAAAATTATATGTACATCTGATGTTACTGGAATTCTGATTTTGATCTGGATCTTTTCCAGACAATCAACACATCGTCAATGTACCTCAGCTAGAGTCTTAGGTGGCTGAGGAACATCAGCAACTGAAAGACCTCCTGCTCCTCCCAGTAAACCAGATGGAGACAGGCATATGCCGAGGCTACAGTGCACCCATTGTTGTGCCTCTTATTTGTTAGTATTTTCTACCTAGCAAGTGGAAATAATTGTTATTCAACACAAATTCAAGTAATTCTACGAGGAACTCATTTTGTGGGGCCATCTATGGGAAGAACTGCTCCAGAAAAAAAATAGGATGTTCTAAGTCCACAGTGATGTGGTATAGAGGTATATATCTCAATACCAATTCTTTTCTAATGGTACATTGGATAGATTTGGAACAGTCCTTTCTTTCATCCTCTGACACCATAAGCCCTACCAGGTTTATTTTTAAAACATTTATATCCCCACACCATAGCACAATGTTGCCAATCTTGAGTCTAGCATTATTGAGTTCTGCATAACATATCAGACTCTCAACTTTGCATTGTGAAAGGACACTTCAGTCTGAGTCACATGTTAGTTCCTCTCACAGGACCAAATTAGGCTTCATAAGATGCATGCAGTTAGGATCCTTTCTTAGATCACTGCCAGATATTTCCCATGGCTTTCGGCCTCTAACCCCTTTAGAAACACTCTGCTTAAATGCTACACCAGTCAGACATGCCTTGTCCCTATCGTATATAACTCTGACCTCGGCCGATCACAAGAGGATCCCAGCTTCACAATTAAATGGAAGCAGGAACTGCATACCACATTTTTTTAGGCCCAAAAAGATTGACTACTCTACTTTGCACACAAAGTATCTTTATCAAGTATCAAGTGAATGGATATAAAATCCTGACTCTGTGTTTTAAAACATCTCAACTTCTCCAAAAAAATAACCCCTCAATTTGTTCTCTTAGCTGGAGATGCCAAAAAATGGAAGATTTTTTTTTTTTTGGGATTGCCTATTGCTGGATCATTTCTTGTCTGGGGTCAAAATCTCTATCAAAAATTGGACTAGGGGGTCTTTTGTGGATATACCAGCCACTTACTACATAATTTACCATTTTCTTTCAAGCGTAATAATAATTTTTTTTGAAAAGCCTCTTGAATGCCGCAAAATATTGTATTCCTGCTATGTGGAAAAAGAAAACAAACCACCTAGTATGGAACAGCGGCATGCCAGAATCTTAAATCAAATTGATGGAGCAACTCACGGCAGGCCTGAAGGACCAATTTGAAAAGCATTTTCATATTTGGATGCCCTGGATCAAATGTATAGAATCTTTGGCTTCCGACTCCCAGACTCTTTAGATATAAATGTGGAGAATTGGGTCTCTCCTTCTTTCCCTTTTCCCACTTTTTTCCCCCCATGTTCACATATCCTTCACCTTTCAGTCTCATCCTTTTGCTTCCTCTACACTCTCTCCCAAAGATATGCATCTTAACATATTAATAGTTCTGTTCCCCTTTACTTTTGTGGAGGGACTGTTTTTCTACCCCACCTATTGTTCCCCCATTGTACTATTTTCCTTTATCCAATAAATATAAAATGCGAACCAGAATGGGAAAGACATGAATCTGCGCTCCTTTATAGCTTTGGAAATTTATTGATACCACATATGCTTAATTTGTATTTTCTGTACAGTTATTTCTAACCATTGAGATGTGCTAATGTCTCTACTATATATGACTGTGCTGAACTTTGGATTTATAAGACTGGATGTTTAACCCTGTCTTATTTCAGTTTAAATAAAGAATTTAGTTAAAAAATGCCAGTCTAGCCTGTTAAATGTAAGGCTTTAATTGCTAAGAATGTCTGCACATAGAACACATTGCAATTACTGTTCTTTATTTCTGCAAACTTTAGTAAATACAAAATAAATAAAACCCCAACAAAAGTTAATATCTGTAACACAAAGAAGAAAAAGGGAAAAAATAATATACGTCTGGATAATATTCAGAGGTGTAGCATCACACAATGCCCCTTTAAAAACATAGGTATGTGGCACTTCATTAGAAAGGGTTTTTTGGGGTGCAATGTTCCTAACAGCATCTGGATTTCGGCCATGGGTAGTATGATAAAGTGTATGTGAGGTTTGTGAGATAGTAGGAAGGGTAAAGTCCGATGGCCCACCAGAGCCCCTGCTCTAGAGCCTATAAAAACACTGCAGGAATTTTTTGAGCAGAAACAAAGATGTAACTGTGTGGAACAAATGAATAAACCAATAAGACTATTTGAGAGAATGGGTGTGTCTGATACACCCCATTAGGTAGTTTGACTAGTGCACCAGTTTCTTTATATTTTGAGCCAAATTAACAAAAGTAATTTATATAGTAGAAAACCTTCTAAAAAGTACACCAGATGCATCTGGTGTACGGAAATGAGAAGGTTGGCCTTTATTCTAATAATGAGCGTGTGAAGGATGTGTGTTTTATATTGTCAGATTAAATAAATATTGAATAAAGAAGCTCAATCTGAATGTTTTAAATTAAAAGGATGCAAATGTCACATGCAAATGAAAACAGGGTTATATAATTAAGGCAAAGTTATGAGTGCAAAAGAAACTAAAATATGTACAGTATATATAATTTTCTACCGATAACTGCCACTTTGAGTTGTGAAGTAGCCATTCAGGTTTTTTCTTGCACCTGCTCTCCTTCTCATAAAAGCTTGTATTTTTTTTTTAGCTCATTTACAGCTCTAACCTTCATGTGGTCAATAATGTATACTTGTGACGCAAATGACAAATATGCACAACATTTAATACCCACTATATATTTTTGTCCACAAATACCACAACCTTTGGTTGTCATCTTTCAAGATAAAATGCTATTATTGCACCAAATTATTGTGCAAGATAGCTATTTATTTATTATTATTACTTTGTGCTTGAAAATCTTTTTAGAACCACATTACTTTTGCTATTCTGTGTTTATATTTCCCAGATTAGCAATCTAATTACAGTAGGTTTATTAAATGGCACCATTTGCATAGGAATATCTCCATTTTAGAAGCTAAAGAACTTTTCAACGTGTACCAGTTAAGTTAGTTCTTGTTTATATATATATATGTATATATATATATATGGATGGTAAACTGTGGCTATTAGGCCACTAGCTCCATGAGCTCCTTGTAGTACTGTCAGAAACCATGAAATCAGGCCGAGACAGAAGTACAGTTGAATCACACTTGTTTAATAATAAAAGTAAAAAGAACAAACCTAGTCAAAACATAGCCAAAGTTCAGTAACTGGAACAGATAGTCAGCCAAGCCAGAAGTCAGGGATCAATGTAGTGGAAGAACAAGCATGATCTGAAGCCAGAAGGGGTTTCAACAAAGCAAGTCTTGAACAGGATCGCAGGAGATAGTTTCTGTGATGTTGACCAAGGCGAAGGCAGATAACCTCTGGACTAGACGGCTTAAGTAGGCAGGACTGACGAGCAGGATATCATCAACAGCTGAGTAACTGTGGAGAGTTAGGAGCTGACAATTAGCCGACAGCTGAGCATCCAGCTCAGAGAAGGAAGGGCTGAGCCCAGCCCTGACAAGTACTTAGTGAGCTTCTTTAAATAGAGTTAGATTATCATTATATGAAATTGGAATCACCCTTCTATTGTTATGGTCTAATGTTAATGTAGCCTTACGCGTTTGAGGCATTACCTTTTACAGCAATAAGGATTGTTTTGAGCTTGGGATATTCTAGAAATACCTAATTTCCTCCCTTTACTTTTCTTGTGGAATGGTTAAATTTGGGTTATAAATTGTCCTTGACTTGTTTTCTTAGTGATTGATTGATTTAGTATTAAAACTGAACTCTGGGTAAAAGTAATAATGAGATATACTGTATGCTCTCTCTGTTAATAGCATTAACACAACGTTTTTGTTTTTCTAAGTCCCCCTTGTGAAATAGGGGTCCATTTATACATGTCTTACACCACATTTACACACAGTGCTGTATTTAGGCCTAGGCTGACAAGGCCCAGGCCTAGGGCGGCACTTTGCGGGGGAGCGGCAACCCCCCCACTAAAAAAAAAGCACCTGCATCCTCCTCCCGACTCGCGCATGCAGGGCCTCCATCCGAGAAGTAAATCTAAATGAGATTGCTATGGGAGTGCGGGGGGGGGCGTACTGCACCCGGGTGACACCAGGAAGCAGTTGTAGTGGGTGCAGTCACCCCCCCATCGGCAAAGCGGTGATCACACATCACAGGCAGCGGTGCTGTGACAGGGAGAGGAGAGCTGTGTACACAGTGTCTCTGTATTTCCCCCGCTCACCCCCCCTCCTTTCTCCTGTCAGCTGAAGTTGAACAGGAGAGGAGAGCGGCTCATTCCCCTAAGCGCCGCCCGGCTCTCTGCCCGCTCTTGTCATAGCAGAGAGCCAATCCAAAAACACGGGAATGGGCATTATGGGAAACATAGTCCCAGAAGATTGGCGGCCCCAGTATATCCACAGACATACTACAGGCTACAGTCCCCCAACATACATGCGCTGGGGGGGGGACCTGACCTGGAACCCAGCAAACAGCAGAGTGCTACAGGGGAAGAAAAAGAGAGGACTGTGCTGGGGGAGACCAGATAAAGCCACGCTGTACCGCACCACCAGATAAAGCCACACTGTACCCGCACCACCAGATAAAGCCACACTGTACACGCATCACCAGATAAAGCCACGCTGTACCCGCACCACCAGAGAGGGAGCCACGCTGTACCCGCAAAACCAGATAAAGCCACGCTGTACCCGCACCACCAGATAAAACCACGCTGTACCCGCCCCACCAGAGAGGGAGCCACGCTGTACCCGCACCACCAGATAAAGCCACACTGTACCTGCACCACCAGAGAGGGAGCCACGCTGTACCCGCACCACCAGAGAGGGAGCCACGCTGTACCCGCACCACCAGATAGAGCCACGCTGTACCCGCATCACCAGAGAGGGAGCCACGCTGTACCCGCACCACCAGATAGAGCCACGCTGTACCCGCACCACCAGAGAGGGAGCCACGCTGTACCCGCACCACCAGATAAAGCCACGCTGTACCCGCACCACCAGAGAGGGAGCCACGCTGTACCCACACCACCAGATAAAGCCACGCTGTACCCGCACCACCAGATAAAGCCACGCTGTACCCGCACCACCAGAGAGGGAGCCACGCTGTACCCACACCACCAGAGAGGGAGCCACGCTGTACGCGCACCACCAGAGAGCCACAGGATCACTGTTGTGGTTTTACTGTTCTTACGGACTGAGGTGTGCCTAACCTGCTATTCTCTAGGCCTTATTGACCACCACAACAACCCTCTCTGTCCTCCTCCCCCGACGTCCCTCTGTCTTCCTCAGATGAAGATGACAGGGCGGGTCTTAAAAAGGAAGGGGTGGGGCCTTGACAGGAAGGGGTGGTTCATATTTAAATTAGGGGGTGCCCAAGTTTAGTCAGGCCTAGGGCAGCACAAAACCTAAATACACCACTGTTTACACATCTGTCATGTGGAATTCATACAGTTTTCTGCTTGGGAGAAAAAAATATGTGAATCTTTGGTAAAAGTTATGTGAATAAATGTGAAAACATTTATAAATGGACTATAGTTTTATTAGCTGTTGATTCCACCTATAGATTCAATGTCTTTCCTCTTCCTTTAGCAAGGACACAACACTGTTACTTCTGCAGTGAAATTGCTGCAGAGTTGCCACCCAGGTACAGCGTAGTTTAGACTACTTTGAAACTTAATTTGGCGCACAAATCAAACAGGATAAAAGACAATGATCTCTTATATCAGCAATGACATGTATCTCATCTCTAATAAACAACCTTCAGGAGACAGATCTTCCATCTTGCCTGCTAAAGATATGTTCCCATTACTTCCTATTGTGATGAGCACTGGTCACCATAATCCTTTGCACAAGTGAATGGTCTTCTACCCACTCCAGTTGTGTCATTGAATTGCTGTGACTGCTGTGGACACTCCTGGAAACCCATAGAGCAAATTCTATAACAGCCATTTTCAGCCAGGGTACCTTCGGGTCTCTTCGGGAGTGCCTTGGCAAAATGCCTAAAAATTGGCCAAAAATGTACACAAGTCATTGAGTACATGAAGCCTTTAAGTTACACAATGCCACAGGTTTTCATTGTGCACAATTACAGCCTTCCAGCTGGCAGCATCTTAACAACCATTGATGTCATTGGTTGATATAGAGGACATTGATCACCTGCACAACATCCATGTTTGCCTCCCCCCTGACCCTCTCATCAGCAGTGGGGTCACATTAGCTGAGTGAGGGAGAAGAGAAACAATGGAATACTAGTCAGTAACAGTGTGAAAAGGTGTTTTTGCTCTACTTGCCTCTACTGTTCGGTGTCCTCTGAGTGTATGGACGTTGCTGTGTTATATAAAACTTTTACAAAACAATATATACCCAAAGAGCAAAGGATTGGAGTTTTAAGGTGCAGAAAAATCAATCAAAAGCAATACTTACAAAAAATAGAAATTTTATTACATAGATAATATAAAACAATTTGTAAAATTCAGGCCATATCAACCCAATGGTCAAGGTACAAAAGTGTGATTGCCTCTACATGTTTTACCACAAACGTGACTTCTTCTGGAGCTTTTGTAGAACCTTGTTATTTAATATTTACCACTAAAACTGAAAAAATAAAATAAAATCAGTTTGGTATCTTTAATAATTAACACTACATCCATATAGGGACCCAATAATGGTACCTAATAATACATTTACATTATAATCATCACATTGAGATTATCTGATGGATACATTCTCACTCTTTCAAAATGATCTTGGTTCCAAATGATCCCCTAGACTCATCAAGGGGTTGTATGGGGAACGTCTGTGCCAAAAAAGAGGAGAAAGGGCATTGCCCTGTAGTAGCACCTGTAAAATTATAAATATAAATTGATTATTATCCATGTCACCTAAATTCAATTCTGATCCGATCTGAGTTAATTTGTGCCTAACCTAATGTTTCAAGGAGTTTTAACAAATCGATCGATCAATATTTCAATCCTTTTCTGAATGTATACTTCCTCTGGTGCCAGTAAGTTTTCAGGGCAATTATGTCATCTATAATATAATTAATTGAATATACATAGGGTTTTTACTAATTAAACAAATGTTTTGCTATGATTATTAGACATGTGCGCTTAATTTTGTATGAATCAGAAATTCGTGCATTCGTATGAATCCGAAATACGAATTTTAATGCATAAGAATTCTGTACGAAATACAAAATTTCATATACGAACTTCGGATCCAAATTCCGTTACAACAGAATTGGACAGAATGTTCGTTAACTACGAATATTCCCTATGATGAAGTTAAAAACCCCAGGAAGTCAGCACAGCACAGGGATGGTGGGAGCCCCTCATAATGATAAATTCATCATAACGACAATATGGAATTGTTACGAAAAGTTAACGAACCTACAAGTTAAAAACCCAGGAAGACAGCACAGCACAGGGATGGTGGGAGCCCCTCATAATGATAAATTTATCATAATGAACTTTCGTTGTTACAAAAAGTTTACTAATCTAACGAAAATTAGTATTTCGTACAAATTTGAATTGAATTTCGGACACGAATTACGAAATGCGAATTAGTTTTAATATGAAATGGAACGGAACGAAATGAAACAAATTTTTTGACGGCGCACATGTCTAATGATTATAATCAGCTATCATATAACTCTTACCTGAACACTTCCCTCGTTCAGTTTACCACTGTTCCTTGGATCAGTGTCAGCATGACACCTCTTTAAATAGTGAAGATTGAAACGCTTGTTTCAATCTATGACAAGGTATTAACCCCTGGATAAAAAGCCAAAAGAATTATAAAAATGGTTACACACCCACAGAAGGCAAAAAGCTTCCCTGCTGGAGTAGGAAAAAAGAAAACTACTTACTTTTAAACAGGTTAAGAGCCTCACTGGTGACAGGGTACATGGCCACAGCAATGAGATGTGTTGAGAATGCTCTTATATACTCTCCTACCCTTAGCAACATCCGATGTCCTTGGTGGGATGGAGGAATCAGAGGTTTAATTTGGAACTGGTGTATTCAGGCCATTTGAGGCCCCATATCGCACATGCGTGAGGCCGCCACGGCCATCTTGGAAAATTCTTTTGCCCATACTCGGCAGTTAGGAGGATATGTGTATTAATCGGACCACAGTGGACACAGGGATAGATACTCTCTATCCCGACAGTGACCACCATTGTTCTAACACTCAGACTAGGCCCCCCCAATGTCCGCAGGCCACAGTCGGCACATCGCGCCATACCACGCATGCACAAACCCGCGCGACCATTTTGAGGAGTCCATCTGCCCATACTTGGTGGCTGCAGATTGGAATGAAAGCAACAATGCATAGTGGGCACCAAATAGGTCTTTGCAATCTCCACAATGGACACAATGCCAGCAACAAAGCATAATCATATGGGTTATAGCTAATAAATTATATTTATTACACCATGCTATATCGCATGTGCATGGTGACAAAGTCACCAATCACCCAGGCCAATGGTTCTAGGAATTCGACAAAGCAGTCTACCTAATAATCAATCAGGGAATCAACTCATAGAATATTTGTGATATATAAAATGAGCATAGCACCGCTCATGTGCAAGGAATACATTGCTAATCAAATTAATTTATTGACCAGACTGTCCCCGGTGTTTAAGGAGAACTATCAAGAATAGACAAAGAACCAGACCATGTCAAGGGCCAGACTGTTGTCTCATCAGATAAACTTTACATAACATTTGAAAAAAGAAAATAAAAAGGAAAATTTTTTGTGCATTAGAAACCTATGACAACTCTTGAAAAGAAAAAGGAGAGGAGAACAGAAAGAAACACAGAAAAAAAGTCTTTCACAAAAGGACATAATCTGCCCTAAAGGAATGGCTTAAAACTCAATGCATCGTTGAGACCTGGATACTTTGTGGCAGACAAATTAAAAATCCATTTGGTTTCTCTCTCTAGTAACAACCTGTCCACATCACTCCCCCTCTCATTCAGGGGGATATACTCCAGAGCAAAAAACCTCATCTTAGCGGCATCAAAATGGTTATATAATCCCATGTGGCAGCTAATTGGGCTCTCAAATTTTTTGGCATTGACCAATTTGACATGATCCCTAATTCTGTGAAAGAAAGGCCTCTTAGTTTTGCAACATACAACATACCACATTGACATTCCATATAGTATACAATGCCTATCGATTGGCAATCAACAAAAAAGTTGGTTTATACATCTTGCCAGTGGGCAACAGAGTCTCCTGTGCCTCCCAAATGAACCTGCAAAAATTGCACCTGTCACATTTCCCTGTGCCGCATATCCTGGGATGTTCTCTCGCCCTGGAGTGCATGTGATGACTGTGGACTAACTTGTCCCTCAGAGATTCCGATCTCCTAAAAGTAATCTCTGGGTATTCTTTTCTATGTTTTGCTACTTTCTCATCGGCCCTTGTTTTCATTATTTTATGGACTTGACTTTGCTGTCCGGAGTAGCGTGTGATCAATCTTACAGTGTCTTCCTTTGTTTTTAACTTGAATCCATGTATCAGAGAATTTCTATTCTACCCAAATGGCCCACTGATATGCTCTCTTTAGTAGGTTCCTGCTATATCCTCTCTTTTTGAGAAGACATTGTAATGCCTTGGACTCCCTTATAAAGTCTTCCTGTTTTGAGCAATTATGCTTCAAGCGCAAACACTGACTATATGGTATACTTGCTATTAGGGGGGCCGGGTGCGAGCTTTCAGCACTAAGAATGGTATGACCTGACGATGGTTTTCTATAGAGGGTGGAGCCCAAACTTCCACCCTCATTTCTATAGATCTCAATATCTAAAAAATTCATTTTTTTTAAATGGAAAACCGAAGTAAACCTGAGGTTGTAATCATTGGTTTTCAAGGCTTCCAAGAAGCCTTCCAAATCTCTTTGGGTCCCCAACCAAATAAAAAACACATCGTCAATGAATCTCTTACAGATAGGTATGTGGCCCAGATAGTCCTGCAAATCCTCCCTCAAAAACAGATCTCACTCCCACCCCCCAGGTACAGGTTGGCATACAATGGGGCACACCAAGTCCCCTATCGCAACCCCCTGCAACTGGAGGTAGTGGGAGCATTTGAACAAAAACACATTGTTCACTAAAATGAAGCGTAATAGGGCCAGAATAAATTGAATGCATGGACCAGCAGTTATGCCACGCTCTGATAAGAAGGTCTCTACAACCTGTACCCCCAATCATGGGGGATAGGGTTGTAGAGAGCCTCTACATCAAGAGTCACCAACCAGGCTCCCTCTGGTATGTCAATGCCATCCAGGGCTCGGATAAGATCGCTCGCACATACCTGAATATGAGAGGTAAGTGCCTTTACGTGGGGTCTCAAATAGTCATCAACTAATTGACTGGAGGGTTCAGTTAGAATGGGGTGCTTAGAGATTTTTAAAGAATGCCTTGACTTAATAAAGATTGAGAAACACTGTCCTATTCAATCCATGTGTTGCTCGTATGCCTGACATGCGTGGGCGAGGACCTGGAAGTAATGGGTATAGCAAGCAATAGATCTGGATCATGCTGAAAGAGGTCTACAAATAAAAGCATAGTGTAATGGATGTGCTTATTAGATTGCCCAGAGTAAAACTACGCAAAAAAAGCCAATTAAATATCAACTCTAGCTAACAGGTGTTAAGCAGTTACTGCAACTATGGAAGAATAATGTATGAATATTACATTGAATAATGTATAAATATATGAATAATATAAGCACCCCTATACTTGCTAATTTACCATAACTTTTGTAACTATCCCTGTGTTGGACAACTTAGCTTGCATTTAGATGTGTAGAAAAATTTAAGTTAAAAACATGTAAAAAAATAAGAACTCATATACTGAATACAATCTGTACAGGTAGTAACCACATTTACACTTACCTGAAATATAGCATTTTTTGCAATAGTGGTCCTTTAATGTACATTTCTTTTTCTTTCACTTATTTCTGACAAAAATTATTACTTGGATTGGTGGTTTAGAATTTGGATTTGAGTGTATATTATACCTATTTGACTAAGGACTGATAATGTGACTCAACCACTGCAAATAGCATATCTGTAAAATAAATTAGCAATCTGACCAGGCTCCATGTTTTTTTGCAAGTATTATTTGCAATGTAGAATATAGATTGGTATATAGGTTGGTATAAAAAAAATCTGATTTTATAATGCCCTCTGAAGAGAATTAGAGATGCTTCTTACTACTTAACATATAACCATTATTTCCTTCTGTAAATGGTCTAGAAATTCGCTATCAAACGTACAAGCTTTTGGCAATTGCAGAACACGATATAAGAAATTTGATAATTTTCCTCACAACTGAGATTCGTTTTTCTATTCATGTGTTATTTTGTAAAGATAGATTGCAAATCCTAACAGTAGTGATTATGTTAGATACTTCTTTGGCGAAGCAGTTTTTTTAAGATCTGCTATAGTTTACTGTTTGCCCAGTGTTCAGCTTTAAATAATGGAAGTGAACTAATGAACATACTCCTGGCTTACACTACATTATAACTGTAAGTATTTGCAAGTCTGTATTGAAAAAAGGAAAGAGAGCCTATTTCTCTTACCAAAATCTTCACTCATGTAATACATATCAGTATGATCCATACCTCAATCATGCTAGTCTGTGGGGTGGGGGGGTATTGTTTGCTGCATCAACATAATTTCTAAGACTTTGCCCACACGTGCCAGTCACACTTGGAGCGAATAAGATTTAGATGGGATTACCTCTGTCTGTTGGAGGGAATGCCCACAGCAACTGCAGCAGTTTTATGACACAATAGATGTATCATTCCGAATGTTTAATTCCTTATTAAAGAGAATGTTTTGTCCAAAATATTTAAGTATCCCTTTTAGGGCAGTTCATTTATTCAAGGATTCCAACAATTATTATTATAGCATCAAAGATTATACAATGAAATTCAGGTATAGCTCTACACAGAACATTTCACAAACACTCACACATCAGTATTTAAAAAAAAAAAAAAAACAGATATATACAGTCATGCTCAAAAGGTTGCATACCCTGGCAGAAATTGTGAAATTTTGGCATTAATATTGAAATTATGACTGATCATGCCAAAAAACCTGTCTTTTATTTAAGGATAGCAATCAAATGAAGCTTTTTATTATCACATAGTTTTTTGGATCCTTTTAAACTCATGATAACAGAAATCACCCAAATGGCCCTGATAAAAAGTTTACATATCCTGGAATGTTTGGCCTTGGTAGAGACAGATTAAAATGTCAATTAAAGGTTAATTTCCCACATTTGTGGCTTTTTAAATCACAGTTAGTGTCTGTATAAATAGTCAATGAGTTTGTTAGCTCTCACCTGGATGCACTACTTAGGCTAGACACTGAGCCATGAAGAGGTAGAAAAGAAAGGGGTGGGGGGGGGGCCCATGTCATTTTTTTCAATGATTTTTTATGTATATTGCCAGGGTCCGGCAATACATTACAAAAGGTCAAAAGACCTGCGGAACAAGGTAATGAAACTATACAATGATGGAAAAGGATAAAAAAAGATATCCAAAGCCTTGAATATGCAGGTCAGTACTGTTTAATAGGGATGAGCCCAATGTTCGAGTCGAACATCGGGTGTTTGTCCGTTCATCTTATACCAAACATTATGGGGTGAGGGAATTCGAGCGTCTGCAGAACGCCCCATAATGAACGGCGAGACCGTCAATGCACTGTGGGATCGCAGTGGATTGACGGCTGCTGATTGGCCAAAGCATGCACCTGACCTGCATGCTTTGGTCAATCGCAGTGCACTCTGCTGTGAGAGCCATGATTGGCCAAAGGCCACGCCCCATGCTATGTAAGGCTGCTTACAAGGCAGCCGTACATAGTTTTATGAATGAGGGCAGCAAAATTACATTTGCAAAGGAAAAAATGTCATTTAAAACTGCTCGCGGCTGTAATGTATTGCCGGATCCTGGCAATATACATAAAAATCATTTAAAAAATGGCATGGCCCCCCCCAGTCCATTACCCTTTGGGTCTGGTATGGATATTAAGGGGAACCCTGTGCCAAAATTTAGAAAAAAATTGTGTGGGGGTCCCCCCAAAATCCATACCAGGCCCTTCAGGTCTGGTATGGATTTTAAGGGGAACTCCGTGACAACATTTAAAAAAAATGGGGTGGGGGTCCCCCAAAAATCCATACCAGACCCTTATGCGGTCACACAACCTGGCAGGCCACAGGAAAGGGGGGGGCGAGAGAGTTCCCCCCCTCCTGAACCATACCAGGCCACATGCCCTCAACATGGGGAGGGTGTTGTGTGGTGCCCCCATATACCTTGTCTCCATGTTGATGGGGACAAGGGCCTCTTCCCCACAATCCTTGCCCGGTGGTTGTGGCGGGTCTGTGGGTGGAGGGGTTATCGCAATCTGGAAGCCCCCTTTAACAAGGCGACCTCCAGATCTCAGCCCCCCATGTGAATGGGTATCGGGTACAATGTACCCCTACCCATTCACCAAAAAAGTGTCAAAATGGTAAAAATGACAGTACAGTTTAGGACAAGTCCTTTATTAAAAATAAAAGTTTCCTGCGATGTAACTCCATCTTCGATGACAGCGCCGACGACCCGAGAAAAAAAACAGAAAAACTCTGCCTGGATGGGAGGTGTCCCGCGACTGTAGGCTTTTTCCAATGACAGCTGTTATATAGCTGAGGGCGGTGCCACCTGATGATGTAAATGGGTGACCCCGCCCCTCTGACATTACGTGATGTCACATGATGTCTGAAGAGGGGTCACCCATTTACATCACTGGGTTCCCCACCCTCAGCTAGATAACAGCTGTCATTGCAAAAAGCCGACAGTTGCGGGATGCCTCCCATTGAGGCGGAGTTTTTCTTTCTTTTTTTTTCTCGGGTCATCTGCACTGTCATCGAAGATGGAGTTACATCGGGGGACACGATTAAAAAAAAGTGTCCCCCGATGTAACTCCATCTTCCATGACAGCGTAGACGAGTTGTTTATATATACACATACACTATTTTATCAAAAGTATTAATACGCATGCCTTTACATACACATGAACTTTGAAGGCATCCCAGTCTTAGTTCATATGGTTCAATATTGAGTTGGCCCACCCTTTGCAGCTATAACCACTTCAACTCTTCTGGGAAGGCTGTCCATAAGGTTTAGGAGTGTGACTATGGGAATGTTTGACCATTCGTCCAGAAGTGCATTTGTGAGGTCAGGCACTGATGTTGGACGAGAAGGCCTGGCTCCCTGTCTTCACTCTAATTCACCCCAAAGGTGTTCTATCGGATCGAGGTCATGACTGCGCAGGCCAGTCAATTTCCTCCACCCCAAACTCGCTCATCCATGTCTTTATGGACCTTGCTTTGTACACTGGTTCAAATCATTTAGTGGAGAGGGGATTATGGTGTGGTTTGTTTTTCAGGGGTTAGGATTGGCCCCTTAGTTCCAGTGAAGGGAACCCTAATGCCGTATACACACGATCACACATTCCGACAAAAAAATCCATGTTTTTTTTCCGACAGATGTTGGCTCAAAATTGTCTATATACACGATCACACAAATCTTTTTGGAAATTCAGAACGTCAAGAACGGACGTACAACACGTATGACGAGCCGAGAAAAATTATGTTCAATAGCCAGTGCAGCTCTTCTGCTTGATTCCGAGCATGCGTGGAACTTTGTGCATCGGAATTGTGTACACATGATCAGAATTTCCGACAACAGATTTTATTTTCGGAAAATTTGAGATCCAGATCTCAAACTTTGTTTGTCAGAAATTCCGCCAAAAAATGTCAGATGGAGCCTACACACAGTTGGAATTTCCGACAACAAGCTCCCATCGAACATTTCCCATCGAAAAATCTGATTGTGTGTACGTGGCATTAAGGTTTCAGCATACCAAGACATTTTGGACAATTTCATGCGCCCAACTTTGTGACAACAGTTTGGGGATGGCCCCTTCCTATCCCAACATGACTTTGCACCCGTGCACAAAGCAAGGTCCATAAAGACATGAGTGAGTTTTGGGTGGAGGAACTTGACTGGACTGCACAGTCCTGACCTCAACCCGATAGAACACCTTTGGGATGAATTAGAGTGGAGACTGCGAGCCAGGCCTTCTTGTCCAACATCAGTGCCTGACCTCACAAATCTTCCAAATGGAAGAATGGTCAACCATTTCCTAGAGACACGTCTGAACCTTGTTGACTTCCTTCCCAGAAGAGTGAAAACTATTATAGCCGCAAACTGTGGGCCAAATCAATATTGAACCCTACGGAATAAGACTGGGATGTCATTAAAGTTCATGTGCGTGTAAAGGCAGATATCCCAATATTTTGACAATATAGTGTTTGTGTTTGTATATACAGTTGTGCTCATAAGTTTGCATACCCTGGCAGAATTTATGATTTCTTGGCCATTTTTCAGAGAATATAAATGATAACACGAAAAAAAAATTTTTCTCATGGTTAGTGTTTGGCTGAAGCCATTTATTATCAATCATCTGTGTTTACTTTTTTAAAATCATAATGGCAACAGAAACTACCCAAATGACCCTGATCAAAAGTTTACATAATCCAGTTGTTAATACTGTGTCTTGCCCACCTTTAACATCAATGACAGATTGAAGTCATTTGTGGATGAGGCTCTTTATCTTAGATAGTAAAGCTCCCTATTCCTCTTAGCAAAAAGCCTCCAGTTCCTGGAAATTCTTGGGCTATCTTGCATGAACTGCATGTTTGAGATCTCCCAAGAGTGGCTCAATGATATTGAGGTCAGGAAACTGAGATGGCCACTCCAGAACCTTCACTTTATTCTGCTGTAGTCAATGACAGGTCGACTTGACCTTGTGTTTTGGACCATTGTCATGTTGGAATGTCCAAGTACGTCCCATGCGCAGCTTCCTGGCTGATGACTGAAAATGTTCCTCCAGTATTTTTTGATAACATACTGCATTCATCTTGCCATTATTTTGACCAAATTTCCTGTGCCTTTGTAGCTCACACATTCCCAAAACATAAGCGATCCACCTCCGTGTTTCACAGTAGGAATGGTGTACCTTTCATCATAGGCCTTGTTGACTCCTCTCCAAATGTAGCATTTATGGTTGTGGCCAAAAAGCTCAAGTTTGGTCTCATCACTTCAAATAACTTTGTGCCGGAAGGTTTGAGGCTTGTGTCTGTGCTGTTTGGCTTAATATAAGTGGGATACTTTGTGGCATTTGCGTAATGGCTTTCTTCTGGCGACTTGACCATGCAGCCCATCTTTCTTCAAGTGCCTCCTTATTGTGTATCTTGAAACAACCACACGACATGTTTTCAGAGAGTCCTGTATTTCACCTGAAGTTATTTGTGTGGTTTTTCTTTGCATCCCAAACAATTTTCCTGGCAGTTGTTCAGCTCTGTTTCTCTGAGCCTGTGAAGAGGTGTGTGTGTGTGTGTCACTTTCTTAAAATCAGCTTTCAGAATTAGAAAAATTCTCTTTGACAAATTCACTATAATGATTATTATTTTTTTTTTTTAAGAAAGCAAGGGCCCTGCAGTGCTTACTGTCTTCTGTGACACATTGAAAATGTTATCCTAATCTACTTTTGTATAAATATTGTGAATGGTCCATGTTGGATTCTCCTGTTATCTGAGACTTTTCATTACAGTGGCCACTAATATTAAATACTGTGGTCACAATGACTGTTGAGAAGTAGGGACGCAACCTGCACCTGTCACCTATCAGCTGATCTTTGTAAATCCCTTCCTAAACAACCTGCTGTGATTATATTGTATATTATATCGTGTACATAGTTTGATGGTAATAGCAAAATTTAGAAGGACTCCCATATGATAATGCTGTTCTATTAAGCATAGAATTTAACTGGAAGGTTAGTACATTAAATGGGATCCAACGTTATCTCACTTTGCCATCTTTGATGTGCAGTCTATAAATTAGTAGGTTCTCAGATGCTGTGTGTGTGTGTTTTCAAACTTTTCAGAATTTGATTCTTCAACATCAGTAACTCTTGCTTCAGTGGATACCACACGACCCACTAGGACTGACTTACTAAAGGCAAATTATTTTGCAGGGGAATTTCCCTAGGGCTTAGTGAATGTGGTGAAACTTCACTTTGTAAAGAATACCCAATCATATGTAAGGAAAATAAAATAAAAAAATAAAAAAACAGCATTTTTGCTTGCAACTGATTGGATGATGATAGTCAGCAGAGCATCACATCATACACTAAGCTCTGGGGATAATACCCTTGCAAAATGCAATTTCCTTTAAAAAGTGAATAGTGTATTCACCTTTAGTAAATCAATCCCAAAAGGTCAAACTTCATAGATTAACTAGGTCTGATTTGTTTATTGAATGCCAGCCATGCTTTTACATTTTCATCTTTGCATCCTTAGTCTGTTCTTCATTAAAACTGGCTTGTATGGGTACTTTGTAGGATTGCAAAAGAGTTGTGCTGTGACCAGAGATTATCACAGTCACCTTACCCTTTAGCTGACCTGGTTAGATGACATTAAATACTTGAAAGCATCTACTAGAGGATTTATTAAATATCTCAATAAATGTAAACATGCCTAGGATAAACAAAGATCTAGCATTAGATAAAAAAAGTAAAATAAATGGTTAGAAAACAAGTTGCAGTTTCTTTTAGTTTTCAAGCATATGCAGTATTATAACCCTTTTTGCAACATGTATTGCTGCACCTATTTAAAGCGGTTGTATACCTTTTTTTTAAACTTTTACCTACAGGTAAGCCTATAATAAGGCTTACCTGTAGGTAAAAAAAATATCTCCTAAACCTGTACGGTTTAGGAGATATTCCCCTCGCAATGAGCCGCTGACTGCAGCGGCGCATGCGCACAGGGGATTCTTGGCTGAAAGCCCAGCAGCCGCCGGACTTTCCCGGAAAAAAGTCTCCCGCGCACATGTGCGGGAGTGACGACATCGCGGCTCCGGCCACTCACAGCACCGGAGCCGCGATACCCGGAAGGCACGCCGAGGGGAAATGTCAGCTCCCTCAGCGTGGAACGGGTGAGATGTCGGCGCCTCGTTCTAAGGTAAGTATCTCATAATGAGCTAGTATGCGGTGCATACTAGCTCATTATGCCTTTTCCCTTACAGGTGTAGGGGAAAAAAAAAGACAGCGGGTTTACTACTGCTTTAAGGCTGCTTTCATTAAAGTGGTTGTAAACCCTTACAATCCACTTTTCACTACAGGTAAGCCTAGAATAAGGCTTAGCTGTAGCTACCCCAGATATCTCCTAAACCTGCATGGTTTAAGACATATCCCCCGTATCAGCATGTGCCAAAGTTATCGGCACATGCGCATTGAAGCAATGTTTTTTTTTTTTGTGTGGGTTTACAACCACTTTAAAGTACCTTCTGGGCCGGTATCTAGGGTGGTTGACTGAGAACGTGTAGCATAAGTACTAAATACAGCTCAGAAATGATCATCAACAATACATAATTGCTTGTGAGAAAACTCAGTCTATGTATTTCTTTCCCCTACTTCTGAATTAATGACCAGTTACAACAGTTAGTACAATACACCTGACATCACATTACCAAGCGTAGATACTCAGGCTGTATATTTTTTTAATTAAGAAGTTGCTCAACTGCTTTGATGGATTTCTTATCTGGTAAAGCTATGTGTTCTGTTATGAATAAAGTGTCACCCGCAGCTACAGCAAAACTAAACACAGGTGTATTCTACCAGTAAGGGCTGACAATTGAGAGTGCGCTTTGAAGTTCACAAATAAGGGCAAAAATAACATTTCTACTCTGCTTTGACAAACCTCTATAAAGTACCAGTTGAATAAAAATTGAGTTTCCTGTGAAGCTGGAGGAAAAAAAAAAGACTTGTGACCACTGTAGCATTGGCATTCTCCTACCAAATTCAGCTCTGAAGCATTAAATAAAAGTATTAAAAAAACTGTCATTTTTAAAGGAAAAGAACAATTGAAAATAATTCAGTTTTGAAATCCTAGCTCTGCGAAAGTGATATTCATGATTTGTCTATTATCACGTCAAACATGTTTAATTTGTTACATTCTTTTCCAAATGAGAAAAGTATTTTGCTATATTTTGAGGAAAAAGATACAATAAATTACCATTCCAAATGCATTCATGCTGTTATCTAGATATTCTGCTAAACTACAATGTGGTGCACTACCACTGTGCTAAAATATAAACTCAATTGACCCCTTTTGCTAATCAGCTATGCCATTGGAGTTTACAAAAATATTCCACAGTGAATGTATGAGTGAATGAGTGAATTCATGTGTCTTCTGAACCATTTCTGTGGAGTTCTGCCTTGTGTTACATGTGTGAAATGTTGTTTCTCATCAAATTGCATGAGCAAGATTAGTAATTTAGTATTTTTCAGTATAACTGCTAAAGCTAACAGTGCTTTCCCTGGTATAGGTATATCATAGTACATATGAATGTTGATTTTATTATCATTTTAATAAAAATAAACAATTGTTCACCTCCATTAGCAAACACTAATTTCTCTAAAGATATTTTTGCGCTGAATGATGACAGATGTAGAATGGCATATAATACTTAAACTTGCAAATAAAGAGCTATGGTTTCATTTTCAAATTACATCAAGCTAAGGATTACAATGTATGCAATGGAAAACCCCTTTTTTAAGTTTTAGAGTAGGGAAGGGGAAAAACCTTTATCAAACTGTTTTATGCTATCCTGGTCCGACTGGGGAGATTTTCCTTCACTTCTTGTATTTGAGACACAACAGGAAGTAAAGGAAATCTCCCTAAAGTAAGGGGATTTCCCCTCTTAGAGTTGTCATCAGAACATTTCCCCCTATTTAGAGAATAACGCCTGTGCACACATATATCCTTACACATTATCATACCTAACACTGCCCAGTTTCCCAAGGTTGGACAGTATTTTACAGATTACAGCTCCAGAGTTTTCTCCATCCCTGCACTTGAAACTGTGCACGTATATATTGCAGTGTCTATAGAAAGTAATGGCCCTACTTTGCATTCAATGTCTAGTTTCTGTGTAATTAGTCATCATCACTTCCTACAGAAATGCAGTATACAGGAATGCCGCTTGGAGTATGGGGTGGGAGTATAAATTAAAAAAAAAAAAAAGCTGGAGCCACAGACTGTAAAGCACAATGCAGCTCTTGGCAAGTAAAAAGGATCATGATGTGTAAGACTGATGAGGAGGACCTGGGGGGTGGTTAGGTAATGACTTTTTAAAATGCACTTTTATTTTAAGGATTTGGATTGTAGTCTGGATGGCAACTAAAAACAATAGGAAAACTACTAATGCAGTGAAGGAAATATTGAGGACACATTTTACAATTCGGATGCACAGCATAGTAATACTAAATGGGAACAGCAAGAAAAATTATGATTTATTGTAAGACTGCAGCTTAATTATTAAACCCCCTCGCTGTTCAAAAGAGGGACTGCAACAAAATAAAACCTGCCCCTGACCACATTTTAATAGTGCCTCTGTTCTGAGTAAAAATCTGTAGACCTTTGCAAATCTTTCAATTTACTGCCCAGAAGTCCAGGCACAGATGTTACAAATGCATAAAAATATGTGTATACGTTGCTAAATGAGATTCAGCTTTACCCGAGTCTAAATTTGTCATCAATTTGCTCAATAAATGTGCCTTTGTAAGGGTGTTAAAATTAAAAGGGCATGTAACTCTATGAATTTTTGTTCTACAGGCTTTCCTCAGGACTGTAGACTCTAGGCATATAGTTCTATGCAACTTCATGTTTTGTTTTTGCCTTGTGTTTTTGTGGGTATAAGGACCCTTTCACACTGGGGCGGCGTCGGCAGTAAAACGCCGCTATTGTAAGCGGCGCTTTACCATCGGTATTCGGCCGCTAGCGGGGTGGTTTCCCCCCCGCTAGCAGCCAAGAAAGGGTTAAAAAACCACCGCAAAGCGCCTCTGCAGAGGCGCTTTGCCGGCGGTATAGCCGCGCTGCCCCATTGATTTCAATGGGCAGGAGCGGTGAAGGAGCGGTATACACTTCGCTCCATCACCGCTCCGAAGATGCTGCTAGCAGGACTTTTTTTCTCATCCTGCTAGCACACTGCTCCAGTGTGAAAGCCCTCAGGGCTTTCACACTGGAGAGACAGCACCGGCTGTTTAGGGGCGGTTTGCAGGCGCTATTATTAGCGCAATAGCGCCTGCAAACCGCCCCAGCGTGAAAGGGCCCTAAGAGAAAAAAATCTGTGTAAAAACTGTTTGCACACAGGCAACATGTGTTAACCACAGAAGAATTTGTCTGGCAGGAATAAACAACGTTTATGCATCCCAGATCATATTTATGATTCCTGTGTTTAGCTGCATTTACACAGGTTTACATGCATTTATACTGTATGTGTTTAGCTGTGTAAAACCAGGCTAAATGGTCCCAGGATACAGAAATTTCTATCTCGTGTAAGGAGAGTTAGACAAGAATGAACCTAGATGCTGCGGAAAGTCCATGCTTGAAAGTGTATTTAGAAATTAACTCTAATTAATGAAACGCAAACTGTATTTTAATTCCAGTGTAGATGGGGCCTTAGATTTCTCACTATTTAGAAGCTGAGGATATTTTCTACTGGCGGAGCCAGATGCTGACAATAATTGTGTAGATGACATTTAAGGCCCATTCAGATAGTTGTGTTATGCTAACGCATAGAAAAAAACTTGAACATTTTTACTACACATTAGCTTAAAGTGTAAGTAAAACCCCCTAACATTTTCAGCCGAGGAAGCTGCCATCTTTGCCTCTGTTTAATCTACAACTGCCAATATGCTGCACAAGTGATCAGTTTTGACACCAGCCATTGGATGGTTTGACAGTTTGGTTAAGAGCACCAATGAAACTGTTTTATGGATGGGTTTACTTCTGCTTTAATGTGTGTTGTGGTGTAATTCATTTTTAATTGCACCTCAATGTATTGCACAGGAGAATGCACTGCAGGATACCATGTGTTGTACTGCATTGCATTAAAAAAAAGGGGCACTTTTGATTTTTGGGGCATTAAGGTGTACTTCCAACCTATTCAAAATTAATTGCACCATAATGCATGAACAGACTTTGCATTGACAATAGTGTGTTAACACAATGCATAGTCTCAATGATCCCCAAGAGTCACACAGTCCAGTGTCAATGTATCATTTTTGGGTTTGACAGGAGATTATCTGGAGAACAAATTGGTCAGTTTTAAAGCAATATATTGCTATATATAATATGTGAGGATACTTACTGCTTTTTCTTTATTTTACGTTCCTCTTTGTTTCACACTGCATGCATTTTAGTTTTACGGTGTAATGTTTGTTTTTTTTAGACATTCTAATTCTGCCTATATTTGTAATCTAAATTTATAAATATAAATTTATCTTTACATAACAGGTAAAATTATTTGTAAAATGTAACTGCTTGCAGAGGGTTATGTTTTAAAGAATAGGTTAATGTATAATTCAAATTAATTTTAAAGGCTTTGAATTTGCTGTAAAAAGGTAATAAAAGCCTTGAGCCACCAGAGAGGTGTTACATATTTGAAGGGAGAATTAGTAATTGAATTTAGTCAATAGTGGCCACTTCAAATAACATAATTCGATGACTCCTTTTTGTTCTTTAAATACACCTTCCTTTGTGAGTGAAAAGAAAAATATATTTGATACCATAAAATTGTTTGCTAGGGGTTGTAGATGTCACTTTGACATAACAAGTTAGGATGGAAGCTCTGCTTTAGCTTACGTCTGTGTACAAGTTGCGTTGTTTTGTGGTTACTCCTCCGGAAGCATTATATTCTTCTTCCCATACAAACTAAGCTGTTTTTTTATTTAGATAAATCAATTTGAGGTTTTACTTAAAATTTTCAGTTTGTCTTTAACCACTTCAGCCCTGGAAGATTTTACCCCCTACCTGACCAGAGCACTTTTTACAATTTGGCACTGCGTTGCTTTAACTGATAATTGCGCGGTCATGCGACACTGTACCAAAACAAAATTTGCGTTCTTTTTTTCCCCACAAATAGAGCTTCCTTTTGGTGGTATTTGATCACCTCTGCGGTTTAATATTTTGCGCTATAAACAGAAAAAAGCGTCAATTTCAGAAAACAAACTTTTGCTATAATAAATATCCCCAAAAATGTTTAAAAAAAACAAATTTCTTCATCAGTTTAGGCCAATATATATTCTATATATTTTTGGTAAAAAAAATTGCTTTTTTTTTCTAGTAATGACGGTGATCTGCGATTTTTAGCAATACTGTGACATTGCAACGGACAGATCGGACACTTTTGACACATTTTTGGGACCATTGACATTTATACAACAATCAGTGCTATAAATAAGCACTGATTACTGTGTAAATGTCACTGGCAGGGCAGGGGTTAACTGTGTTGACTCGTGTGTTCTGAGGGGATTGGACTGACTAGCAAAGGAGACAAAACTTGTTCCTACTTAGTAGGAACACACAGTCTGTCTCCTCTCCTCTGACAGGACAGGGATTTGTGTGTTTACACACACAAATCCCCATGCTGGCTCTTGTGCACGTGATCGCCAGCCACGTGCATCGGGTCCCCCGCCATGCAGTGGGCGCGCGTGCCCTCTGGTGGCTTTTAATATATATATTTATTTTATACGGCATTTCACCCAGGAGAGCCATTGCACTGAAATAAATCTGCATGAGCCGGTCGGGAACCAGTTAAAATAAGTTTATGTATTACATTTTTTCTTAGTTAAAAAATCAGTCTGCCAAACTGGAATTTTAGTTCCTAGAAAGGGAACTTGCCAGGATAGAAATATGGGAGCTGCCACTATTGCTTTGTTTCTAAAAGTTCTAGCTCCTGGGATGTCACATTTCCTTCTATGTTCAGTGAGTCACTGAACTGGAAATACACATACTAGCTTGTCTAACACTGGCTGAGTGTTTGCAGTGAGTTGGTGACACATTATATAATAAAGCAAAAACATGCCATGGCATTTAAAGCAGAATTAAACCCGAAACAAAAAATATATTACAGCTTACCAATCATTAGTTGTGGTGAGTGAATCCAAACTCCAGCTGACATCCTTTAAACAGTTACATCAACGGTTTTTTGTTTTTGTTTTCCTTTTTGAATAAAGATTTTACAAAAATGATTAAAATCTGATCACTGTTAGGGGTAAATGGTTTGTCTCAACTCTTTGAATGCTACATCAGCAGAACAGCTTGTTCTTTTGACAAACAGACTTACTGGCTAGATCACCAGATGAAAATAAAAGAAAGAAAACTTACAAAAACATGCAGCCACCACATCAAGAAATGGTAAGCTGCAATATAATAAATGATTGCTTTTGGGTTTAACAACTCTGGGTTTAACCACCGAATGATGGCTACAGTGCAGCTGGCTAGTTCTGGGATGCCATCATATGATGGCATCTGTGACAGTGCCCTCTGCGGGACGTGGTGGTGCGCTCTGTGATCAGTGTCCGGAAGACAAAGCTGATCACAGGTTTAGATAAAGAGCCATTCAGCAACTCTTTACCACATGATCAGCTGTGTCCAATCACAGCTGATCACTGATATAAACAGAAGCCAGTTATCGGCACTCCTTTTCTCATGCTGACAGCATGAGGAGAGGAGAAAAGAGCCGATATCTGACTTCTCTAAAAGGGACATGTACACTGATAACCAGGGCACTTATTATCAGTGCAGTCCCAACAGTGCCCACCAGTGCTGCCAATCAGTGCCCACCAGTGCCGCAATCAGTACCCATCAGTGCCACCTACCAGTGCCCATCAGTGCCACCTATCAGTGACCACCAATGCCGCTTCATTAGTGCCCATCAATGCAGCCTATCAGTGCCCATCAGTGCAGTCCCATCAGCGCACATCAGTGAAGGAGAAAAATTACCGGTTTTCAAAATTTTATAACAGACCAAGAAAGCATTTCTTTTTATTTTCAACATTTTCGGTCTTCATTTGTTTATTTAGAGAAAAAATAAAAAACCCAGCGATGATACTACCAACAGAAAGCTCTATTTGTCTGAAAAAAAAAGTATAAAAATTTTTTTTAGGTACAGTGTTGCATGACCGCGCAATTGTCATTCAAAGTGCCACAGTACTGAAAGCTGAAAATTGGCCTGGGCAGGAAGGGGGTGAAAGTGCCCAGTAGGCAAGTGGTTAATACCTCTTTTAAACTATTAAAGCTGCCAATAGCAATTCTCATATGTGAGCACCAATAATAATATATTGTTGCAGGCTACCTTTAAACAGTTTCTCATATCTCTAGGGACTGCTTCATTTTTCTGCATGAGTTTTAGGTAAGCCTTGTCCCTCCCTCATGACAAGAATTCCCTTATGTATTCTTTGTTCTAAGTCCTGGCCTGGAGACAGGTGCTCTTATCTATGCAGCTAAACTTGTGCAGGGCCTTCCTGCCTGTAGTAGCTAGTGATCTGTTTCTTTGAGAATTACTCAAATGCAGTATAAAAATAGAAATTATGGTACATAGCACCGAAGACATGGGGGATGATTTACTACAGGCAAATAGGTTGTTCACTTTGCAAGGGATATTCCTTGAAGCTTAGTGAATGCGGTGAAAATTCACTTTGCAAAGAATACCCGATCACATGCAAGGAAAAAAACAAAACAGTGGTGTTTTTCCTTAAGTGCTGCTCAGCTGACAATACTTAAAAGTAAACTCTCACACAGCTTCCCTTACTGGGAAACCAACTGTTTGGGCAACATTTGATAAGATTATTATGAATGCCATGAGCAAGGCTAAGAGGACAGTCTTATGCCGTGTACACACGGGCGGACTTTTTGACCGAACTCGTCCGCCGGAATGAATCCATTGGACAATCCGACTGTGTATGGGCTTCATCGGACTTCCGACTGACCTTTTCGGTCGAAAATCAGATGGACTTTAGATTTGAAACATGTTTCAAATCTTTATGATGGATTCGAGTCCGGTCAAAAAATCAGTTCGTCTGTATGCTAGTCCGACGGATGAAAACCGACGCTAGGGCAGCTATTGGCTACTGGCTATCTACTTCCTTATTTTAGTCCGGTCGTACGTCATCGCGTACAAATCCGTCGGACTTTGGTGTGATTGTGCGTGGCCAAGTCAGTTCGTCCAAAAGTCTGTTGGAAGTCTGTCAAAAGTCCGTGGGACCTTTGATGCCGAAAAGTCTGCCTGTGTGTACACTGCATTACCCCAACCCCTCAATGCTAAGAACCCGCAGTGAAAAACAGGACCTTGCTTTATAGCACATAGCATAGGTCCTTTAATGTCCAAAGGCTGTAACACCAGTTAAACCCACCCCGACTTTTGTGTAAGGTAACCTTGACAATTCAAGTTCTCTAAGATGGTGGATAAATCTACATTCACATGAAGGTTTTTATCCAACCTATACATGTACTTTTTTGGCTCAGTTATACCTCAGATGCATTTGATCAGGAATGCTGTCACTACATGTTACAAAAAAGAATTTCATTACCTTCCCATCAAGAGGAAGTTTCAAACCTTTGACTGTCACCTTGACCATCTGCAGCTCTACTATTGGCTGTCGTGGGGCTTCTGTCACAGTATGTAATTATCCTGATATCTGATCTGATTTCTCAGAAAGTTTTAAGGCCTTTCCTAAACCCTTTTTCACAGTTCAAAAGTAGGAAGCAGTTTGACCCATCTTGAATCTTAAAACCTGAAATGCCTAATTAACGTTTTGCAAGTTTTCAATGGAATCATTTTTTTTTGTGGATGCCTCACTGCAGTTTTTTTTGGCCTCCACTGTCATCTGGGATCAATACTTCACTCACTTAGACTCTCCTTACCTAAGGAGGTATAGGGGGTCATTTACTATAGCGCCAAAAAATTATCCTGCATTGCCAAAAAATAGCTCTCAAAAAAGGCCAGAAAGACTTCAACTCTCAGAAACTCAGCGCTAATGCAAATGGAAAGCAGCGCTATTGCCGGCAATAATGCCTGTTAGATCACATATGCTGGAATAGTGGAAGTCAATGGGGCTCGAACCTGCAAAATCCAAAGTTCTCACTAAAGGCTTATATGCAAGTTCTTTGCCATAAAAAGTGTTTGGAGACCTGGGTCCTGCCCCAGGGGACATGTATCAATGCAAAAAAAGTTTTAAAAATTGACATTTTTCGGGAGCAGTGATTTTAATAATGGTTAAAGTGAAACAATAAAAGTGTAATATTCCTTTAAATTTCGTACCTGGGGGTGTCTATAGTATGCCTGTAAAGTGGCGCATGTTTCCCCGTGTTTAGAACAGTCTGACAGCAAAATGACATTTCAAAGGAAAAAAAAGTCATTGAAAAGTGCTAGCGCTAATGCCGGCTATTAATGAATTGTCAGTCCCGAAAATCCTCATAAAAGTTCATTGATAAAAATGGCCTGGGATCCCTCACAGTGCATTACCAGGCCCTTTGGGTCTGGTATGAATATTAAGGGGAACCCCGAACCAAAATTAAAAAAAAAAATGGTGTGGGTGGCCCCCCTCAAAATCCATACCAGACCCTTATCCGAGCACGCAACCTGGCAGGCCACAGGAAAAGAGGGGGGACGAGAGAGCCCCCCCCTGAACCGTACCAGACCACATGCCCTCAACATGGGGAGGATGTTCCTATGTTGATGAGGACAAGGGCCTCATCCCCCACAACCCTTGCCCAGTAGTTGTGGAGGTCTGCGGGTTGGTGGGCTTATCAGAATCTGGAAGCCCCCCTTGAAAAGGGGACCCCCAGATCCCGGCCCCCCCATATGAAATGGTAACAGGTACATTGTACTCCTACCATTTCACAAAAAAGTGTCAAAAATTGTAAAAAACACACAGACACAGCATTGGACAAGTCCTTTATTAAAAAAGAAAAAAAAATTCCAGCAATGTAATCCTTTCTCATCCTGGGATACGGAGAAAGACACCGACACGAGCCGCCTCCATGGGAGGAGACCGCTGAATGACGCTAAACCTGCCGTGACAGTTCTTAAAAATCTGAGGGCGGGGCCACCCGTGACGTGCGTGGGTGACCCCACCCTCAGTTTTTTAAGAACCGTCACAGCAGGTCTAGCATCATTTAGCAGGCTCCTCCCATGGAGGCAGATCATGTAGTGGCGGCGTGTTTCTCCGTATCCCAGGACGAGGATGGATTACATTTTGATCGCAACCACAATTAAAATTGTATTATTTTTGTTTATTTGCAGATATGCAAATTTGTATTTCTACTTATGATATTTAAAGGTGTTCGATAAGAAATGGTGTCCCTGGGTTAGCAGCAGGTGAATGACAAAAACAAAAGGCCCAGTTTGAGCCTTGGTTCACACTGACAGAGGGAGAAAATCGTTCAGCTGAAATCACACAATTTCCCGCATGTCAGTCCCGAGTGCAGGGGGAATTTCAGAGACATCTGTGCAGGTTTCTACACTGATATCCATACAATTTGTACCCCAAAGTCACACCAATTAAAATGGTGCAATTGCCACTGCTTTGACATGTCAAATCGCACCAATGTGAACTAAAGCTGACACATACAACACTACCTATCCACCAGCTGAATTCATTGCCTGCAATTCGCCGCAGCTGTTATATATAAAGATTCCATCATTTACTTGTAGGTGTGCAGAAGCCTAGGTTTACATTGGAGCGAGTTGTCATGTGATTTGAGAGATCAAATCGCATGACTATTGGCAGCAATGGCACTGTTCCAATCAATGCGACACCGATTTTGTGGCGCCTCACCAATTTGCTAAAGTAGTTCCTGCACTACTTTTGCCGATTTCAGGTGCGACTTCAATAGACATCTGTGTATGAAGCCACACGGATGTCTATCAAGTAGCACCTAAAATCACGATGACCTTGCTACTTTGAAATCTTGCTACTTTAAGTGAAGTAGCATCAATGTGAACCAGGGCGAAGAGATTAGTTTTTTGGTACAAAAAAATACATATTGAAATAAGATATAAGAGATATTGCACTTTCCCAAAACCACCACCCACAAAAACTAAAGAGAAAGAAAAGTTGAAGAAAAAAAAACACCACAACAAAGCTCAATAATGTACTTTTATTTTACTAGCAGAAAAAAAATGTACAATCATTTACTAGCTTCAAAAAAATTTGGATAGGATATATGGTGCTACATGTGATTTTAAGGGCCCTGCTCATAGGAGCTTACAATCTAAAATTTCACAAAACCTTAGAGTGGACATATATAACGGGCAACACATCACATTTTTATCTGCAAGTTTATAGAAACATACTTAACAGTCATTCTTACAAAGCATTCCAACATAATATTAAAAAAAGATTTATTCAAAACACTTACCACCAGCCCACAATCCACACATACATACATTGGAGACCATGTTCTGCTGGAAGCTGCATTTCGGTGTACACAATTAAACAACGAGATCAAAAAGAGTAGAAGGTCAGCAGATGCTTCCAAACGATGTTTGCATGATCAGACAGGAACAATACACACACAATGACAGCGTGGCCACATAAACCCACTTTTGATTGAAAAAATGCACAAGAATTTCAGCAAATATCCCTAGTTGGGCATTTGTCAATAGGCATAATATCATTCCTTCTCCCCCACAAATCACAGCAAAAGAAAAACTGACCTTCTCAGGCCAAACAAACCCCCCCACTGCAGGCCTTTATATAAGAGAGGTTGTATTGTTAGCACACTGACACACCCAATAGAAGTACATGCCCACCAGTATCTTTCAATCTATCTCTTCATGTATGTCTAAAGTGATTGCACCTGATGAGCAGGAACACATAATGCTATTCGCAACTCTGTTAGCTCTTGGCTATGTGCATCAAATCTCCAACTACAGGACAAAGATCAAAGTCCATTTGCATCCACATAAACAAAGCAACAGTTTTCTAAGCATATTTACCCGTGCAGTGTAAACCCTAAAATTTGAAATGTCCAAGTCCCTGGGCATGATTAGTGCTAACAAACATTAACATCAGTCCCTGGCTGCAATTAGCTTCCAATCTAAAGTCCAAAAGTAACTTTCTTACATTAGAACCTATTTCGACAGGAGACAAATAAAATGCCTGCATGTCTTTGGATTGTGGTGAGAAACCCACACAGGGAGAACATATAAATTTCTACACAAGCATTAGCATGTTGGGGAATTGAACCAACATCCCAGGTGCTGCTAGACAGAACTGCCACCAGGCAGCCTCACACATGTTCTCTGCATCTCTGTGGTGTGAACCAGCCCTAAGTCCATAGCCATGCTCAGTGTCACAAGCAATATACAATATATTGGCCTAAGCATTGGGACACCTGCCTTTAAACGCACATGAACTGTAATTGCATCCCAGTATTAGTATTGGGTTCAAAACTCATTTGGCCCACCCTTTGCAGCTATAACAGCTTCAACTCTTCTGGGAAGGCTGTCCACAAGGTTTAGGAGTGTGTCTATGGAAATGTTTGACCATTCTTCCAAGTGCATTTGTGAGGTCAGGCACTGATGTTGGACAAGAAGGCCTGACCTGCAGTCTCCTCTCTAATCCATCCTCAAGGTGTTCTTTTGTGTTGAGGCCAGTCAAATTCCTCCACCCCAAAATCACTCATCCATGTCTTTATGGACCTTGCTTTGTGCACTGGTCCAAATGATTTGGTGGAGGGGAGTTATGATGTGGGGTTGTTTTTCAGGGGTTGGGCTTGGCCTCTTAGTTCCAGTTAAGGGAACTCTTAAAGCATCAGCATACCAAGACATTTTGGACAATTTCATGCTCCCAACTTTGTGGGAACAGTTTGGGGAAAGCCCCTTCCTGTTCCAACATGACTGCACACCAGTGCACAAAGCAAGGCCCATAAAGACATGGATGAGCAAGTTTGGGGTGGAGAAATTGACTGGCCTGCACAGAGTCCTGGCCTCAACCCAATAGAACACCCTTTGGCTGAATTAGAGCAGAGACTGCGAGCCAGGCCTTCTCATCCAACATCAGTGCCTGGCCTCACAAATGCACTTCAGGAAGAATTTTCAAACCTTCCCATAGACACACTAAACCTTGTGGACAGCCTTCCCAGAAGCTGTTCTAGCTGCAAAGGGTGGGCCAAATCAAATTTTAACCCTACTGACTAAGACTGGGCTGCCATTAAAATGTATGTGTGTGTAAAGACAGGCGTCCCAATACTTTTGGCTAAATAGTGTATCTGGAAAAGATTTACAATGGTGGTGGAACCTTCCTACACATAACTACTACACCATAAATACTAACCTCTAAGCCACGGAGCTTCCACGTGTGAGAACCTCCTACACATAACTACACATAAATACACATAAAAACACATAAATACTACATTTCTTTGGACATACGGGTGATGGAATTACATTACTCAAGAGTTATTCTTTTTGATTTTTTCTGTGATATTTGGTGTTTTTTGTGGGTGAGAGTAGAATATTACCCTCATTTTGCTTTCTGATGTTGGTACACATATCACATTTTTTGGGCTCAAATTATGAATATTTGGAAATAATAAAAAGCACAAAAAATTGTGATTCATTTTAAATTTTCATCAGCAATGGTATTTTTTGTGGATTGTAAAGAGACCTGTGTGAGTTTGGGTAAAGATTGTTGTGAGATGGAGAGTAACAAGTGAAAATGACAGAGAAAAATGTATTTTATCAAAACATTCCACATTCTAGCATTCTTAAAAACAAAAAAGTTTAAGTAGAAGCAACAATGTTGCAAAGGAAAATTTATTTCAGAGAAAGATACATTTCATCTCAACATTAAAAGTTTTTTTTTAGAATCAATGGCTTAAACTTGATTTGGACTAGAATAGAGCAGATTTTCACTTCCAAAAAATGCTCTCTAAGTAGCTCTCATTTTGGTATTTATTATAGCACCGGGTAAAAAAGACACTGGAGTTAAAATGAGAGCTATTTTCAGGTCTGAGCATGCTCAGTTTTGTTGGCACCTAGTTGTCCATGGGGAATGTTTCAATTCTCAGACTTTTAAAGATATTTTAGTGTAGAAATCACTTTTTTCACACAGTTTAAAATCAGATTATCTTTAAATAATATACCGCATATTTCAGTACAATTTAGGCAATTATATCATGCTCTAAACATTATTTCCATGCGCACTACACCCGGTTTTAGCAGAGTAAGGGTTTGGGCGCTTTTTGGTTTCAGGGAACTATAGTAAATTCGATTTTGGGAGTATTGTCTCACCAGCGCTATAGTGAATACCATTTTAGCGCTAAATTGCCACAAATTAGCACTAATTAGCGGCAATTAGCGCTAATTAGCACCGCAGCTCTGTAGTAAATGACCCCCATAATCTTTTCACCTTAATGAGGATGGTGTTCTTCCTTTTTCTTTGTCCAGCTCTTACGCTTTTAAGCAATATTGCTCTGCTTTCCCTGGATTTGGTAAGGGCTATCAGGGTCTGACTGAATGCTAGTGCTGCCTTTTAAAACAAACATTGACTCCATGTTTGTCCTCATGGATGGTTTCTGTAAAGGTTTTGCAGCTTTTTCTATTACCATTTCCAGATGAATGGCTGAAACTAGATCCTAGGCTTACTTAGTCTGCGTTTTTGTTTGCACATGATTATCATGGGAATCATCATAGCTTCACCACTTTCACTAAGGTCTAGGAAAATCATCGCAACTGTACTTGCAAAGTGCAGTCTATTTGCCTTTAGTAAATCAACCCCAATGCGTCCTATGTTTGCAAGTTGATAACTTTGCCTTCTGTACACACATTTGCAAAATGTTACAGTATAAAGTCGATGTTGCTGCACTGGCGAATGGCAGCTTCAGCCATAAGGTTTTGTAAGTGACTGTGTGAATTGAGGCATTGTTATGGGGGAGTAAGATTTTCACCTAGTTCTTTTGGATTTGTTTAATTGCCTGCCCGATGACAATTTAGTGGTCTGTCTTTTCTGATGCTCTGTGTCCCCCAATGAATAATTAAGAAAATATAATGTTTTGTACCCTCGGTAAAATCATTTTCTCCGGATGTACAGAGGGAACTTGTTTTTCTTCCCAGGACAAATTATTATATTCTCATTAATTAATTCTATAGCAATGGTGAAGCGCAGATTGCTGTTATGCTATGTGTACTATAGTCACTCTAATTTGTGGTATAGTCACAGACTTGTTTACAGGTATTAAGAAAGGAATATTGAAATCAATATGCAATCCTGAAATGTTACCAATGTCCTAAGGCAGAGATAATGAATGCCAGATAAAGCATACTGACAAAATAAATCAAAAATACATTATCTGTCAAAGGTGTGCTTTGTGAAGTTTACTTGGAAAATGATTTGTGATGTATTGAAATAATCTGTTTTATCTTAGAGAAAGAAGAAAGATAGCTTTTTTGTTCTGTATTGTCAGTTTAACATTTTATACAACACAAAAGCATGCGTAAGGCAAGCTACTTGTACTTAAATTTTGATTAGTTTTAATATGAAACAAGATCCCCATAACAGAACACTTTCTGTAAAACTCGCCAAACTTGGAATTATGCAGGAATCTATTCATTCTATGAATTGCAGTTGTACAATGTTGATTGAGTATTGAATGTTCAATTTCTGCTGCTTGTTGGATTATTCGAAGTGAATATCAGACTAACCCTTAGAAAGACAGTACTACCCAGTTTTGGAAAATAAAGATATCTGTGCTTGCTTACATTCACCAGCATGTTTTGGCAGTTTTAATATTAAGGGTCTTGGTAATTATTACTTTTCAGTATCCTTACAGAAAATGGATATTCGCTAACTATGGAAATTAGGTATTATTAAAAGCAATGTGGCACATGCAAGGGGGTTTGTACCCTTACTGTAAGTAAATGAAAGGGATAACCATTATATAAATAACACTGTATTAAATATTACACTTAAGCCTAGGGATACAAAGGTAATTAAATCTCTGTTACAAAGTGATTTAACCATCTGTTGGCAATCGTCTCATTTGCAGCACACTGAAATCAACTAGTTACTAGAAACTTACACCACAGGGAGAATACAATGTAGAATTAGAATGCATTAATTAGTCACAAGTACCCGCATTAGTGAGAGAATGTTGTTGCTTCAACAAATCAGCAGAGCTCTCTAGACATAAAACCTGTTCATAAAATATGTGGACTGAAAAGGTCTTACCACTCTATTCTTTCTCTCCTCGCTAAATCGGAATTGAAAAGAATACATTTTTCTTTATCGTACATCATAGGACACAGAGCCTCAAGTAATTACTTGGTGGGTTATGGGCCTACCTTCAGGTGTTGACACTGGTATAACCAATACAGGAAGTTGACTCCCCTATATAACCCCTCCTCCTTCCAGGAGTCTTCAGTTTTTTCGCCAGTGTCTAAGGTGTTGGTCACGAGTGAAGATGTGCTCTGAGGAGCTCCAGGGAGGGATCCATATTGGATTTAAAAAACCTCCACAATCGGATCCATCCTCGCCACTGAGGCCATGGGATGGTACCCGGGCCTCGCATTGAAGAACAAGGTTTTGCCTGTAAGCTTCTCTTTGAGAGCTGGACCCTAGGAACCAGGACTCTTTTTGGTTTTTCATATTACCTAAAGTTGTTCCTGAGGGGTGCTATACATGGTCCAAAGAAGCGGAACCCCTTTAAAAAGGGCCCCAGTCTTTGAAGGTTTAACTACGCTGCCCGCCGTGATGGGCGAAGGTTGGATCTGTCTGTTAAATCAGCAGTATCCTGCAGCGAGGATAAGGTAAGAGGAGAAGCCTAGGAACTGTAAAAAGTCCTATGCCCTTTTCTCCAAAAAATACACATTACATATATATATATATATATATATAATGTATAACTGTATGCCTTAAAATGTCTCCTCTAGAGGGAGTATATTACACTTGCCTAGTAAGATGCCTTTTTCAGCAGCTCTGTGTCTGGCTATAGCAGCGGGTGTGGTCCCTGCAGCCAGAGGGGAGTTCTTAATTGAACAGATGGTGTTCCTCCTCTGAGGGATCTAAAGGGGTTACAGCAGTAGTTTATGAACATACAAAATCAGCCATTTGCATTTTTTTGTATAAAGTGAAGTCTTCCTTTAAAACTAGGAGCTTAACAAACACTGCTGATAAAAATTCCCCTCCCCCTCCCCTCTCCTCCTGGAGAGGTGCGGTAACAGCTGACACTTATGTGTAATCAGGTTCTCACCTGAGGCTTAACACAGATGCTCTCAGTTCATATGCTGAAGACAGATGTCTGTCACACTAAGAGTCACAGGAGCGCTGGGCATGTAAAGGTGTGTAAACAGGCATTTCCAGCACAGGAAATATTATGGTACTCAGTATCAAAGGTTGTTTCTTATGATGACATTGTTTTCTTTTGCTAAAACTATTGTTCAGCAAATACCATAATTTGTTAAAGTGCCTCTGCTGTTGTGCTTAGCACATTTGATTTCCAGTGTACCACAAAGGTACCAAGGATTCCATCCCCAGGCGCTGGGAACTCCAGTCATGCCTCCACACTGTCATCCTCTCCGGAGATACCTGACATGGCACGCCAGGGTGAGTCATTGGAAACAATTGGTGGTGCAACTGCTTCTCACACTTCAGATGTGACTGAAGATGCATTCTCCTCTGCCCTGTTGGGCTTAGAAGGAAGATTAGCAGCTTTAATCGCATTCTCCATCCAAGAGGATAGGAAGCATGCTAGATCCCCCTCCCCCACCTCAAACCCCCTTTTTCCAAAGGGAACAGTGGGCACAGGATGAGGTGTTATCCTCAGGTGATCACGGGGGAGAACAAGCCAAAATTTTCCTCTGTGGAAGAGACAACAGTTGATGAACCTTATGCAACCTCACAATCTGACAGATTGATGGTACAAACTTTTACAGAGATGGTTCATTCCACTTTTTATACTACTCCTAACAGAGTAAGCTGAGGGTCCAGGTCCCTTCTTTGGTTTAAAAAAAAAAAACCTTTTTACAGCGCTTATTTATGCTGAATGGGATCATCTGGATAAGCATTTTTTCCCTCCAAAGAGTTTCTCAGTTCTCTATCATGGAGAAAAAAATCACAAATGTTGGAAAGTACCAGCAGTAGATGCTGCAATTTCCAGCATCAATAAAGATGCATAATTGCTTAAGCATCCAAGCAGATAAGGAGTTGGAATTTTTTTGTTAAAATCCTCCTATCAATGGCGCTATGTTTTGCCATAGATGCCATAAAAGACCCTATCCACCAGACGTTGCGCCTTGCACTTGTTCTAAAACAAATGCTTAGGACCCTGTGGTTAAAAGGGTTGGTCAGCAGAAGCATCTTGCAAAAAAGGGGTGTCTGACTAGTTTCCCTTTTCATTGGGGAAGGTTTGGTGAAATACATCCAAATGATTTCTAGCAGTAAAGCTCTTTTGTCCAGTAGAAGGTATAAATGTCCTTTTATTTAAAGTGAAGCCACAACAGCTCACAGGTTAAGTACTCTGACAGCCAGACAGACATGGGTTCAGATCCACATGTCGGCGTTCACTAGTGAAGGAGCCACTCCTCACAGGTTAACTACTCTGACGGCCAGTGTAGCCATGGGAGGCTTCCTGAAAGACGTGGGACCTCGTCCTCACGTTGGCTCCTTGTGACCTTGGACAAGTCACTTAAACAGATTCCTTCCCCTGCGCAGGGGCAGCTGCCTCTAGGCAGCGGTGACGGCCTCCACCATCAGACTCTAGGGCATGATTTCCAAGAAATACTGTTCAGATCTGTGCGACTTCAAGGTAGTCCCTGCACTACTTTGGTACCCGTTTGATGCGACTTGAGGTCCATAAACCTCTAGAATACACAGGCATTGTTTCCTGTCGCATCAAAATCGTGCCCCGACGTATTCTCGGCGGCAAAGGATCACAGTAAAATCACGCAACTTTGGGGTTGCTATAGTGGAAACTGAACCTAAGAGGAGAAAATATTCAGCCCCTGTATACATGATTGAAGATACGTTTTTCCTCCGCCCTGCGGGGCCTAGAAGGAAAGTTAACGACTTTAATCGCATCCGCTATCCAAGCATGAGAAGCGTGTTAGACCCCCCTCCCCCACCTGAGATCCCTTATCAAGGGAACAGTGGGTAGAGGATGAAGGATTACCCTCAGGTAATCGGGAAGAAAGGCAAACCGAGTACTCCTCTGCAGAGGAGACAACTAGAGTTGAACTTTTTTTCAGCCTCGCAATCTGAGAAATTGCTGGAACAAACCTCTTACAGAGATGATTTGTGCCTCTTTCAAGCTACCTCCAGTAAAGTCAGCTGATAGTTCTGTTTTTTCTTAGGTTTCTTGGAACCTTCACTGCCTTTTTCATGCGTTTCCTGTACATGTACAGAGCCACGCAGAAATTCAACAGATCCATTCTAGATCTAAAAGAATCTGAATAAGTTCCTGAAGATCCGCTCCTTTCTATGGAGTCGATTAAGTCAGTAGTTTCTATCCTGCAAGGAGGAAAACTTCTGTTGCCTATCGGCATCAGGGATGCATATCTGCATGTCCATATATTTCCCGCTCACCAAAGGTTTCTGCGGTTCGAAGTAGAACAGCAGCATTTCAGTTTATAGTCTTGCTCTTCGGGCTAGCTACAGCACCTCGAGTGTTCACAAAGGTGCTAGCCCCACCTGTAGCCAGGTCAAGGGCACAGGGCTTAAACAGTCTTGGCATACCTAGATGATCTATTGCTAATAGACCAATCGTTGTTCAGAGTAAGGTGTACGCATTACAACCAGTTACCTGGAAAGGTCTGGGTTGCATTCCCAACCTAGTAAAGTCTCAATTAAAATCGCTAAAAGAGGGCTGCAGTATCTTGGGTCTGATCATAGATACAGCCCAGAAAAAGGGTCTTCTTGCCCAGAAAAAAAAAAACACCACTCTATAAAAGAGTTGGTGCAGATGATCAGGTCAAAAGGAGGTCCCTCCATTCACCTTTGCATGAGGTTGTTAGAAAGGATGGTGGCTTCATTCGAAGTAGTTCCCTTTGCTCAGTTCCATTCGAGACTTTTGCAAAACAGTATTCTATTTTCTTGGAACAAAACGATCCAAGCTTTGGACTTGCCAATTCGGCTGTCCCCAAGGGTGTCCCAAAGCCTCAATTGGTGGTTACTAAAGAATGTCCTAAAGGGTAAATACTTCAAACCACTTTTTTGGAAAGTGGTAATGACAGAGAAGACAACTGTCCAAGTGTTCAAGAACCGAAAGAGCCTTGAGCATCAACATCCTAGAGATTCGGGCAGTGCATCTGGCTCTAAAAGCCTGGACTTCCAGGTTAAGAGATTGTCCCGACAGGATCCAATCCGTCAATGCCACGGCTGTGGCCTATATCAATCACCAAGAGGGGCACCAAGAATCTCTCAGTGCAGAGAGAAATGAACCATATTCTAAATTGGGCAGAAAGAAATATTTCGTGCCCATCGGCAGTCTTCATTCCGTGAATGGAGAATTGGCACGCGCACTACTTGTGCCGCCAGCAGATTATTCCCAGGGGAATGGTCTATTCTCCCCGACATGTTTTGGGCTGTTTGTCAAGGATGGGGGACTCCGGATGTAGATCTTCTAGCATCCAGTGCAACAAAGTTAGTCAACTTCGTGTCCACAACAAGGGATCCATTCGCATACAGAACAGATGCGTTGGTGATACTGTGGGATCAGCTTTTACTGATCTATGCATTTCCCCCTATTCAGTTGCTGCCTCGACTTCTTTGCAGGATCAAGCTGGAAAGAAAACCGGTAATTCTGGCAGCACCAGCATGGCCCAGAAGGTCATGGTATGCAGAAATCGTAAAGATTGCAGTGGGGTCCCTTCCACAAAGGCCAGACCTGCTCTCACAGGGGCCGATATTCCATCCTACTTTACGAATGCTAAATTTAACGGCCTGGCTATTGAGACCCACATTCTGAAGAAACGTGGGCTTTCCAGGGCAGTTATTTCTACTTTAATGCTAGAAAGCCAACTTCTAGAACTATATATTATAGAGTCTGGAAAGCTTATGTTTCCTGGTGTGAATCCAAGGGTTGGCACCCTCGGAGATATATATTATAGGCAGAATTCTTGCCTTTCTACAAGTAGGCGTAGATGAAGTTGGCCCTGAGTACTATTAAGGGCCAAGTCTCAGCCTTATCAATTTTATTTCAAAGACCACTTGCTACACATTCTTTAGTCCTGGGTTTCTTGCTAAGAGTGATGCTGATTAATCCGCCAATTAAATCACCCTTAAACCCTTGGGACTGGAATTTAGTTTTGTCAGTGTTACAAAAACCGCCATTCAAACCATTACAACATGTTCCCTTAGTTCTTCTGACTAGGAAGCTGATATTTTTGGTTGCTATATCCTCAGCAAGGAGGGTTTCAGAATTGGCTGCTCTTTCCTGTAAAGAGCCATATTTGGTTACTCATGAGGACAGAGTGGTGTTGGGCCCTCGTCCAGGTTTTTTACCAAAAGTGGTCTCAGGTTTCCACCTGAACAAGATATTGTCCTGCCATTTTTTCCAAAACCATGTTGGTTATTCATGAGGACAGAGTGGTGTTACGCCCTTGTCCAGGCTTTTTGCCAAAAGTGGTTTCAGGCTTTCATTTGAATGAAGATATTGTCCTGACATCGTTTTTTCCAAAACCATGTTCCAAAGAAGAAAAGTCACTACATTGTCTTGATGTGGTGAGAGCAGTGAAGATCTATTTAAAGAAAACTGCTCAGATTCGTAAGACTGATGTCTTATTTATTCTGCCAGAGGGTCCTAAAAAAGGACAGGCAGCGTCAAAATCCACTGTGGCTAAGTGGATTCGGCAGGTTATAATTCAAACTTATGATTTAAAGGGAAAGATTCCCCCTTTTTAAGTTAAGGCGCACTCTACCAGAGCGATTGGTGCTTCTTGGGCAGTGCGTCACCAGGCTTCCATGTCTCAGATCTGCAAGGCCGTGACTTGGTCTTCAGTGCATACATTTACAAAATTTTATCAAGTAGATGTAAGATGGAATGAGGATATCGCCTTTGGGCGCAGTGTGCTGCAGGCAGCAGTATAATTCCTCAAGGTCTGGGGGTACCCTACGGGTTGTGTCTCCCTCCCCTCAAGTAGCATTGCTATGGTACATCCCACCAAGTAATTACTTGAGGCTCTGTGTCCTATGATGTACGATAAAGAAAATAGGATTTTTAAAACAGCGTACCTTTAAAATCCTTTTCTTGGAGTACATCATAGGACACAGAGCTCCCGCCCCTTTGTTTTATGGGATGAGAGTATATTGCTTGGCTACAAAAACTGAGGATTCCTGGAAGGAGGAGGAGTTATATAGGGGAGTCAACTTCCTGTATTGGTTATACCAGTGTCAACACCTGAAGGTAGGTCCATAACCCACCAAGTAATTACTTGAGGCTCTGTGTCCTATGATGTACTCCAAGAAAAGGATTTTACAGGTAAGCTGTTTTAAAAATCCTATTTTTCCACCCCCTTCTCTGACTGCATGTGGTGTCCGTGGCTACAATGATAACCCCCAACTATGGGGTCAGTGGTTGCAAAAATATCCTCCACTATGGTGTCAGTGGCAGCAATAATAACACTCAGCATTGGTGTCAGTGGCTGCAATAAAAAAAACAAAACTATGCTTTCAGTGGCTGCAATAATAACCCTCAGCATTGGGATGAGTGGCAGCAATAATAATAATAATGGGATGTATGGTATGCCATCATTCTGGTTTCTTAGGAAGTCATTTAAGGCCCATGGGAGAGGTTGTGGGCAGTCAATGGTCAGGAGTGGGAAAGGTCTTATTCTAGAAAGTGGAAACCGTTTCTTTGGTTGGAAAAAAACATCTGCTCCAATATGTAAGCTACACATTGATGGGCCCTTTCTCCTTGTGAGAGAAGCAATGGTCTCCTGACTTGAAGAAGGGGACAAGTATTTTTAATTTTTTTTGTCAGACTATGGATATTTTTCGTATATATGAAGTGTGGGTACTTTTGCTCTCCTATGGACTTTAAGGGCTAATTCACACAGTGAGGTGACAGATGTTTTCCTGCATTTGTAAAATATCTGTCACCACAGGGACACACGAGAAACAATTGTTTCCTATGTGTCCCATTCACACTGTAACGCGGCCTAGGGCTGCACTAAAATGCAGACACGCTGCATTTTATTACAGTGCACTGTACAGAATCGCATGGTACTGTACGGCAACGCAAAGCATCATGTTGCTATACAGCACCATGAATGAAGTGTATGCTTTCTACACTTCAGATAAAATTTGTACAAAACAAAAAAACAAAAAAGGAACCCGTGTGATGCACTGAATCACTCACTGCCCTCTACTACTGGGAAGGACATCTGCTAGAGAGGTAAAGCGCTTGGTATCTGACAGTTATAGTGTGAACTCAGCCCTAATATCATCATGAAGAGTCTCGACTATTAAACTTGTGAACAAAGGATATACTACAATGCTAACAGATAGAACATAAAAACATCATGTTTAACTGTTTTCTGATCTGCACATTCCTGTTAAGTTCCTTGCATTGGGGATATTATTTGTTATGGGAACCCATGAGAGGTGAAGATTATAATTGTTTATTTTAGAGTTGTCTCAGAATTGTGGTGTAGAATAGTTGACTTTGTCATGCTGGAAGTTCTTCATGTCCCCATAGGGAGAGTGTGGAGGACATTATATTAGTGCCCACTGTGCTATAAATTAGTATTTGGAATATTTTATCCCTGGTTTGGGATATTGAGAGCTCCAGTTAGACTGGTTTGGAGGCCACTATTGGGTTCTGGGGTCCAAGCTTCCGCCAGGGACCAGAAGAGTCCTGATTTATAGAAATCAGTTTTGAATAACCCTGGAGTTCTGAATTTGAAGAAATTATTCCATATACCCCTGAGCTGAAGTATGCAGGTGCACCACATTATATCTATTCTGCAGAAATTGATTCACACGAAACCCACACTGTACACATCTAAAAGATATTGTACAACATGTGACAAATTAAAATAAAGTAAAATAGCTTTAAATCAAGTCATATCTAATGTTTCTAGTTGCTTGTAACATGACATAAAATCCTCAAAGATCACAAGAAAGACTCTAAAGTTGTGTTTTAAAGTGATTATAAAGGCAGAAGGTTTATCTTAATGTATGCTATTTGTTAAGATAAAAAACCTTCTGTGTGTAGCAGCCCCCCCCAATACTTACCTGAGCCCCATCTCTATCCAGCGATGTCCATGAGTCCCTCAGCCATCCTCCCTCCTTATTGGCTGAGACACAGCAGCAGCGCCATTGGCTTCCGCTGCTGTCAATCAAAGCCAGTTGGGCAATCAGGAGAGAGAGGGGGTGGGGCCAAACGGCAGCTCCATGTCTGAATGGACACATGGAGCTTCAGCTCAGCTTGGGTGTTCCCATAGCAAGCTGCTTGCTGTTGCAAAACTTGATAGGAGGGAGGGGCCAGGAGCGCCGGCGTGGGACCCCAGAAGAGGAGGATCTGGGCTGCTCTGTGTAAAGCCAACTGCACAGAGGAGGTAAGTATAACATGTTTGTTATTAAAAAAAAAAAAAAGAGACTTTACAATCACTTTAATTCAGGTTCCCACAGCTTAGAAATACCAGCTGTTTGTTTACATTAGAGGGCTGAAAGACTGCCAAGATTCTGCTTCAATATACATGATGAGAAAAATGCTGATATTTTAGTGCATTTCTTTTAAAATTTGAATGCGAATTTCTTAATAATACCTATAACTACAAAGGCGAATTTGGGCTTGTTTTAAAGTGCCCTTACTGCTTGTTCAGAACATGTAAATACCTTTAGTATAGTCTGGGCAAAAGTAAATAGTTCAGTGTTATGTGTTGTCAAGAATGTTCTTACAATTATAAAAAAAAACAGTTAGTGCAATAGGTTATATAAATGTTTTTTTGTGTGTGATTCAATCACATTTTTTATCTTAAAAATGACATGCAATAGTGTTGCAGGCATCTAAAAAAGCATTTACTTGGTAAAGTTTGAGTTTTTTTTATGGGAGTCTTTTACATGCCTCCGATTAAATATGAAATGTTTAATGTATGCGGGAGGAGTGGGTTTGCATTAAATGATTCAAGGCAAGTTTCAAAAGTCTTCATCAAATGCTTTACAGTTTCACAGAATGTTGTATTTAACAGAATAATGCACGCCTACACAAAACAATTAACAGCTATCATTCAGTAGGTATGCTGTGGTTTCAGTAACATAAAGGTAGGGAATGATTAAGTATTGCATTTTCTGCTATCTGAGTAGGACTTTGCATTGTGTTTTTCTTATTAGAATCATTGCATAGCGTGGGGATTAGCTCTTCAGAGATCTTTGTCATGTTTCTTTGAAGTTGAAAACATTTTAATTCCCTTTGGCTGACATTAGTACCAAATTCACAAAGGTTCCCAATACAGAGCTGAACATGCATCACACCAGATTGGAATTAACTGAAATAAATTCAGAAACAAAAACAACACCAATACCCTTTCTGGATTTAAAGTAAACCTGGCATGAGAATTACAGATGTTGTCATATACTGTACCAGGTCCAGGGGTGGCTTGTTTTAAAGTTATTTTATTGTTTGTTAGGAATACTTAAAGCGGAGCTCCACCCGAAAAGGGAAGCTCCGCTTGTTTGCCCCCCCTCTGCTGCTAGTTTTTTTGGAGGGGGAGATACCTGCCAAAACCAGGTATCCGCTCCCACTTCCGGGTAAGATCACCGCAATCATTGTGTGGCGATCTACAAAATGTTTGGCCCCTCCCCCTCCCCCCGCTGTCTTCTGGGAGACACACAGGTCCCAGAAGACAGCGGGACCTTTCAGAAAGCGCAGCAGGAGGGGGAGGACAGTAGGGAACAGGCTGTAAAGCTACAAGGCTTCACTTCCTGTTTCCCTCAGTGAAGATGTCAGTGCATGCACCTGGAGCCGATGGACGGATTGGTTTGGGGTGCTGACATCGGGGGGCTCCCTGGACAGGTAAGTGTCTTTATATTAACAGTCAGCAGCTACAGTATTTGTAGCTGCTGACTTTTAATTTTTTTCCCCCCAGGTTGAAACTCCTCTTTAAATTAAATAGTTTTCCAAAGGGCTATTTTTTAATTTACCACACAAATGTCTGTATTTTTTGCTAGAAATGTCATTTAATTTAAAGTTGGGGATACATTAAGTAAATAGTTATCAAACATGTCAAGCCTTAAAATTGTGCATGGATGATTGACAATTATACAGCGATCAGTGCTATAACAATGCACTGATTACTGTATAAATGTCAATGGCAGGGAAGGGGTTAACACAAGGGGCGACCAAGGGGTTAACTGTGTTCCCTAGTGTGTGTTCTAACTGTAGGGGGAGGGGACTGACTATAGGAGATGACAGATCATGGTTCCTAGCTATTTGGACCTCGCGATCTGAATCTCCTCTCCTCACAGAATAGCGATTTGTGTGTTTACCCACACACGTCCCTGTTCTGCCTCTCATGCCCACGATTATGCGTGGTCGGCGGTCATGAGCATCGGCACCCCTACAGTGCAGCGGGGCACGCATCTGCTATCCTTCTTAAAAGAGACGACATACAGCTACGATGGTTCGCTGGATCGTGCCGATATGCCGCAGTATAATGACGGCAGCTGGATGGCAAGTGGTTAAATATGTTCCTAGGTATGTTTAAGTATGATATTCCACCCATAATTCCCATGTAGAAAAATAATTATATGCATATCATTATCAGAAATAGGTTAAATATGTTCCTAGGTATGTTTAACTGTAATATTCCACCCATAATCCCCATGTAGAAAAATAGTTATATGCATATTATGAGCAGGGTTTCCCCTTGATGTTCGAGTCGAACATAAGTTCGACTCGAACATCGGGTGTTCGCCTGTTTGCCGAATAGTGAACAATTTGGGGTGTGCGTGGCAAATTTGAAAGCCACGGAACACCCTTTAAAATTTACCTATTTACCTAACCTATTGTATTTACCTATTTAGGTGGTGTGTCAGCACGCCGCCTGTACCCCAGGAAGACGACAGATTTGTCGAAACGGCGTAGGGAGGAGCGGCGTGCTGACGTCACCACCACACCACGCTGATCCCGGAAGATACGGGCAGCATCTGAGAGCCGGCCGGCTTGCATTGTTTTTAAAGACGTTTTACACTGTAAGTGCATTTCATTTCATTAAACCACAACTGTATTACGCTATGGAGCATCTCTTTTTATATCTATTTTTGGGATCTGAGCATTAATACCCCAACCCTGCGAACTTCAGAGCGGGGACCTTGAGTTACTTCCTAACAATGACCCAGTGGCTGGGGGACACAGCCACTCGCTCGCACGATCTCTGTGACAGGAGATCTAACCATCTGGTAAGGGGCGTTTTTGTCTGAGGTGGAGAAATTTCCTATATCATCACGCTCCCCAGGGAGACATTTTTGTGCATGCCTCACTCTGTATCAAGATTGGTGCTTTCTTCCCTTACCAAATAAGTTGTTTTTCTCACAAGGACTGTTCTTTGATAGTATGGACTTATTAGCAATATATGGTCCTCGAGTCTGTGGAATTTAGTCTACACTGTTATAACAGCATTCAAAAAATTTGTTTTGTTTGTATTTATTTTTCATTCATTTTGAGTGTTGTTTATCACTAGGAATGTTCTTGGTATGGTTATACTAACCTGTCATAATCACGTTCACTTATCAAGCAGCGCAGCCTATTCCATTTAACACTTTAAAAATCTATGGGAGAAATCAAAAGTGCTAATTTTAAAGGCTTATATGCATGGTATTGTCATTAAAAGTGTTTGGGGACCTGGGTCCTGCCCCAGGGGACATGAATCAATGCAAAAAAAAGGTGATTTTAATAATACTTAAAGTGAAACAATAAAAGTGAAATATTCTTTAAATATCGTACCTGGGGGGTGTCCATAATATGCCTGTAAAGTGGCGCATTTTTCCCATGTTTAGAACAGTCCCTGCACAAAATAACATTTTTAAAGGAAAAAAAGTAATTTAAAACTACTCGCGGCTATAATGAATTGTCTGTAGGAGAAATCAATCGTGCTAATTTTAAAGGCTTATATGCATGGTATTGTAATAAAAAGTGTTTGGGGACCTGGGTCCTGCTCCAGGGGACATGTATCAATGCAAAAAAAAGTTTTAAAAATGGCCGTTTTTTCGGGAGCAGTGATTTTAATAATGCTTAAAGTGAAACAATAAAAGTGAAATATTCTTTTAAATTTCGTACCTGGGGGGTGTCTATAGTATGCCTGTTAAGGGGCGCATGTTTCCCGTGTTTAGAACAGTCTGACAGCAAAATGACATTTCAAAGGAAAAAAAGTCATTTAAAACTACTCGTGGCTATTAATGCCCTTGACTAGGCACCTGCGAACAATGAGAGGCTGACAAATTGTAAATTAACCTCAATTTATTAGAAAATTTCCATTTGACAAGTCCCAAGAGGTTAACCCTCCAAACCTGGAAAGGGGATGTAGGAAAAGGACCAATAGCAAAACCCTTCCTGCGTTCAGATTGTAGTAACCCATCTACCGCCTTTACATCCGTGGCAGATGACCTCAGATTCTTACTCAAAAGTGCCTTTTGGCAAGGAAACAAACCCAATGTGGAATCCCCCCATGAAACCTTTCACCAAAAATGTGCTCAACCATGGTGAGGGATGGGAGGCTAAACAAGCCTATAAAAAAGGCACATTGATGCGGCTTAGTCACATGGACTTGTTCTGTCTCAGTGTATAAGCCGACGTGGGGTGAGCCCTGAAACAACTGGTACAGATGTGTAACAGACGGCACTGGCTGTAATTGCACAAACCAAGGTTAAAATTATTGCAGATGTGAGATTTGCCCAGAAAATGAATGGGCCGGCCTAACTTGTCACAAGGTGCCAGGTGGGCTGGGGTGGGGAGTGCAGTGCCTGAACCCCTGGACGTCCCTGGTAGTGGGGGGAGTTCTGAATTGGGGCACCAGTAGGCGATGTGAGTGGATGACTGACAAGTAGCATAAACTGGTGACCTAAGCCCAGCAAAATGCTGGGAAAACAACTCAGTATCTATGTTACTCCACACCGTCACCACTTGGAACTGAGCAAAACAGGTAGTGGCCTTGGCTGAAAATGAGCAATGATAGTCATAGAAATTTCACCCCCCCATACTTCTGTCCTAACTCTACCACTGTGTAAAGGTAATGTTCCAGCTCCTGAGCGGACTCACTGAGCAAATGACATCTCTGTATAAGCTAAAGGCCAGGACAAACTTTGGGATAGAAAGTTTGCGGCTGAGCCTACGATCCCTGGTCTTAACCACCACCAAAACATCGCGTATGACCTGTTATCGGCAACATCATTGGCAGTTATCAATAGTGACTAGGGATGAGCCGAACACCCCCCGGTTCGGTTCGCACCAGAACCTGCGAACGGACCGAAAGTTCACACGAACATTAGAACCCCATTGACGTCTATGGGACTCGAATGTTCGAAATCAAAAGTGCTCATTTTAAAGGCTAATTTGCATGGTATTGTCCTAAAAAGGGTTTGGGGACCCGGGTCCTACCGCAGGGGACATGTATCAATGCAAAAAAAACTTTTAAAAACGGCCGTTTTTTCGGGAGCAGTGATTTTAATGATGCTTAAAGTAAAAAAAAAAAAAGTGAAATATTCCTTTAAATATCGTACCTGGGGGGTGTCTATAGTATGCCTGTAAAGTGACGCGTGTTTCCCGTGTTTAGAACAGTCCCTGCACCAAATGTCATTTTTAAAGGAAAAAATCTCATTTAAAACAGCTTGCGGGTTTAATGTAATGTCGGGTCATGGCAATATGGATGAAAATCAGTGAGACAAACGGCATGGTTACCCCCCAGTCCATTACCAGGCCCTTTGGGTCTTGTATGGATATTAAGGGGAACCCCGCACCCAAATTAAAATAAGGAAAGGTGTGGGGCCACCAGGCCCTATATACTCTGAACAGCAGTATACAGGCGGTGCAAACAAGACAGGGACTGTAGGTTTGTTGTTAAGTAGAATCTCTTTGTAATTTTGAACGGGTACATTTTTAACGTGTTTAGCTCCAGCCAAAAAATCTTTTTTGAGCTTTTTGGAAAACATAGGGAAGGGTTATCACCCCTGTGACATTTGTTTTGCTGTCTTACCTCCTCTTCAGAAGATTTCACCTCACTTTTTGCCCCAATGAAAAATGTTTTTTGAAAATTTGGGTTTTTTTGTGGAACAAGGATTGGAAAGCATCAGTGGAAAGGAGAATTTTTTTTCCCATATTAACTCTTACAGGAGAGAATTTCCCTTCCTAGGGGTAGATTTCATCTCACTTCCTGTTGTCTCCTTCCGTTTGCAAGTAGGAGTCGTTTGTAAGTTAGATGTTTGAAAGTAGGGTCCTGCCCTATATACTCAGCAGAAATTTGGGCCTTAGGTGTTGCTGTGGCCACAACACTGTAAGCCCTCACAGGGCCCTGCTGTGAAATATTAGATCAAGAATTGTAATTACATGCCCCTGTTGAACAGGAGCTGAAAAATTAGGCCTTAGGCACTGGTGCTGGTGCCACAACACTGCAACCCCTTACAGACACTCTAGTTGGAACGCAGGAACGAGCCCTGCTGCAAAGTATTGCATCAAAAATTGTAATTACACACCCCTGTTAGACAGGAGCAGAAAAATTGGGCCTTGGGCACTGGTGCTGGTGCCACAACACTGCAACCCCTCACAGACACTCTAGTTGGAATGCAGGAACGAGCCCTGCTGCAAAGTATTGCATCAAAAATTGTAATTACACGCCCCTGTTAGACAGGAGCAGAAAAATTGGGCCTTGGGCACTGGTGCTGGTGCCACAACACTGCAACCCCTCACAGACACTCTAGTTGGAATGCAGGAACGAGCCCTGCTGCAAAGTATTGCATCAAAAATTGTAATTACACCCCCCTGTTAGACAGGAGAAGAAAAATTGGGCCTTGGGCACTGGTGCTGGTGCCACAACACTGCAACCCCTCACAGACACTCTAGTTGGAATGCAGGAATGAGCCCTGCTGCAAAGTATTACATCAAAAATTGTAATTACACGCCCCTGTTAAACAGGGGCTGAAAAATTGTGCCTTAGGCACTGGTGGTGGCGCCCAGAAAAAAAAATGTTCTTACAAGCTATCAGCGTGATGATTGAGGAGGAAGAGGATAATTACTCAGGGATAGTCACTCAGCATCAGCATAGGCAGTCTTTGAAGGGATCTGAGATTTCAAAAAAAATTATTCGGTTACATCAGCATCAGGTGCTTGGTAGCTGGTGGTGATCCAAGACTGATTCATTTTTATGAAGGTCAGTCGATCGACCGAGTCGGTGGACAGACGCACCCTGTGATCGGTTACCACACCTCCAGCAGCTCTGAATGTGCGTTCCGAAAGAACGCTGGATGCAGGACAGGCCAGTAGCTCAATTGCATACTGTGCAAGCTCTGGCCAGTGATCCATCCTCAAGACCCAGTAACCCAGAGGATTTTCGGTGGGAAAGGTGTCCAAGTCTGATCTTGCCCCTAGGTATTCCTGCACCATGTAAAACAGACGCTGGCGATGGTTGCTGGAACCGATCATACCTTGGGGCTGCGGACCAAAAAATTGTCTGAACGCATCGGTCAGACGGCCACCTTCTCCACCACTCCTTCTTTGACTGACCGAAGCCTCAGCAACACGTTGTCCAGAAACAGGAGTTTGTAACCTCCCAGTCTCTGGGAACGCGTTGCACAGACCTTTCTGCAAGGCCTCCCAAAGATGTTTCATCCTCTGCTCCCTCTGCGATGGCAAGATAAGGTCCACAACCTTACCCTTGTAACGTGGATCAAGGAGGGTTGCCAGCCAGTATTGGTCCTTCTCCTTGATACCACGAATACGAGGATCCTTACGCAGGCTTTGCAGGATCAGGGAGGCCATGCAGCGTAGGTTTGCTGAGGCATTCGGTCCGGAGTCCTCTGGGTCACTAAGGACGACATGGTCTGCAGCCACCTCCTCCCAGCCACGTACAAGTCCATGTGTTTCTTGGGACTGATCCCTTAAAGACTGCTGCTGATGCTGACTGCCAGGCTCCACCTCCATACTGACACAATCTTCCTCCTCCTCCTCCTCGTCCTCTTCCTGTGTGATCGGCGGGCACGCAGGAACACTGTCTGGATAAAGGGGGCCTTGAGAGCTAAGGAAGTCCTCCTCTTCCTGCCTCTGTTCTGCCTCAAGTGCCCTGTCCATTATTCCACGCAGCGTGTGCTCCAACTGGTGGACAAGGGGGACAGTGTCACTGATGCATGCACTGTCACTGCTCACCATCCTTGTGGCCTCCTCAAATGGTGACAGGACAGTGCATGCATCCCTGATCATGGCCCACTGGCGTGGGGAAAAAAATCAAGCTCCCCTGACCCTGTCCTGGTGCCATAGTCGCACAGGTACTCATTGATGGCCCTCTGCTGCGTGTGCAGCCGCTGCAGCATGGCCAACGTTGAGTTCCACCTCCTGGGCATGTCACAGATTAGGCGGTTCTTGGGCAGGTTAAACTCCTTTTGGAGGTCCGTCAGCCGAGCACTGGCATTATATGACCGGCGGAAATGCACACAGACTTTCCTGGCCTGCCTCAGGACATCCTGTAAGCCCGGGTACCTGCCCAAGAACCGCTGCACCACCAAGTTAAGGACGTGAGCCAAACAGGGCACATGGGTCATTTGTCCCTGTCGGAGGGCAGAGAGGAGGTTGGTGCCATTGTCGCAAACCACCATTCCTGCCTTAAGTTGGCGTGGCGTCAACCACCTCTGAACCTGCCCCTGCAGAGCTGACAGAACCTCTGCCCCAGTGTGGCTCCTGTCCCCCAAGCACACCAGCTCAAGCACCGCATGGCATCTTTTGGCCTGCGTACTTGCGTAGCCCCTTGAACGACTACGGAGCACCGCTGGTTCCGAGGAAGAGGCCATGGAGGAAGAAGAAGAGGAGGGGGTGGAGGAGAGAGGTGTGTCACAATCATTAGCATTTTGGAGGCGTGGTGACGGAACAACCTCCAACACTACTGCACCTTGTCCTGCATCCTTCCCAGCTGCCAGCAGAGTCACCCAATGCGCCGTGAAACTTAGGTAACGTCCCTGTCCATGCCTGCTGGACCATGAGTCAGCGGTAATATGCACCTTACCGCTGACCACCCTGTCCAGCGAGGCATGGACATTGCCTTCCACATGCCGGTAGAGAGCCGGAATCGCCTTCCGTGAGAAAAAGTGGCGTTTGGGTACCTGCCACTGAGGAACCGCACATTCCACAAACTCACGGAAGGGGGCAGAGACTACCAACTGAAAAGGCAGCAGTTGAAGTGCCAGCAATTTTGCCAAGCTAGCATTCAACCGCTGGGCATGTGGATGGCTGGGAGCAAACTTCTTTCGGCGGTGCAGCAGCTGGGGCAGGGAAATTTGCCTGGTACAATCTGACGTCGGTGTACCAAAAGCAGATTGCCCACAAGTACTTGGCTGTGACACACCTAATTCTGCACCTTCATTCCTCTCAGTGCAGGTCTCAGAGAGGACTGAAGGTCTAGTGGGGTTGGAAATCTCAGCTGATGAGGAGCAAGGAGAGGTCCTCTTTGTTCTTTGGTGTGGGTCTTTTAGATGCGCTTGCCAACGAACTGCATGGCAGGTCAACATATGTCTGGTCAAGCATGTGGTACCCAAGCGGGAGATGTTTTGGCCACGTGAGATACGCTTGAGACATATGTTGCAAATAGCAGCGGTGCGATCTGATGCACTCGTCTCAAAAAAGGCCCACACCAAAGAACTTTTTGAATAACGTGCAGAGACTGCAGCGCCCTGCACATGTGATGCAGTCAATGTGCTGCCCTTAGGCTGGCCCCTGGAGGGCATCCTGCCTCGTTGGTGATGTGCCGCCTCCTCCTCCCCTCTCCTATCAGGCACCCACGTTGAGTCAGTGACCTCATCATCCCCTCCCTCCTCATCACTGGAGCAAACCTGGCAGTATGCTGCAGCAGGGGGAGCATGACTGCCAGATTGCTGTCCTTCTTGGGCACCCCCTCTGTCCGTGCTCATGTTACTGCCTTCATCGAGCTCAGTATCATCATCAGAGCCTTCCAAACCCTGGGCATCCTCCTGGAGCATGTACCCAACACTGTGGTCAAACAGTTCGAGGGACTCCTCAGGAGGACATGGTGGAGCTAGGGAAGGAGTCACTGATGACATTGAGCCGAGGGAAGAGGCCGCTGCTTTGCCAGACAAAGCACCCTGGGCATGGGTGAGAGAGGATGAGGAGGATGAGGACGGCTTGGTCATCCACTCGACCAAGTCTTCCGCATGTTGCGGCTCAACACGGCCAGCTGCCGAAAAAAAGGCCAAGCGTGTCCCATGGCCACGTGCTGATGAGGATGCACCGTCTCCATGACCAGCACTAGACACAGAGCCTGCTTGCCCTCTCTTATTGGCTTGTGACTGTCTGCCTCTCCTTCTTGGCCTTCCAGACATACTAATGGCCTGTAGCTGCACTAAGCTGGGATATATATATATATATATATATATATATATATATATATATATATATATATATAATATATATATATATATACTGCAGCTAGCAAAATCAACTGCCTGCCTGTAGTATGAGAACACCACCAACCTTCTACAGGTAGCTTTAGCTGAACACTGTGAGGTGGACGCACCCCACTAATTTGTAGGTTTAGCTGAACACTGTGAGCAGGACGCACTGCACTAAATGTAAATAGTCTAGCTGCATGACCGTGGTACTAATAGGATCAAAAGAACACCAGTCATTTTCTTCAGGTAGCTTTATATACTGTAACAAGACAAGCCTGCCTGTCAGTAGGAAGATAACAGGAATGGATCTAGCTGAACACTGTGAGCAGGACGCACTGCACTAACTGTAAATAGTCTAGCTGCCTGACCGTGGTACTAATAGGATCAAAAGAACACCAGTAATTTTCTTCAGGTAGCTTTATATACTGTAACAAGACACGCCTGCCTGTCAGTAGGAAGATAACAGGAACGGATCTAGCTGAACACTGTGAGCAGGACGCACTGCACTAAATGTAAATAGTCTAGCTGCCTGACCGTGGTACTAATAGGATCAAAAGAACACCAGTAATTTTCTTCAGGTAGCTTTATATACTGTAACAAGACAAGCCTGCCTGTCAGTAGGAAGATAACAGGAACGGATCTAGCTTAACACTGTGAGCAGGACGCACTGCACTAACTGTAAATAGTCTAGCTGCCTGATCGTGGTACTAATAGGATCAAAAGAACACCAGTAATTTTCTTTAGGTAGCTGTTAATACTGTAACAAGACAAGCCTGCCTGTCAGTAGGAAGATAACAGGAACGGATCTAGCTGAACACTGTGAGCAGGACGCACTTTACTAAATGTAAATAGTCTAGCTGCCTGACCGTGGTACTAATAGGATCAAAAGAACACCAGTAATTTTCTTTAGGTAGCTGTTAATACTGTAACAAGACAAGCCTGCCTGTCAGTAGGAAGATAACAGGAAGGGATCTAGCTGAACACTGTGAGCAGGACGCACTGCACTAAATGTAAATAGTCTAGAAGATAACAGGAACGGATCTAGCTGAACACTGTGAGCAGGACGCACTTTACTAAATGTAAATAGTCTAGCTGCCTGACCGTGGTACTAATAGGATCAAAAGAACACCAGTAATTTTCTTTAGGTAGCTGTTAATACTGTAACAAGACAAGCCTGCCTGTCAGTAGGAAGATAACAGGAACGGATCTAGCTGAACACTGTGAGCAGGACACACTGCACTAAATGTAAATAGTCTAGAAGATAACAGGAACGGATCTAGCTGAACACTGTGAGCAGGACGCACTGTACTAAATGTAAATAGTCTAGCTGCCTGACCGTGGTACTAATAGGATCAAAAGAACACCAGTAATTTTCTTTAGGTAGCTGTTAATACTGTAACAAGACAAGCCTGCCTGTCAGTAGGAAGATAACAGGAACGGATCTAGCTGAACACTGTGAGCAGGACGCACTGCACTAAATGTAAATAGTCTAGAAGATAACAGGAACGGATCTAGCTGAACACTGTGAGCAGGACGCACTGCACTAAATGTAAATAGTCTAGAAGATAACAGGAACAGATCTAGCTGAACACTGTGAGCAGGACGCACTGCACTAAATGTAAATAGTCTAGAATTTAACAGGAACGGATCTAGCTGAACACTGTGAGCAGGACGCACTGCACTAAATGTAAATAGTCTAGAAGATAACAGGAACGGATCTAGCTGAACACTGTGAGCAGGACGCACTGCACTAAATGTAAATAGTCTAGAAGATAAAAGGAACGGATCTAGCTAAACTGAATACAGTGTATATATATATATGCAACACCTAGGATGCAGAAGATAACAGGAACAGATCTAGCTGAACACTATACACTGTAAGTGCAGCTAACTGACTGACTGTTCTGCCTAATCTATCTAACTCAAATCAAATGACACTGTCTCTCTGTCTATCTCTTTCAACGCCGGAACACACACTACACAGGGCCGCCTTATATAGTGTGGGGCGTGTTCTAAATCCCCTGAGCCATAATTGGCCAAAGCCTCCTTGGCTTTGGCCAATTACGGCTCTCTGTTCAGGCGGCGCTGTGATTGGCCAAGCATGCGGGTCATAGTGCATGCTTGGCCAATCATCAGCAAGCAATGCACTGTGAATTATGGGCCGTTACGCGCCACACGAATTTGGCGCGAACGGCCCATATCGTTCGCAATTCGGCGAACGACCGAACAGCCGATGTTCGAGTCGAACATGGGTTCGACTCGAACACGAAGCTCATCCCTAATAGTGACGCTAAATCAACATCTTTGCCCTCCAGTATGCCCTTCCTGATGTTAATGGGAATAAAATGAGCCGGGGTAATGGGAGGAACACCCATACTATTACCTGGGCCTATGGGTACTGGGCTTGGCACCAAGGGGGCCTCGGGACCTGCAGATGTCCCTGGAGTTGCAGATAGCCCTGACACTGGGCTCGGCTGAGCCTCCAATACCTCCACCCTTGCATGTAATTCTTGGCAGGAAGAGGCCAGGGAACTCAGGGTAGCGTGGATATGAGAACGGGATAAAGTGACAGTCCGAAGTGTAACTTACTCCGCACTAAAGCCTGAAGCACAGGGGAACAGAAATCTGAACAGCTCAGCCTTGCACGCTGAAGCAGTTCAGTCATGAGTCTAGGGACGGTCCACGTTCTCAAGGAGGGTGTGCTACCATGTTCCGAACCCCTAGCCAGAGAAGCATTAATGGATGCAAAGTCCTTGATGTCCGCAGCCTGTGACATGACTTGCATAAAACCGAGAAACAACATCGGAAGCCAAGAAATCATCAACCGTACCCATTACTTACCTTGGACCAACCTGGCTGCCCCTCCCCCCCTTTTCTTTCCCCATGAAATGATGAAGGAACATTTAAACAGGACTGAAAATGTGTCAGCCTCGTAAATTTACAAGGCCGAGTTACCTGAGGTGTAATCAGGCAAATTAATAAAACTCAGGCCTTTGAACCTGAAAACGTGTCAGGCTATCGATGTTAGTAGAAATGATCATAGCGTGAGCCATGTGAGAACAGATGAGGAGATTTGCCACCATTTAAGTCAATTAGAAACAACCATCTCAATCTGTGCGTACCTATAAACCTGATAGGTAGTGCTGCAGTGGTGACGCCATGACTTAGGCGTGAAGATGTGCTGCTAACATGAATGTGAAAACAGAAAACACATGAGATCCAAATGCCGGGAAGTATGTGTAGCAGGACTAACGAGTCTGCTAAATGACCACCTGAGGACTAACAGGCCACCCAATGTGAATTCAAGCCAGAGGAGTCTGAAACGTGCCCAGCCAAACGACCAGCATAGTGAAATGTGTTAATGTGATAAAACCTAACTGAAAGCAGCGTAGAATGGATGAGGAGAATTGCCACTGTACAAGCCAATTAAAAACTAATCACCTCAATCCATTGGCACCCATAGACGTGATGGGTGAATGCTACAGTGGTGTAAGGCCATGAGATACAAGCTGTACGAACTAAATGTAACATGAAATTGTAAACAGAAAACCAACCTGAAATGAACTCAACTGGGAAGAAAACAAGACAAAATAACTCCAAGAATCTGTTGACATGAAATAACATCACAATGGAAAGAAAACAAACACAAAGCTACCACTAAGAAATTAACACGTACGTACCGAGTCGGGTTCGAGAAATGAAAATAGCCACCCCTGAAAATCCGTCATGAGGAAAACAAACGATACCTAGCTGAAAAGTGTCTGAAACTGCAAAAAACAACACTTTGCATCCTGTTGATGTGTAGAAAAAACAACTATGGAAAAAAGGGACATAAGCAAACAAACTACCATTTAGCATGAATATGTGCAACATGAAAGCGATCAATCTAGGATCAGGATTCCTCTACCCTACGTATGCCATGAAAAAACAAAAAACAAACGCATGCCTATATGACCCTCTGACCTGAAAGGGGTGCCCTGCTGGCTGTAGCCTGACAAGTAACCATGCTGGAACATGAACATCTGTAACGCAGCAGGAGAAATGAGACTCAGCGTCAAAGTGGGGCTGATCCAATCGAACATGCAAGCATATCCCCTGAAATGAAAACATTCCCCCTGAATAAAAACCACCCCTGCTCTGAAAATGAATCCTAACTGAGGCAGGTTACCACTTCAATAAACATTTCGTCATAAGGAATGTGCAGACAACGAGGTGTTTGAGATTTCCTCATAGAGAATGAGGGAGGATTGCAGGAGCACTCTGTACAGAGTACCATGAGCTCTATACAGGTTTAAGTTGCGATAATCATATTACAGGAAAAGTTAGAAGATAGAAAGATTAAAAAAAAATGTTCTTTTTGTCAATTTATGGTTACGTATCTGAATGCAGTGCATGTTTATGCATCTGTGTGAAACATTGAAAACAATGCAGCTGCGTTCACATTCATAAATGAAACATTTTTTTTTTTTCAGCTTTTTTTTTTTACCTGTAATTGAAACTGAACATCCAACTGGCTGTTATGGGAAGCTTGGCTAGTTTTAAATTGAGCCAAGGTGTATACAGAGCAATGGCAGGATACTGTAACAACTGCAGGACCATGTACAAGGATACACAATAGAATAAAAACATTTGTGCTTGGAGCAAACATATCCCCTGAGACTTCCCGGTTGTCTTGGTAACAGTGCAGCCCATCCGTGTCTCCCCCCCAGCCTGATGCATAGCCATGTGTGAGTCCCTGGATGAAGAAATAGAGGAGAGGGTGCAGTGAATACATGGGGGCTGGCGGAGAAGTTGAGAGGCGCCTATCCCTGAGTGTTGCTCCCCGGATGTTCTCGGTAGCAGGAGAACTGCTGCCCCAAGGACCAGAGGAAATAAACATCCCCCCTTACCTGCTCCGTACTGCCCGAGGCCCCTGACTGGATATAGGTGACGCCACTGTCCTACACGAGAGAGGGGGAGAAGCGACTGTACGATCTCCCTGAAACGAAAACCGTAAGTGATGTCAACGTCACCCCTGAAATTACGCCTATGTGAGCCACCGCCAACAGGGAAGGAGGAACAGAGGGGAGGCTTTATGCAGCCTGACTCATCCCACAAACACAGGCTGACCTGCAGTCAGCCTTACACTTGTAGCGCAAACAATAAGAAACGCAGTGGTGATCAAATACCACCAAAACAAAGCTCTATTTGTGGGAAAAAAATTATAAAAATTTTGTTTGGGTACAGTGTGCATTGACCGTACAATTGTCATTAAAAATGCAACAGCGCTGAAGCGGAAAATTTGTCTGGATAGGAAGGGGGGAAAGTGCCCAGCATTGAAGTGGTTAGAGTACTATACTGTATAATGCATGTTTACCTTTTGAGTTTGTTTTGTAAACATTTCAAACCCAAAACCTATGAAACTTCTCAAACCTGACAAACACATCAAAAGAGGTCAAAGCCACTGAACAATATATCTAGAGTCATATTAGCAGGTGTTAATATTATCTCTACAATATCAAAATATCAGCCTTACATTATTATGGTAAAGTGGGTTTAAAAATGCAATATATTGCAGGTTACCAATCATTAGGCGTGAAGGCTGCATTAGATTAATTTTTCTGGCTTTTTTTCACTTGTTGATTGTCAACAAACTTTGTACTCTAGGGTGGCCAGAACAGACAACCCTCAGTTGTTATCCAGAGTAGGTGGCTTTTATTTAATGACTGTATCCAGAGTATTCATTAAAATTATTACAGGTATGAGATCATCAGAGGATCTTATTTAGCTGCAATATTGACCCCACTGATAGACCCAGAGACACTAACTTACAGAGAGTCCTCCAGGTAGACTCACGGACCATCTTTTTCCTAAATACTTTCTACTACTGATGTTCTGATAACAGTTGCTTAAACATTGAAGTGTATGGGTAGTTGTTATCTATAATGTTTATAATTATCCAACTAGCCCCACTCTCACACCCCCAGGGTTGGGGCCAATTGTCCAGAGGTGGTTTTGGACATGCACATGTTGTAAAAGGTTGAAGGGTATTTTCACTTTTGCAGCAAAATTGGGATAACACACAGGAGGGCCCAGACAGCAGGATTGGTGCGATGGGAGGACAATTATAGACCAATGCACTGTGTCTGTTTCTCTCCTTCCAGCAGCTGAAAACTAGTTTCTCCACCTCCCTCTGGCTTTCAGCTGCTGGAGGGAGACACACAGACCCAGATAGAAAGCAAATGGGCTGCAAGTTGGAAAATTACTTGCTAAGCTATTGGCTAGACTTGCCAGGCTTCACAAGTTTGTTGCACAATTGCAGCAAGTCCACATTGCATGACTGCAGATCAACTTTCATTGCAAACATTCTGCAAATCTGCTGCAAGGTCTGATTCAGTTATGTTGTGCAATCGGTCACCTCATTTATTAACCTAAGTGAAAATTCACAGAAATCTTGTGTGCTTTTTTCCTTGCACATGATTGTCACCTCCTTTTCACTTAATTCACTGTGAGAAATCTCAAGTGAGAAATCACTTTATAAAATAAACATACTCTATTCAGTCCTTGGCTCTTATTCCGAATTACAATCAATCTACTACAGTCTAACCTGCCATATATTTATTTAAATTTAATAGAATTTTATTAATACTGACATATTCCTTTATCCTTCTCTACTCCACAGCCAGGTGACCCTTTCTGAAAAAATGTCTTACTGTTTTAAAATTGTATTTTTAGTATTTTTAATTGCATCTACAAAGTCAAACTCTGAGCACAGAAACTTTCATTTACAAATATTATACTGTATAATATATACAGAGTATATATCCACTTTGTGAGCACCAATGCCATTACAAACACAGTTGTTGCCTTGTAAATGTAGCAGTGACATCACTGTGCGTCACTGTCCAGGGACCCAGTAGGGCCACCCACTTTAGATTGCATGCAGAAAACTACATGAGGGGTGAATACAAGACCAGTAACCCTGCACAAAAAGAGTGTGTAGCAGGCACTGCACGGAGGCAAAGTTTCATGTTGGATTACTGCACATACCTAGAAGAAATACACAAAGAACACATATGCCTAATGTATAAAAGTATATTTATAACCAAACATTTTTTTTTTTAGTTTTGAATAGAGTGAGTAGATTAGATTAGTGACTAGAACTCATATCAGTTTTTTATATACAATGTTTATTGCATCCAAAGTGGTTGCAACATGTGTGAAGCATGGTGTTAATTGTACAGAAGAAGTAGCTAGTATCCACAAGGACATTACGTTGATAAATCAATATATATATGAGTAAGCAGCAGTGATATGTTACATGAATAAGTGAAGTAACATTGTAGGATGTCTGGGAGGAAATTTCTTCAGCTGGCTGTTCACATAGTGCTGTATCAAAGCATATTAATGCAAAGTTGAGTGGCAGAAAAAGTGTGGTAGAAAAAGGTACACAAGCAACAGGATTGTGAAGCAAAGGCTATTAAAGAATTTGGAGGAGATTCACAAGGAGTGGACTACGGCTGGTGCTTCAAGAGCCACCACGCACAGACGCATCCAGGACATGGGCTACAGCTGTTGCATTCCTTGTGTCAAGCCACACCTGAACCAGAGACAATGTCAGAAGCGTCTTACCTGGGCTAAAGAGAAAAAAGATTGGACTGTTGCTCAGTGGTCTAAAGTCCTGTTTTTGGATGAAAGTAAATTTTGCATTTCATTTGAAAATCAAGGTCCCAGAGTCTGGAGGAAGAATCCAAGTTGCATGAGATCCAGTGTGAAGTTTCCACAGTCAGCGGGGAGGCATGTCATCTGCTGGTGTTTGTCCACTGTGTTCTGTCAAATCCAAAGTCAGCGCAGCCCTCTACCAGGGAATTCTAGAGCACTTCATGCTTCCCTCTGCTGACCAGCTTTATGGAGATGCTGATTTCATTTTCCAGCAGGACTTGGCACCTGCTCACACTGCCAAAAGTACCAGTACCTGGTTTAATGATCATGGTATCACTGTGCTTGATTGGCCAGCAAATTCGCCTGACCTAAACCCCATAGAGAATCTGTAGGGTATTGTCAAGAGGAAGATGGCACATGACCCAACAATGCAGACGAGCTGAAGGCCGCTATCAAAGCAACCTGGGCTTCCATAACACCTCAGCAGTTCCACAGGCTGATTGCCTCCATGCCACGCCACATTGATGCAATAATTCATGCAAAAGGAGCTTTGACCATGTATTGAGTGCATACTATACTGTAAATGGACATACTTTCAGTAAGCCAACATTTCTGTATTAAAACCTTTTTTTTATTGGTCTTATGTAATATTCAAATTTTATGAGATACTGAATTTTGGGGTTTTTACTAGCTGTAACCCATAGTCATCACAATTAAAAGAAATAAGTGCTTGAAATTTATCACTCCGTGTAATGAATTTCTATAATATGAGTTTTACTTTTTGAATTGAATTACTGAAATTAACTTTTTGATGATAGTCTAATTTTTTGAGATGCACCTGCCACTAGGGATGTGCGAAAGATTCGGCCCGAGCATTTGCCTGTTCAGTCATTCGCCGAACACCCGAATTTACAGGGTGTTCGCCCTGGCAAACACCTTGCAATGCACTGAGCGCTGCTCAGTGCATTCTGTGCCCTGATTGGGTGCAGTGCAGAGTCATCTGTCAATGGGTGTCCCCGCTGACAGATGAATAATAAAAAAAGTAATAAAAATACATATAAATAAAAAACGACCCCCCCCTCCAGTCCATAACAGGCCCTTTGGGTCTGTTATGAATTTTAAGGGGAACCCCACACCAAAATGTAAAAAAACAACGCGGGGCTCCTCCAAAATCCATACCAGACCCTTATCCAAGCATGCAGCCTGGCAGGTCAGGAAAAGGGGTGGGGATGAGTGAGTGCCCCTTTCCTGAACCATACCAGGCCACATGACCTTAACAGCTCCTTGTCCCCATGTTGATGGGCCCCCAGATCCTGAATCCCCCATGTGAATGGGTATCGGGTACATCCTACCCATTCACCCAAAAAGTTTAAAAAAGTAAGAAAAACAGGAAAGAGTTTTTGACAAGTCCTTAATTAAAAAAGAAAAAAAGTGTCCCTTGATCTAAATCCACCGTCAATCACGACTCCCACCAGACCCAAGAAATATAAAAAATGGAAAACGTTTCCGCCTCCATGGGAGGCTACCCGCCATATGCTCTCTTTGCTTTGACAGCTCTTATATAGGCAAGGGGTGGGGCCACCCCGTTACGTCACTCGATGGCACCACCCCCTTCTGACGTGACATGACATGTTGTTTTTTTTTCTTTATTTTTTAATAGCCAGGTGTTGGCATTTGTAACGTGAGTCATTTTAAATGGGATTTTTTTCTTTAGAAATGTCATTTTTGCTGTAGCATGTTCTGTATATGCTACAAATGCGCCACTTTACAGGCACATTAAGGGAACGCCCAGGCACAATATTTAAAGGATTTTTTCATTTTCATTGTTGCACTTTAAAAAAAAATCAAAAAATTACTGCTCCTGAAAAAATTATTGTTTAAAAAAAATAAAATATTGATACATGTCCCCCAGGGCAGTACTCAGACCCCCATACCCCTTTTTATGGCCAATTACTTGCATATAAGCCTTCAGAATGGGCACTTGTGATTTTTGCTGTTTGGCTCCCATAGACTTCAATGGAGTTTGCTGTTTGGGTTAGAACATTTCCCCTGTTTTTCGAGTTCTGTTGGGAATCAAACAGGGGGGTGTTTGGCCCATCCCTGCCTGCCACTTTATTAAACTCTGGTTTGACCGCATCTGGAGTATTCCTTCCAGTTCTGGTCACCAATCCTTAGAAAGGATGTGCCAGAGCTGGAGAGAGTTCAGAGAATGGCAACTAAATTATTATGGGGACTGGAGGACCTCAATTACGAGGAACGAGTACAAGCACTACATTTATTCTTCCTGGGAAGAGACGCTTAAGAGGAAATATGATAGCAATATTCAAATATCTCAACGGTTTTCCCAGCGTTAAGTATAACTCTCTTCCACAATTGGTGGTGTCAGCAGGAATTATGGATAGTCCTAAAAGACTCTTGGATGTGCATCTTGGCGAAAACAATGTACGGGGATATGAGAAATGATTTTCTACACGCACCAACGCAGGTTGAACTGGATGGACTGTTGTCTTTATTCAACTTGACCAACTATGTAACTATGTAACCTGTATTGTTTTTAAAAGGCTTACAGGTGTAGAGGGACTATGGCACATTTGTGCTATCTATATAGTGAGTAGGCTCAGTTTCTAGTTAACTAATGTATGCTCTATAAGCTTCCCAATGCAGTGTGGCTATACCAAACATTGGCCACCATCACTGTACTCCTTGAAGTGGCCAGGGATGTCCTAGGTCATTCATAATCCTACTGGAATGACACACAGGAATCTATTCTCTGTTTTTGAATTAAAATTTTTGTTTTGCTAACAATATGTTTTCGTTTTTCAATTTACTGAAATTACTAACTATACCTGAATAGATACATTTTACTGTTGTGGGTTTGACTTTTTTTTTTTTATCGTTCAGTATTTGTCTTTCTATTTTTCTGACATTATGGTAATTTTCATTTTGGGTCCCAGTACAGTAACAATTTTATTGTTTGACTCTCTGGAATAGAGCATTTAAGAACCCCTGATGTACTGTATGCTACTAAAGCATTAGCTCTCTTTGTGGCAAACCTAGTACTGCTACTGTTTTACTAACATTTTATTTGATTTCTCAAACATGAGCATAAAATGTATTCATGCAGTTTTCGTGCCTTCCACATCATAGTCAGAATGAAAAAGTTTAAAGACAAACCATAGGGTTCAAGCCTAGTAAATTACTTTGCCTTCCTGTTTTGCTTGATAAAATTGTGATACCTAGGAAAATAAACACTCTAAACTCTAGAGCAGGGGTCTCAAACTGGTGGCCCTCCAGCTTTTGCAGAACTACAATTCCCATTAAGCATTGCAAGACACAGTTACAAGCATGACTCCCATAGGCAGAGGCATGATGGGACTTCCGTAACAGCTGGAGGGACCCCTGCTCTAGAGCATAAACTGCCTTTTCAAAAAGTAGCTTATATCTGTTGTAGTTTTTTCTATCTGTAGAATTGTTCAACTATTTCTGTATTGGAAGGGATTTGTTCAATTGTAATGATTTCATGATATCACTAACTTTTAAATTATATACTATAAGTGATAGCTTTCAACCACAGCTGGTAGTGTAAATTCAAACAATTTTGAATGTTATGAATAAGAGGTCAGATTTGACTAATTAATACAAATAGCCTGGAAAAATGATTTTTAAAATGCTAGATTCTTGGCTTTCATGCTAGTAAGATCACTTTCATACACTTAAGGTTATTGACTCATAACAAGCAGGCAGACAAGAGTTTTGATATACATGAGGGATCTTTATTCTCAGTTTGTAAGTGCAGCACTGGCAAACAACGCAATTCTGGTATCCTAGTTTCCTAAAATAGGAGATATCAATAGAATTAAATGCATTATAAAACTTCCTACCTGCACCCTTGGTTTTTAGCGTACAGTATAATGTAAGATGTGCATCAATCATGTACAGTAGATTCATGGTGCCATTTGTTCCCTTCTATGCCCAGCCTATATTAGAGTAAATCTTCATATTACGATGTTAGAATTTTCTTTTTGTGTTCAAACATGAGCCATGCTACATTGCACTGTGTGAGTTAATGCATGACCTTCGTCTATATTCTAAGAGCTGACACTTCCTGTGAATAAACTATATATCCCACAATCTGCATAGTAATTCGATCTGAAACAGGCACAATCAAGCAGAGCAATGAGCAATCCCTTTAGTGAATTGGGGCAAGCTCGAGGAAAGAATACATGGACATATTTGATTGGAGCAGCCATAACATGTGAGGCCATCACCATAACTACACTAATACCTGAATAAAACAACAATAACATTTGAAGCTGTACAATGCCTTTTAAATAAGTGTGTGCCCTGATCATAATGTATCGCTAAATCAAAACACAACTCCCTGCTAAGCAAAAGCTAAATACACCCTGCTTTATATAAATTCTAATCCCGGGGTGCAAAAAGCATGCATGCAGGTTCCTTCCTACTAAGATTTTTTTCTCTTAGACATATTTGTAAAACCGGTTCTCTATGGGAGAAATGACCATAACTGCCTATCCACAGAGGAAAGCACTAGATGTCAGTTATCCTGGAATTGGTAAGTCAGCTAGCTGTTCACAAATGCACACAGCATGGAGGAGAAGGAAAGTTGTGCTATTAAAGCTACTATTCTTCCCTCTGCAAAAATTGCTTGTGGTATTAGCTTTGGCCAGGCCTCTTGAAATCAGCACAGATAGCATAATTAGTATTAGTTTTTTTTTCTTTTTTTTTCAAATTACCAATAAACTCAGCTGTGTTATCTTCAATACATGACCTATCCCCCCCCCCCCAATCCTCCTTTTATCACTTTTATGATGCACTAAAGTATCCAAACCTTTTATAACCATAAATATATTTTATTGAATAAGTATTGACATAAGACAATAAAATTGCACTAAATATTTAGTAGTAGATTGAGTGATTCTGCAAATGCATGGAAAAGGGGTTTGCAATTCTGGAAATATAAATGTATTTTATATAGCCATAAAAACCGTATGTAGTAAAATGGGCTCTTTAAAGTTATAGATGGTACAAGACTTGTAGAACAGATTTCATTTTTATTTAAAACACAGACCTTTAGAGGAAACTTGTTATGATAGAAATATGTAGTTTGATCGCTGTTTTCTCCCCAATAAGGACACATACAGCTAAAACATGACACAGGCTTTCAATCTCTCAAGCTACAGTCATGGCCAAAAATATTAACACCCCTGCATTCCTCTCAGATAATGCATCACTTCACCCAAAAAATTGTTACAATTACAAATGTTTAGGCATTTTCATGTTTATTTCTTTTGTTTTTATTGGTATGACACAAAAAGTGGTGAAACAAAAAGCCCAATCTGAAACATTCCATGCAAAACTCCAAAAATGGGCTGGGCAAAATTATTGGCACCCTCAATTTAATATTTGTAGCAAACCCCTTGGAAAAAATAACTGAAATCAATTGCTTCCTGTAACCATCAATGAGTTTGTTGCACCTCTCTGCTAGAATTTTGGACCACTCTTCTTTTGCCAACTGCTCCAGGTCTCCCAGATTGGAAGGGTTCCTTTTCCCAACCGCTGTTTTGAGATCTCTTCACGGGTGCTCTATGGGATTTAAATCTTTACTCACTGCTGGCCAGTTCAGTACCCTCCAGTACTTTGTCCTAAACCATTACTGGGTGCTTTTTGATGTGTGCTTTGGGTCATTGTCCTGCTGTAAAACCCATGACCTCGGACAGAGACCCAACTTTCTGACACCGGGTCCTACATTGCAACCCAGAATTCTTTGGTAGTCTTCAGATTTCATAATGCAATGCACGCAGTTAAGACATCCAGTTCCTGAAGCAGCAAAGCAACCCCAAAACCTTAGTGAACCTCCACCATGTTTGACTGTAGGGACTGTATTCTTTTATTTAAAGGCCTCATTTCGTTTTCTGAAAACAGTAGAATATGGGCTTTACAAAAGCTGGAATTTCATCTGTCCACAGCACATTCTCCCAAACGGATTTTGGCTTCTTCAGGTAAGTTTTGGCAAACTCCAATCTGTCTTTTTTTATGTTTCTGTGTCAGCAGTGGGGTCCTCCTGGGTCTCCTACCATAGCATCCTTTTTCATTCAGATGGCGAGGTATAGTGCAAGCTGACACAGTTGTACCCTGTGCCTGAGAGCACTTTTTGCAATTCTGCACTGCATCGCTTTAACTGACAATTGTGAGATTGTGCGACGTGGCTCCCAAACAAAATTGACGTCCTTTTTTCCCACAAATAGAGCTTTCTTTTGGTGGTATATGATCACTTCTGCTGTATTTATTTTTTGTGCTATAAACAAAAAAAGAGCGACAATTTTGAAAAAAAAGCAATATTTTTTACTTTTTGCTATAATATCCCTATATATATAAAAAAACATTTTTTTCCTCAGTTTAGGCCGATATATATTCTTCTACATATTTTTGGTAAAAAAAAGCGCAATAAGCGTTTATTTGGTTTGCGCAAAAGTTGTAGCTTCTACAAAATAGGGGATAGTTTTATGGCATTTTTATTAATAATTTATTTTTTAATAGTAATGGCGGCGATCAGCGATTTTTATTGTGACTGCGACATTATGGCAGACAGATCGGACACTTTTGGCGCTATTTTGGGACCATTCACATTTGTACAGCTATCAGTGTGATTAAAAATGCATTGATTACTGTGTAAATGTGACTGACAGTGAAGGGGTTAACCAGGAGGGGGCGCTGCAGGGGTTAAGTGTGTCCTAGGGATGTGTTCTAACTGTGGGGGGATGGGCTACATGTGACACAACACTGATCACTGCTCTCAATTACAGGGAGCTGTGATCAGTGTCAGTGTCACTAGGCAGAACAGGGAAATGCTTGTTTACATTAGCATCTCCCCATTGTTCCTCTCCGTGAGACAATCGTGGGTATCCCACGGACATCGAGTCCGCAGGACCCGCGATCACACTCACGGAGCTCACGGCAGGGTCGCGTGCGCGCTGCCGGTGGCAAATTTAAATGGACGTACCTGTACGCCCATTTGCCTGTCCGTGCCATTCTGCCAACGTATATGTACATGCGGCGGTCGGCAAGTGGTTAAATTTGTCTGGAAGTTGATCGAGGTTCTTTATCCACTATCGAACAATCCTTTGTGGAAATTTTTGATCAATTTTTCTCTTTCATCCATGTCCACGGAGATTAGCTACAGTGCCATGGGCTATAAACTTCTTGACAATGTTGTGCACAGTGGATACAGTAACATTAAGATCTCTGGAGATGGACTTGTAACCTTGAGATTGTCTATGCTTTTACACAATATGTATTCTCAAATCCTCAGACAATTCTTTGCTATTTTTTTCTCTTGTCCATGCTCCGTGTGGCACACAGAGACGCACAACAGAAAGGATGAGTTCATTTTTCACCATTTTAACTGGTTGTCAGTGTGATTTCTATATTGTGAGCACCTGTTAATTGATACAGGTGAGTTTAATTACAAATTACAGGAGCATCACAAACTTGGAATGCAATTATTACTTATTACAATTTTGAAAAGGGGGCAATTTTGACCAGTCCATTTTTGGAGTTTTGCATGGATGGTGTCATGCTCCTGTAATTTGGCTTTTTGTTTCTCCACTTTTTTGTCATACCAATACTAACAAAAGAAAAACATGAGAATGCCTAAACATTTGTAATTGCAACAATTTTCTGGGAAAGTGGTGCAGTCTCTGTGTTTCTTTTTGTAGTGCATGCAGATAATGATTGGTGGGAGGGATTAGCAGAATGCTGTACATAATCAAAGATTCAAATTCAAGATCAAATATTACAGCACCCTGCCTCAATACTCCTCTCAAGAGCACACATCCCTAATTCAAGCAGTGAAAAAAAGGAGTTTAAGATCTGGTGTGACCCCTCTGACACCTCCATCCCTAATAGTGCACAACAAACAAGAGACATAGCCCTGGGACTTTAGATGAGGTGAGAGAGGTTTAACCAATGTTCACAGCGAACACTGAGACAAAATCAATTTATTCATTTCAAAATGTTATGTAACGGAGTGGCAACAACAATGTTTGTGAGTTACCGGGCATAATAGCCGATGCACACAACCCGGATGAAAGTAAATATACAAAGATTTATTACAAGTGTTATACATCAATGAGCAACAATAAAACTTGAAAGTTGCTAGGTCAGTAAATACACGTATACAATAAGAAAATAGAATGTACATACATATGGACAAGAAAGTATGTAGACATACTTGCCGCATGCCGATGTACGTCCCTACTTTGAGCACGGATATCGTTGTTATGGCAGCAGTGAGGGGAAGATGGCCCCACCCGTCTCCATGACACTGCAGGGTGGAAGCGACGTCAAAACATAGCTCTTAAAGGGCCATTTTATTTTTTTCATTTTTATAAATGACAATTTTTTTTTTGTTTTTATTGGATTTTAGTGTAAATATGAGATCTGAGGTCTTTTTGACCCCAGATCTCATATTTAAGAGGTCCTGTCATGCTTTTTTTCTATTACAAGGGATGTTTACATTCCTTGTAATAGGTATAAAAGTGACACAATTTTTTTTTTTTAAACAGTGTAAAAATAAAAAATAAAAGGTAAAATAAATAAGAAAAAAAAATGTTTTAACGTGCCCTGTCCCGCCAAGCCCGCGTACAGAAGCAAACGCATACGTGAGTAGCGCCCACATATGAAAAGGGTGTCCACATGTGAGGTATCGCCACGATCGGTAGAGCGAGAGCAATAAGTCTAGCCCTAGATCTCCCCTGTAACGCAAAACATGCAACCTGTAGAATTTTTGAAATGTCGCCTATGGAGATTTTTAAGGGTAAAGGTTTGTTGCCATTCCACGAGCGGGCGCAAATTTGAAGCGTGATATGTAAGGTATCAATTTACTCGGCGTAACATTTTATTTCACAATATAAAAAAAAAATTGGGCTAACTTTACTGTTGTCTTATTTTTTAATTGAAAAAAGTGTACTTTTAAAAAAAAAGTGCGCTTGTAAGACCGCTGCGCAAATACGGTGTGTCAGAAAGTATTGCAAAAACTGCCATTTTATTCTCTAGGGTGTTAGAAAAAAAATGTACAATGTTTGGGTGTTCTAAATAATTTTCTAGCAAAAAAAAACTGTTTTTAACTTGTAAACACCACATCTAAAAAAGAGGCCCGGTCTTAAAGTGGTCAAAAGCCTAAGTTGGAGGTAGGAAGTAAAAGGAAAAAATAACACAAAGTGGCAGCATAATAAAAAAAAACATTTAAAGTGGAAGTTCAGTCAAAATGTCTTCCATCCTCATTTTAAGCCTATTTTATCTAACCTTGTAAAGATTGGATCTATATGCTTACCTATTTTGAAGTTGCTCTGGTGCAGTCACATGTTCTCTCCAGCGGCGGCTTCTGTGTAGAGGAAAGATCACTAACAACGGCTGCAAACACCTGGGAGATGATGTGCCCCATAGGCTTACTATCCATTATCAACTATCTCCCCTCTAAATTGAAGCCGCCACTGACAGCTGATCATGGGATCAGACCAGAGTTTCAAAATAGCTAATGTGACAGAGCGTTACCCTACCGGGGTCTAGAAAGAGTTTATGACCCAGGATTCTCAATGTGGGTTGAAGGGCTCCAGGGAGTTTGTGTCATGGAGAGGAAACTGGCTTTTTGGTTTCCTCAGTGTTTGGTAAAGTTTGTTTTGGGATCTGGACCCTGGAGATTTCAAAATGATCCGGGTGGGATGAAATCTCCAATCCTCAGTCTAGGTATTCAGAACAGCCAGCACACTAATTGGTCAGGTATGTGCTGGGCTTTTAGTAGTGACCTGACCATGGTTCTAAGCTCCACCTTGGCAAATAGAAGGTATGACCCAGGAGTAAGGAGAACTCCACCTAGGAGAGAGGTGAGAGCCAGTGCAACAAGAGTCTGCTAGCTGTGTGCACAGAGTTGGCGAGCGACCAGTCTGTGGGAGACAGACAAAAGCCTAAAGGGTAAGGCCAGAGCAGGAGTGGAGGCCGAGTGATCGTTTGTTTTGAAGCAAGAGTGAAATACTGAAAACCCCTGTGTGGGAAACCTGTTTTTTTGTGTTTGCTGAACTCTTTTTTTTTAAAAAAAATGGGCAAGAAAAGCCCTTAAAAAGAAGAAAAGCAAGTGGCGGTGTCCTTAAAAGTTCTACATTTGATGCTAGTTCTCACAGTAAGTATACAGATCCTTTTTTTTTTTTTTTACAGGGTTAGATAGAATAAGCTTAGAATGGGGGTGAGAGTAGATTTAGCCTTAAGCAGCCCATAGATGACTCAATATTCTTTCCTTCCACCACAGGTAACAGTCTGATAGTCTGGTTGTACTCATGTCAATGGATCATCTGGGTACAATCAGTTTGCCCATACATGGATCGAAATCCTATCCAAGAGCTGGCTTTAGTTAGCTTTTGACTTAACTTCCACTGTAAGCAGAAAACAGCACAGACTGTATACACAAATACAACTGCCTGTTCTATGCACTGTAGAATCAGCGTAAAACTACTGTAACCTGCATTTAATTCTATTTTTAAGCAGCGTTTGCCAAGCAATCAACAGTGTAAAAGTTTTGAAACTTTTATTTCTGTAGCAAAAAGCTAACTATTCAGAATCTCTCAATGCTGTTTAGTGCCTGGGCACTCTGCAGATAATGATTCAGTATTTTAATGGCACAGATACATTTTTTATTACAGTATATAGTTATACTGTATAGTATATATATAGTTATATTAAACCGGACACTAAAAGATTTGGTGAAACCATGCTGCTATATACTGTAGTATATAGTGATCTGATGCACATCTAAACTTGGTAAGAGATTGCTTTTTATATCAAACGCATGCATAATACATGCATAAACATTTGATCTGAAAGGCTAATTTCATATGTGGCTGCATTGTGTATTTTTCCTGCTATAAATCTCTAACAATTGGCTTTTGAATCATGCTTTAAAAACACAGCTGTTTTAGATTTTTTAGATAAAAATAATTATAACCGTATTCGGTTCTACAAATCATTGAAAGCAGGATGAGACCGTCTGATTAGGTCTCATAAATCGTAGACATCAAATCAATAAGAAAGACTTTTAAAACAATTTGTGGCTTTGAGGTTATGAACAACTGCAATGGGGTCATTTCTTATCATGTTTTGTGTCAAAATGCTGCCCGATTACATGTTTCTGTCTTCTTTAAACGTTCTCATCACATTTAGTGAGATTGAATGTGGAAGAGATCAGAGCTGGAGGTTGTTTTGGTGCTTTTGGTAAGGTTAATTGGAAATTTTGACAGTGTCCATATGCAGAAAGTTTGACCTGCATTATTACTGTGTTTCACTTTGCAGCTATAATAATGAGTGAATCAACAAACCTGTTTGCGTGTATTGGGGATTTTATGCATCGCTAGCCCATGTATCCTTTACAGTGAATCTGGATTTCAATGTCAGATCATATCAGCGGTGATTGCTCATCTACTGGGCAATCAATGTCTGCTCTATAATGGCAGACCTCTTTCACATTGTACACGGTTGGCAGAAGTTCCAAGTATTTCTCATTTCAAAATGTCAGGAAAAAAATGATTTAGGAGTTAGGAACTTGTATGACAGAGTTCTAATCCAGCTGTGTTTTGTATAATCGTTGAAGCATCAAACTGAAGATAGCAGCATTTTCTTTATTATTTCTAATTCATTTGGTAAAGTCACATGGGAATTTGTTCAATCATAAGTACAGTATTAAAATAATAAATTCTAAATAGAATTTTTGGAGGCTGCCCAGAAAAGTATGTACTTCTGCTGTTGGTATGCAGTTTATTTTTGTTACAAAAGTGTTACATTTATATGACAAAGATATGGCAATCTGGGGGGCACATGCAAGACTTCTAGCAGACGTGAGCTTCTTTGCACCTCAGCTTTCCTGGTTCCACACTCTAATTCCACCATTGACTTTAGCAAAGGAATTCCGTCACCTGACACCCTGCCACTCTTAGCACCATATGAGTAAGATAGGTTGGCAGAAGTCCTTTCCCTCCCTTCCTCTGGACCTGCGGCCTCCCACACTGGAGAATTTTTTTACATGGCCTGCATCCCTGGCCTCGAGTACACAGGGCTGCCTGCCTAATCCACTGGACCTGCTCACAGCCATGAAGAGTAAAGAATGTGTCACACAGGCACTTCAGTCACATTTAGCAGCTCCACGGTTGCAGTACTAGAGGAAAATTTTCAGGTATTTTTACATAATATAACTCACAATATATCCCTAGAAGTGGGTACATTGGGGGTGAGATAAATATGTTGTGGGAACATACAAATTACTTAATCCAAATTTGATGACCTAGTTCATATGTGAATGTTTTTGAGGAGAACAGTCTATCACTTAAGCATACAGTGTCTTGAAAAAGTATTCATCCACCTTGAAATTTTCCACATTTTGTCATGATACAACCAAAAACGTCAATTTATTTTATTGGAAGTGGGAGAAAAAAAATGTTTTTCAAAATGATTTACAAACAAAAATCTGAAAATTGTGGCAGCCCCCCTGAGTCAATACTTTGTAGAACCACCTTTCTCTGCAACTAGAGCTGCAGGTCTTTTTGGTTATTTCTCTACCAGCAGAGTAAAATGTTTGCCCATTCTTTGCAAAATAGCTCAAGCTCTGTCAGATTGGAAGGAGAGTGTCTGTGAACAGCACAGAATCACAGCACAGGCAAGTCTTACCACAGATTCTCAATTGGATTTAAGTCTGGACTTTGACTGGATCATTTGACTGGATCATTCTAACACATGAATGCTTTGATCTAAACCATTCCATTGTAGCTCTGATTGTATGTTTAGGGTTGTTGTCCTACTGGAAGGTGAATCAAATCTTTTGCAGACTCTTCTAAGATTGCCCTGTATTTGGCTCCATCCAGCTTTAACTATGACCAGGTGACTTCTGAAGGCAATTGGTTCCACTAGATTTTAGTTGGGGGTATCAGAGTAAAGGGGGCTGAATACAAATGCATGCCACACTTTTCGGATATTTATTTGTAAAAAATGTTGAAAACCATTTATCATTTCCCTTCCACTTCACAATGATGTGCCACTTTATAAAATAGATTTTCCTTTTTTGGCTGTAACATAACAAAATGTGGACAATTTCAAGGGGTATGAATACTACTTTTAAGGCACTATACAGTCTCTCAATTTCAGCTTCAACAGGAAGACTTAGAAAATCGAGAACATTGCCAATATCTATGTACAGTCAGGTCCATAAATATTGGAACATCGACACAATTCTAATCTTTTTGCCTCTATATGCCACCACAATGGATTTGAAATGAAACGAACAAGATGTGCTTTAACTGCAGACTTTCAACTTTAATTTGAGGGTATTTACATCCAAATCAGGTGAACGGTGTAGGAATTACAACAGTTTGTATATGTGCCTCACACTTTTTAAGGGACCAAAGGTAATGGGACAGATTAACAATCATCCATCAAACTTTCACTTTTTAATACTTGATTGCAAATCCTTTGCAGTCAATTACAGCCTGAAGTCTGGAATGCATATACATTACCAGACGCTGGGTTTCATCCCTGGTGATGCTCTGCCAGGCCTCTACTGCAACTGTGTTTAGTTCCTGCTTGTTCTTGGGGCAGTTTCCCTTCAGTTTTGTCTTCAGCAAGTGAAATGAATGCTCAATCGGATTCAGGTCAGGTGATTGACTTGGCCATTGCATAACATTCCACTTATTTCCCTTAAAAAAAATGTCTTTGGTTGCTTTCACAGTATGCTTCGGGTCATTGTCCATCTGCACTGTGAGGCACCATCCAATGAGTTCTGAAGCATTTTGCTGAATATGGGCAGATAATATTGCCCAAAACACTTCAGAATTCACCCTGCTGCTTTTGTTAGCAGTCACATCATCAATAAATACAAGAGAACTAGTTTTATTGGCAGCCATACATGCCTACGCCATGACACTACCACCAACATGCTTTACTGATGAGGTGATATCTTTGGATCATGAGCAGTTCCATACGCTTCTCTTCCCATCACTCTGGTACAAGTTGATCTTGGTCTCATCTGTCCATAGGATGTTGTTCCAGAACGGTGAAGGCTTTTTTAGATGTTGTTTGGCAAACTCTAATCTGGCCTTCCTGTTTTTGAGGCCCACCAATGGTTTACATCTTGTGGTAAACCCTCTGTATTCACTCTGGTGAAGTCTTCTCTTGATTGTTGACTTTTACACACCTACCTCCTGGAGAGTGTTCTTGATCTGGCCAACTGTTGTGAAGGGTGTTTTCTTCACCAGGGAAAGAATTCTTCCGTCATCCACCACAGTTGTTTTCCATGGTCTTCTGGGTCTGTTGGTATTGCTGAGCTCACTGGTGCTTTCTTTCTTTTTATAGGATGTTCCAAACAGTTGATTTGGCCACACCTAATGTTTTTGCTATCTCTCTAATGGGTTTGTTTTGTTTTTTCAGCCTAATGATGGCTTGCTTCACTGATAGTGACAGCTCTTTGGATCTCATATTGAGAGTTGACAGCAACAGATTCCAAATGCAAATAGCACATTTGAAATGAACTCTGGACCTTTTATCTGCTCCTTGTAAATGGGATAATGAGGGAATAACACACACTTGGCCATGGAACACCTGAGCAGCCAATTATCCCATTACTTTTGGTCCCTTAAAACGTGGGAGGCACATATACAAACTGTTGTAATTCCTACACCGTTCATCTGATTTGGATGTAAATACCCTCAAATTAAAGCTGGAAGTCTGCAGTTAAAGCACATCTTGTTCGTTTAATTTCAAATCCATTGTGGTGGTGTATAGTGCCAAAACTGCCTGTATACAAGCTGTGCCAGAATCTTTTGGGGATACAAACCTTCAGGCGTATCTTTCAGGCTTTTTTAACTCTGCCCCCAAATCTCTCTGACATAGACCAGTGCCTGGATCGAGCACACGGATCTCTGAGCCCTAAACTCCCAGATGCTATGACAGTAAAGAGACTCTGCTCTCCTTCACATGTAATAATGATGTGATCATGCTACAACAAACCCATTTTCAAAAGAATTACTCTTTTAAATTTGCACTGAAACACTTCCCTACATCTGACTTTACCTACCCTGTTTCTCCGAAAATAAGACCTAGCGTGATTATCGGTGATGGCTGCAATATAAGCCCTACCCACCAAATAAGCCCTAACCTGTTTACCTGAAAATAAGCCCTACCCTGAAAATAAGACCTACAAGGACTTTAACTAGGGCTTATTTGGGGGGTAGGACTTATATTGCAGCCATCACCAACAATCACGCTAGGTCTTATTTTCGGGGAAACAGGGTAGTGATCCATCTGGGAAGGATGGCATTGCAATTCTGATCAAACACAATTGACCTTTGAGAGTACTATCCCCCTTTTCTGATACCAATGGTCGATTTGTATTGATAGACTGTAAATATTCTAAAACGCTACTCACTTTGCTGAATGGCTGCGCCTCCAGTTTGGGCAAGATAGGTTTCTTGAACTGATTTTTTGCAAAGCTCCACTCTGCCTCTCACCCTTTTTATGGTTGTGGGCAGAGATTTCAATTTGGCCATATCCCTGCCCAGGACAGAAAGTTATTGCTGCAGAATTCACCCTCTAAACAGGTTAAGAAACTATCTGTTACCTCATCAATTGCATCTAATTCCTTCTGTTTACGAAATTCTCCATTAACCCCTCTTTTTTAACTGATGACACTCACCTATATATTGTATGTGTAAATAGACTCAAACCCTTCAAAGATCTATCTCCCTTAAATGCTGGGAAAAAAATCCTCTTGTGTGGTGCATAGAGAGAACACCAATAAAATTTGAATGCACTGGTACAAAATGCCCGAGATGTTGCATGCTCATAAATCTGCAATTTTAAGGGTTTGTTGGCAGTGCGGCCAAAGGAGAGGCTCACTTTTCCATTTATTTTGGCACATCCAACCCTTCTGGAACAAAGTATTGTGACTTCTGCAACAACTTTTAGACATCTCCCCACTTAGGCCCTATTTTCTTCTATTTTGACTCTCTAGCAACTCTAATCGTTTAAAAAAACTGGCATCCCATGTTTTAACTGCTGCCAGGGAAGCTATTCCTTTACATTGGTTATCTATCAAAGCATCACATTCTGAGCTTCTGAACATTATTGCTGAAGGATGGACTCAAGGGTAAAACTAATGCACCTGGGAACAATTTAGTAACGTATAAGCCCCATGAGATCACACTTCATATGGTACCCCTCCATCTCCACTCCTTCCCAGTCATTTTTCTTTGACCTCACTTTTATTCACATTTATATGGCTGTTGTTTTTCACTGGAATGTTGCTCCTAACCCATTCTTTTATGTTTTTGTTTATGACCTGTCTTTGATTGTGGAGAGGTTTGGGGCTCACTTTGATCCACACTCTCTTTGCTCATTATAATTGGGTAAATTTGTTGTACTGACTGTATCTGTCATATTCTGTCACAAGTGCCTTTCTACTTTGTGATTTCTCTCTTTCTATGGTCTGTTATTATGCTAAGGCCCCTTTCACACTGGGGCGGTTTGCAGGTGTTATTGCGCTAAAAATAGCGCCTGCAAACCGCCCCTAAACAGCCTCCGCTGTTTGTTCGCTGCATCTCCTGCAAGCCGCATCTTTGTAGCGGTGAAGGAGCGGTGTATTCACCGCTCCTAAACCGCTCCTGCCCATTGAAATCAATGGGACAGCGTGGCTATACCGCGGTTATATCTAGCTAACTTGAGAAAGGAGCGCGCTCTAATGCGCATGCTCTGAAACGCGTCGCTTTACGACAGTACAGCACATACATTGGATGTGCGTTCCAGCGTCCCAGCCACCCAATTGACTGCTCGGCGATGTCCAAGCCTCGTTCTGGATAATCACTGATCCCGGAAGCTTACGCCAATAGACCAGCCGGAAGCAAGACAGGAACAAGACTGTGTGACACAGAAGGACGCAATCCTGTATGCCTATACTGAGGCTCCCCCACACCGGACTAACAAAGTTTTGAATGTGAGTGCTTTTAATGATAATATACCATTAAATATACAGTTTACTAAGAGGCGCCTTTTTTGTTTCTTTCTTTGTCTTTTCCACCGATGGGCTTTTAAACACCTGGCTGCCGTTAGGATATGGGTGGCCAATTTTTTTGGCTAATGTGGGCAATTTTGGAGGGGAAGTCCCAGTAGATATAGCTTTGGATGGAAAGGGACATCCACCTCGAGCAACCAATGGAGATCCCGGACCGAGCACCAATAGGGCTGTAAAGATGGGCATTGCCAATAGATATGTAATAAAGTACCCCACTCTCCAAGACGCCTCCAGCAGCAATCCAAGGCCGATGGGATGGTGTCAAGTACCAGAAAAATAGTAACTTGTAAGTATTTTCCTTGTATAATGTACAAATAGAGCTTTTGGCTGCTCAGGACCATATGATTTGCCACTGTTCAGGAGAAAGTTCCTCTCCAAGAGTTTTCTATCACATATGTGTTAAAGTATCTGTTGTAAAGTTATTTATGCAGAGAAATTAACTGGAGAACTGTTGCCAAACTAAACTATAACATTTGTGAAAAAAAAAAAATAGTTGTTCCGCTACTATAATTACTTAAAATAGAGTGCATAAAACTTTATTTTTAAGCTGCATATATTACCTGGGCAGTGGACATTTTTTATGTTGAAATGTACTTGTTCAATCCTTAATTTTAATACCAGTACAGCGAGCGATATTTTCAAAGACAACCAACCTTTTATTTTTTTTTCAATTGCATTATTAAAACATTCCAATAAAGTGAACCTGTGGCCCCAGAATACAAATGTAGTCAAAGGTCACTTTTGTGAGTAGTTTCTGCTGAGTATTAGTAGAAGCCAGATCAAAGGGTGAAGAAGTTAGATGTGCAAAAAGAGTAAGCCTGTTTTGGACAGGGTGTTCAAACTGTTTGGAAGCATAAAGCTGAGGCAATGTGAAACTTGAATATAAGTAGAGAGAGGGTTTCTTCAGCATTGGCACTGCTGATTGCTTGGTTAAGCAATGAAAACAGTAGCTGGGGCCGCAGGGTCAAGAAGGCAATCTATTGTAGCAAAGAGGTGGTGAGGGGTAGCATTTGGAATATATGTGTTGATAAACAGTTTTTCTTGGCAATGTTTAGATTGGAGCAAATGAAAAGCACTGCTGGGTAAAATATACCATTGATTATTTGCTTCTAAAAATATTTATTTTCAATCCATCTGAATATTTGACCAAGGTGCAAGTATGTAGATCAAGTATTCTGTTTTTTCTCTTGCTTCTCTTGCTGCATACCTGTTCTGGGACAACTATAGATATTAATTGTTTCTATTATTTTAAGGATACCAAGAAAATGCACTAATACATACAGTACATACTGTACATAAAACATACAGCTGTAAAAACATTAATTTTGGTCATGTAAAAAGGAAAAAGCTACATAAATATTACACAGGTAAAATTTGCATCACCCCATAGTTCACATCTATATAATTGTGTTGTTAATATTGTCATATAAAGTATGCAGTCAACATAGTATTGTAAATACATTAATGTGTAATACTAAAACCAATCATTTCAACAAAAGTGGGGGACTTGGTGCGCAAAGACTATGGGCAATTTATAGAAACAACAGCCAACTTCTTCAGAAGTGTATCAATAGCCAACTTCTTCAGGAGTGTAAGGTAGGTGACCAATCTAAAATGGGCATATAACAAGTAAGGTATACACACACATGTACATGTGTAAATTTACCTTCAAGTTTACTTAGAAAATCAATACATTAATTACTATCAATTTTATATTTTTGGCAACTGAAAGAGAGAGTGGACTGTTCGGATCACATAGAATCCATCACTTTCACTGGTTTTATAAAAGGAATAAATGTAGGCTAAAATATATTGGTTATAGCCAATGTATAAATATATATATATTCTGGCTGGGAGAGGCCATGCCACTGTGTAAAATGGTAGTCTAGGCCAGGATTTGTAGAGAGTAGGCACACTAATGGTGCAGGTGTGTTCATATTAGAGCCAGGATTAGAGTTCGGGGCTCCACCCTCCCAGGACTCAGAGTGTGTGTCTGCAAGGGAGAAGAGAGGTGCATGCTGTCAAGGACAGGACAGACAGAGGCCTGAGAGACTGAGCTGCAGGAAAAGGAAAGAAAAGCTGACAGAGGTAAAGCGTCTGCGTGGTAGCACGGGGATGTGTGTTTGATGCTTGTTATACAAGTTACAGTGATGGTGGGAACCCCTTTGTGGGCAGCTGATGTCTTTTGTTGAACTTTTCTTTGCTGTTTTAAATACAATTGGACAGAAAAAGCCCTGAAAAGAGTTGCTAAAGTGAACTGTTATGCACTACCATTGAGTTAAGCAACCCATAATTTGTCACAATATATATTATATGTAATCCCCTCATTGTAATTGTAATCATTTACCCCCACATACGAGGGAGGATTCCCTTATTTTATTAAAGTGAAAGGAAAGTCTTGTGTTTAAATAATGCCCCATAATAAGTTCAACAAGTCCATCTGTATTTATGCATTTGTTTAAAGCTGTGTGTCTGTACCTTTTTTACTTTATAAACCATTACTGTCACGTGAAAGCGATGCCTCTCTTTTCATATTGGAAGGGTGGCTGGTGGGTGTGTCTCTTTCAGCTTTATGATATGCAGGAAGTGGAGTGCCTTCTCCTCTGTAGTTGTATCACATTCTAGGGCTCTCATGAATGGGAACACTTGTATGTACTCATTTATGAGAAAACATATGACATTATGAATGGAATGAGGCTGGGTAGGGCTGTGCTGCTTACAACAACACTAGGAAATGCCTGTGAATAGCCACATTCGGCTGAATGAAGGATTACTCGGCCCCCTCACACCTCTACGCACTCAGCCCCCTCGCACCTCTACGCACTCAGCCCCCTCACACCTCTACGCACTCAGCCCCCTCACACCTCTACGCACTCAGCCCCCTCACACCTCTACGCACTCAGCCCCCTCACACCTCTACGCACTCAGCCCCCTCACACCTCTACGCACTCAGCCCCCTCACACCTCTACGCACTCAGCCCCCTCACACCTCTACGCACACAGCCCCCTCACACCTCTACGCACTCAGCCCCCTCACACCTCTACGCACTCAGCCCCCTCACAACTCTACGCACTCAGTCCCCCCCCACACCTCTATGCACTCAGCCCCCTCACACCTCCATGCACTCAGCCCCCCTCACACCTCTATGCACTCAGCACCACCTCACACCTCTATGCACTCAGCCCGCCTCACACCTCCATGCACTCAGTCCCCCTCACACCTCTACGCACTCAGCTGCCCCCCCCCACACAAACACACACTCAGCTGACCCCCCCACACACACACACCTGTACACAAACAACCTCCTCCCTTCACTTGTACTCACAGACCCATTTGTAAGGTTGTCTTCCTAGTCCCAAGTCCTGTTTCTACACGTCCCTGTGAGACACAAGAGGTGCACATGCAGGAAACAGCCAGAGGTGACAGTAAAGAGTCCAGCTGTGAGCTGAATAACACAGAGCAGCAGCTACTGACTCGCAGGAATATAGAGAGCCAGCGCAGCTATAGAGCAACCGCCCTGCCTTGTCCCATCCCTGATAGCTTGTCTGACACCGAAAAGTGTGGCACCTGGGGCTGCCCGGACCCCCCATAGGTACGCCTCTGATTACAAGGTTTTACTATAAGAAGTACAGCTTCTAAATTTGACTATAATGCCTATGGGGGATGACAGATCTCTGTAATTAGAGACATATCTATGTTAATAAATCCTGCACAAAAATTAGCTTTTCATCTTCTCAAAGTTATAGACCCTACATAGACAAGACAATATGTATATTACTCCAATGATCTTGAAGTCATTATATTGTCTATTTATAATCACAACATCAGTAGATAAAACACAGTTTTGATTTCCATGAACTTCATTAATATATTGGCAGTAATTGCATGATCCACATATGTTTTATGTTCCAGATTTGTTACATGGGTCCCCCTGCTTTTTATTTATTTATCTTCTATGGAGGTAGCTTGTCAAAAAATATTTCAAAAATTTGTCATCATTTTCCAATATAGGTTACTTGTCTTCTATATATTTGACATATAGGAAAGAGATTTGATGGAAGTCACATGTCACTGTGAACTTGTATTCCTACTGTTCCTTTTCCTCTCTGTCCTAGAAGCATTTCATAGGTATGTAATACTTTAGTGTGCTATGCTACTATACAAAGCCTCAGTGTCTATGGCAACAAGCTGTGCATTTTGTGGCACATGCATGTTCTCAATCTGTAATAAATGAATGATATTCTTAGGGGATATTTATTACATAGGACCTTAAATGTGCATCAATTAACTTTTTTTTTTTAATTTAAACTAGCCATGCCCAAATGCTAGAGATCTGCCAGTTGGGCACTCCAGGCTTCAAATGAAACCAGAGACAACAAAATAGATATGTATTCAGCAACACCAGCTTCCATATTTCTCTTGGCACACATTCCTTTAAACATATGTAGTTTCAATTTTATAGGTTATAATTAGAGAGTAGGTAGTTTGGAATTGGATGCGTAATGGTGCAGATCATAAAGAAAACAGGTATAGTGTGTGTCCTCAGGGCTGTGTATATTTTGTGACAGACAAAATAATGTAGGAATTGGTGAAGCGTTTAGCTAAGAGTGAATAGCTGAAGTCTTGTGATGACATTAAGGTCACCAAGGGTCAATATAGAAAAGTCAAAGGAGATCATTAGCAAAAGCAAGTTGGGAAAGGTGTTCGGGAATTGAGAAACAGGGCTAGGGAGACAGAAAACAATGGCAACTATGAGAGAAAAGGGATGCAAAAGATGAATTGCTTGGTTCAAGTAAGGATAACTAAACTCTCAATGCATAAAGTGAGATAAAAGAAGCAGATTTACTCCGTCACTAGGCCTATTGCTAAGGCTGGGCATAGAGCATTAGAATTTTGGATGTTCAGCCCATGAGAGACAGAGGGAAATTTGATAAGATGTAGTCACGATTCGGCTGATAATTTTCCACACAGCTTAGTTGATTCATAAATAAAGCCAGTTATGGGGGCTTCAAATCTAGGGGTGTTGGTAGGGAGGTCTTTATAGAAAAAAGAAAGAAACCAGGTTTCGTGAGAATAAGAATTTTAGGTGATTTAGAGAAAAAAGTTCATAAAATAGAGAAATGCACTGTATGTTTGCTAGTAGGGGAAATGGGCAGTAGGTTGGATGTTAAAGTACCGTTAGCAGGAAAACAGTCCTCCTTGATCAAGCTGAGATAATATGAGTATAAATTAGAGAACCAGATTCGCGCTAATAGATAACACAGTGGTCTCAATTTACTAAGACTTAAATACTGCATGATTATTTGAGTTAAAATATTCATGTGGTATTTAACTCATGAACATGTTTTCATAAACAAATGTTTGTTAAATACCACATGAGTTTATTTTGCTGTATTTAACCAGTTGCCGACCGCCGCACGCGATGTACGTCGTCACAATGGCACAGGCAGGCATAAGGGCTTACCTGTATGTCCCTGCCTGCCCGTGGGCAGGTGGTCCTATCGGACCCCCCCGGTGCCTGCGGTGGTCGGATTAGCTCCAGGAGCAATTCCAGCTGAGATGGAGGCCACTGATTCATGGCCACTCCTCACCATCGCTCCTGGCAAATGACAAGCTTTCTCTGCTTCTGAACTGTAAACGCTCTTCGTGAAGCCTTTTCGTTCCGGCTTCTGAGGAGAGAAGACATCAAGTAAGTTTGCACCAACACTACATGTACAGTAAAACATGCAGGCACACTATTCACCCCCCGATCACCCCCCCCCTGCTCCCCTTGTCACAGTGACACCAATAGCAATTTTTTTTTTTTTTTTTTTTACTGATTACTGCATTGGTGTCATTTCTGACTGTTATAAGTGGTAGGGCAGTTAGTGGTAGGCTCCTTTAGGCCTAGGGTACCCCCCTAACCCCCCCTAATAAAGTTTTAACCTCCTGATCACCCCCCAGTTAACCCCTGTCACCAGTGACACTAAGCAATTTTTTTTCTGATCACTGTATTAGTGTCACAGGTGACGCTAGTTAGCCAGGTAAGTATTTAGGTTCAGCGTCAGGTTTTTTTAGCGTCACATACACCCATGTACTACCTAGTAAAGTCTTTAACCCCCTGTTTGCCCCCTAGTTAACCCTTTCACCAGTGATCACCGTATAACTGTTATGGGTGACGCTGGTTAGTTAGTTTGTTTTTTATAGTGTCAGGGCACCCGCTGTTTATTACCTAATAAAGGTTTAACCCCCTGATCGTCCGGCAGGTGATATAAGTTCATTTTTAGGGTCAGATAGGGTCTGCGTCACCATAGGCAGCGGCGGGTTAGTGCCAGTACCGCTAACACCCACGCATGCAGCATACACCGTTTGCAGAGTCAGGCCTGATCCCTGCGATTGCTAACAGTTTTTTTGGTAGTGTTTTGAGACAGTCGCTGACAGTCAGGAGCTTTTTTACCTGTGAGTCTCACTACTGTACCACTAAATTTGGAGCCCAAAATGGCAAATTGAAGGTACAGTAGTGAAGAGGCGTACACGTTTCTGAGCATGACCGATAGTGAAGAAGAAGTCACTCATTCAGGCTCAGAATACGAACCTGTAGACAGCAGTGGCTCCATGACAGATAGCTCTGACGACAGAGTTGTGGCCCCTGCCAAGGTCAGGCGTACCAGACCCCAATCTTCTTCTGCTGTTGAGGTGCAAGAACCGCTGGGTTCTCATATGGAGCAGAGAAGTACTAGGGCCGCTATTCCTTCTGGTGAACTGGCAAGCACCAGCAGCCTAGTACACGCTGGTCGTACATCCAGCACTGCAGTAACACTTGACGTGGCGAGTCCCATAAGTGCAGTTCAAGTTGGCGAGGTGGGAAGCACAAATAGTGTCCCACTGCCACCAAGAAGACAAAGACAGGCCCGTCGAGCCCATAGTGCCCTTCCTTCTGCATTCGCCAATCCTAATTGGGAACCCACCACTTCTGCAGCGCCTGTACTTCCCCCATTCACTGGCCAACCCTGCATTCAAGTGGAAACAGTTGATTTTACATCACTTGATTTTTATTCGCTGTCTTTCACCGAAGATCTCTATAGATCTATTGAGGACAAAGGCAATTTGTATGCTGGTCAATACATCACCACTAATCCCCAGTCCTCCCTTGCCAGAGATTGGAAACCAATTACAGTTTTCAAATTTAAGATCTTTCTGAGCCTATCCCTCCTCATGGGCATAACCAAAAAGAGTGAGTTGCAGTCATATTGGTCCACTGACCCAATTCACCATATGCCCGTGTTCTCTGCTTTCATAGCCAGGGCACGATACAAGCAGATTTTGTGGTTCATGCACTTCAACAACAATGAACTCTGTCGTCCTCATGGAGACCCTGGATACGATCGGCTCTACAAATTTCGGCCCCTCGTAAACCATTTCAACCAACGTTTTGCAGACTTGTTTACTCCCCATCAAGTTGTCTGCATTGATGAGTCCCTGATTAAGTTTTCTGGCCGCTTGTCATTCAAACAGTATCTTCCCAGCAAACGTGCCAGATAGGGGGTCAAGATGTATAAGCTCTGTGACAGGGCCACAGGCTATACATGTAGTTTTATGGTTTACGAGGGAAGAGATAGTCACGTAGAGCTGACAAACTGCCCTGACTACATAGGAAGCACTGGCAAGATTATGTGGGACTTGGTGTCACCCTTATTCGGAATGGGGTAACACTTGTACGTGGACAATTTTTCCACGAGCGTGCCACTTTTTAGTCACTTGTTTGATCATCAGTTTGGAGCATGTGGCACTGTGGGACCTAATCGCCGGGGCTTTCCCCAGCAGCTTGTAGATTCCCATCTTAGGTTGGGGGAGGGAGCCTGCTTGAAGTTGTTAAGTTGAACCTTGAAATAAAGGACATCAATGCCAATAGAGCTGCATTCGTCTCATACATGTATACTTCAGAATATACACTGAACAGCAGACCTCTCTCCTTAAGTCAGGAGAGCGATCCAGATTACAACACAGTACAGCTTTTATAGAGAATGGTTATACAGTAATCTTATGGCGGGCACAAGCCCAAAGTTACACGTCACAAGTACGCATTTTACTAAGTATTTCAACACAGGTTCTGGCTAACCTTCTGGGTTATCGTGACCTGAATATTTTTAATTAAGGAATTATTTTGACAGAAGGGGAAGAATAATTATTTGGGAAAGGTCAATTTGACTTTTAGACAGGGACTTTCTATGTCAACATTCCATATCACATCCTTTCCGAGAATTGTGTCATATCATTGGCAGAACATTTGATGTCAACTGGTCAGCCACATGTGTTGCAATACCAAAAGAATTCAGAAACATTTTACAGAAAAACAAGTATACAAATTCATATTGAAGAGGAACTCTGGATACATAGAAAGATATGGTTCATATCTTCACAGCCCCTCCTGTGTTTAGAATTCTTTCGGTATCCCTTTTAAGCTTCTTCTGTGTCTTTAGGTTTATCTCCAAGTATACGGACCACCATCTCATGAGCAGTTCTGACTCGAGACCTTAAGGGCTCAGAAGAACCAATATTAGTACCAGCACGTGTGATTATTTTCAAACAACAGTTGTATAACATAGGTGCGCATTTAACTATCAGGAGTATGAGGATTATAATTCCTACAATATATAAAATACCATGCAAAATTCCAGAAAACCATCCTGCAATAGCGGGAAACCAGTTGAGGATTGAGCCAGGAAAGCCAGCTTTCCCAGCTACCTTCCACCCAAGCAGTTTCGGTATGTTCTTTGTGATAATTAACCTTCATTTGTTGTACCTTTTCTACATGCGAAATGATAGCATCTTCAGTTTTAGTATCATTTCCAATGTAGTTACAACAAGTAGTTCCCACTATCGTGCATATTCCTCCTTGACTGGCCGTGAGATAATCCAGCACCAGCCGGTGCTGCAAAACCTCTTTTTTTTCATCTTCAATTCTATAGCAAGGGCTATAAAGTTTCTATCATACAAGGCAGTAATGTTATCCATCAGGTCTGCCAAATCAATGATGAAACTGAAAGCCTTTTTAATACAACATCTATTTACCCAAGGAATAGAAAACAATGGTTTAATCTCTCTGTCATGTGATTCAACATTTATGACGTTATCATCTGACATTCGGATAAAATGTAGGCCTATCAGGAGAATCGTCATTTTTCACATTAAATTTCAGAGTCTTCTTCTTCTTCTTGTCCTCCTGGGGTTTCATCTTCTCCTGAAGCTGACTGATCAATGAGATCCCTTTTAACAAGGTGCACAGAGTATTTTTTAAGAAAGTGTACAGGTATTTTGTGGAGCTGTGTTTCTTGAAAGTCCTTATCCTCCATATACCAAGTAGCAGGTATGACTCTACCAAAGTAACAAACCCCATTAGAATTCAAAGGAACCTAAGAATATGCTTTCTTTCCACATATGAAGTAATAACCTGGTGGGGCAGCACAAGCTTTATTGAAATTGTATCCTTGTAGGCACATGAATAGCTTCATATTATTCTGCCGGGAATGTTGACGATGTGTGTAATCATGTAAATCCTGATATCTGTCAGTACTCCATGCAACATCCTTACTATCAAACCAGTACTTGATATCGGCATTATCCATGCAGTTGGAGTTCGGGTAGTACTCTGGTAACCCTGAGAAAGCAACTCAGGTGTATAGGTTCGAGTAAGGTTAGTGCAGACTGCGGATTTTCTCAATGGAGCATTTATGAACAGTAGAAGTGAAATAACTCTGTCAATCATTGTTCTACTGACTTCACCAAAGTGTGCACTGTCCTTTATTTCAGCTAATGTGCTAGGTATTCCTAACAAAGGTATAGTCTTATGAGAAATAGGTGCATGTGTGCATATCCAGCAATTAGCGATATTCAGTTTCTTGGTAGCTTGCAGGTGCATAGATACAAAAGATTTATGGAAAGGCTCTGCCAGCTTGGCATGGTTGTCCTGCTTTGGCTCTGGAAAAAGTATCAGAAAACACATTTGCCAATTTGCGAACATATTCTATCATGGAATCTTGACCATTTATTAAAGTCACTGTCTCTGGCTGCACAAGAGATAAATGTAGTCTTTTAGGCGGTCGCCCAAATAATATGTCAAAAGGTGACAGTCCATGTTTCTCCTTAGGGGTAGTCCTAATGGTCGCCAAGGCTATAGGTAACGCTTCTACCCATGTGCTTTGTCCATTAGCAGTTATTTTGGCCAAATATCTCTTCAAGGTTTGATTGCTGCGTTCCATCAGGCCACTAGCCTGAGGTCTGTAAGGAGTATGCAATTGCTGTTTCATACCCAAAATACTCACTACTTCTGCCATAAGTTTATTATCAAAATGTGTACCTCTATCTGAGTAAATTATTGACCCTATACCAAACCTTGGGATCAATTCCCTCGTCAGACATTTTACCACAGTACTGGCATCATTTTTGGACGTAAGCCAAGCCTCTGGCCAGTTCAAAAATTGATTAATGCAAACCAAAAAATACTTAAATCGACCACAAGGGGGCATATCCGAGAAGTCAATTTGCACAATTTGAAATGGCTCCTCAGTATGTGGAATATGCTTCATGGGAGTGGGCACTGACTTTCCAATGGTATGCATTTGACATATAATACATTCAGTAACCTGTTTAGCAGCATATGCAGAAAAACCTGGAGCCCACCAATCTCTGGCTACCACCCGACACATCCCTCCTGTTGAGACATGGCAAGGCCCATGGCTCAAAACAAACAAAGAAGGAAACAATGTCGGAGGAGCAACCAGTCTGTTTTTTAATCTCCATATACTATCTGCTCCATGAGTATGAGGCGAACTTGCCTGCAGGGCTGATAAAATATCCAGATCCACTTGAAGATCTGTGAGCAGGAATGTTGGAAGTGCTGTAGTTGGCTCATAAGAATGTATAGCATCTTTAGCACATCTATCAGCCAAAGCATTTCCAAGTGATATACTATCATCTGCCCTGGTATGTGCTTTACATTTAATTACTGCAACTTTAAGAGGCAGCTGGACTACTGCCAATAGTCTAACAATTCTTTAAGCTGTATAGGAGTTCCTGCTGCTGTCAAATAACCCCTTTCTTGCTAGAGTTGTGCAAAACTATGCACTATGCCTACAGCATAGGCTGAGTCACTATACATATTTACAATAGCCCCTTATGCTTGGGGTTAATAAATTGCTGGCATAAGGAGCAAATCTAAAGTTTCCCTTTACTTCAAATATGTTTTACTCCCATTCTTTCAGTGGTTAAAACTATAGTTACTCCTATATTTATTACTATACCTCTGCCTAGTAGACTGTCAGGGGAGTATGGCGATAAAACAAAAGAACATTTATGACACTGACCTCCCATTCTTATCTATAGAGGTTCAGTAACTTTGGCAGTAATTACATCATTACTTACCCCGACCAAAATTACCTGCTGATTCGAAGTGGAAAAATTGGCATCACATATATTTAACAAACTCTTTGAATCGCCTTTATCTATTAAACACATAATAGACAAACCATTAACTGACACATCAATCATTGGCTCTGTATTTTGTCCCAAATTCAAGACAGCAAGTTCAGGGAAGGAATGAAATTTTCATTAATCAAATCACCACACTCCACTATCTGCTGAACCTGAGCCCCCACTCTTGGGGCATTTCTAACATACATCTTAGTTCTGCTAGACTTAGTTCATTTTTCCCTTCTACTTTGAACAGCTAAGACCTATAATTGTACAATATTGAGGTAAAAACTGTCTACAATATCCCACTAATCCATGGAATGCTCTCAACTGTTTTAGAGTTGTGGGAATTTGTTGCTTTGCAATTACCTTTTTCCTTTTTGGCTGTCAAATGTTTGATACCTTGGGAGACACACTTTTGCAGCTTCTACTTTTTGTCCTATACTGGCCAGGAAATTAATTAAAGAGATAGAATCCTCAGTACAAGCCTGTTCATCAGAGGATGCTAGCAAGAGATCATCCACATATTGCACTAATATTGATCTCATGAGTGGCTGCCACTCATCTAATTTATCCTTGGTATGCGCCTGAGAAAAGCAACTGGGGGAATCATGATACCCCAGTGGCAATCTGGTCCAGGTAAGTTGCTTTTTCTCAAACGTGAAGGCTAGCAACCATTGATCATCTGGATGAACAGGAACGCTAAAGAAGGCTGAGGCAAGATCAATTACAGTAAAGTGAGTTGCTGAAGGAGGTATTGTTGCCAGTATAGTAGAGGGGTTGAGAACCACAGGTACTGATGGTATAATTACCTTGTTGACTGCACGCAAATCATGCAACAATCTCCACCGACGGCTGTATTTTCCTGCTTTTATAGATTTGGGAACCGGATAGATAGGAGTGTTAAAAAAAACTCCCACAAGGAGTAAGAACACCCTCCTGTAGTAACTTCTCTACTACTGGCTTAATACCTTCAACTGATTCAGGAGATAAGGCGTATTGAGGTAGTCTAGGTACTGGCAATGTAGGGTCTCTATTTAACCGTACAGGAGCAACTTTCATAAGGCCAGGAGTGTTTGCTCCTGTTACCCATATGAAGGGGTTAATTTTTTGTTTGGCTTCTTCTGGGATTCCTCCCTCCATATCAGTTACTAATAAAGGCATGAACAACAGATCAGTTGCTTCCTCTTTTAACCTATGCGGTATGTCAATGACCGTTTTACCCAGTGATAAAGCAATGGTTACTGCCCATTTTAGAAAGTAAATCTCCTCCTAATAAATTACAGGGGGAATGTGGAGACAATAGAAATGAGTGTTCTGTTGAATGCTCTCCCCATGTCACCGGTACAGATTGTGTGATAATGATAATTATTTGGGAAAGGTCAATTTGACTTTTAGACAAGGACTTTCTATGTCAACATCCCATATCACATCCTTTCCGAGAATTGTGTCATATCATTGGCAGAACATTTGATGTCAACTGGTCAGCCATATGTGTTGCAATACCAAAAGAATTCAGAAACATTTTACAGAAAAAACAAGTATACAAATTCATGTTGAAGAGGAACTCTGGATATATAGAAAGATATGGTTCATATCTTCACAAAGTAATAAGTTGCTCACTATGAAGTGGAGGGATAATAAGAATGTTTTCGTTCTTACCTCCCTTCATGCAGACACGATGGTCCAAATTACTACGGCGACTGGTGTTGTGGAGAAACCCCTCTGTGTCCAAGAAAATAACCAAAATATGGGAGGGGTGGATCTCAACGACCAGTTATTGGTGCCGTACCTAGTTACCCGTAAGGCCAGACGCTGGTATAAAAAAGTGTCTGTATACTTATTTCAATTGGCTTTGCTGAACGCTCATGTGCTATACAGAGCTTCAGGATGGACTGGATCCTTAACTTAAATTCAAGGAAGAGATCATCAGAGCCCTTCTGTTTCCAGACAGTGCTCCACCTCACCTTCCCAATCCAAATGCAGTAAGCCGGCTGCATGAGAGGCATTTTCCTTATGTCCTCCCGAGTACCCCTACCCAACGAGCCCCCCAAAGAAAATGTTGTGTCTGTAGAAAGCGTGGATATAGGCCTGACACCTGCTATTATTGTCCCTCCTGTCCTGACAATCCTGGTCTTTGCATTGGTGAATGTTTTGAGCGCTACCATACACTAGTTGAGTTTTAGCGTAGGATACAGCATTGCACAGACTAGACACACTTTCACAGGGTCTCCCAAGATGCCATCGCATTTTGAGAGACCCGAACCTGGAACCGAACCGTTACAGTTATGCCCCGTACACACGGTCGGATTTTCAGAAGGAAAATGTGTGATAGGACCTTGTTGTCGGAAATTCCGACAGTGTGTAGGCTCCATCACACATTTTCCATCGGATTTTCCGACACACAAAGTTTGAGAACAGGCTATAAAATTTTCTGACAACAAAATCCGTTGTCGAAATTTCTAATCGTGTGTACACAAATCCGACGCACAAAGTGCCATGCATGCTCACAATAAATAAAGAGATGAAAGCTATTGGCTATTGCCCGTTTATAGTCCCGACGTACGTGTTTTACGTCACCGTGTTCAGAATGATCGGATTTTCCGACAACTTTGTGTGACCATGTGTACGCAAGACAAGTTTGAGCCAACATCCGTCGGAAAAAATCCTAGGATTTTGTTGTCGGAATGTCCGATCAATGTCCGACCGTGTGTACGGGGCATAACAGTTACAAATAAAAGTGTAACAAAAAAAAAAAGTAAAAAATAAATAAATACACAAAAAAATATAAAATTAATAAAAACAAAAATAATTGTCGTTTTATTGTTCTCTCTCTCTCTCTATTCTGCTCTTTTTTACTGTATTCTATTCTGCAATGTTTTATTGTTAATATGTTTTATCATGTTTTCTTTTCAGGTATGTCATTTTTTTTATACTTTACTGTTTACTGTGTTTTATTGTTAACCATTTTTTTGTTTTCAGGTATGCTATTCAGCTGCAGCGCAGATTTATTTATCTTGACAGCAACAGCGTTTGCTCCCACAATACATAAAGCCGTGACTCCAGCGCTGTCGGAGGTGATTTCACCACCACAGTTAAAAAAAGAGCATATATGCCGAAGCATGGGGGCAGCAGGGGTGGAAGAGCGATTTGCTCCTAACTTTTGGTCCGGATGCCCCCAGGCTTCAGCATATATATATTTTAGGCACAGGTTGCGTTAAATGTTTTATTTTTTACTATTTTTTTTTTTATTTGCTTTGCAGGTATGGTATCTCTTACTGTTATACTGTAATGTTATTTTGTTTTACTGTTAACCATCATTTGCTTAGCAGGTACACCATTAGGCTGCAGCGCAGATTTATTTAACTTGACAGCAACAACGTTTGCTCCCACGATACATAAAGCCGTGACTCCAGCGCTATCAGAGGTGATTTCACCACCACAGTTAAAAAAAAAAGCATATATGCCGAAGCATGGGGGCAGCAGGGGTGGAGGAGCGATTTGCTCCTAACTTTTGGGGCGATTGCCCCCATGCTTCGGCATATATAAATGGTGCATGTATGCCCATCAGTAGAAATGGGTGGATGAAGGGAAGTATTCTAATGGTGGGCATACCCACCAATCAATCTCTTTTTTTTGTTCAGCCCACAGGCTGCATGAAAAAAAAAGATTACAATATATGCCCAACAAGGACCAGCAACATACTGGTATGTTGCTGAGAATTTGAGTGGTTATACCAGAATGAGAATTTGAGAATTTGAGTGGTTATACCAGAATGATGCCTGCAGGTTTAGGTATCATCTTGATAAACATGATAAAACATATTAACAATAAAACATTGCAGAATAGAATACAGTAAAAAAGAGCAGAATAGAGAGAGAGAGAGAACAATAAAACGACAATTATTTTTGTTTTTATTAATTTTATATTTTTTTGTGTATTTATTTATTTTTTACTTTTTTTTTTTTGTTACACTTTTATTTGTAACTGTTATGCCCCGTACACACGGTGGTTATACCAGAATGATGCCTGCAGGTTTAGGTATCATCTTGGTATCAATCTTTTCATCCAGCGGTCGGCTTTCATGTAAAAGCAATCCTAGCACCTAATTAGCCTCCAGACTGCTTTTACAAGCAGTGGGAGGGAATGACCCCCCCCCACCATCTTCCATGGTTTTCTCTGGCTCTCCTGTCCCAACAGGGAACCTGAGAATGCAACCGGTGGTTCTGCCAGCTGACCATAGAGCTGATCAGAGACCACAATGGCTCCAATCATCTCTATGGCCTAAGAAACCCGAAGCTACGAGCATTTCATGACTTAGATTTCCCTGGATATAAACAGCGCCATTGGGAAATTGGGAAAGCATTTTATCACACTGATCTTGGTGAGGTCATATACTTTGAGGGCAGAGGAGAGATCTAGGGTCTAATAAACCCCATTTTTTTCAAAAAAGAGTACCTGTTACTACCTATTGCTATCATAGGGGATATTTACATTCCCTGAGATAACAATAAAAATTATAAAAAAAATAATAAAGTCTCATGGCTCTATTAGATCAAAAGGGTGCTTCTACTAAATACTGAGCAAAGGGTCTGAATACTTAGGACCATGTGATATTTCAGTTTTTCTTTTTTAATAAATCTGCAAAAATGTCAACAATTCTGTGTTTTTCAGTCAATATGGGGTGCTGTGTGTACATTAATGAGGAAAAAAATGAACTTAAATGATTTTAGCAAATGGCTGCAATATAACAAAGAGCGAAAAATTTAAGGGGGTCTGAATACTTTCTGTCCCCACTGTATAAATGAAAGGAACAGTTTAAAAATAAAATAAAACAGCAAAGGCGAACGCAAGCGTCGTCTGGCGTCATATGTAAACAGCAACTGCAACATGCATTTGAGGTATCACCGCAAAGGTCAGATCGAGGACAGTAATTTTAGCAGTAGACCTCCTCCGTAAATCTAAAGTGGTAACCTGTAAAGGCGTTTAAAAGCTTTTAAAAATGTATGTAATTTGTCTCCGCTGCACATTTGTGCGCAATTTTAAAGCATGTCGTGTTTGGTAACCATGTGCTCGGCCTAAGGTCATCTTTTTTATTTCATCAAACATTTGGGCAATATAGTGTGTTTTAGTGCATTAAAATTTTAAAAAAGTGTGTTTTTCCCCAAAAAACTCGTTCGAAAAAACGCTGAGCAAATACTATGTGAAAAGAAAAAATGAAATGCTCACCATTTTAATTTGTAGGGCCTTTGCTTTAAAAAAATATATAATGTTTAGGGGTTTATAGTAATTTTCTTGCAAAAAAATATTTATTCATGTAAACAAAGAGTGTCAGAAAGGGCTTTGTCTTCAAGTGGTTAGAAGAGTGGGTGATGTGTGACATAAGCTTCTAAATGTTGTGCATAAAATGCCAGGACAGTTAAAAACCCCACCAAATGACCCCATTTTTGAAAGTAGACACCCCTAGCTATTTGCTGAGAGGCATGTCGAGTCCATGGAATATTTTATACTTTGACACAAGTTGTGGGAAAAAGACCATTTTTTTTTTTTTTTTGCAAAGTTGTCACTAAATGATATATTGCTCAAACATGCCATGGGCATATGTGAAATTACACCCCAAAATACATTCTGTTGCTTCCCCTGAGTAAGGGGATACCACATGTGTGAGACTTTGTGGGAGCCTAGCCGCGTACGGGACCCTGAAAACAAAGCACCGCCTTCAAGCTTTCTAAGGGTGTACATTTTTTATTTCACTCCTCACTACCTATCACAGTTTCGGAGGCCATGGAATGCCCAGATGGCACAACCCCCCCCCCAAATGACCCCATTTTGGAAAATAGACACCCCAAGCTATTTGCTGAGGGGTATGGTGAGTATTTTGCAGATCTCGCTTTTTGTTACAAAGTTTTGAAAATTGAAAAAAGAAAAAAAAATACATTTGTCTTTTCTTTCTTTTTCATAAACAAATGAGGGCTGCAAAATACTCACCATGCCCCTCAGAAAATAGCTTGAGGTGTCTACTTTCCAAAATGGGGTCATTTGGGGGGGGGGGTTGTGCTATCTTGGCATTTTATGTTCTTCAAAACTGTGATAGGTAGCGAGGAGTGAAATCAAACATTTACGCCCTTAGAAATCCTGAAGGTGGTGCTTGGTTTTCGGGGCCCCATATGCAGCTAGGCTCCCAAAAAGTCCCACACATGTGGTATCCCCGTACTCAGGAGAAGTAGCAGAATGTATTTTGGGGTGTAATTTCACATATTCCCATGGCATGTGTGAGCAATATAGCATTTAGTGACAACTGTGTGCAAAAAAAAAAATAGTTTGTCATTTTCTCGCAACTTGTGGCAAAATATAAAATATTCAATGGACTCAACATGCCTCTCAGCAAATAGCTTGGGGTGTCTACTTTCGAAAATTGGGTCATTTGGCTGGGTTTTGTGCCATCTTGGCATTTTATGGCCTTCAAAACTGTGATAGGTAGTGAGGAGTGAAATCAAAATTTACGCCCTTAGAAATCCTAAAGGCGGTGCTTGGTTTTCGGAGCCCCGTACGCGGCTAGGCTCCCAAAAAGTCCCACACATGTGGTATCCCCATACTTAGGAGAAGCAGCAAAATGCATTTTGGGGTGCAATTCCACATATAACCATGGCATGTGTGAGCAATATATAATTTAGTGACAACTTTTTGTAAATTTTTTTTGTTTTTTTGTCATTATTTAATCACTTGGGACAAAAAATAAAATATTCAATGGGCTCAACATGCCTCTTAGCAATTTCCTTAGGGTGTCTACTTTCCAAAGTGGGGTCATTTCGGGGGGGTTGTACTGTCATGCCATTTTAGCACCTCAAGAAATGAGAGGCAGTCATAAACTAAAAGCTGCGTAAATTCCAGAAAATGTACCCTAGTTTGTAGACGCTATAACTTTTGCACAAACCAATAAATACACACGTATTGACTTTTTTATACCAAAGACATGTGGCTGAATACATTTTGGCCTAAATGTATGACTAAAATTGAGTTTATTGGATTTTTCTTATAACAAAAAGTAGAAAATATCATTTTTTTTTTCAAAATTTTCGGTCTTTTTCCATTTATATCGCAAAAAAAACATCGCAGAGGCAATCAAATACCATCAAAAGAAAGATATATTTATGGGAAAAAAGGACGCAAATTTCGTTTGGGTACAACATTGCATGACTGCACAATTACCAGTTAAAGCAGCGCAGTGCCAAATTGTAAAAAGTCCTCTGGTCTTTGGCCAGCCAAATGGTTCGGGGCTGAAGTGGTTAATGTAAATAATTTTGCCACACACCAGCTGTAATGGAAACTGAAACATTTAACAGTGGTATTCCTACCACTGCTAAATGTAACAACTCAGAGCTGCTGGTTGCTAAGGAGCCAGCATATGCAGGCATCCTAACAACCCTGACTCATACTTGCTGTCAGTGGGAGATTCCCCGTTGACAGCAGAATGTAAACAAGGGGCGTGGCCTGGATATGGCGGAGTTTTAGTGAAGCTCCCGGCCTCCTCCTATCTCACCTGGGTGGATTTGCTCCTTTGACAGCATTATGCTCTCCTGTAAGAAGCGTACAGCAAAGAAGATTAAAAAAACCAACAAAGTGTCTTCTCCGACTGCGGCACAGGGAGAATTATTAAGAATCTTCCAACAACTACAATCGGGCTCTCCGGAACTTAAGATGGCGTCAGCACATACTTCTCGTTCATCGAACGCTACACAGATCATCCCACCGCCCTCACCTGGGAGGTCTCAGAGTCCGGAGTTCTTTTCCAACATGCAGCCATCCTTGCCGTCTGACTCACAGATGTCACCACAGCCTCCTTTATTGTTTGGCGCAGATGAGGAGCTGAGGGCCATTCTTCAGGCCTTACCTACGAAGGCCGACATTGAGACTCTGATAGGCCGGGTGGAAGCAGCGCACCGTAAAGAGATACGAGCGGTCAAACAAGAGGTTCACTCGCTGTCTGACAGGCTGACTGCAGGAGAGACCTCTATGTCAGAGATTGACCGTAGAGTAGCGGTGTTGGAGTCACAGCACAGAGCTCAGCCCGAGACTTCAATAAGCTTACAACTACATTTGGAGGAAATGGAGGACAGGAGCCGCAGAAATAATCTCCCGGAGGCTACGGGCCCTGCAGATTTGGCGGACACGGTGGCAGATATTTTCCGGAGGGTAGCAGGTGACCAAATCCAGGGACGCATGGAGTTCGATCGCATACACAGGGCACTGGGCTCCAGATCGGAGGATCCGTCCAGACCTCGGGACGTTATATGCCGACTTCATCACTATGCCCATAAAGAAATTATTGCACGGAAGGCCTGGGACTCACAGGATCTGTAACTGGACGGAGCAGCGATTACAATCCTGCCTGACATCTCCAGAGCAACCCTCCAACGCTGGGCACTTCTGAAGCCTCTCCTGGACCTGGCGAGAAGACACAACGCCACCTACTGTTGGGGATTACCCTTATAGGTCACTTTCCGGAAAGACCAACGTTCCTTCTTGCTCCGCACTCCAGATTCACTGCCTGCGCTATTTGCCTTCCTGTCAGCGGAACCGGTCGAGGTCCCGGACTGGTTGGGCTTACTACCGAGATTCCAGGGCCGCAGAAACAACCCTACAACGAGCGGTGGTCTGCCTTCTAGACCCCCGAGGAATAGGCGACGATCCCATCACCATCTCCTGAAGACAACAGGGAGGCGTGAGTACTTTTCAGTCTATGCATATACCCACCTTGTTGTCCCCCTGGGGCTCCCAATAACTGACACAACTATGCAGTCCATCCCCCTGCCCCACTGTCACAGAGACTTAGATGACCTTCCCGTACAGCCACCCTACTTGACCTACTCCACCCCTGTCTGTCTCCCGGTTGGATCTGTCGGGTGCTGTAACGGTGTCCTGCATGAGAGCCAGCAAGATATCCCTAGGGAATTACTGGTACACATCTGAATCTTACTAGTGGCCAACACAGTGCGGGGACCCATATGAACGCTATCCAGCAGAGGGTCATCCATTTAAACACTTGGAAGGGTTTTGGCTCCACACCTCCTCCCCACCCCAGATGGTGGGGTCCTGACCTTTCCATCCGATCCGGTCGGTAAGCCGTTTTGCAATGTTTCCCCATCACGGATGCAAATAACCTACAGTCATGCCTAAGCCTCCCTACGTTGTCAGCTTGACCCATTCTCAACTTCTTGAGGGGATCATGTGAATATACCAGATACAATGGTCAGCATTAATCCCACTGTATATACCCTTGCATGTAAACGAAAGGAACACATAAACAGAGTGTAGTGTATATAAGGGAGGACTTGTTTTAATTGAGACCCCACGGAGATCTAAGAGAGAGACATACTATCTACATGATCTGAATGCACAATCTCTATCTCATACAGGAACTGACTTGTTTCTCCTGGGACGCTATCTTCAGTGATACCTCGACTTCTTAGGGAATGATCTATTACAAGTGTGCGGGTTTAAATGGCGCGGCTCATATGATGTGACCGGAGATATGCTCTGGTCTGGATTTCTATCTCCCTTCTGTGGCGGCTCGGGGAATTTTGACCTCCTCCGGACGTTGTGCTCCAATTCGGGGTGCTCAGTGTCTGGGGGGAGGGTCGACACAGGGGGGAAGATCTGACCTAGAGGGTCTGCAGGGTGGGATAACATTTGTGGAGGGAGATTTCTGCTGGGGATGGATGGATGGGGAGACAGTGGCCCCCAGATAACTTTTAGACTTGGAGCCGAGAGTCTCCGATAGGGAGTAGAGGGAAGCCATAAACAATTTTGTGGAGCCTCCCTACTGCCTTATACCAGAGGAGATGGAAGGAACATTCCATTTAGCTAAATGTTTATCTCATTGGGACTTCTCCCTTTGTGGCAGTTGAATAAAGTTTATATTTGAATAAAAGAATATAAACAAAAATGCCTATAGTAAAAAGAAAAAAAAAACGGAGAGCAGTCTGTCTCACTAACCCTTACCCTGTATTTGAGTCCAGCAGGCCAGGGAAGGAGTGGGTGAGTACTGCCCCCCCTCCTTAACCATACCAGGTCACATGCCCTAAATGTGGTGGGGTGTTTTGGGGGGGTGGGATCTCAACCCCAAAGCACCTTGTCCCCATGTTGATGAGAACAAGGGCCTTTCCCCACAAGCCTGGCCTGGTAGTTGTGAGGGTGCAGGGGGTCATCAGAATTTGGAAGCCCCCTTTAACAATGGGGGTCCCCAGATCCTGGCCCCTCCATGTGAATTAATATTGGATACATAGTATCCCTACTCATTCAACAAAAAAACAAAAAAAAATACTAGTGTAAATAAAAACAGCAGACAGTTTTTGACAGGTCCTTTATTTAAAAAAAAATGCCCCTGATGTACATTCATAATAACGATGAAAACTGCTCACAGAAAAAAAATAAAACGCCGCTCCTGACACTTGGCTCTCGCCGACTGACATGCCACTTCCCCTACACTGTTTAAGAAAATAAGAGGCTAGAGCCATTGACATAAGAATCAATTTTGTATGCAATGCTTAGAGCCATAGAACCAAATGCAGATTTGTAAAATTCATCAAAATTTGTTGCTTACTACTATAAATGCAATCTATTTTGTAATTTAATTGTCCTGTTTTGTTTGCGGTGAAGCAGAAACTGACCTAATATGCTGTGTAATACAGCTATTAAAAACATTTCTGAATATTATGACTGGATAAATCACTGTGAAAGTTAAACAGAAACAGATTTTTAGGCAAAAACTTGGACCCGATTCACACCTGAATTGGTGAACAGAGACCTCATGCTGTGAGCCGCGGCCACAGCATATGTGAACGGAGCCTGACCTAATATTATAATTTAAAGAAGGACAGCCAAAGCTTGTTGTGGATCACAAAAGTGCAGTTTGTTCTGACGTCCAGAGCCGGTCCATTGACAATGAAGTCGGGATCTGCCCAATTGCCTAGACTAGCACCCGACTCAGCCTGTCAATGAGTCGCTAAGAGCCTGAACCGGCTGCTCTAGTGAGCGTGGGGGGGCAGAGCAGACTGTGTTGACTGACAGTCACCAGCTCTCTGCCCAGGGAGCCCTGAGTACCAAGTGATCAGCAGTGTTTGATCGCTCAGTTCTCAGTATTAGAGCCGGCAGGGGACAGATGCAGCATCGGACTGATGTTGTATCCTTCTAGGTATGTATGATTCTGAAAAAAAAATCCCTATAATTCTCTTTTAAATTATGCAATGTTCTTGTGTCATCTCCATTAATAAAGATGACTTTGCAGATTGTTACAAAAATTGCTTCTTTTTCAGACCACTAACTCTTTGGTAAATACATTGACTCTACAGCTCTAAATTTAAATTTTACAGAATACAAAAAGTGACCTCATCGATCTGCTTTTTGACATTCATAAAGATACTCTGCCATTTAGCTGTTTAGGTTTATGCTGTTTAAAACTTCAGCCTTTTAGGTTGCTGTAGTTTCTACTCCTAAGGAGTATCATTAGCAGATCCATTAACTATTTGGATGTGCATTTAAGCGTTAGTGTAATTGCACAAATATAAATTTAAAGTTCTTTTTTTCTCTGAGCCCCCATCATAATCTGCCCAATTATGCCTTAATGATAAGCTAAAACCAACCTTAATACCTGAACCCAGATTTTCAACTTCCATATGTGTTAGTAAAACTATGTATATCTTATCTACTTAGTGTATCCGGGTGAATTATACCTTTTTCAGGACAAATTGGGCCTTCATTTGTTAGAAAATGTTAATGGATACTTCCTGATTTTGTTTTTTTGTTTTTATCAAGGAAAAACTGTTCCAAAGTAGAAAGAATAATATATATATTTTTTTAAATGTACCTGTATATGTCTTGCCATTACCATTGGCCACCACCAGAAAACAACCCAAAATAAAATGTCCTACTTCTGTGCATAGGGTGACAGCATATATGTGCATGGTTTGTTGTTTGCGCCAGGGCCCGGACAAGGGCTGGGCAGGAGGGGCAGTTGCCCTAAGTGCAGTGAAGCAAAAGGGCAAAAAATGGAGGAAGGGTGGTACACCCATTCTGTGACATGTATTAATAGTGGGTTGGGGTGAAATTCTGGATCCCTGCCCTGGGAGCTGGACAACCCTGCCCCAGTACTGGTTTGCACCCATAGTGGGGGCCCAGAAGGTGCACTTTTTTATCTGTCTAAAGTACACAGATGCTGACACTAACACTAACCTAGATTAAGCTCTGATCTGTTTTACTTTATTGCAGGGGTATTATAAGGAGAAGGCTGGCGACTCGGATGCTCTTGAATAAAAGTCCTTTATTGGGTTACATGGGTACACGGGTACAGGCTACACTGATGCGTTTCAGCTAAGAAGCCTTCATCAAGCTTTGAAGGCTTAGCAGAAACGCATCAGCGTAGCCTGTACCCGTGTACCCATGTAACCCAATAAAGGACTTTTATTCAAGAGCATCTGAGTCACCAGCCCTTTTCTGATTCAAGTACTGCATTTTGGGGCCTGAACGTCCTGGCTAGAGCACCGGATCACAGTTCATAGATCATCATATTGGCAGTGGAGCTGGGGTATCATTTTGCTTCTCTTGTATTGTAAGGAGAGACAGAGGTGCTTCAAGTGAGCACTGTGATTGGCTATCATCTAGGGATGAGCCCGATATTGGAGTAGAACGTAAGTTCGACTCGAACATCGGTTGTTTGCCGAACAGCGAACATTAACAGAACACCGTTAAAGTCTACGAGACACTAACATGAAAAACCAAAAGTGCTCATTTTAAAGACTTATATGAAAGTTATTGCCATAAAAAGTGTATGGGGATCCGCGTCCTGCCCTAGGGGACATGTATCTATGCAAAAAAGTTTTAAAAACGGACGTTTTTTCAGGAGCAGTGATTTTAGGAATGTTTAAAGTGAGACAATAAAAATTAAATATTCTTTTAAATATCCTGCCTCGGGGCGGTGGGGTGGGGGGGTGGTGTCCTTAGTATGCTTGTAAAGTAGCGCATCTTTCCCATGTTCAGAACAATACCACAGCAAAATGACATTTCTAAAGGTAAAAAAGTAATTCAAAACTACTCACAGCTGTAATTAATTGTCGGATCCCGGCCAATATAGATTAAAACCATTGAGAAAAATGGCATGGGTTCCCCCAATCCATTACCAGGCCCTTTGCACCCATAGTGGGGCCCAGAAGGTGCACTTTTTTTTCTGTCTAAAGTACACAGACGCTGACACTAACCTAGATTAGGCCCTTTGGGTCTGGTATGAATATTAAGGGGAACTCATCAACAAAATGTAAAAAAAAAAATACGAGGCTTCCGCTGACTGAATCCTCTTTGCGATTACAGCTATTATATAGCTGAGGGTCGGGCCACCCGGTGATGTAAACGGGTGGCCCCGCCTCCTTCTGACGTCATGTAACGTCAGAGGGGGCAGGGTCACCCGTTTACATCACCGGGTGGCCCGCCCTCAGCTATATAACAGCTGTCATCGCGAAGAGGCTTCAGTCAGCAGGAGTCTCCCATAGAGGCGGAGTTGTTGTTTTTTTTCGGTCCGTTTGTGCTGTGATCCAAGATGAATGGACACTGTGGGACATGAGCATGGGGACAAGGTGCTTTGGGGGCGACCCCAAAGCATCCTCCCCATACTGAGGGCATGTGGCCTGGTACGGTTCAGGAGGGGGGGGACGCTCTCTCACCAACCCTTTTCCTGCGGCCTGCCAGGTTGCGTGCTCTGATAAGGGTCTGGCCTATGCAATTTTTTTTAACTTTTGGTGCAGGGTTTCCCTTAATATCCATACCAGACCTGAAGGTCCTGGTATAGATTTTGGGGGGACCCACGCTTTTTTAGAAACATCATTTTGCTGTGGTACTGTTCTAAACATGGGAAAATGTGCTACTTTACAGGCATACTAAGGACACGCCCCAGGCACAATATTTAAAGGAATATTTCATTTTTTTGTTTCAGTTTAAGCATTATTAAAATCACTGCTTCTGAAAAAACATCAGTTTTTAAAACTTTTTTTTTTTGCATTGATACATGTCCCCTGGGGCAGGACCCCGGCCCCATATGCTTTTTTTGGCAAAAACTTGCATATAAGCCTTTAAAATGAGCACTTTTGATTTTTCATGTTCATGTCCCATAAACTCTGTTCGCTTGTTCGTACAAATTTTTTGCCTGTTCGCATGTTCTGATGCGAACCGAACTGGGGGGGTGTTCGGCTCATCCCTACTATCATCACACCGATCACATGATCAGGAGCTCATACTACCAGCTCCCAATCGTTACTCTAAGACCAGGAGCTCATGGTGACAGCTAAGTCTTTGTGATGAAGGCACATGACTGAATATTCACCCAGCAAAAATATAGGTATGCATATATGGGGAAGTAAAGCATAAGGCCCAGTCTGTGCTGTTACTTATAAGTGTACTGCTAACCCCTAAGGGTTGAGGTAATAAAAAAAGGCTTTCTGTTAACACTTATGTCTGACTGTCTAGAAGCAAAATATGATAGCATTACCACAGGTAAGGTGATTACTAAAGTAAATCTGTGTTTATATTTTAGCCACACAATTATAATTTGTTTTTTACAATCTAAAAGGAAGCAATTGTAAATTGTGTTGTAATAAAGGGCATGACCTTTGATATGCCAACAGTATGTATTTGCAAGGTATTTCTTTCAATGTACAGCAGTATTATTGCTTTAATTAGCTTTTTCTGCAATGCTACCTTCTGTTACCCTGAGTCCTGTGAGGCCTCCACAACAGCAATCATGATATGGCACACATATCAAGAGAGCTCATTTAAATTTTAATGAGCACATGCTGTGTCAGGTTGTGTGCCCAATTAAAGCTTTTGCCATTGGGATAGCAAGGATTTTTTCCAGAGATTACATTTCTCCACAGTGCTTTGCACTTTACATTGCACACTGCTGGTTCTGATCCTGTGAATGTTACCTACAAACTACCAGCCTGAAAAGTCTCATTTAGCGTATTTTGAAAGCTATTGCCCTGTTTGCTACTGTGAAACTTAATATAAGATGATTGGATTTTTTCTTCTTTAAAGCAGAAAGCACATTGTCTGTGTTTCTTACATCTTGAACTTTTTTTTAGATTCAAGGGCTAGCTTTGCTGTCCTTCACAACTCGACTTAAGTTATAAAAAGGTTATATTGTATGTTTTATTCATGAATTTTATGAACTTTTATAGATTTTTGTGGACTCTCTATGGAGAATGCTGAAATAACATTCCTGAGCTTATCCAACAAACTTTGTTACCAAATCTGTAACAGTTATAGGAGAATGTTTGAAGGAACTTTTTCGTTTCAATGATTTATATTGTTTTCATATAACAGTACATGTAAAGTAGAAGCATAACGGTTTAGCTACATACAGAGAAGTAGGCATAATTCTAAAGGTTGGAAGTTAGATGATAGCTGTTTCTATTAAGACATTGGCTGCAAGTAATAATGACTTGTCTTGGAGGCCTTTTTTTATTTTCTATGAAGTAGTTAGCTGTAGTGGAGATGTTATTGACATGGTGGGAAGGTCCTTAGAAAGGCTGTATGTGAGTGAGGTACCTCAAATCTGTGGTCTATACAAGAAGGTGGAATGTCAATGGGTTGAACGTGTGTGCCTGGTATCATTTAGATTGTTAGGTTGTGTTAAAATCTTTGGTGTAGTGGTATCCATGGTGTCCAAATGTATTTTAAATGATGGAGTTAATCTCTTATAATTTTTATGCAGCTTCTTTATATTTTATATTTTAATTCTCACCTATGTTCCAGTATAAGCTAGTGCCATGAACGCTGTCCCAGGTATCCTGTTTCAGAGTGGTGCCTTTCTCTTACAGCATCCTATGAAGCCATATGAAGCCATCCTTGCATGCAGGAACTAGACTTGTGTCTCCCTACACTGCATGGATCAGAAGAAACCCACAGCCTCATAGCCTAGGATGGCAAGGAACCTTGTCCCCCCCCCCCCCCAGCCTTCACCAAGTTAGTGAGTGAGCAGTGAAAGAGCAGCAGCCAGCAGTATTAAAAGTTGTAAACTGCAAGTGCTCGGTTAAAAATGTTAACATTAGTTTGCTTAAGGTGTCAGACTAAAAATACTGAGGGTTTAATACTACTTTAATTAGGGTGGCTGCTAATTTTTTGTTATCTGAGTACAATGCCATTTTTTGTTTGGCTTGAATTATAGTAGGGGTGCCACACCACCAGGCCTTTAGCAGAGCTTGTTTGGTAGTCAGAAATATAAATGTTAGGAGCCTGAATTTGCGGAGTGAGAATACCAGTTGGCAGAGGTTCAGGAGCACCTCATAGGGATTCTTTTGTACATTTCTACCCAGGATTGTGTATATGAGTTGATATACATTGCTCTGTAGGGGTTTCTTCTTCTTCTAATTTTAAGACATTCCCACTAAATGCGCCTCAGTTCTAAACATACACGAAAGCACAAATTCGATGTGCCAGGGAAAAATGTTGCCAGTCCCTGGGTAAACATGTACTAGCATGTAGTTGTCTTCAATAAATGATAAGTTAAATGCGGACTTTAGATTCCCCTCTCTGCAACCACAACAATTGTTATAGGGTTTACCCAAGGTCAGTTTCCCAATAAGATATACACTATAATATCAAAAGTATTAAGACACCTGCCTTTACACGCACATGAACTTTAATGGCATCCCAGTCTAGTCCGTAGGGTTCAATATTGAGGTGGCCCACGCTTTGCAGCTATAACAGCTTCAACTTTTCTGGGAAGGCTATCTACAAGGTTTAGGAGTTTGTCTATGGGAATGTTTGACTATTCTTCAAGAAGCGCATTTGGAAGGTCAGGCACCGATGTGGACGAGAAGGCCTGGCTCACAGTCTTCCCTCTAATTCATCCCAAAGGTGTTCTATCTGGTTGGGGTCAGAGCTCTGTGCAGGCCAGTCAAGTTCCTCCACCCCATGTCTTTATGGACCTTGCTTTGTGCACTGGTGCACAGTGGGGCCATCCCCAAACTGTTCCCACAAAGTAGGGAGCATAAATTTGTCCAAAATGTCTTGGTATGCTTACGCCTTAAGAGTTCCATTTACTGCAACTAAGGGGCTAAGCCCAACCCCTGAAAAACAATCCCACACCATAATCCCCCTCCACCAATTGATTTGGACCAGTGCACAAAGCAAGGTCCATAAAGACATAGATGAGTGACTTTGGAGTGGAGGAACTTGACTGGCCTGCACAGTCTTGACCTCAACCCGACCTTTGAGATGAATTAGAGCGGAGACTGCAAGCCAGGCTTTCTTGTCCACATCAGTGCCTGACCTCACAAATGCACTTCTGGAAGAATGATCAAACATTCCCATAGACACACTCCTAAATCTTGTGGACATGAAAAGTTGGTGCTGTTAAAGCTGCAAAGGGTGGGCCAGTCAATATTAAACCGCCTGGACTAAGACAGAGATGCCATTAAAATTCATGTGCATGTAAAGGCAGGCACCCCAATACTTTCTGTAATATAGTGTATATTAGGTGTAATAGAAATTGCCACTGAGAATTGGGGCATGAATTAAGGCGACAATGCCCTTGGCTTGGGGGTCTTTAGGACAGATACTCATGAAGGGAGTCAGAATTTTAAAAGTATCAATATGCTTGAACATAAATTAAAGTGGAACTTTAGGCTTTTGTATTAAAATTGTCAGACAAGCAGGATTTTTAATGCATAAATGACATGCTTTGTCTTTTCTGCATTAAAGCTACTTACTTGCCCGTCCGCCTGTCCTGTAGCTCACTGTAAAAATTTGGCAATGCTGTATCTGAGTGAACTTCAGTTAGAAGTGTGTTCACCAAGAACACAGTTGTCCTTGATACTTTATTTGCACTGACAGTTACATTTCTAGAACAAGATTTCAGGGTGTTCCCCTTTTCTCAGTCCAAGCAGTAATGATACGCAAAGCTTTAGCAAAATTTTAAGAAAAGATAGAAGAAGAGTAGCTATGGTATTGGAAGGGGGGAATAGCCACAGAGGTAAGAAAGGTCCTAAAACTATTTGATAGTGATTTAATATCCCCTTAAAACATTCTTCCACAGAATAATCTAGTTATGAGAAATTATGTCCTACAGGTTTAAAGTAATCGTATTCCTTATGTTCTCTTGTGGCAGGTCTATGTAGATTTATTCTTTTTGATGAGTTTTAGTAATCTGTACATCAGGGGCATAACTATTGGGATCAAAGGGGTCACAATTGTAAACCCTGCCTCATGCTTCAGGGGGCTCCTGCAGCTCCCTTGTCAGATTTGTCTGCTCCTGGATAGGAGGGGTGGCGGAGCAGGCTCCATCATCCTCCTGGCTCCTGCAGCCACTGAATGCCGGCGGGAGGGAGAGGAGGAGAATTGGGCTTTCAGTGGCTGCAGGAGGATAATGGAGGGGGATCGGTTTTTCTATATGCTACCCCTCCCATCCAGCCTGGTGCCTGCCCCTAATCCACTGATATTGACAGGTGGTCATCGATACACCTGAGCTCCACCCACTGACTCCAGCCCTCCCATGTCACACTCCCCTTCATGTCACAGTGCACCCCTGACATACTGCCCCCCTATGTCACACTACCCCTTCTGTCATATTGCCCCCCCTCCTGTCACACTGCCCCCCCCCTCCTATCACGCTGCCCCTCTCCTGTCACGCTGCCCCTCTCCTGTCACACTACCCCCCTCCTGTCACATGGCCCAGGTGCCCTTCTCCTGTCACATTGCCCCCTTCTGTCACAATGCCCTCCTCTTGTCACACTGCCCAGGTACCCTTCTTAGATGGTATTGCTGCATTTGTTTTCTTTTTTTAGAATTCCTTTCCTTTATTTTCATCTGGTGATCTGGCCAGTAAGTCTGTTATTTTTCAACAAAACAAGCTTTCTTGCAGATGTAGCAGTTAGACGTATATGACAAACCATTTACCACTAACAGGGGTGCTTACAATAAACAGCTTTTATTTATTGTAAAACCTTTTTTCCAAAGGGAAAGAGATTGTTTGCTGTGACTGATTGTAAAGTGTTAGCTGGAGTTTGGCTTTAATTTGTCAGTGTATTTAAATCTGCTAATACATTTAACACTCCCCCCCCAGACTGAAGGTGTCCCCTGTGCTCCTTCATTCAGAGTGGGGGCACTTTAATACAGGAGGTGTGTTACTGTGTAGCGGGTTTGGCAGGAGGATGGTGGTGAGCGGGAGGGGAGCGGCAAAATGCACCTTGGTCTGTGTGGACAAAAATCCTTAAACCAGCCCTATATCGAGGTTACTTGTTTCCTGCTGCCCCAGAACTACTGGCTTCCCCCCTTCCCTCTTCCACAGGCTTCTACAGGAGATGCTTTCAAGATGAAGAGCTGGGAAAAGTGTCGGCAAATATGTCATTAGCCGGCCCCTTCTTTTTCTGAATGAACACAGTGAGAGATTGATCTGTTTAGACCCCTGAAATCTCACCAAAGCCTCTCAACAGGTCTCCTAACAAATTGTAAAAAAACAATAATACATTTTTTTAAAATAAATAAATAAATAAAATATCAAAAATTTAAAAAAATCACTAACCCCGCCCTCTGCCAAACTGACCTTGTCCATTGCCCTGCTGGCACCATCCATTGCCCTACTGACCATGTCCACTGAATTACTTACAAAGTCCACTGCCATATTGACACCGTGCACTGCTCTACTGTCACTATTCACAGTCCTACTGACAACAGTGATGGATCTACCAGATCCACAGCAGAACATGTAAAAAGGATCCACTGTGGGACTAGCGTAAAGTGTCCCAGGATCAGAGAGAAGGGCCCTGGCTGGGGGGCCCTGCATGGTTTCTTGCACTGGTGCCCTGAAGGTTCTAGTTACGCCTTACTTCTTATTTGTTTTGGTTTATTTTAAAACTGTGGTAGTTTCCAGTTTTGTCTTTCTGTAATCAGCGCTTGTATTGTGATCTCACAGTTACTGCTTTTACCCATTAGAAGCTTGCCTTTGTGTCCACAGACTAGCTTCCATGTTTTGTATACAGTATACACTGTACATTAGAAAAAATCCCTATCTCTCTTACAACCAATTTAAAGTTTTAAATTTATAAAATTTAAACCGTGAAACTACAACAGATGATGTAATTGTACAGTAGAATGTCAGATCTCTTCAGTATCAAATCTGTTAACAATTCAGTGTTTGCTGGAAGTCAAATCTCACTGAATACAGCCTCTATTATTGTATAGAGCCATGTGCAAAAGTGAGTACCCTTTGGTGAGTTTTCTTTGTATTATTTTGAATGGTCTAAATGTGGGTATGTCAATTGCAAATGAAACAGTGGGCTGAATTAAGGGATATAGATATCTAAGGAGACACATGCTTAGTTATGGCCACACCTAATTAATTTCTAAAAAAGGTAATTTACTTTGGTAATAAACTTTCTTGTATTAGTTGCAACTTCTAACAATCTAGCCAAGAGAAAGTGGACATAACAGATTTTCTAAAGCATTTAGTGGCAACATTATTAAAGGAAGCATAGCTTTTGTCACCTTGTCAACTGGAGGATTGGGTGCTGCTTAGCAGATGTGCGAAGACTGCATGCAGCCTGAAAAAAACACCAATCTGATGGCCTGGCTGCCTACCCTGTAAAAAACAGAGGGAGAATTAAATACAAATATTGCAGTTGATTTAGTAAAGGCAAATCAGCTTTTTAATTTGGCTCATAAAAATTCACGTTTCAAAAAATGCCCAATCGCATGCAAGGAAAAAAGACAATCTTTGCTTGGACATAATTGGATGGTGGAAGTCAGCAGAGCTTCACCTCATTCACCAAGCTAAGACAAATTCCCTGGCAAAGTGAAATATCCTCTTCAAAATTAACAGCCTATTTGCCTTTAGTTTGGGTTTTACTTAAACATTTGTTGGAGACTAAGAGAGGAGCATAGGCCATCAAGTGGGAGCTAGAGGCAAGTAACACACCCATTGGCATCTTTGAATTGTTGCCAACTATGAATGTACAGTATGAGTAGGATTTAATTTTAGGTGACTAAATAATAACTAAATAATTCAAGTCTAAATCATGTATTTTATATAAATGCATTTATATGGCTGTTTATTTCCAATTAACAGAACAGCTGGATACAAGACAAGATTTGTCAAAATCCCCAATGGGCATATGTGGGTGGAAGGTGACCACCATGGGCACAGCTTTGACAGTAATGCTTTTGGACCAGTGAGTACTTTCTATATGGTTATATGCTTATTTCATTTTCTATTCTCTATTTATGTCCTTTCTTTCGCAGAAATAATTGCAGCATTTGTAAAAGGCAATATGTCTTCTATATTAGTTCACATAATATTTCATGAACAAGACCCGTTTCATCAGGGAGACATTTTTCTAGTCCAAAATGTCCTGCCATTTTACTGAATTAACTTGTTCTCAAAGAATAAGCCATTGTATTTAGTTGAACTCTGATGAATAATAATTAAAGGTTCATATTTGCAATTATGCAGAATGACATTCAATTCTTTCAGACTATTTCTTTGAGAGGAAAATGTATTTCATTTTTCAATCATTTGTCTCTTTGGTGTTTATACTAAGCATCAGCTCTGAGCTGAGTGGATATAAAATAAAATGTGTTTACATCTTTTAGCTTTAGTGGTTGTGTTACTATTGTGCCATACCCAGGAGCAATATTCCAATTTTAAATCCACTTTTTGGTTGATGCTTTGTTTGGTGTTTTCCTTAAGGTTTTTCTCTTCATAGCAGCTTGTTTTAATTTCTTTGAAATATCATAATACTTGTTTCACTGCTTACTAGCAAGGCTTGGAGGTATAATGCTCAGTTTATTTTTATTCCAGGGCTGTTAAGGATGATTACTTATTCACATTGTGGAACTGTATGTGCTTATCTAAAATAGACAGACATCAGACAGGATTTATTACTTTATAATATCAAATCGCTGAATGTTTGCACTATATCCATGTTAGTTTAGAATTTATATTGATATTTACACTGCAGTCTTTCAGAATATGTTACTCCTTTTAGTTTATGGCTGTATTGTTTTTGAGTTACTGAATGCAATGTTTCATAAAAAGGGTCATCTAACATGTTTCAAATGTGCATTTGCATTATTGTGCTGAAAATGTTGTTCTATCAAGCCTAATTTCTTTTCTGGTAGGGTAGGTATAACACATTTTGTTAAGTCACAGAAAAGACAGAGAATCACAAGAGCCACCGACTAAGTGTAGTAAATTTATTGAAAATAAAGAGTAAATAAACAAATATACACTCATAAGAGATTTTTTTCTAAACAGCACTTAAATACCAGGCAAGTAGATGGAAGCCTCCCTTCAGCCAAGAGGAGGAACTCCACACAAAAAAAAGTGACAGGTCAACCCAAAAATCCACTCCAGACCTTATCTGAGTATACAGGCTGGCAGGCCAGGAAAGTGGGGGGGCACCCCCCTTCCTGAACCATACCAGACCACATGCCCTCAACATGAGAGGGTACCTTGCCAGGGGGAATCCCCCTGGCAGAGCACCTTTTTTCCAGGTTGATGAGGACAAAGGCCTCTTCCCCACAACTCTGTCATGGTGGTTGTGAGGGTCCATGAGCAGTGGACCAGATACCCTAGTTGTGATAACCCAGATAACCCCCCCATGTAAATGAATAAATGCTATGTAGTATCCATGCTCAGTCATTAAAAAACTGAAAGTGTAAATAAAGTTCTTTAATTAAAAGTCCCACAATGTAAATACGTCAATCATGTCATCCAGTGATTTAGATCCATGTCAGTCATGATGCCTACTGAACCCCCACCAACGCATGTTCCAGTCTCTTCACTCCTGCTGAATGACCTGTTCAGCAGATGACAGCTGATATAAACAGAGAGGCAGGGTCTCCTAGGTGATGCCATTGACCATATATGGTCAATGACATCTTTGATATCCCTTAATGGTTATGAAAAAATATGGTCAGTGTATCAATGTGTTATGATGTGACTGGGATCCAGCACATGGTCACATTTATGGAATCGGCAGACTTTGGTATTCACTTTAACTTTGGGCTACATTAGTACATTAGTACAGTGTGCTGCAATAGGTAATAACCATAGTTTTTGCCAAAGCAAAAGTTTAAAGAAGGGCTATTGCCTACTAATTCTGAATCCATGTTCATTAATTTCCTAAAACATATCCGCTTTTGTCATGTAAAATAGTTTGATTTCAGGATTATTTTTGAAACAATGTATTCATGACACAAAGCCAAAGGCACAGCTGATATGCATACTGCTTTTGGCAATGGCAAAGCAAAACCATTCTGTTCTAATTTGAATCCAGATGGTTGTTCTTCCTTTTTACCAATACAATTAATTCTTTCCCTCTTATTTCCAGAACGCCTAGAATAACATAAGTTCTTGTACTTGCCATTGTGACTAGACAATAGAAACATATGGTTATCTTATAAAGGTGCTAATAGATTCTAATATATTGGTATTTTCTTTAAAAGATAGCTCATGCTCCATTGTACTTTTACATAGATCTGGTTTTTATTGTTTGTTGTTGCAATTGTAACTTTAATACAAGTTGGCGCAGAAAATATCACACTGACCATCTCAGCACAATATTTAAAGAAATCTTGTACTGAAGAAGATGTGTCCAAAGGATCTATCTGCTATATTTGATCTGTGCTTTCTGCAAAACTCATGTTGCTGCTTGATTGTTTCTTCAAGAATTATCAGTCCACCAGTCATCAGAGAGGCAGCTGTGATATGAGGGGGAAAAGCCCTGTCCCTACCAAGATGACTACCTCTACACAGAGACACAGTGCAGAACAAAGCATTTTAATTCAGTAATGGGGAAAATATTAGCACCATGGAACCTACAGGCAATACTGGTGATTAGTCCTGTACCCTTCTCAGATTTTTTTCCTTGTGCACGGGGGCCACAGTTCTTTAATGCCCTTGACCATTAACATTTGCAAGCTACCTCTTGCCTATCACTGTGAGCGCAACACATGGATTGCCACTGTATAAGTACAGTAAATAATGGCTAGTAATTATATACCCACGGCTGTATTTGGATAAAATGATGCAATATGGACATTTAAATGATGTTGTTCTTTTGTGGGCTCCACCCAGTGTGATTGTTTAGTAAAAGCTACTGCAATAATGTGTTATTGGAAGGTCACTTCAAACGTACTTTTCAAGTGCCAGCAAACAAGAGAAATTCAAGCCTTATGAGTCCTCTTAACAAAATCATAGTTCTCTTGCTAATTTACCCACTAAAGTGGAAAGAAGAGTAAAATAGAATATGGAAAATGTATATTATCACAAATAATACTTTGGAGACGTGAAGCTGGCACCTCCTACCATGCTGCTCTAAGCCACAGTGGTAAATACAGCCTCTAAACTTAATTAAACTAAAGTTTCATCTGCCTATTTGCTGCTTTTCCTGGTACCTTCCTCCCCCATCAACATGCTTATGATTTAAAAAAAAAAAAAACTTTTAATTTTAATTGCATACCTTATTTTAGACCCAATTGTATCACTGATCTAATGCAGGCAGATCATGTCTAGTGTGTGTGGGGGGGGGGGGGCATCAGGGTGCAGTACATACATAGTTTCCTGAAAATATAACATCACCATTCTGCAGTAGTCCTCTCAAGAGCCCTAAGCCCTGATGCAAGCAGTGGACTGGCTCCTGGGGAGATTTATCCAAATATCAGTATTCTTTGATCAGCTGGTGCCCCTCAAAGGATTAGGAGTTTCTAAGCACACTAAATTTACATACAGAACACCCTAGGTAACACCCACATGTGTTATTGAGCCTCCATAATTGAAACAACTGAAATCCAATGAATTGAAAGGGTGGTCCATGGACAGTATGTTTGGGCAGGAAAGGGCTAGATATTGCTGGAAACCCTACATGCAGGAAATAAAGCAGGCTCTATATGACTTGCTATTAATTCTAATGCACACTTTTGAGAAGCCCACAGTGACTTGACAAAGGGGCCACGACCCAAAACGCACTGTCATAATGACTGATGATGTAACATCCTGTTTATGCTTCAGCTTCTGGTCTACCCATGCTCCTGTTCCGGCTATCAATGGTTCTTACGGTGGTTCTTCCGGGAGTTTGACATCACTTCCAGTGCACCAATTCTGGTGATGTGCTTCAGGACAGACCCGACTATTGAGCCGCGCTCCACAGCCGATTCTAATACTGCAATGTCCCCATATGATTCCTAGTGTGGGCACTGGCACTCCTTCAGCTGCTGAATTTATATTAACAATTTCACTGACACAGAACACCAGACTTGCAGAGATGTAAGCATGTACTGATCTGTTGGCATTCACCAAGCCTTGTGTTTGCAATTATATGTGACACTTTCTGTGATCTCCATTACACACAAGCTGGCACTTAGGATGATGGATTGAATTGGTCTCATTATAATTTTAATGAACTTGTACTCTTTGCAGTACTATTGGCTAATTTGAATGCTTTTTATCATGTGAGAATCTGCAGCGATTGGATTGCTTGATATCTGCCCCTGAGCATGTCTGTTGGTTTGGACTAAAGCTCCATACACACTATTAGATTTTCTGCAGATTTTTGTCTTCAGATTTACCAAATATAATAGTGTGCATGGGGCTTTAGGCAGGCCAAAGACGGAGCAAACCTTTGGTTACAGGAAAGAAAATCACTTGATTCTGCTATCAATAGAGACAGTGTTGACAGGGGAATCCCTCCCATGGAGCCATTGTATTCTCCTGGCAGGGGGGCAAGGGGGGTTCTCTGGTCCTCCCGGGAGAACATAGAGATTATTGCTAGTGACTATAACAGCCGCTAGCAATAATTGCATGTAAAATCCAGCAGGATGGTTGTATCCAAGTTAATCAATCAATCAATCAACTTGGGTACATTCAGCCTGCCTATACATAGTTAGAATAGGAAGCAAGAACCGGCTGAGATTTGAACTGTCTATGGCCGGCTTAAGACTTTCACTTCCACCACTCCGAGTAGTCTCATATGTGGCAGCTGGGGACAGCAGGTGTATGGGGTAAATCCGCGCAATGAATTGAATGTTTTAGTTATGGATATGGCTGCTGCCTCTACACATACAATACCACCTAAGTGGAAAGTATTAGAAAATGGTAAAAAAGCAGGAGTAGTATGGCGCTGCCCTTATGGAGACAAAAAAATTTTTTCTTCTTTGTAGTGAATGTATTGCCTAGTGTCCTTATAGAATTGCTTCTAAAACCTGTATGTGTTCAAACATTGAATAAAACTGTGACTGGTGGAGAATATTTCTATTAGAAGTGAAAATACAACAACTGGTGCTCCAATTGTTAATTTAAAGGGCACGATGCACATTTGTTGAACAATTGGAGCACCAGTTGTTGTATTGTATTGTTTTTAACACTTTCCACCTAGATGATATTGTATCCATATCCACAACTACTTTATTACCTAATTTAAAGGGCACTATGCATCTTTGATGAACAATTGGAGCACCAGTTGTTGTATTTTCACTTCTAATAGAAATATTCGCCACCAGTCACAGTTTTATTCAATGTTTGAACACATACAGGTTTTAGAAGCAATTCTATAAGGACACTAGGCAATACATTCACTACAAAGAAGAAATTTTTTTTTTTATCTCCATAAGGGCAGAGCCATACTACTCCTGCTTTTTTACCATTTTCTAATACTTTCCACTTAGCTGGGGACAGCACTTAATGTGGACTTCATAATAAGGTTGATAGTACTTGCTATTAGGGATGCACCAATACCATTTTTGTACGAGCACCTATACTTTTTTTTTAGTATTAGCCGACTCGTACTCTGAAAAGCAATGTGAAATGTGTAAATATATGTTAATATATATGTGTAAAAATATTCACTAACAAAGCAAACAAAAAAAAAAGTTTTAATTGTTTATCGTTTATAAAATAGACGTGAACAAAAATAAAAAACAGGAAAATAATTAAATGGAGGAGAATAGGGAGTTAATTTAGGGTGATTAGAGTAAATTAATGGTTTATAAGGGGTTAAACAGAGGAACATTTGTTCATCCCTTTGATCTGCAGATGAAGAAACAGAAAGATTCAAAAAGAAACAATGTTTCTTTTTATTTTAGTGTTTCAGTGGCTGAGCAATGTTTATAAACATTGCCGGCTGCTTTTTTTTGACAGCTCCAATTACCCGACTTCTTTAGCACTTCAGCTGTCAACAGGGGAGACCCGCTGACAGCTCAAAGAACCGAGCCTGAAAGTATCGGTTTCAGGTATCGGTGCATTTGCACGAGTACCGATACTTGTGCAAATACTCGGTATTGCCACCGATACTAGTATTGGTGCAATCCTACTTGCTATTAATAATGTCTGAATATTTTGTGTTATGGTTATCATCCAGTTCATAAAGACCCTGTTCACAATTCTTTGGGTCATTAATGCATGTTAGCAGTGCGCTAATGTATGTTGTTTTACGTGTTAACGTGCCTTGTATTAAGGCAACCCATTCATTATGAATGGACTGCTAACGCATGGCATTTTTCTATAAAGCAGACACGATCCTAATATTTAGTCTTTTTACCAAACACTTGGATGTAGTACTAGGAAAACGTAAGTCTTAGTTTTATAGTACTCTTCAAGTAATAGGTATTTTTACAAATAAAAGTTGTAAGAAAGAGATAGCTTTATTGATTACTAAAGAAAAGAGAAAAGGTGCTGACTGCTAAAGTTATGAACAGGATAGTGAAACTGTACAGAAAAACAGTGGTCTACACACACTCACATGCACTTAGCCAGAATTCACTGATTAAATTACTTAGTGTTCTAAAAAAAAAGCAATACATTCTTCTACCCACACAATGAAATATTACTTGAAGGGAGAATCTTAATTTCATTGTACAGAAGTTAGAGACTCTATTCATATTTAAACTACAGAAGTCTACCTAAAAGTTTCAAAATCACAGGTAATTTTGTTAACTTGCAAATGAGAGTTATGCTGCGTACACACGAGCGGACTTTCAGGCAGACTTGGTCCGGCGGACCGGACTCCGTCAGATAATTCGATCGTGTGTGGGCTCCAGCTGACTTTTTTTTCCCAAAAGTTCGACGGACCTAGAAATGAAACATGTTTGAAATCTTTCCAACGGACTGAGGTTTCAAGTGTGCAAACCGTTCGTCTGTGTGCAAGTCCGATGGACAAAAACTGACGCATGCTCTGAAGCAAGTACACGACGGAAGCGCTCGGTCTGGTAAAACTAGCTATCGTATTGAAGCTAGCACATTCCTCACGCTGCTAATTCTGTGATCTTTTAATACAGCGCGTTCTTGTCTTTTTTATAATGCAAGAAGACTGAAATTGTTTTTCTGCTTATATTCACACAGAGTTCTCACAAACTACTTTCTTCATTATTTATCCTCATGTCATGACTAATATAGTTTTTAAAAGGCAGATGTCCATAAATAATGTAGCAAATTATTTATTTGACTCATCTTTTGAACTTTTATATTTCAACAATATATATTTTACAATTTGTGAAAAATGATCAAAAATCTATTGATTTAAATGTTTATTTTTTTAGGAGTTTCAAGTTACCACAATAACATTATTATTTTGTATTGTTTATGACTTGTTTAACCACCTGACAACTGGGCACTTAAACCCCCTTCGTGACCAGACCAATTTTCAGCTTTCAGCGCTCTCACACTTTGAATGACAATTACTCAGTCATGCAATACTGTACCCAAATGAATTTTTTGTCCTTTTTTTCATACAAATAGAGCTTTCTTTTGGTGGTATTTGATCACCTCTGGGTTTTTTATTTTTTGCGCTATAAATGAAAAAAGACCGCAAATTTTGAAAAAAAAACGCATTTTTCTTAGTTTCTGTGATAAAATTTTTCAAATTAGTAATTTTTCTTCATAAATTTTGGCCACAATTTATACTGCTACATATCTTTGGTAAAAATAACCCAAATTAGTGGATATTATTTGGTCTTTCTGAAAGTTAGAGAGTCTACAAGTTATGGTGCAAATCATAAAAATTGATCACACGTGATGCACTGACGGCCTATCTCATTTCTTGTGACCCGAACAAGTCAGGAAAGTACAAATACCCCCCAAATGACCCCTTTTTTGAAAGTAGACATTCCAAGGTATTTAGTAAGATGCATGGTGAGGTTTTTGATGTTGTCATTTTTTCCCACAATTCTTTGCAAAATGAAGATTTTTTTTTTTTTTTTTTTTCCCCCACAAAATTGTCATTGTAATAGGTTATTTCTCTCACATGGCATGTATATACCACAAATGACACCCCAAAATACATTCTGCTACTCCTCCTGAGTATTACGATACCACATGTGTGGGACTTTTTTCACAGCCTGGCCACATAGAGAGGCCCAACATGCATGGAGCACCATCACGTGTTCTAGGAGCAAAAATTACACATCTAATTTGTTGACTACCTATTACACTTTTGAAGGCCCTGGAGCACCAGGACAATGACACGTGACACTGAGGTGGCACTGATGACAAATGGCACTGATACGTGGCACTGATGTGGCACTGATGACAGATGGCACTGATACGTGGCACTGACGTGGCACTGATGACAGATGGCACTAATACATGGCACTGATGACAGATGGCACTAATACGTGGCACTGACAGATGGCACTAATACGTGGCACTGACAGATGGCACTGATGACACATGGCACTAATATGTGGCACTGACGGCATGTGGCGCTGATGACAAATGGCACTGATATGTGGCACTGATGACATGTGGCACTGATGAAAGATGGCACTAATACATGGCACTGATGACAGATGGCACTAATACGTGGCACTGATGACAGATGGCACTAATACGTGGCACTGATGACAGATGGCTCTAATACGTGGCACTGATGACAGATGGCACTAATACGTGGCACTGATGACACTGATGACAGGTGGCACTGATACGTGGCACTGATGACACTGATGACAGGTGGCACTAATACGTGGCACTGATGACACGTGACACTGATGACAGATGGCACGTGACACTGACAGGTGGCACTGATGAAAGATGGCACTGATGACAGATGGCACTATGTGGCACTGATGACAGATGGCACTATGTGGCACTGATGACAGATGGCACTATGTGGCACTGATGACAGATGGCACTATGTGGCACTGATGACAGATGGCACTTATACGTGGCAGTGGGGACAGATGGCAGGGGCAGATGGCAGGGGCAGATGACAGGGCAGATGACAGGGCAGATGGCAGGGGCAGATGACAGGGCAGATGACAGGGGCAGATGGCAGGGGCAGATGACAGGGCAGATGACGGGGCAGATGGCAGGGGCAGATGACAGGGCAGATGACAGGGCAGATGGCAGGGGCAGATGGCAGGGGCAGATGACAGGGGCAGATGGCAGGGGCAGATGGCAGGGGCAGATGGCAGGGGCAGATGACAGGGCAGATGACAGGGGCAGATGACAGGGCAGATGACAGGGCAGATGACAGGGGCAGATGACAGGGGCAGATGACGGGGCAGATGACGGGGCAGATGGCAGGGGCAGATGGCAGGGGCAGATGGCAGGGGCAGATGGCAGGGGCAGATGACAGGGGCAGATGACAGGGCAGATGACAGGGCAGATGGCAGGGGCAGATGGCAGGGGCAGATGACAGGGCAGATGACAGGGCAGATGGCAGGGGCAGATGGCAGGGGCAGATGACAGGGCAGATGACAGGGCAGATGACAGGGCAGATGACAGGGCAGATGACAGGGGAGATGGCAGGGACTGTTAACAGCGGGACACTTTTTTTTTTTTTTTTTACACTCACCGCCGCAGCGGTTCCGCTCTCCCTCCTCACACGCTGTCTCTGTGTGAGGAGGGAGAGCCGGCGATGAGAGATGATCTCATATGTTTACATATGAGATCCTCTCTCATTGGCACCGCCGATCGCACCGTAAACGGCCGCTGTCATTGGCCGTTTACGGTGATCTGTGACTGGCTGTGTCCGAGGGACACGGCCAGCACAAAACTTCCGCGATGCGCGCTCGCGGGAGCGCGCAATGCGGAAGTAAACAGGAGGACGTCCAGGGACGCCCTCCCGGCAATTTGAGTCCGCGCTGTAGCCGTCTTTCGGCTATAGCGCGGACGCCTAGTGGTTAATGAGGTTGGTGTCCCTTGTTAATTTGACATAGGAGGGTTATTTTCAAAAGGCAAATTCATTTAACACTACAAGTGCAAAGTGCACTTGAAATTAGACTGAAAGAGCACTTGGAAGTGCAGTCGATGTGGAACGGAGGGGCACATGCAAGGAAACCAAAAATAAATCATTTTAGCTTGAACATGGTTGGATGATAAAATCAGCAGAGCTTCCCCTCATTTCAGATCTTCCCCTCAGATTTACAGCGACTGCACTTCCAACAAGTGCACTTGCAGTGCAATTTATAAAGTGCACTTTGCACTTGAATTGCAAAATGATTTTGCCTTTTGTAAATAACCCCCATAGTCTTTTTGACACGTACCTGCCTACTCACAAACAAAATATCCAAGGCAACACTGGAGACACTTTTGGAATGTGTGAAGCCTTTTGTCCCCCAGGGCACACATCAAGTCAGTGGAAATCAAAATTGGAATCTTGCTGAGTCCATAGAATAGGGAGCACAATCTGCGTCTTCTGTCAGACCAGACTGAAGCCAGGCAATCACTTTCGACTCTTCCGTGGAGCCTTCCCTCCATGCTTCTCTGCAGCCTTCCTTGGAGGCTGTGCCTCTGGTGGTGTACTTATGGCAGGAGGAGTAGGGGCTTCCTCTGAAATATGGCTTGTTTGAGTAAGCTGGCCCCTCAACCCCTTCTGAAGGGCCTCATAAAAAAAACCCTCACAGAGGAGGCCCCTTCTCAAGTTCCATTAACCTGGTGGTCAAATAAGTACCATAGGCCTTTTCAGCATTAAGGGGGTTACTCAGCATTTGGCTGGCTTTCAGAATGAGGGCATGTGATTACTCCTCTGTTCGGGTCATCTTCCTGGGCCTATTGGTGGTAATGCGGAGGGGAGGCACCTGGCAGTCGGTGAGGCTTCTACTGGGCCCAGCCACCTCCTGCCTGCCACTGGGCATGGCCTCCTCCTCTCTACCACTGGGCAAGGCCTCCTCCTCTCTAACACTGTTGCATGGCCTCCTCCTGGCTGAGCTCATCCTGTGTATAAAAAAAAGGGACATAGTTGTAATTTTTGCTTCCTCAATCACACACAATTTTCAGCTCATGACTTGCAAATATAATTATAAACAAATAGAAAAGGCTATCATTTTGACCCCACCATTATTCTAGCTGTTCACCAATCTTTGAAGTACATTTTTGGCCACTACTGTCTAGTGATATGTATACATAATAATAATTGTGATTAAATCATTGATTTTTAAGCAATTCAAACATTTTAGTTTACATCATTAATATTTGCAAAATCCAAAATTCCCCAAAAAAGTATACCTGGCTGCAGCTGGGCGCATCCACTTCATCAAAGATGAAAGGGCCTGGTCCTTCCTGGGACGCCTCAGCTGGGGTGGAGGGAAGGGTGGAGGGAAGGGTGGCAGGATTGCCTTGCTTCTGTCTGGTCATCCAGAAATCTCAGTTTGGGGTAGTACCACAGCTTGGGGACATAAACCTTGTCTGCTGCTGCTCCTGATTTCAGGGAATCTTGTATCTCCTTGTGTTCCCGCCTTTACATATTCCGCAAGATCCCAATTTTATTTTCCACAAACTTAATGTCTGCCTGGGGGACTCAAATCTTTACAAACTCCAGAAGTCTCCCCAGTGTTGCCTGCCTTGCTTGCTTATTGAAATACAAGGGGTGCTTGACCTCCCACAGGTTTCAGTTCTCTTGATAGAGGTCAATAAAATGATTGAAAAAATCCTCCTCCTTTGAAGGGATTAATTTTATCTGAAAGACAAGACACAAGATAAAAACTGTAATGCCAGTCCAAACTCCCAGTATTATTTTTTACAGAATATAGGGTACACACACACATACACACACACACACACACACACACACACATATACATACACACACACACACACACATCAAACACATACACAAAACACATACCCACGTTTAAATCTTTACCTTCGTTTAATGGCACTCGCTACTTCAGTTCGGACATACGTAGGCCAGTGTACTAGCTTTATATACACTGCACATGTGTCATGCTCTGCCTGCGTCGCCCGCCCCTGACGTTCTTTAGTACGATTTTTCCCTGCCCCTTCACTCTTCATTGCGCAGTGGGAGTATATAGAGAAAGATGGCGGAGGGATTATCTGGAACTAGCGCGGAGGAAAGCCCGGAGCCACAAACATCCAGATTCAGGAGGAGATATAAGGCCACCAACATGGCCTTTGAAGAGATGGTGGAGGTGGTGGCCATATTGAGGAGGGAGGACTATGAAGGCAAAAAAAGACCGTACACCAGACCCAATATGTGAAAGGACAAATAAATGTCCTCAGTTATCACTACTATTGAGGAAAAATTTGGAATTAAATGGGCTAAAGAACAATTGAGGAAGCGCTGGTCTGACCTAAAAACTAGGGAGCCTGAACAATATTGCCGAATCAAGAAGGTGCTTAAAAAAGTAAGTACTTGTGTTTTCCTATTGAGATACTTAACTTGCATGCTGATCCATATGCTTTTCGTTTATACAGCATAGTTCGTAAAGATCGTTCTTTTGAAACTACATATGATTATAATAAAATGGCGTTTGTTTTGCAAGAAATACGATGGTACAGGGTTGTACATACATTTAGGTCTTGATAATTTGTCGTATTAAAATAAGTTTTAGATGTTGTGTAGATGTGTTTGAAACTAGAATGCTTATTAAAAAATGATTCAGTGTAATGTAAGGACAGGACACAGCAGCTGTTTCCACATCTGGACTCATGAGCACTAGTGTATTGTGTGACCCCAGAGAACATTTTTTAGGGTAATCCACACAGGGGCTCCAGGGGATACTTGAGGTGTCTCCATCTGTGAAACTTGCATAAAAATGTAGTATTGCAGTTTTGTTAAAAGGGAATTTGAATCCTGTCTTAAAATATTTTTTTTTTACAAACAGACAATTGTCCACCAGTTGAAAGCAAGGTTTCATATTCCTATTTCTGGCTTGAAATATCACTGTGTTAAGTTTACCTTTTGTTTCATTCTCATAGGGGAGAAAAGACTCAGACAACAGTCAGAGAATCCCAGGACCCCCCAAGTCACCAGCCTGAATAGGGTATTACCCCAAGCCCCAGCCCAAGACCACACCCACCCGAGGATCTGGAGGAAGGAGAGGTGGAGGAAGTGGCCTAGATTTGCACCCCACCGAGTGTCTGACACCCCAGTTTAAGGTGATCTATTTAGGCGTGCATATATCTAAATACATTTTTCTCCACAAATTTTAGGTGATGTTCTGGTTGTGGAAGGCCAAGCGGCGGAGCCATTTAGCACAGACAGTGCACAAAGACTGATTGGGCAGATAATGGTGTGGAATGGCCAAATTGATGGAATGAGAAAACAAATTGACAGCATGAGAAATCGGCTGGACAGCATGCAACAGGAAATGAAGAACATGATTGATGTTTTGGGGAGAATATAATCACTTTTTGCCTAAAACATCAATCATGTTCTTCATTTCATTGGAAAATTTTCTATTTTTTAATTTTTTCAAGTTGTGAAATAGTAAAAGCCAAATTTAGCAGATGCGCATGGTGTGTCATCATGATCTATCTGCCATCAGGGGATCTCAATGTACTTGTTTTGTGTTTACAACCCCTTCCTCATAATGCTGATTGTGAGAGGAAAGGAATTGCACACACAAAACACGTCCATTGATCCCCCATGATGGGAGATAGCACATGTTGACTTTACCCATTTGGACTCACAATTTGTGTGCATCTGCTAAATGTTGCTTTTACATGGGTGACATCACCAGCACAATTTTTGACATGTTGAACTTTGTAAGTTCCAGAGTTTTTTTTATTATTATGTGTGAAAAAACCCTGCTGTAAAAAAAAATTGTCTAAACAAATATTTTCTGATAAATATGCCTAAAATAACCAAAACTAAAAAAATTATATTGCTAAAAACAAAAAAAAAGATTAAAAAAATTAAATGACGTTTTCAAAAAAATGCACCTTTGAATGTGCGCACAGTAAAATGTTTTTACTACAACAATGTGTGTGGCTTCTTATTTAAATACTCAATACCAGTTTAATAATTTTTTTGGTGTTTACAGTGACAAAGGGCCTTATTGACTACAGGAAAGTACACTTGCCACTACAGATGCACTAGGAGACAGCCAAAAATAAAAGCAAACAAGAATAAAAACAAGAGATTTGATCCAAAATATTTTTTTTTATTTTTTTAAATTTTAAGAATGTTCTGGCATTGCAATGGCCCCCCTACCATTAAAATAATTGACATATCTGTCCCACACTTGACGAGCGGTTTGGGGGGCCAAGCCAGTACGGCCAGTATCCAGGCCTGTGTGTGCAGATTCGGTACTAAGTCCGGCCTCAGGCCCAACAGAAGTGAGATATGTTGTAGAATGTCTTCTTAAAAAATTATGTAGAATGTAACAAGCCATGATGCCATAATTGATTTTATAGTCCGCCAAATTGATGGCCGAGAGGAACAAACGGAACCAGCTGGCCATAATCCCGAAGGCATTCTCCACAACTCTTCTCGTTCTGGCCAGCTGGTAATTAAATACCCACCTCTCCGGGGTGAGGGACCTGTGGGGGAATGGCCTCAACAGGTGCTCGCCAAGAGCAAAGGCTTCATCTGCAATGAAAACAGAGGGGAGTCCCTCAACGTTCTCGGCATCAGGTGGCAATCCCAGGCCACCAGTCTGGAGACGCTGGCACAACTCGATCTGTGTGAAGACTCCTCCATCCGGCCGTTCTTCCCCATATCCACGAATATAAAATCCAATTGTGCCGAGACCACCGCCATCAATGCTACACTATTAAATCCCTTATAATTAAAGTAGTAAGACCCTGAATGGGGTGGCAGCACAATGCGAACATGCTTCCCATTGATCGCCCCTACACAGTTGGGAAAGTCCCAACAGTCAGCGAACTGGGAGGCCACAGTCTGCCATTCCTGTGGGTTGGAAGGAAACTGTAGAGTCAAACAAGAAAAAAATATATATAAATACTTTTAAACATAACTTTGCTAGCAGATTACACAAAACATTCTTGCACAACAGCAGTTTTACATTTTGTAAAAGTATTATTTCTAAAAATCTAAAAAATAAGGCCCATTTTATAAGATTACTTACCCCCTCTGATGGCTCATTGATCAGTTTGTATGTGGGGTGGGGTGGGGGGGTTCTAATCTAGTAGACCACACATGACATTTGGAGACATTTGAGGGGGTGGGGGGGTTCTAATTTAGTAGAAGACCACACATGACATTTTGAGACATTTGAGGGGGTGGGGGGGTTCTAATTTAGTAGAAGATCATACATGACATTTTGAGACATTTGAGGGGTGGGAGTTCTAATTTAGTAGAAGACCACACATGACATTTGGAGACATTTGAGGATGTGGGGGAGGGTAAAGCAGTACAATGGAGCTGACAATATACATTGTTAAAGGGACTATAGGCTATAGGTGTATATGGGTCCAGGATTGCATGGTGGGGAGGTTAGTGAAGGCAAATATGCATGTAGGGCAAAAAATGATTTACCAAAAAAAAAACATGCATGAAGATAAAGGGGACATTCACAGCATATTCCAAGCATGGTAATTAGGTAACGATGAAATTAATACAATACATTAGTAAACATTAAAGACATATCATGTAATGGTAACGGATAAAAAAACTTACCTTCATATAGTACTTCTGCAGGACCTGAATTATGGCAGAACAGGTCTCTGGGATAATGATCCCCAGAGCCTGGGGGGAAATGCCTGTCGAGAACTTAAGGTCCTGAAGGCTTCTCCCAGTCGCCAAGTAACGTAAGGTGGCAACTAGCCTCTGCTCCGCAGTGATGGCTTACCTCATGCAGGTACTCTGCCTGCTGATATAAGGGGTCAGCATAGCCAGTAGACATTGAAAAACGGGATCTGTCATCCTGAGATAATTCCTGAAATCCTCAGGATTATTCTCACAGATCTCACGGAGCAAAGGCATGTGTGAGAATTGGTCACGCTGGCGCAACCAATTCTTCGTCCATGAACTCCTCCTCGCCCTGTTCATGGACTGGGCTTGGGTCAAAGTATGAACCCAATCACCAAGCCCCCACGCAGCAGGAACTCAAGAACGAGTACGTCCACGCACCATGGCTTCAAAACGGTCGGCTGGTCAAACAAACAAACTTAGAACAAACGCACTGAAGAACAGCAAGGCCTATGAAGAGCGACCTGAAGATCAGGAACGAGCGGATCAGAACGGCCTGCTATACAGGTTACGAACTGACCAACAAGCACTGAAAACTAGATACAAACCTCACAAGCACAAACTGAACCGCAGAAAACGATTGAAAAAAGCTGAAGTCTGAAAAGCGCAAATCGTCTCTAACCAAACTTCTACTAACACGCGGTAAACATGAGATTAGCTGAAGGAGCCCAAAGGGTGGCGTAATGGGGCTTGAACTTCCTTTTTCTAGTCCCGTCATATGGCTGTTTGACGCCGCGTTCAAAACCATCAGACTTTTGGAGAGATCTTGTGTGTCCAAGTCTGTCCGTTTGTAAGCACCTACGCTACAAAGTCTGTCGGAAAGATCGTCAGACCTAGTCCGTCAAAAAGTCCGCTCGTGTGTACGCGGCATTACTGATTTTTTCCATAGCTTGTATCAAAATCACTAAAAATTATTGGCATGGCCACAAATGCCATGCATTGTGCATTCTGTTGTTATTTACCTCATATTTATTTTTTATATAGCACCATCAATTTACACAGCACTTTACATACAGTATATTATATATTCACATCAGTCCCTGCCCTCAAGGAGCTTACAATCTAAGGGCCCCTTACTCCCATTCATACATACACATGCTAGGGCAAATTTAGACAGGAGCCAATTAACCTACCAGCATGTCCTTGGAGTGTGGGAGGAAACCAGAGTACCCAAAGGAAACCCACGCAGGCACAAGGAGAACATGCATGTACCTCTGTGCAGGTACTGCCATGGCATAAATGGTCCTAAAACAAAGTGGTCATAGTGCAGTAACTTTTATTTAGATCATAGAACATAGGTGCTCAACCTGTGGCCCTCAAGCTGTTACTGAACTACAAGTCCCACCATGTCTCCCTTTCGGAGTCATGCTTGTAACTTTTCAGACTTGCAATGCTTCATGGAACTTGTAGTTCCGTAACAGCTGGAGGGCCACAGGATACATGCCCATGTCATAGAACATAAGTAAAAGCAATAGAGTATATGTTTACTTTGTAAGTGCCTATATCTGGCACTGGAATGTCAGTTTGTACATGCACTGGAGATCATCGCTGCTTTGCACACTACTGGAGCCGGCGTGTGCTCTAAAGACAAGATATTGCAAACTTGGAAGTGACGTACCCAAACCGGAAGTTGCAACCAGAGGACCGCCCCTATGCATTTTGTGTCAATTACATCATCAGGAAGCTTCTTGATGATGTCCATTATGATATGAGTCGTATCGGTATGGAGAGTGCTGAGCGAGACACCCTTTGAAAACTAGGCTTATGGTGGACTGGGAACCAGAAACTAGACTACTGATATTAAAGTCTAATTGACCTTTAATTTGCATAGAGATCATATACATCTGGTGAGTGTATAATTTGTCTCTGAGACCCCTTTCACACTGGGGCGTTTTTCAGGTGCTTTTGGACTAAAAATAGCGCCTGCAAAGCGCTTCGGCAGCGGCACTTTTTGGGCACTATTAATCCTTTCTTCAGCCACAAGCGGGAGTTAAAAGCGCCCTGCAAGCAGCTGAAAAGTGCTGCTAAAATGATGATTAAGCGCCGCTAAAACTAGCAGTGCTTTACCACTAACAGGGCCCATTGTCAGTGTGAAAGGGGTCTCACAGGGTGACAGTATTGTGTTTATGTTGAAAGAGCACGTCAAGTCTGATAAAACACACTTAAAGTTACTGGACACTCTATTTAGACTTTGTTTTATTGCACTGTTATGTATGAGATTTGCACTTATTTTTTCTCAGCATATTGGGACTATGTAGAACTACTTGCACATTATAGGTATTTTACCTACGTTGTATAATATAGAGTGTGCTACACTTTGTTTCATTTAAAGCGGTAGTAAACCGCTGGGTGATTTTTTTTGTTTTTTTTTACCTGCACTAGGCTGACAACCCAACCTCCATTAACTGTACGTCTATTAGTTGGCCCGGATAAGTATCTTTTATTGACCCTTCATTATAACAATTCTACATACTTGATGATGAATACATGATGTAGAGAAATATTGGTTTAGGACAGATTCACACCATTGCGTTATTTTAAATGACACCTGTTCAGAACAACGCAGCACAAAGCACAGGCATTTAAGTGCACCACACGGAACATCTGTGCATTTTGGTGCACTGCCTTGAGAACAAGGTACACAAAAAAAAACTGTTATGGTGGGTTGACAACCCATTCAAAATGAATGGGCTACCTTAAAGTAGTACTAAAACCAAAACCCAAAATGTTTATATATTTCAGTTTACAAATTATTAGATGATGTGGCCGCATTCGTTTTCCTTTTTGTTTTTTTCTTTTGTCTTTTGTTTTTTCTCTGTTTTCACGTGGTGATCTAGCCAGTAACACACCTCCTGTATTAGAGTGCTACCACTCTGGATGAATGAGTACATAGGGACAGCAACATTGTCAGCCTGGGAGAAGGGGAGTGTTATGTGTACTAGCAGATTTAAATACACTAACACATTCAAGCCAAACTCCAGCTCACACTTTATAAGCAGTTACAGCAAACAGTTTTTTTTTTCATTTTGGGATAAAGGTTTCAACATAAATAAAAGCTGATCATTGTAAAAATTCATGCCAGTGTTAAATGGTTTGTCTCTCATCTCTGTAACTGATACATTCTGCTGGAGAGCTGCTTCTTATGAAAAACACCAGACTTACTGGCTGGATCACCAGGTGTTAATAAAAAGCCTAAAAAGGAAAATGAATGTAGCCATCACATTTAAGAATTGGTAAGCTGAGATATAATAAATGTTTTTGGGTTTAATAATGCTTTATTGCAACCTATCTTTAGACATGGTAACAATGTGATGTCCACTTTTTTTTGTTTATTCCTTCGTTTCCATTTTGACTCATTTACCACAAAAAGCGCATTTGTCTTCCCATCTAAAAATTATTTAATTGGCCAGCAGTTAACTTCATGTAAAGTATAATGCGATGCATATTTATAAAATTACCAAAAAGGGCTTCCTAATAAAACATCTAACTAAAGGTGGTTTCATGTATTATGCCATTCACATCAGCTACTAGCAAAGGCACAATAGAATATATATATATATATATATATATATATATATATATATATATATATATATATATATACACACACTAGAGCAGTGGACCACTCATTCATTTAGCCCTGTAATTGACCAGTAGTGACCCTGTAGGATATCTGCATGAGCCTTAATTTTTTATTTTTTTTTAATGCTGTATATAGTTAATGTTTCTAGGCAACTGTTAACATTCTGGCATCCAGTGAATGAATTATCATAAATTAGCTATACTAAGAAAAGTATGTTTAAGGTGTGAATGAACATGTTATGTGTAAAGAGAAACTGTTAAGAACTGTCACACGTGGCACTTCATTATATATGTGGGGCAAGACGTGATGTGAAACCTTAATGACACTTGATTTGTATTACAGGTTCATTATTTTAAAATGTAATTTTAAAGTGGTTGTAAACCTCTGACATGAAATATGAACAAAACTGTCGTCCTGAAAATGCTGGTTGCCTGGCTGTAATACTGATACTTGGCTTCAACATTATGGGGTTGAGTTACTAAAACTGGAGAGTGCAAAATCTGATGAAGCTGTGCAAGGTAGCCAATCAGCTTCTAACTTCAACTTGTTTAATTAACCCTTTGATTGCCAAGTCCGTACACCGTACCGACCTACAGAATACCTGCAGGTGGCCACATCAGTACGGCATACGGACTTAATTTCTCCCTCTCCTATAAGCTTAAGGTCACCTCAATGCCCGTAAGCTTATATCAGAATTGTTCAGCAGATTCTGCTTAATAATTCTATAACTCTGATCAGCGGATTACAACTCACTGATCAGAGTTATTAACCCCTAATGTGACCGCCCCCCCACCCATGCCGCTGCTTCCCTGTCCCATGCCTCTCAAACCCCGCCGCTACCACTGACAGCTGATATATTGTAACCGCGAGTGTTACAATGTATCACACTGTCATTTTCTGAATGAATGGAATCTCTATACAGATTCCTCATTCATTCAAGTAAAGTGCTGCAGAGAAAAAGGACTATCTTCAGCCCCTTACTCTGTCTCAAAAAAAGAGATATGGGGGTCTATTTAGACCTCTGATATCTCACCAAAGACCCCCCCCCAAAAAAAATGTATAAAATTAACTGACTGTAATAAAAATGTAAAGTAAAAAAAAGCAAACAAACATAGTAAGACCACTCAGGTCCGCCTGCATTCACCCCTCCATGGTGACTGTCCCTCCCCCACACCCCCCCCCATGGATACCTCAGCTTCTCCTCCCGGCCAACCTGATCCATCCTGATTGGCCAGGAGGAGAAGCTGGAAGATGATAGTGAATATGAATTTACTATTGTCACAAGTGAGTGGGTTTGGGTTGCAAAGCTCTGCGCCATGAGTCCAACCTTTTTCAAGCCAATTAGAGCCTCAGGCTCTAATCATGTGGCTTGAAAAAAAAAAAACCCAGTTCCCCTAATTGACTGGCTGCTCCTGCTAAGACCCCTTTCACAAAAAGTGCACTCTGTCAAGCAGATCCGCCTGCTCAGCGGTGGATCTGTCTGCTGATCCCCTCTGAGCAGGCGGATGACAGGTCCATGTCCACTCCGCTGATGCATGGACACAGCTCTCTATTCTCTATGGGACAGTAGAGAATATATATATTGATACCACATATAGACTATTATGGTACAATGCTTTTAATACGTGTGGAGAGAAATTCCAACTCTCCCCACCAGATGGCAACATTCATAGGACACATAAAAAGGCTGTTTCCAGCCAAATTACCTTAGTTTGACAAAGAAGCGCACATTGTACACATCTCTCCAGTGCGCATGCTCCAAAACACGACACGAGCACGTCTGTGACGCCATCCTGCCCTGTGCTGTGTTCCAGCCCTCTCCTGTGGTCCCCAGCTGTGCTCCAACCCCCTCGGTTTGGATAACGCCCGAGCGCCAACGATTCCTGCTGGTCAGGACGCCAGCTCCACCTGGACTGGTGAGACATGCCCCCTCCTGCCCCTCCCCCCAAAAAAGAAGGCATTATAAAAAAAATATATAAATTGTAAAATTATTAAAAATATACATTGTAAAAAAATAAAATAAAATAACTACTGACACGGTCCACTGTCACATGATATTATAAAAAGTATAGGTACTCTTAAAAAAGTGGTATTGGTGCAACCCTACTTAAAATGCAACAATAAAAATGAAAAATTCCTTTAAATATAGTGCCTGAGGGGTCCCCTTAGTCTGCCTGTAAAGTGATGCATCTGCACCATGGATAGAACCTACTGCAGAAAACTGACATTTCTAAAGAAAAACAAAATGAATGAAATCACATTAAAATTGCCAGCAATACAATACCATTGCCAGCAATATAAAAATGTTTTAAAAAATGGCATGGGGGTCCTTCGGTTCTGGTATGGATTTTAAGGGGAACCCCAAGCAAAAAAAAAAATGGTGTGGGTTCCCACCAACATCCATACCAGACCCTTATCCAAGCATGCAGCCCGGCAGGTCAGGAAAGGGGAGGGACGAATGAGTGCCCCCTTCCTGAACCATGCCAGACTCCGCTCCCCTATCCCAAAGCACTTTGTACCCATGTTAATGGGGTCAATGGCCTCATCCCCACAACCCTGGCCAGTGGATGTGGGGGTCTGTGGGCAGTGGGCTTATTGGAATCTGGAAGATTCTGCCCCCCCCGTGTGAATGAGTATGGGGCAGTGGCGTAGCGTGGGTTGTCAGCACCCGGGCGAGGCAAGTAATTTGTGCTCCCTAACCTGTGGGCTTTTAGCACCCAATAATGGGGGCCCAGGTTCCTCCTCTCACAGCCTGAGCCTCTGATTGGCCGCCTGCAGCCTTTTATTAATGGTTAGATCTGAGATATCTCTTTGATTACAGTAGTCAAAGAGATATCTTCTCAGTATCAGCCAATAATAAAAGGCTGTGGGCAGCCAATCAGAGGTCTAGGTTGTAAATAACAAGGAGCACCTATATACAGCAGAGCAGGCAGCCAATGGTAACCCAGACGTAAGGGTTGTGCATATTATTTAATGCTAGACATACTACAGGAGACAGTCAGAAACTGCAGGCATACTATAGGAGATGGTCAGAGACTGCAGACGTACTACAGAAGATGGTCAGAGACTGCAGACATAATACAGGAGATGGTCAGAGACTGCGGACATACTATAGGCAGGGCATTTTTTCTCAGAGAACCACCGCCTAAGAGTGGGAAAGTCTTAATGGAGCATTGTTAAATACTACTTGTGCATTCTGCGCAGAGTTCAGGAGTGCAGTATGTACAGAGTTCATGAGTGTACTGCGTATAGAGTACAAAGATCAGGAGGGTGCTATATACAAAGTGCAAAGATCAAGATTATGCTACGTACCAAAAATCAGGAGTACCCTATATACAGAGTGTAAAGTTTAGGAGAGCATTAGGTACAGAGTTCAGAGTGCAATTCATACAGAGTGTAGAGCTCAGGAGTGTACTGCATACACCGTGCAGAATTCAGTAGTGAGCTACGTACAGAGTGCAAAGATAAGGAGTACGCTAAATACAAAGAGAAAAGATTACGATTCTAATACGCACTGAGTGCAAAGATCAGGACTGTCCTATGTACAGGATTCAGGAGTGCACTACATACAGAGTGAAGAGCTCAGGAGTGTACTGCATACACCGTGCAGAATTCAGTAGTGAGCTATGTACAGAGTGCAAAGATTAGGAGTGCGCTAAATACAAAGAGAAAAGATTAAGATTCTACTACGCACTGAGTACAAAGATCAGGACTGTCCTATGTACTAAGTGCAGGATTCAGGAGTGCACTACATACAGAGTGAAGAGCTCAAAAGTGCAAAGAGTTCAGGAGTGCGCTACGCAGATTGAGCAGAGTTCAGAAGTGCACTGCATAGAGAATGCACTGCAGAGTTCATGACTGTGCTACGTACAGATTGCAGGGCTCAGGACAGTTTACAACTCCCCTTCCAGTACAGAGCTCTCCTCCCACCCCCAAATCCTCTCTTCCCCACCTAGAAAGTATCAGGAGAGGGGCTGCTACAGATGTGCAGCTACAGCTTACAGTAGGAGTGCAATGTTGTTAGGTGGGGGGAGGGGGCATTAGTGCAATGAGGGGGTATAGGCAATGATATTGGTGCTACGTTAAAAGGGCATTGGTGCTAAATAGGGGGAGGGGGCAATGTGCTAATTTCTAACTTGGGGGAGAGTTGGAACATTGGTGCTAAGTGGGGGGATGTTTGGGATAAGTGGAGGATATTGGGGATACATGGGAGGAGAGGAGAGGAGAAACATTTGGGATAAGTGGTGGGACAGGAGGGACATTGGGGATAAGTGGGGGGAGAGGAGGGGCATTGGGGATAAGTGGGGGGAGAGGAGGGGCATTTCGAATAAGTGGGATGGGAGGGGGGACATTTAGGATAAGTGAGGATAAGTGGGATAATGGGGATAGGTGGGGGGACAGGAGGAACATTGGAGGGACAGGAGGGACATTGGGGGGAATGGGAGGGACCATGAGGATAAGTGGGAGGACAGGAGGGACACTGAGGATAAGTGGGAGGAGGGGAGGGACATTGAGGATAAGTGGGGGGAGAGGAGGAACATTTGAAATAAGTGAGAGGAGAGGAGGGGCATTGGGGATAAGTGGGGGGACAGGAGGGACATTGGGGGACAGGAGGGACATGGGGAGGACAGGAGGGACATTGGAGGGACAGGAGGAACATTGGAGGGACAGAAGGAACATTGGAGGGACACGAGGGACATTGGGGGGGCGGAAGGAACATTGAGGATAAGTGGGAGGACAGGAGGGACATTGGGGGAAATGAGGAACATTGGAGGGACATTGGGGGAACAGGAGGGACATTGAGGAAAAGTGGGAGGAGGGGAGGGACATTGGGGGAAATGAGGAATATTGGAGGGACAGGAGGGACATTGGGGGGACATTGAGGATAAGTGGGGGACAGGAGGGACATTGGGGGCAGGAGAGACATTGGGGGACAGGAGGAACATTGGGGGGGGCGGGAGGGACATTGAGGATAAGTGGGAGGACAGGAGGGATATTGGGGGGGACAGGAGGGACACTGGGGGACAGGAGGGACATTGAGGATAAGTGGGGGACAGGAGGGACATTGGGGGAACAGGAGGGACATTGAGAAAAAGTGGGAGGAGGTGAGGGATATTGGGGGAAATAGGAATATTGGAGGGACAGGAGGGACATTGAGGATAAGTGGGAGGACAGGAGGGACATGGGGGGGGACAGGAGGGACATTGAGGATAAGTGGGGGACAGGAGGGACATTGGGGGGCAGGAGGGACATTGGGGGACAGGAGGAACATTGGGGGGGCGGGAGGGACATTGAGGATAAGTGGGAGGACAGGAGGGACATTGGGGGGGACAAAAGGGACATTGGGGGACAGGAGGGACATTGGGGGACAAGAGGAATATTCGGGGGGCAGGAGGAACATTGAGGATAAGTGGGGGGCAGGGTGACAGGAGGAATATTGGGGGGGCAGGAGGGACATTGAAGATAAGTGGAAGGACAGGAGGGACATGGGGGGGTAGGAGGGACATTGAGGATAAGTGGGAGGAGGGGAGGGACATTTGAGATAAGTGGGGGCGAGAGGGTGATGCTCTGTGTATGTGAAGTGTACATCCATTTTACATACCGCAGTTTACTTGGTCAGGAAGATCCGGTTCCCCGGAGATGTAATTTCATTGCATGTGGGGTAGAGCTGGCGGCCTGGCACCGCACCGCCAGACTGGCTGCCACAATGTAGAAAGGGGAGATCCATCATCCAGTCCAGATCGGCGGAAGAAAAGGCGGTGGCGGTTCACACAGTAAGGGGGAGGCGGGACTCCTGGAGCAATCCAGCCCTGCCACCGCATGTGACCCCCGTTCATCCAATCACCGGGCACCCATTGCCCATGCCGGAAACCTGGTGGCCAGAGCACAGCCAGTGACACCATCCGTACACAGTTAGCATTTGGACGAAGTGTCACTGGCACCTGATGCTGCGCCCCCCCCCCAAATTTTGCGCCCGGGGCCACGGCACCCCCCGCACCCCCCACGCTACGCCACTGGTATGGGGTATATAGTACCTCTACCCATTCACCAAAAAAGTTTTAAAATAACAGGAGGAAGTTTTTGAGAATTCCTTTATAAAAAAAAAGTGTCCCCAATGTAAATCCATCATCAATCATGACGCCAACACCACTGCTGGACCTGGAAAACACCTGGCAAATGCCCTGCAAATTCGGATCTTCACCGAACGGGTGAACAGGCGATGTTCGAGCCGAACTTTTGCTCGGCCCGACCCAACTCTACTCCAGATGCGTCCAAATCAGAGTCTTGTTAAGTGGTAGAATTATAGTTTTATCTCCTGAGTAGATGCCCTTTTTAATGCATGCTAATATTCTGCTTGATTTCCTGCTGCAGCTTGGCATTACATGCTATTGCTAAGGCTGTGATCTACTAGGACCCCCAGAACTTTTTCCATCCTGGAATCCCCCAATGATTTACTTGCATTCTTGTTTTTGGTCCCCAAGTGCATTACTTTACATTTTTCAACTGTAAACCTCATTTGCCATGTATTTGTCCACATTTTTTTTTTTTTTATTGAGGTCTTCCTGTGAGGTTTCTATGTCCTGCTGTGAAGTTATTGCCCTACTTAGTTGCTATCATCAGAAAACACTGAGATTGAGCTATTTATGCCATCTTCTATATTATTTATAAATAAAATAAACAAAATTGGACAGAGCCTTGAGGTAGCTCATTTACCACTTCAGACCTTTCTGAGTACTCGCTATTTATCACCACCCTTTGGACATGCACCAGTTTTCTATCCAGGTACATACACTATGGTCTAAGCCAATAGACCTCAATGTGGGAATTAAGCATTTATGGGGAACTGTATCAAATTATTTTGCAAAATCCAGATACACCACATCCTAAGGCCTTTTTTATCTAAATGGCAGCTCACTTCCTCATAGAATGTTAAGAGATTGGTGTAGCAAGAATGATCTTTCATAAATCCATGCTGACTACTATTAATAATACTATTTTCCTCAGAAAATTATTGGATATAGCCCCTTATCACCCCTCCAGTAGTTTACAAACAATTGATGCTAGACTGACTGGCCTGTAGTTTCCATGTATATATCTCTGCCCATTTTTGATTATTGATCCCACATTGGCTTTTCACCAGTCAGCTGGTACCATTCCAGTCCTTAAAAAGCAGGAATAATGCTCTGGTTATTACCTGGCTAAGTTCATTGAGGACTCTTGGGTATAAGCCATCTGATCCTGATGATTTAGTTGCGTTAAGACTTTCAAGTCTATTTCGGACATTGGCTTCTGTTAGCCACAAGGGTACATTCTGTGATGCATTACTAACAATACTCTTTTTCTACTTTGCTTTGTAAAACCTGAGGAGAAGAATGTATTTTAGTACATTTGCCTTCTCCAAATCATTTATAACCATTCCATTTGTAATCAACATATGAGCCCATTATTGCAAGATATAATAAGGCAAATAAATTATGTAGGCAATATAACTACATTAATACCTAAGTAAAACTAGTTTGAAAGTGTACAATGTAGAGCACCCCTGAACTCTTCCCCCTATATGTAGCACATCCCTGAACTCTGTTCTCTTTTAAACATCCCTGAACTCTGTTCTCTTTTAAACATTTAAACAGAACAATGTTCTCTTTAAACATGTTTAAATATTTAAACACCCCTTTCCCCATTTTAATGAGCCAAGATCTATTCTACAATGCCGAAAACAATGATAGCCCAAATGCAATGGCTTCTGATGTATTTAAAGTTCTTTTTTCCATGGCATTCTTCCATTTACAACATATTTGTGGCTACATTTTCTTTTATTGTTACAAGTTAAGACTTGCAGAATAATTTAAATTGCTGACAAATTTACACTTTTAATTATCTCTATCTCTAACAAGCAAGTTATTAAAATATATCTGTTGTCCTTAACTATCATATATCAAAATTATTTATTACATTCCACATGAGTAAAGGAAAATAAACAACCGCACATGAAATATTTTAGTCTGAAACATATTTAGCTTCCAGTTTCTAAACTGCTAAATAAATGATGCTTCTTGTACTACAGTACATAAACGATAAACAACGAAAGCTGATGTTTTGATTAGCTACAATCTGTATTCTATAATTAAAGCAGCCTTTGTATTTGTAGTAAAAATTAGGCAGTGGGTGTTAAATTGTTTTGTTACACCCCCTAGTGTTTGTCTTTTGGCCATATTTGCCTGGGTGTTGTTATTCCCCAGAGGCTGAAAACTGTTCAATACTGTGAAAACACACTGGAATACTGTTTAGTTCAAGTCAAATGTGATGTTTCTGTAAAACAGTGACAGTAACAAAAGTCATATAGATGTTATTTATTGTACAGTGGTTGCGGGTGAGCTTATACCATAATGTACAAGTGTATAAAGCACTTTAAGGCACACTTAAACCTGTTTCCTCCTCCTGCTCAATTCAATGCCTCCATATATCCCACCACTTCCAGGTCCCATGACTGTTGGATAGCCACTAATAATCAAATAGTTACGTGCAATTCATTTTGGTATTAATGTAAATTCAAACAAATTTTTAGTTTATTCTGAGATTTGGATGTATATGAATCTCCAAATGTTATTTTAAATTTGAAATTACACATTTTCTGAACGATTCGGATCAGTCCAAAAATGATCAACAGATTCAAATTTTGTGTGAAGAACAGCTGGTTGTTAAGGAGCGGGATGGGAAGCCGACCGGGAAGCCATGTTGTCCCCATGTTGATGGGGACAAGAGACTTTGTATGAAATCAGACTGAGACAGAAGTACAGTTAAATCACATTTGTTTAATTATAAAAGTAAAAAGAACAAACATAGTCAAAACATAGCCAAAGTTCAGTAACCGGAACGGATAGTCAGCCAAGCCAGAAGACAGGGATCAATGTAGTGGAACAGCAAGCAGGATCAGGAGCCAGAAGGGATGTCAGCAAAGCAAGTCTTTAACAGGATCGCAGGAGAACGTTTCTGTGATGTTGACCAAGGTGAAGGCAGAGCTCCTCTGGACTGGATGGCTTAAGTAGGCAGGACTGACGAGCAGGATATCATCAACAGCTGAGTAACTGTGGAGAGAGATGGCAGCTGGCAATTAACTGACAGCTGAGCGGCCAGCTTAGAGAAGGAAGGGCTAAGCCTAGCCCTGACACTCTTCCACACAACCCTGGGTGGTGGTTGTGAGGGTCTGCGGGTGGGGGGCTTATCGGAATCTGAATAGTACATAGCATCCCTACTCATTCACCAAAAAAGTGTAAAAAGTAAATAAAGGCACAACACAAGTTTTTTGACAATTCCTTTATTAAAAAAAATAATAATAATTCTGGTGTAGATCCATCATCAACCACGATGCCCATCACGGTGCAGCGGGTGGCTTGATTGACGATGGATCTGCTTCGGGGGACAATTATTTTTTTCTTAATAAAGGAATTTTCAAGAACTTGCGTTGTGTCTTTCTTCAATTTTTACACTTTTTTGGTGAATTGTTAGAGGTACTATGTACCCCATATTCATTCACATGGGGGAGGCGGGATCTGGGGGCCAGAATGTGTTGAACTTCCAGTGACCAGTATATTATTTTATATAGTTATTATAGTTATAGTTATTTTGAGGGGACAGCAAATTTACACTGTTATGCAAGCTGTACACTCACTACTTTACATTGTAGCAAAGTGTCATTTCTTCAGTGTTATCACATGAAAAGATATAATAAAATATTTACAAAAATGTGAGGGGTGTACTCACTTTTGTGAGATACTGTATATAGTGACCTTTATGCCTCTGATTGTAAAACCTGCAACAGATATAATATATATATATATATATATATATATATATATATATATATATATATATATATATATATATATATATATATATATATATATACTCTGCAAATGTGCAATCAGTGCACACAAACATATAAAGTACATTATGTCACTGTAACCTATAGCAACCAAGATAATAGTGTTCTCAACATAGCAAATAAACTTCCCCTTTTATTAAAAAATGTCATTAGTTTCTATGTAATAAATAATGGGAATTCTACAAATTGATGAAAACGGGTATTTTTTTTTTCTTTTATTAACCTATCATTTTTACTACTTATTCAGCTCTACGCATTACTTTTAATAATTCTTTGCTGAATCTTCGGTAACTCTTTGCTGGTACTTTTTGCTGCATTCCCAAAATTCACAAGAGTGTAGAGAAACCCCCAGGAGGACCTATTGTAAGTGGAATTGATTTGATGCATTTTAGGTAGTGGGATTACATTGATTTCCACTTACAACTCTTAGTTGAACAAACAATTGAGAGAGGGCAAGAACATAATTAGTTGTTTGAAAGCTGTCCTCTGTGATGACAATTATACTTTGCAACAGTATATGTAGCATCACTGCATACTAACATAAAGCATGGCGATGGCCACAAAATGGACTTTGGATAAAATGTTAAATACTCCCTAGAACCAGATAGAATTTAATGTATTCAAGTGTTCAGACTTGTGTATGAAGAAAAACTATTTTTCTTATAATAATGATTTCTCTTTTTACAGAAGGGAGGTTATCATGGGAGCTAAATTTGCTCCTACACACAAACCCATTTATGTCAAAGGAGGAGGAAGAATCAATTTTCTGTAAATTTAGCCTGAACTCTTATTATGGAAGAGTCATTGAAGTCATCTTCATTTTATGGAAGAGTGATATCAGCACATTTAAAATGTTTTTATAGTACATAAATAATAACCAATATAGGATATAGTTTTCCAGTATAGTACAGTTCTTTAGTACAATTACTCTTAAAGTGGTTGTAAACCCTTTACAACCACTTTTTACTACAGGTAAACCTATAATAAGGCTTACCTGTAGCTATAGATATCTTCTAAACCTGCACGTTTACACAATGTCATTGGCACATGCGTACTGAAGCAAAGGCATGTACATGCCATTGCTTCAGTTAGTGTGCCATTGCCGTGAGGGCATCGCGGCTCCAGCCAATCACAGCGCCGGAGCCCGCGATGCCCAGAAGTAACTTAGGGAGCGATGTCGCTGGAGCAGTGCAGGGGCTTTGATCTAAGGTAAGTCATTCATAATGAGCTAGTATGCTATGCACATTAGCTCATTATGCCTTTGTCTTGCACGCTTTTTTTTTTTTTTAGTTAGTGGGTTTACAACCACTTTAAGAAAATGTATTTTTTTGGACCTAACTATTTTTAAGCACCAAGGAGAGCTATGTAAAAAGACAGAGATGAATCTATGCCAATAATGAGTTGCCAACAACCTAAGTGGATATCTGAAATACTGAAGGGTCAGTTGGTAAGGATTATCTGCACATTAGTGAAAAGTAAAAATTTTATAGAACAATCAGATAAAAATAGGACATTTGATGAAAAAAGGTATAAGAAAAATGAGAAATAATTGGGTAACATAGCGGATAAGGAAGGGAACTTTAAAAATAATGTTAAAGCAAAAACAAACATTTATTATATTGCACTTACCAACTCTTAGATGTGATGGATACATTACTTCCTTTTTTAGGCTTTTTTTATCTTAATTTTCATCTGTTGATCTGGCTAGTAAGTCTATTATTTTTCAACTTCCTCTAACAGAACAAACTGTCCAACAAAAGTGTCAAAAAGTGTCAATTAGCGGGTTGAGACAAATTTAAAACTCACAGGGGTGCTTACAGTCAGATTTTATGTATTTATATAAAATCTTTATTCCAAACGGAAAATAAACTTTTGATGTAACTGCTTTTATGTAAACCCAAAATGTCATATTCCTAAAAAGGGCTTGGTGTACCATGTACTTGTATGAAATAGTATCCCGTTCTCTTTGAATTGCTTTCTTTGTGTGAAATACCTGGTGTTCCTGTCTGTCTCTCTGCTTTTTACTATTACAAACTGACCACATTAAGCAGGAGAACACACGATGGGTAGTTCTCCATCTGTGCTGGGAACTCAATGTGTTCTTCTCCATTGATCAGATTTGACCCAACACCCCCCTCCTCCACACAGCCTGTCATTGGGAAGATCAGTGTTCTGCTGTTTCTTCTTCCCTAGCTCTTATGCAGCTGAGGACAGAGGGCATGTGAACACTTGTAAAAAGTGATAAAAACTTAATGGGTTGTTTTACAAGGTGAGTGTTTACAATCATATTAACAAGTGTTATCTGGAGTTTAGCTTTATTTGTTAGTCAAGTACGTCTAAATCTGCTAGTGCATCTAACACTTCCCTCTTCCCAGATTGATACTACTGCTGTCCAAGGGTGGCTCCATTGTTACTCTATCCAGAGTGGAGCCTCTGTAAGACAGGAAGTGTTACTGGCCAGATCACCAGGTGCAAATAAAGGAAAAAAGCCTAACAAAAGAACTTATGCCACCACCATGTTTAAAGATTGATGAGCTACAATATGTTACATTTTGTTTTTAGGTTTAGTAACACTTTAATGACTCCTCTTGTATTACTAACTATAACATGCAATGTAAGGAAAATGACATAATTTATTTACTAAGCATTGCCCTATTATTTAAAGGGACAAAGTGATAGGCCCTATGTTACCTAGGAGACCAGAGATGACAAACAGAGTCCCCTCTCTTAAAACAAGACTGATCCAAACTGTAGTTGATCCACCAGGCAGTAAGAAAATGGCGATTTATTTTTTTGATTCATTTTTAATCACTGCAGGAGGTATATTTTATATAGAGTTAACAAAGCGTCTGGAAAAGAGAAAGGATTTCATTTTTGTATCTGGTGCAACAGAAGTTCCAATTTTAAGAAGTTTATCACCCATGTTACATTTGTTTTGGAATGCACGTGTGGGCTTTAATATATAGGGCCCACAGCCCATAATCTTCATCAAAGTATAGGGGAACATGAACATGTGAACCATATAAAGGATATGAAAATCATAACATTTAAAAAGTTTTTGAAATTTGCACAATTAAGACCCTATCGGTATGAAATTGAATGGGATATTCAGATAGTTTTTAGTAAATGGAAATCACTAGAAACAAAATGATAGATAGATAGATAGATAGATAGATAGATAGATAGATAGATAGATAGATAGATAGATAGATAGATAGATAGATAGATGCATTTTTTACACATCAAACTCATGGTGTCAATGTGGAAATATATTATCTTTTTGTTGAATGATTAAAGGTTAAAACAGTTTGGAAGAATGTTTAGATGTTAAAAGATTATTTAAAGTTATTGTAAATAATTGAATTTTTTTAAAATAACAAGCATGTAACCTGCTCTGTAGATGGTTTTGCATAGAGTGGCCCCAAACCTTCTCTTCTAGGGTCCCCCGCTAGCACTCCTGGCTCTTTTTCCCTTCTGTGTGCTTCCATAGCATACTGATTGCTACAGGATACTCACGTGGATTTGATTGACGGCAGCATGAGCCAATGGGAATGAGAAGAGAGAGAGGAACAGCAGCACTGGATCAAGATCAGGCTCAGGTATGTATTTGGGGGGCTGTGGGGAAGCTAACCATGGAAGGTTTTTTTTTATCCTAATGCAGAGACTGTATGAAGGTAAAAAACTAAGATTTTACAACAAATTTAAATATTGGTATGTATAAAATTTGATTAGGTTTTGTATTATTATTTTAAATGGTTCATTTTTTGTTTGTTTTCAATCATTTTAGATTCAGTGATTTTTTTTTTAGGTTTTCACAAGTACAGAAGGGTAAGAAAAACAGTGACATAACCTGATATGCATTAGAACATAAAGCAGAGGATAAATTACATTGACATAACATAAGTCACTTTTAAATTTGAATGGTAAATGTATTATTAGAAATAGGCGAACGATAAGGATATTATCCCCTCACCCAGACACCCCATCTGGAAGCAAACTGTCATAGGATGGGAGGATTGGAGACAACACAACCCATCTTTATTTTAGTTTCAGTTTCAATCTTTTTTTTATTGTTTTGTTAAGTGATCAAAGAGTATTTCAGGTTGTGTAATATATATACCATTATGCTACGAAAGGTAGCAAGGAGAAAAAGAGATAAGAGGGGGGAGTTAAAGTGAAAGGTGTATGAAAAAAATGGGGGGAAGGGAGGAGGAGGACTGGTACGGTAAAAGGTGGTTCCTGTCTAAGGTAGTAGACATAAGGTAAATTTGTGTGCCTACAGTTGAATGTGGCACACTAAGGCCAAGATAGTATACAACAGATCTTTAAATAAAACATTAGTGTACGATGGTAAATAGACCAGAAGGTAGGCTAGTGCTCAGATGGGGAATTGCATTGATTTATGTTTCAAAATTGCATAGTGCAAAGGGAATGAGATAGCCAGTGATGCCACTGGCGTAGGAATTTGTCTTGCTTTAAGTGGGCCTTAGCAAAGGAGTATTCAAGTTCAACATGCTTGTTCAGGGAGAGTATCATGTCCTTAATAGATGGTGCTCTTGGTAACTTTCAATGGCGAGCAATGGAGAGTCTCGCAGCTATAAAGAAATGAGTAAGCAGGGCATGAAATTTATAGGGCCATGAATAAATGCCTAAGCCCAGCAGAGCTAGTTTGGGATCATTTGATATGTCTGTATTTGTTACTGTCAATATTAGCCAGAAGACTTGAGTCCAAAAGGGTTGAATGATAGGACATTGCCACCAAATGATCCAGTAGATCCACATTGCCGCCAGCATAGAGGAGACTGGTCAGTATAGATTGCAGCTAGTTTTTGTGGGGTGTGGTACCAATGGTGCACAAGCTTTTGGAGGGATTCCCAGTGGGTGATACAATCTGAGCATTTTAGAGGCAGAGCTTGAGCTTGTTGCCATTTTTTTATGTGGTAGAAAAGGAAAGGGAGTGTTCCCAGGATAACATTGGTTTGGCTTTCTCTAGAGTCTGTGGGGTAGACAATAGTAGGTAAAAGGAGGAAAGTCCTTTATGTAGATGTGGAGGAGATCCATGGATATTAAGGATGGAGCCCATTAAGTCCGTTTTGTCAATTTGGATATGTCTCATGGTGTGGCATATTTTCAGGTATTGGTTTGATGATGATGTACCAGAGATAGGAAAGGATGAGCATAGTTCCTGAAATGAGTAAAGATAATTTTGGCTGTAGAGATGTCCAATTGATTAGATTCCTGCAGCTTCCCATGTGCGGGTGGATATGTGAGGTATAAGAGTTTCCAAAGCGTTCAAGGGGATTTTTTGCAACGTTGTGATGGATAGTCGATAAGAGTGATCCATTACCGGAGTTCAGACCTTGAATGCAGCTGTGATTGTGTCCAGATAGTGTTTATACGGTTGAGGATGAAGGATAGCTGCTCCCAAGCATGTTTTAGGGTCCCTTTCTAGAGTTGTGCTTTCAATTTGGATTCAAGCTAAGGAGTTGTTAGGTTGCCACCATGATCTTAGTTGGTTTAGGATTGTGGGTTTGTAATATAACATAATGTTGGGGGCCCCTAGACCTGTGAGTTTTGTAGGTCTGAGAAGAGAAGTTGATTTGATCCTAAGGCATTTGTCTGGCCAGATGAAAGTGTTTAAGATGATTTGTATTTTCTTCAGGTGAGCTTAAAGAAAAGGTACCGGTAGGGCCCGGAATACATATAAAATATGTGGTAGTAAGAACATCTTTTCCAATGCAATTCTTCCTGCCCATGATGGGGATGTGGTTTGGAGAGATGAGCTCATTTCAGTAAGTTTGTTTATAAGGGTAGAGACGTTATTGTGGAACACTTTTGAGCTAGGGGAAGATAGTTAAATTCCTAGATATTGTAGAGCTGATAAGGGAGCCCACGAGAATGATGAAACGGATGCAAGAGCATTTTTAGTGGGTGAGGGTAGATTGATGGGGAGCATATTCAATTTTTATAATGAGAGAGTACCAAAATGGTCAAGCAATTGGCAGAGGGTAATGAGTGTAGGGGGGCCGGTTGGAAGAGTATTACGTCATCTGCATAAAGGCCTATTTTATGGTGTGTGTGTCTCCAAATGTCTGTTTTATGGTGTGTGTGTCTCCAACTTTTATTCCATACATTGAAGGGTTGGTGTGAATATGTTCAGCAAGTGGTTCCATAATGAGGGAAAATATAATAGGAGAGAGGGGGCAGCCTTGCCTTGTTCCATTTGTAATGGATAATGGGGCTGAGAGGAGGACAAAGGTCCAGATCTTAGCAGTAGGGCATGTGTATAGGGTGGTGATGGCTGATAGAATTTGTCCGTGGAATCCAAACCTTAGCAGCACCTCAGTCATGTAGGACCAATGTACCGTATCAAATGCTTTTTAGAATCTAAAGAGATTAGTAAGGAAGGTATTTTGCGACGTTTGACCCATTGGATAAGGTTGGTGGAGTGTCTAGTGCCATCAGAGGTTTGATGGCCAGAAACGAAGCCCACTTGATCAGAGTGAATGAGGTATGGGGTGAGTTGGAGGATATGATTGGCTAAGATTTTTGCGTAAAGCTTGGTGTCTGAATTAAGAAGTGAGATAGTTAGCGGGGTTATCAGAAGGTTTGCCTGGTTTGGGTATTGTAACAATAATGGATTCCAAGAATTCTTGGGTACAGGATCCACGGTCTATAATGCTGTTGAATGTATTGGTTAGGTAGGGGGTCAAACGGTCAGTGAATTGTCTATAGTAATCATTCACAAGACCAACAGGGCCAGGAGATTTATGTAGAGGGAAGGATTTAATGGCTTTGTCTACTTCTGTGGGGGTTATTGGAGAAGCTAGGTCTGCAAGTTGGGAGTCTGTGAAAGACAGGTTAATGAAGTTTAAAAAATGGCGGGGAAACTTCTGGGGCTGGGGTCAGGAATGTGGGTAATGCAAAAGTGTGAACAAGATATAGTGAAAAATACTCCTGCGCTTGTGAGATCGTTTGCTGTAAAACAAAGGTAGTATTGTAGTCAGAGATAGGACTGGGGGAGATGATGGAGCGTGTCCCGCTGCCTTAGCTGACCAGGGGTGGTCTGTAAAGGACTGTTTAGTAGGAATGGGTGGAAGGCGCGTGATCAGACGCTTGCATCAAGAAATGTATGGTTTATTTATGTAAAAGAATACAGACATATAGTCATATAGATATAAAATAATACAAATACTACAAAATATTATAAAATAAAAGGAAAAACAGGTAACAAAATAAGTACTAGGAAGTTAAAATTGGGGTGTGCCCATATTGAGGCAGGTATTTAAGAAAGGCTGACGCGTTTCGAGGAAAACCTCTTCATCAGAGCCAGGAGAACTGGAGCACAGTCTGTATGGGCCGGTAGGCCGACATGTGTACATGGGGAGAGGTGGTGTTGCTAGTAGGAGGATGTGTCCTGTGATGGACAATTGATTATTCCAAGATCCATACCCAGGTGTTCTAAATGGGGTATAAATAAGAACAATATATACCGTACACTACAGACTGGAGACGTAAGATAAGTTTACATTGAAAAATGCATTCATAAAATGATAAAAAGTATATAATATAAATATATTAGAAATAAAAATTACCATATCAGTACAAAAAATTAATGATAGGTGGTGAGATTTTGAAGCACAGAACATGAGATTGTGGTCTAAATACATACAAATGGAAAAATCTACGCATACATAAGTGTACACACACAAACTCGTGTACACATACATGCATATACATACACATGCATAATACAAACGCATGTAATTGCATAAAAAAAAACAAAAAAAAAACAAAAAAAAACAAAAAACAAAAAACACATATGCATATGAGAGGGGGGGGGGGGGGCGATGGTAAATGAAGTAAAAAGTGCACTGAGGCACATTGAGAGATGTTGTCTCTCTGCATTGGTAAAACCGGTTGTGCTTTTGTCCAAAGGACATGCGCATGCGTGTAAAAAACTCTGCCAGCACGTAAAACGCTGTGCTGGAACAGATATGTGGAGGTATGCCCCTATTCACTGAAAGCACAAATGGGGGCACAAAGATGGCCATGTGGTTTGTGCAAAAACAGAAATGTGTTCATTCAAATGGAAACCCACAAAAATATATACAAAAATGCATATATCAAATGTACATAAAAGTCTAAAACGCATATGCATATATATACACATAGATGAAGAAACAATATGCACAAAATAAATATATGTTTATATTCACATAAACCTGTACACATATATATACACATACACACATACACACATATATATATATATATATATATATATATATGTATACATGCACACATATACATGTCCACATGCATACACACACATGTGGAAACCACCCCTACACAGCATGTATTGTGCCTATGTAGAACCAGTGTCATGGCGGTAGGGTGGGAATGTGTAGTTGGTGCAACGCAATAGCGGAGAGTGGCGGGAGTGGATACGTTAGGGGGATAATCTGGTGTTGGTAACCAAATATTGGAGGTGGCAGACAGGTGGGCTGATGACAGAACGCACCTACCTATGGGTGTAAATAGATTGTATTTTCTTTTCTTTTTGCGGTGCTGTTAGGCTGTCAGATGTGCCTGTAGTGAAACATAAGTTGAGCAGGGAAAGTAAGCAAGCTCTTATGGACACTGCTAGGTTTAACAGGATAAGGAAGTTACAAAGACCATTGTGGCTAACCTGTCTCCGGAGAAGTGTGTAAACACAGCTGCAGTGTGATCCTGGCAGCAGAAGGGGGGGGGGAGGAGGTGTCCTTGAGGCAGCTGATGCCTAGATAGAAAGCGTCTTGCTGCCTAGGGATAGGAAAGGTTTTGTGATGAGGTTTTGCTGGGGGTTTAAAAGACTCTGGGGGGCGGGTCCGAGGGCATGAATGAAAAGGCTATTATTGAATCCAATTAAGCCATATAAAGTAATGTGGTATGGAAAGTGCAACTATGATTTGAATAGTGAACCGGAAGTATTTTGTGCAGAACATATACACATATACACACACATATACATATATACATATATACACACATATACATAAACATGCATATACACACATACGCGTGCACATACAACCCATATAAACCTGTGTGTGTATGTGTATAACTGCAGAAGTGAATAATATAAGGAGAAATGGTGTACATGAAACTGCGGGGACAGGAGTGGGTATACAGGGTTTACCGTATGGTGGAATGATGGTGATGATATGAAGGGGATCACAGGTAATAAAGGAGGGGGGGGGCAGAACATGATGGTGATATTCTGTATCTAGATGGCCCCGTGGATATCTAGATCTTCATTCATTCCATCGGGAACCAATGACCCAAGAGTGAAAATCCAGAATGATTCTTGTTTACAGAGTCTTCTGAATCTCCTCCCATTGTCAGCGTCTTTTTTGATAGCTTCAATGCCAAACACTTTGATGCCTGTTGGATTGCTGTTATGACATTCTCTGAAATGCCTAGGTACTGAATAGCTGTGGCATTTTTTATTTTTACTCTGATGGTACGTGTTACTATTGATTATGCTGCATTTGTGTTCGCTAAATCTTGTCCTGAGTGGACGTATTGTGCGCCCAACATACAGAAGACCGCATGGACAGATAAGGCCATAGACTACATAGGAGGTGCCGCAATTGATGAACTGTTTGATTTTGTGGTACTGGCCGTCGGACCCCATGATTTCTTTTTTGCGATGTGCCATGAAGGCACAGGCTCCACAGTTTTTGGTTCCACACTTGTAGTTGCCTTTCTGGTCGAAGATGGATGCCCAGTTGCCAGTGGGGGTCTTGGTTTGGTTCTGAGGTTTTCGTACTCTACTCGGAGCTATTAGGCTTCTAAGATCTTTGGATTTTCGAAACACAATTACTGGTTTGGGTGGTAGAACTGGATTGAGGATGGGATCCTGCTTGAGAATGTTCCAATTTTTCTCAATGGCTCTCTGTATGTCGAATGCTTTGGTGTTATATTGTGTACTGAATCTGATGGGGTTGGAGATATTGCTGTCGGTGGTCCTTTCATTGCCGCTTGTTTTGTTAGCCTCCATTGCCATAGTGACAGAGGGATGTTCGTCATACTGGGTCCAATATTTATAAAAGGTCTGTTTGATGAGTGATTCTTCATAACCCTTCTCAAGAAATTTCTTTTTTAAGATGGATCCCTGTTTTTCATAGTCACTTTTCTTAGTGCAGGTTTTCTTCAGCCTGCAGAATTGCCCGTGGGGTATGTTACGGATCCATTTGGGATGGTGGTAACTTTTGGCGTGGAGGTAGGAGTTTCCAGCACTAGGTTTGAAATGGGTTTTGGATATAATGCTGCCTTCCTCGATTTGCAGGTCTAAATCCAGAAAGACGAGTGATGTGTTGTCGACTACATGGGTAAAAGAGATACCATAAGGATTGGAGTTGCAGTATTGCAGAAATTTGTTTAGATCCATATGTGATCCGTTCCAAATGATCAGGATGTCATCAATGTATCGGGTGTAGAGGGCGAGCTGATCTTTAAAAGGATTGTTGGCCCAGATGAACAGATCTTCCCACATGCCCATGAAGAGGTTTGCGTAGCTAGGTGCAAATTTTGCTCCCATGGCAGTTCCCTTGGTTTGGCGAAAATACTCGCCCACGAAGGAGAAGTAGTTGTGAGTGAGGCAGAATTCGATGGAGTCGAGGAGGAATTTGGTCTGTAGAGGGTGTATGTTACTTTTGGAGAGAAAGTGTTTGGCTGCTTCTATGCCATATTTGTGTTCGATGGAGGTATAAAGAGAAGAGACATCCAATGAGAGCCATTTGAAATGCGGTTGCCAAGAAAATGATGAAAGGATGTCGAGCATGTGTCCGGAATCTTTTACGTATGATGGTAGTTGTATTACTAAGTCTTGTAGGAAGTGGTCAATATAACAACCTAGATTGCTGGTTAAGCTGTCGATCCCAGCAATAATAGGTCTGCCCGGTGGATTTGTCTGATTCTTGTGAATTTTGGGGATATGGTAGAAATGGGGAGTCAGTGGATGCTGCTTGTTAAGGAAAAGGAGTTCGCTTTTCGTGATGACTCCATTATCCATAGCTTGATTTAATAGGACTTCGAGAGAGGTTGCAAAAGATGGTAGTGGGTCAGCAGGGAGTTTCTCATATGTGTCAGTATCTCCAAGGAGTCTCAGGGCCTCTGCCAGATAGTCAGCTTGATTTTGAATTACTAGACCACCACCTTTATCAGCTTGCCTAATAATGATGTCTTCTCTATCCTGGAATTTCTTAAGGATCTCTTTGGGGACTTTGTGGACTTTGTTCTTAATGTTTATGGATTTGTCACTGAGACAATTTTTTTGACAGATCCTTTTAATTTCGTCCAGCACTATCTCATAGAATATTGGAATGAATTTTCCTTTTGCCCAATGGGGATGAAAGGAAGACTTGGGTTTGAAGTCGGTGTGTGTGATCTGTTTTTCCATGAGGGCTAAGAGTTCTGGTTCAGTTTCATAGTCCTCGCAGACTCCCTCCTGAAAAAGACTCTCCAAGTTTTCGAGTGCGTTGTCCGTATTTGGTGCAATATTGTCAGATGGGGGGCTTGTGGATAAGGATGGTGCTTCAGAGGGTGATTCGCGAAGGGCAAAATACCTTTTCAGGGTGAGATTTCTTATATACCTATTTAGGTCTAAAAAGATCTCAAAAAGGTTTGGAGGGTTTTTTGGGGCAAAGTTGAGACCTTTGCGAAGGATGTTGAGTTCTGTGTCATCGAAGACTGAACTAGATAGATTGAAGATCTTAATTGTAGTATGTGTTGGAATTATCTTTTCCCTTTTTTTGGTGCTCTTTCCTCCTCGTCTACCTCTTCTTCTCCATCTTCTCTTTTTCTTACCGACCTCTGTTGGAATTCCAGAGGGGTTTTTTGTTGTTGTTGTGTCGTGGGGTTCCAGTTTCCCACAGCTCCCTCTTCTAAAAAAATACATGGCTGTGTGTTTTCCATCGGTATTTGCTGAATGGGTGTATTGTTCATCTGGTAGCTGGTTTGGTGGTTGGTTGTGGTGGAATCTGGCAGTAGAGTGTGGTTCATGCTTTTTGTTGAGGTAGTGACAGTCAGGAATGTGGGTTCATTGCATAGATTGTATAATCTGGAATAGAATTGATTTTTCGGTCATTGTTGGTTTTAAAAAGGGGATCTTTGATGCTTTGCGCTTATGTTTTTTGGCTAAGAAAGCAACAGGTTTGTTTAGTGCATAAAAGGAGAGGCAAAGTCTTTTGATATGGTAATCAAACGAGTGCTGGAAAAGTGTGCTAAGTTGAGATCTTAGATCTATCAGTTTAGCCGTAGTGCCAGGGTTAATTTGTTGTTTGTTCTGTGTTTCTAAGAGATGTATTTGAGAAGTATTTGAGAAGTAAGTATTTGAGAAGTAAGTTAATTAATGGTGTGCATCCGTTGTCATTTCTTGTGTGCTGTAAGTTTGATAAATATGCCTCTGATGAAGGCTTTATGACTGTTCCAGAGTATCATGGGATCCGAAACTGAACCAGCGTTAGGCATAAAGAAATTTTCAAGGGTTGAATCAATCTGTTTCTGGTATTCAAGTTTGGTTAGATGAGATGGGTTGAGTCTCCATGGAGAGGGAGAGCTGCTATTGGGAGAGACAGAAAGTTCCAGAGTTATAGAGGCACGGTTGGACCAGGTGATCATGCCAATAGAGGTTTTGCAATGTGAACTTGTCTACCAGAAAGAGATCGATTCTTGAGTATACTCTGTGAGAAGAGAAATAGAAGGTAAAATCCTTCTCGTTGCTGTGAATATACCTCCATGGATCAAAGAGATCCTCTTGGGAAATAAGTAATTGTAGCCAGGAAGGCGATCTAAGAGTGAGACTAGTGGAGACCATTGAGGGATGCATGACTTCATTGAAATCTCCACAGATTACTATGGGGTTAGTTTTATGAGGTTGTAGTCTGGTGAAAAGGGATTTCATAAAGTACTTTTGGTTGGTGTTGGGGGCATATATGTTAACCAAGGCCATGCAGAAATTATTGATTGTTGCTTTGATAATGAGAAATCTGCCATTGGGTTCGAGGCTGTGTCACAAACAGCTATCATAACTCCCTTTCATTTGGAGTCGGCAGTGGCAAAAAAAATTTCAGGAATTTTCGGGTGGGAACTTTTTGGTGGTTTAGAGGCGGCAAAATGTGTTACTTGGATGCATATTATATCATTCTTGGCAGCAAGAGCCTCTTTCCATAGAAGAGACTTTTTAAAGGGGCTCTTGTGTCCCTTAGCATTTAAGGATAGGATTTTAAGTGCCATAGTGATGAGGGGATGTAAATGTTTCAGGTGTTGATTACTGGCAACCTGAGAGAGTTGACCCTTGGGGGAACTACCAGGCCTCAAGAGCATGGGGTACCATACCTTACATTTTAGGGGGTGATACAGATGATAGAAACGAGCTGGTAAGAGGAAGGGAAGGGGGGTAGGTAGGAAGAAAGAGTATAAAGGTAAGTGTTCATTACTGTGTGCATAGCACACCTGTAATCTGGGGAGGAGAGAGCAAAGAAATATCAAGAAAGAACAATGTAAACCAATTTATCAAACGTTAACTGGTTTGAACAAGGGAGTCCAGCACGGGGAAACTGTAGCTGCGTGTGCTACGGAGCAAGTGCAGATCTGAGGTGGTGGCAGGATTTAGGTATTGTCTGCTTGGTGTCATGCATCTGAAATGTGTTGTGGAAACATGGCTCTTTACGTTTTTGCGCAGTGGCTGCGGAGATGTCGCCGAATATTTTCAAGGCTGTGCATGGTTCTGGGAGTGCTGACATGTTTTTAGAGGAAAGGAGTATGCGTTCTTTCGCTTGGAAAAAATGGAGACGGGTTGGAGACGGGTTAGCACATCCCAGGGTTTTACCGCCGGAATGTGTGGTGGCTTAAAGATTCTATGCACCCTGTCAATAGTGGGGTCCAGGGCAGTAAGCCAAGAGACCAGAAGTTTAAAGAATTGTTGGAGATACGTCAACTCTGCAGGGGATATGTTCACGGGGATGCCCCTGATTTTAAGATTGTTCCTTTGGCAGTGACGCGTTGTAATTCTTCCTCTTGATACTTATGAGAATCCACTAGTTCGTTGTAGGCAGTGGCATAATTACTCAATTGATGTTCAAGAGTGTTTGTGCGATTGCCCAGGTCATTGATCTGAATTTGCATATGAGACATTGATTTGTTCATGTCTTTCCTAAGGTCTCTTTGGAGAGAGAGGAGCACATGTTTGAGTACATTTTCAGATACAGGGTTATCAGAGATGGGCAGTGCAGCTAATGCGGTATCCTGTTCTTCTTCAGAGTCTGGGTCAATGTCAGCAGTAGGGGCTTGGTGGTAAGTCAGGTGTTTTTTACTTACCAGCCCCTGGTGTGATGGAGAGGCATGTGGAGAGGATGCTGCCCTCTTGGTACTGTCTCTGGTACGGGTGTCCCTCGGGGCATAGCAGTCCATGGTTTCTGCAGCTGCTGCTGTGAGAGAGGGGCGCTGTGAAGATGCCAGCACTACTCTATGCGAAGAGCCGACGCAATCTTGTATGTCCCTGGGCCATGGGCCGGGGAAGAAGTCTGTCAGTTTGCGAGGCTCTGCCGGCTTATTCTTCCACTGTGTCATGTTCGGTAGGGTCCACAGGCTGTAGCGGGTAGATCGGTTGTTTGTGTGGGTCCACAGGCTGTAGCGGGTAGATCGGTTGTTTGTGCTGATAGAGAGGGAGACTTAAGCAGCCAATTTCCCTGAGTGGCCAAGCTCCACCCTCTGTTTGCTTTCATTTTTAAGGGTGTACCACCATTACTGTTTTAATACAATAGCACGATTACAGATTTTGGTAATGCATAAAGTTGTATACAGGGTTTGTTTCTTATAATATTATAAAAGTTTTAGAATGAACGCCTTTAATAGTCCCTTTCTACTGTTGTTCTAATGTCACTACATAAGCCAAGTACACTCTTTGTTCTCCGGAGATTTGGAGAAAGGGAGGACATTGCAAGGTATTGGTGCTGTGATACTATGGATTGGTTTAAGTGCTGTTTTATTACTTTGTTTCAGCCTGGGACTGCATTGATTACATATGGGGATTAATCGACATTCGCTATATTTTAATAAAAGGGAATATTTATATGCTGTATTGGAAATATTGTTACCTTGTTTGCTATAGTTTACAATGGCTGGATTCACTTTTTTTTTATTCCACTATATTTTATTAGTAGAAAAAAAAAGTGAAGGTTTACAATATTTTTGAACTAGATGTTGGTAAAACACGTTAGCAGTTATAATCAGTGGTAAAACAGTTGTGGTCAGAACAGATACGGGTATATAACTAAGCCAAAAAAAAGTCTAAAAGTTGACAAAACAAATGTTAGTTAAGACATAAGGTTTGGTTGCATTGGAACTGTTAATGTTCATTATTAGCTACAATAACAAGCCCTCTGTCTAGTGACAAATTGGATTGAGGTGTGTATCATGTATAAAATTGGATGTTTAAGAGGTTTAATAACCACAGACATTAGGTGTGATATTTCTCCTATGTAACACGGGATCCGATCTGGTCACTTTTCAATGCTTTATGCTATAGAGCTCTAGTAGCTGCATAAGCTGGTTAAGATGTAAACCATAGCAGAAAAAGAAAGGGAGAAGAACAAATGAGGGGGGAGGAAGTTGTGTTGGAGAGGAGGGGAGTGTGATTCACCTCCCAGTCTCTGCCAACTGTCGCCAAGAATTGAGGAAATACGGATAAAGCAACCAAGTCCAAAAGCTCTAGACATGTAATTGGATATCTCGAGAGGGGTCCTCCCTCACTCTTCCCTTGTTTGTGGAAGGCCCTATGTCTCATGTTTTAATAGGAATATCAGTTGGAAGGTATGGATGGGGTCATTAAGAGTCTAACTTATCTTGGGGTGAAGGGTTAGATTGAGATTGGTTCATCAGTAGCTTATATCTATCTGTGGTACAGAAGTGGGTCCAGCAGGCCCAAGTTTGTCCGGGCAATCTCGAGCTACCGAAATTAATTCCTCCATCTCCGCAATTTTTCCAACTCGTTTGAGCCATTCCAGAATATTCAGGACCTGGGTTGACCCCCAGTGGAGAGGAATACACATTTTGGCCGCATTTATTAAGGGTGGCACCAGTGTTTTGCGATATTGGTGTGCCGGTATGTCCGACTGATGAAGGAGAAACTGTGTTGGAATGTGTTCCAGAGTATATGTGGAGCTCTGTGTTGTCAGTTCACGGACTTGTGTCCAGAACGACTGAATTAGGGGGCATGACCACCATATATGTAATAGAGTGCCTAATTCCGCGGAGCACCTCCAGCACTTATTGGAGTAGGCGGGGTTGTATTTGTTAAGAATTGTTGGGGTCCTATACCGGCAAGATTGAATTTTATAGTTATTTTCCTTGATCGAGACATTAAGAGAACCTTTATGTGCTATTGTGGCTATGTGTTTCCATTGTCCTCTGTGTTTGTAGGTCTCTCTCCCAATCTAAACATGCTTTGTTGGATTTCATTGAGCTGTCTGAGGATAGCATATTGTAAATAATGGAGATCACATGTTGCTGAGGAGCAGATCGATTGCATAGTTTTTCGAGAGGGTGTGAGCGGGAGGGAAACTGAAGAGCAACAGTCAGCTTCTTTGAGGAAGTGTCGCATCTGGAAGTATATCCAGAGAGGGAAAGAGTTGCTGTTTGTGTTAGCTGGTAGGGAAGTGCATTCTAAAAGTGTGCCTGCTTAAAAAAATTGGTGAGCCAGGATCTCTGGGTGTTGCCAAATGTCTGTTAAGAACAGCGCTGACATGCCAGAAGGAAAGGCTAAGTTGAGTTTTATAGGTGTAAGGGGTCTGGGGTTAGATGAGAGGTGTCATTTTCGGCAGGGTTCTCTAAAGCATCGGAGCATAGAGCTAATGAGGGCATGTTCCTTTAAGGTCAGGGGTATTTGGTATGTTGAAGTCCAGGGCATTGATCGTAGCAATAGGGGCAAGAAGGAGTCTTCAAGCTGTACCCAGTCTTTGCAGTGGCCATGCAATGACCAGTCTACAATTCTGGTGAGGTGGCAGTCCCACTAATATTTCTTAAGGTCTGGGAGACCAATGCCACCTTTCGTTTTGGGTTTGGTCAATTGGTCGTATGATATTCTAGGTCTTTTCTGTCCCCATAGGAATCTAGTGCAAAGACGTTTATGTAATTGTAAAAAGGTCGGGGGGAGCTTAATAGGGATGGTTTGTGAGAGCTATAAAATGCGGGGAAGGATATTCATTTTTAAAATTTATGCCCTAACAACCAAGAAAAATGGGGTTTGTTCCACTTGCTGAGGTAGTTTGCAATCACTTTGAGAATGGGTTGGTAGTTTTTTGGGAATATGTCTGATAGATTTCATGTCAAGTAGATCCCAAGATATTTAATTTTATCATGTTTCCATTGGAAGTTATTCTTACATTGTATTACCATTTCCTGTGGGTGGGTGATATTAAGGGCATGGGATTTGGTGAAGTTGATCTTAAAATTGGAAATATAATAAAAAAAGTTCAAATTCTTTTAAGAGATTTGGGATCGATATGTGGGGTTCTTTTAAGAATAACAGAATATCATCAGCAAAGGCTGCTAGTTTATAGGTGTGATTGGCAATGGGTATGCCTTTGATATTTTCATTAGACCATAAGCATCTCAGGAAAGGTTCAAGAGTTAGGACAAAGAGAATTGGGGAAAGTGGGCATCCCTGTCTCGTCCCATTGCTAATAGAGAAGGCGTTCGACAGGTGTCCGTTGACCCGGACTCTGGCAGTAGGAGTTGTGTAAAGGGACATAATGGAGTTGAACATCCAATTTAGGAGACCAATGTGTCGCAAGACTGCCCCAGGTAGTCCCATGCCAGCCTGTCGAACGCCTTCTCTGCATCCAATGATAGGAAAAATCCGTTATGTTTATGGGTCATTATCCAGTGGTGCAGATTCAGGGCTTTAATCGTATTATCCCTGGCTTCTCTCCCAGGGATAAAGCCATCTTGGTCTTTCCCTATCAGGGAGGGTAAGAAGGGTAAAAGATGAGTGGCTAATATTTTAGCAAACAGTTTAATGTCAACATTCAGTAAAGATGGGCCTGTAGTTAATGACCGATGTAGCCTCCTTTTTTTCTTTTGGAATCACTATGATATGGGCCTCTAGCAGTCTATGAAAAGTGAGGGTGGATGAGGTTAGGGAGGTAAAGGCCTTGAGAAAGTGGGGGGATAGTGTCCATAAAAGTTTTAAAGTAGACGGCTGTAAACCTATCCAGGCCAGGACTCTTACTGGTTTTGAGCTGTTTGACTGCTATTTTGAATTCGTCTGCTGAGATACAGTAGGGTTTTCTAATTGAATGGCCTCCTCTTTGTCTGTAGGCTTAGGGCAGAATTTCTGGAGGAAAGTTTTAATTGAGGTGGGTCTATCGTCAGTTCCCATAAGTCCGGCTGGATGTTTAGGGAGATTGTATAAGTCAGAATAGTAGGTCTCAAATTGGGCTGCAATGTCTGCTGGGGGTAACGTAGGATTTACCTTGGGGGTCTTTGATGGAGTGTTTGTTTGCACATGCTTTCTTAGACTGGAGAGCTCTGGCTAGGAATTTTCCAAATTTGATGCCAAATTCATAACATTTTTGTTGTAGGATAGATTTGTGTCATTTGTTACGGTTTAGTTTTTCATTTAAAGTTTCCTATTTTGTGTAAGGTCGTTATATATTTGCTGTGCTTGTGATTGCTTGTGGAAAAGTTCCAGGATTTTGATCTTATTGAGTAGTTCTGTAATTGTCTTTTGTTGGGCCTTTTTCTGGGCTGTTTTAAGTGCAAAGAGATTCCCTCTTATGACACACTTATGTGCCTCCCATTGGGTAAGTGGAGCTGTGTCAGGTGTGTGGCTCTTTACAAAAAATTGATGTATGCTTTTACAGATATCTTTAACGTCTTCTTCTGATGTCAGCAGTGAGGAATCTAAGTGCCAAATTTTTGTGGAGGTGTTTTTGTCTGGGAATGTCAGGGTCATTGTGACTGTGTGGTGGTCCGATCGGAGCATCGGCTCAATAGTTGCAGTAGATAGGAAGGTGAGGTCTTTCTGGGATAGGAATAAGTAGTCGATTCTAGAATATTTGTTATGTGGGGCAGAGAAAAATACTAAATCTTTTTCGTTGGGATGGAGGATACGCCAGGCATCATGTAGAAGGAGATCTTGGATCTGTATCTTAATTTGCTGGATGGCTTTATATGGCAGTGATGTTGTACCAGAGGATGGGTCTAAAGCCTCGTACACACGTTCCAAATATCGTACGACCGATCGTACGACCATTCTCGCAAGTAGGAATTGAAAAGCTAAATAAAGTCACGAAAATTCACATACGACAGACAAAAAAAAATCGGAAGTGATGTCATAAGTTGTAATTGTATTGTATTTTCGGAGGACATCTATACTGAATAAACGAAAAGCGTGCGGTCTGGAATCGTACGAGGAAAATTTTCGTGTATGTCTGATCGAATAATATCGGGTGAACGGTCATGATCAGCTGTCAAAAGTAGTGTACACACGATCCGAATATCATACGATCTTTTCTTGGACGACAGTTTTCGTACAATATTCGGATCGTGTGTACGGGCCATTAGAGTGGGAACAGAGCAACATGGAAGTCCCCCCCCCCAAGAATGGTCATACCTGATTGAAAATCTGTGAGGAGATGTGATAGGGGTCTGAAAAAACTCACTTGTGCGGTATTGAGGCTGTATATGTTTACCAAGGTGACAGGTCGCCCTTGAATTTGGCCCTTTAGGCAGATGTATCTGCCTTCTGTGTCTATGATGGAGTCTGTGAGTTGCCAGTCAAGGTTTTTTGAGATTAAGATTGAGACCCCTTTAGTTTTGGCAATGGAGTTAGTAGCATGATAGACTGTAGGGAATAGATGATTCATAATTTTAGGGATCTTGGTCGTGCGGAAGTGGGTTTCCTGTAGAAACACAATATTGGCCTTTAATCTATGCATCATATCAAGGACTTCTGTGTTTCTATGGGTTGTGAAGACCCTTTGCATTTAATGAGACTACTTTAAGTGTGTAAGGAGAGATGGAGGGTGTTGGTGTAAAATAGACAAGATCAAATATCAATCTCTAGTCCAAAGAAGATCATCATGAATCCTATTTCAAGAATGAGCCAATATTTCTTAGCACAAGACAGAATGGATCAAAACTCAAGGGAGTTAAATAGTTGGTCAATACTTAAGGTCACGTAGTGCGTGTATGGAACACTTTCCATTGATTTTAAAGCCGTAGCACACAACTATGTACGTATGAGAACAAAAACAAGAATGCCAAGCTGTAAGACAGTCCTCTATGATTAGAGAAAAGGTGCGTCCCCTCATGGGTGGTGAGGAGAGGCATCTCAACCAATATAAATTTCAAAATTTAGTTTTTTGTATGGGCAGTGCCCTGTAAGCTATGAGGAAAAGTTCCCTTGTATGTTTTTGTGGTGGAGTCGATCACACACACAGACCTAACCTATTGGCGGGGTCTAGTTATTATGAGATTTTCCCCCATAGTTGGAATGATCGAATCAAAAATATAAGGTAAAAATACAAAATGACTAACAAAGGTGAAATATAAAACAATTTTGGAACATCGCTGCCTAATATGGCATCCTAAAGAAGGGTAGCATCACATGGGTATTGCTTCTAATCAACCAAAATATCTCTAGAAAGCGTTTGTAGTTAAGTAGTGCTTTCATTTAAAATTAGAAGTGGGGGTGGGGGAACAAGTGGAATAAGCCACTTTCATTCTGTGTGGAGGATGTTGGGATCCATGCGATATCACCCTTCAGAAGTATATTCTCAAATAACATCTGAACATTTAAAATGTGACATTCAGTGAATTCAGGTAAAGAAAGTTCCGTTATCTATAGATCAGGGAATTAACATATATGAAATACATTTAAGGGAGGCTAGGTTTGGAGGGAAGGTAATGAGGGGTAGGAGATGGGAAAATAAAATTGGGGGAGAGGTATTTCAGGTGGGAAATCAACTCTTGGGAATGAAAGCCTGCCAGTATGGGTATATTGGTCTTATAGTTCAGTCTTTTGGTATCTGATCAAGAGGAGTTGGGTGGCCTGAAATGAGTGTCTTTTACCTGAACAACTGATAGATCTTCGTTAAGGGTACACAGAAAGGGTCTCCTGAGGTGGAGCGTGGGCTTACAGTTCGGGTGATTATGTCATCTCTTGCGGTAGATTGAACTGCTGAAAAGCTGTCTCTCGGTTGGCCAGGAGCACCTAGCAGGATTAATTACTGAAAAAAAGGAAAATGTTATCCCTGATGTAGATAGTTCAATCAAATGACAAGCGTCTTGGGTATGAGAGAGGGGTTCCTGTTTTTTTATAGGACAGTTGACACCTGAGTGTCTGGGAGGAAGAAGATGAAGGGAAATGGAGGCCACTCAATTGGATCTTTCATGGCGGGCCCTCCTAGAAGTCGTTGCAGACCGAAATGGCATCTGTGGAAGTGGTTCTCCTCATAAGTGGTTAACGGAGGGTGCCATATCAATCCGGTATGTCAATGCGGGGAATATTTAGTGTCTCGCAAAATGAGGGTAAGTCCTCTGGTAGACACAGGTTTTCTGTGCGACCTTAAAAATAGGCGGATAAGGAAAGGGGGAATTTCCACTGGTATTGGGTACTTTTTGGTGCGCAGGAGGTCGAGGAGAGAGTGCAGGTCTCTTCTGTTCTGGAGGGTGATGGGAGGCAGGTCTTGGAACAGTTTTAATTCTGATCCCTGGCAGAGTAGGGATCGGCGGTCTCTGCCCTATGTAGGATTTTCTCCTTAAGCTTAAAGTTAAAGAGACAGCAGATAACATCTCTGGGGGGAGCAGTGTCTCTGTTTCTGGGTTTTAGAGCTCTGTGTAGGCGTTCAAGTTCAATAAGTGATTCAGGAGGTCTGCCTAATAGATCATTAAAGATGGCGATGGTGGCTTTAGCAATTTGGTTATATTCAATTGTTTCAGGAATGCTTCTTACCCTTATATTGTGGCGGTGTCCAAATCTTCCATATGCCTCCTTGATGTCTCTGATTTGGGTGTTTTGGGAGTGAGAAGAGGATTGTAGTTTTTGGATGGCAGTTTTTGGATGGCAGTGTCGTGTTTCCTCTATTTCATCCATCTGCACTGTCATCGTTTGGATATCCCTTCTAAGCTCTGTGATGGCTGTTGCAAGTGTGGCTTTGATATCTTCTGCCACTGAGCGCAAGTCCTGTATGTTTAGTGGAGCACAGGGACTGTCAGCTACTGCGGGTTGTGGCAGGGAGTGGTTTCTGCCTGAGGCTGGAGGAGCACGCCACGTTCATGTAGGCCCGATTTGAAGCCGGGGCCTTGCATGCCTGGGACCAGAAGATCTCCGGTATACTGTGGCTTAGCTGCGATCCGGCACCCCTGGGTGAACAGGATCTAGTTGGGGAGGAACCCCTTGAGTTTCTACTCATGTCTGCTGCGGTGGATGGCTAGACTGTAGTATTTGTGGACGGGAGCTCTGGGATCAGACGTCCATTGAGGTTCGGTATCAAACCATGCCCCGGCTGGATGCACTTTATATATTAATTTGCACTGACTGCGAATTTGCAGAATATATGAAAATTTTTGTGTTGAAGATTTCACCATAACAGGGGTCACAAGAGACTCATTAATAAGGATATAATTAGATTATTAGACACATTTTAGGATTCGTATGTGCATAAAGTGTTATTTATTCATTTATTTTGTTTAGGCCACAACACTATTTTAGCAAATAAATACAGTTTTCAGTGCAGGAGGTCTTTGTACAACAAGTGCACAAAATGAACAAAACATCTGCGCGGTATGCCACTAACTAAACTCAGGTCGACTCCTGACTAACAGGGTGCCCCCTAATGGGTTCCACAACACAAGCAGACAGCACATACCCTTTTTAGTGTTCTGTCAGCACTTCACTTTTTTTTACACAGCAGAGAGAGCTCTGAGCATCAGTTAACTCACATACACTGTATTACCAAATGTATTGGGACACCTGTCTTTACACACACCTCACAAATGCGCTTCTGGAAGAATGGTCAAACATTCCCATATACACACTTCTAAACCTTGTGGACAGCCTTCCCAGAATTTTTCTTCCTCCAAACACGGCGAGTCTATTTAATGCTAAAGAGCTCAATTTTATATGTTCATTGGCATGACTGTACATGAGCCTATTTGAGGAGGGAGACTTGCCATGTTTGGAGGAAAAAAATGCTGACTATGACCCTAAGAACAACATCTCTACAGTCAAGCATGGAAGTGGAGACCTGATGCTTTGGGGCTGTTTCCCTGCTAAAGGTACAGACCAACTTTGCCATATTAAGGGGCCAAAGGACAGGGCCACGTATTGTAAAATCTTGGATGAGAACCTTCTTCCCTCAGCCAGAACACTGAACACGGGTCATGGATGGGTCTTCCAGCATGACAATGACCCAAAACATCCCGCCAAGGCAACAAAGGAGTAACACAAGAAGAAGCACATTAAGGTCATGGAGTGGCCAGAGTCTGTCTCTGCTGGAGACTAATTTCAGCTCATCTGAAAAAATATTGTGTCTAACACAGTAACAATTTAAGTTTATTAACTACAAGATGCATTACTTGCACACCCATAATATATTTAACACATCCTGTAATCTGTGGATTTCACATCTGTTTCTGCACTCTCTATAGTACTCATTTACATCACATAATAAGCACCTTTAACTGAGCATATGTCTGGTATTTTTGGTAGTTATATAAAATGTTTTGCTTGTTACATTAGGTAGTTGCATTTGCTGGTAAGCACATATTTGCTAGAGGTTTATTTCCCACGTTGCTATGTTGTTAATGCAGTATTTTATTGTATTTAGGGTTTTAATTACTTTTGAAGATTTATAATAAAATGAGTTTAAAAGCATCAATTCATTTCTTCTATTTTTATGACTGGATGTGTTATTCTTTATCAGTGCACCATATGCTAATTTGTTAAAGACCATTACATTTTCTGTGAGTGGTAATAAAATATAGCTGTGAGAAAAAAAGAATACAAGCAAGCAGGTGTTGTGTGTGTATCATTTCAACCATTGCACACCCAGGAGGCAAATTTATTACCACTCTTCTTTCAAACCCTGCTTTTTCATGAAGCTCATTTTACTATAATTTTTAATCATGTTTGCACTTAATTGGAATATATATACCGTATATTTTTAAAAAATCGTTAATTTCCTCTGAGGTTATCTACTTTTACGGCACTTAGTGATTATTAGCTTAATTTGAAGATTTTTAGTTTAGATGCTAGGACATATCTTCCTTTGTTAAAGCATACTGTATTAAAGTACTAAAGTACTGTACTAAAGTGGAACTTAACTGTATCTGAGCACCACAAACAGAAAATTCTCTTTAATTCATTTTATATATTCAGAGCAAATTCACCCATCAATCCATGCCTCCATGCTTTATTTTGTTGAGAAATCACTGTGAAAAACACCCCCTAGCACTTCTAGCTGTGGCCATCTTGAGTAAAGGCAGATGGTGTGTTTAGTTGAGAAAGCCCCTCTCCACCCCCTACAGATAAATGCCCATAAATACTCCTGGGATGTATGACATCATTTTGGCCTAGGCCAGAAGCCAAGAATCAACTGAAGAAAAAAAACTGTACAACAAGTCAATATATTATAGAACAATATACACAAACACAAACAGGACTGTCTAGTAGGGATGAGCCGAATTCCCCTCTGGTTCGGTTCGCAGCAGAACATGCAAACAGACAAAAAATTTGTTAGAACGCGCAAACACCATTATAGTCTATGGGACACGAACGTGAAAAATCAAAAGTACTAATTTTAAGGGTTAATATGCAAGTTATTTTCATAAAAAGTGTTTGGGGACCTGGGTTCTGCCCCAGGGGACATGTATCAATGCATAAAAAAGTTTTAAAAATGGTAATTTTTTCGGGAGCAGTGATTTTAATAATGCTTAAAGTGAAACAATAAAAGTTAAATATTCTGTTAAATTTCGTACCGGAGGGGGGGGGGGTGACTAGGTGACTATAGTATGCCTGTAAAGTGGCACATTTTTCCCATGTTTAGAACAGTCCCTGCACAAAATGACATTTCTAAAGAAAAAAAAGTAATTTAAAAGTACTCGCGGCTATAATGAATTATCAGGTCTGGCAATACAGATAAAAGTCATTGAAAAAATGGCATGGGATCCCCCCAGTCCATTACCAGGCCCTTTGGGCCTGGTATGAATATTAAGGGGAACCCCAAACCAGAATTTTAAAAAAATTGCATGGGAGTCCCCCCAAATTCCATACCATGCCCTTCAGGTCTGGTATGGATATAAAGGGGAACCCTGCACCAATTTAAAAAAAAAAATGACGTAGGAGTCCCCTTCAAAATCCATACCAGACCCTTATCCGAGCACGCAACCTGACAGGCCGCAGGAAAAGAGGGGGGACGAGAGCGCCCCCCCCTTGAACCGTACCAGGCCACATGCCCTCAACATGGGGAGGGTGCTTTGGGGTAGCCCCCCAAAGCACCTTGTCCCCATGTTGATGGGGACAAGGGCCTCTACCCCACAACCCTTGCCTGGTGGCTGTGGGGGTCTGCAGGCAGGGGGCTTATCGGAATCTGGAAGCCCCCTTTAACAAGGGGACCCCCAGATCCCGGCCCCCCTGTTTGAAATGGTAACAGGTACATTAAAACTTTTTTTTGCATTGATACATGTCCCCTGGGGCAGGACCCAGGTCCCCAAACACTTTTTATTACAAAACCATGCATATAAGCCTTTAAAATTAACACTTTCGATTTCTCGCATAGACAATTCATTATAGCCGCGAGTACTTTTCACCACCTCAATACAGTGCACTTATACCCCCTTCCTGCCCAGACCAATTTTCAGCTTTCAGCGTTCTCACAGTTTGAATGACAATTACTCAGTCATACAACACTATACCCATATGAAACTTGCGTCCCTTTTTTTCACACAAATAGAGCTTTCTTTTGGTGGTATTTAATCACTAGTGGGTTTTTTATTTTTTTGTGCTATAAATAAAAAAGACTGTAAATCTTGTGAAAAAAAATGCCTTTTTCTCTGTTTCTGTCATAAAAATGTGCTAATTAGTAATTTTTCTTCATAAATTTTGGCCAAAAATGATACTGTTACATATCTTTGGTAAAAATAACTCAAGTTAGTGTATATTATTTGGTCTTTGTGAAAGTTATAGAGTCTATAAACTATGGTGCCAATCACTGAAAATTGATCACATCTGATCAGGCCTTCAGTACATCAGGTGAATCTCATTTCTTGAGACACTAACAAGTCAGGAAAGTACAAATACCCTCCCCCAAAACCCCCTTTTTAGAAAGTAGACATTCCAAGGTATTAAGTAAGTAGCATGGTGAGTTCTTTTAAGTAATTTTTTCCCACAATTTTTTGCAAAATGAAGATTTTTTTTTTTTTACAAAATTGTCATATCAGGTTATTTCTCACACACAGCATATGCATACAACAAATTACACCCCAAGCTACATTCTGCTACTCTTCCCGAGTATGGTGATACCACATGTGTGAGACTTTTACACAGCCTGGTCACATACAGAAGACCAACATTGAAGTAGCACCTTCAGGCATTCTATGAGCATAAATGACACATCTCATTTCTCAACCACCTATTACACTTTTAAAGGCCCTGGAACACCAGCCCAGTGGAATTACCCACAAAATGACCCCATTTTGGAAAGCGAACACCCCAACGTATATTCTATGAGGTATGGGCTGCAAATAGGTACTTGGGTACTCTGATGGGCTGCAGATAGGTACTTGGGTACTCTGTTGGGCTGGAGACAGGTACTCGGGTAACTTGATGAGCTGCAGACAGGTACTCGGTTACTCTGATGAGCTGGTGACAGGTACTCGGGTACTCTGATGGCCCGGTGACAGGTACTCAGGTACTCTGATGGCCTTGTGACAGGTACTCGGGTACTCTGATGGGCTACAGATAGGTACTCGGGTACTCTGATGGGCTGGTGACTGGTATTCAGGTACTCTGAAGGGCGGTGACCTGGTCATATGAACTGTGACAGGTACTCGTATGGACTGTGACAGGTACTCAGATTAACTGACAGGTACTCGGGTACTCAGATGTACTGTGACAGGTACTCGCGTACTCTGATGGACTTGACAGGTACTTGGGTACTCTGATGGACTGTGACAGGTACTCGAGTACTCTGATGGAGTGTGACAGGTCCTCGGGTACTCATATGGACTGTGACAGGTATTCAGGTACTCGGGTACTCAGATGAACTGTGACAGCTACTCATATGAACTGTGACAGGTACTAAGGTACTCGGGTATTCATATGGACTGTGACAGGTACTCAAGTACTCAGATTAACTGACAGGTACTTGGGTACTCAGATGTACTGTGACAGTTACTCTGGTACTCTGATGGACTTGACAGGTACTTGGGTACTCTGATAGACTGTGACAGGTACTCGAGTACTCTGATGGACTGTGACAGGTACTCAGATACTCATATGGACTGTGACAGGTATTCAGGTACTCGGGTACTTAGATGAACTGTGACAGGTACTCGAGTACTCAGATGGACTGTGACAGGTACTCTGGTACTCTGATGGACTGTGACAGGTACTCGGGTACTCTGATGGACTGTGACTGGTACTCGGGTACTCTGATGGACTGTGACTGGTACTCGGGTACTCTGATGGACTGTGACTGGTACTCGGGTACTCAGATGGACCGTTACAGGTAATCAGATGGGCTGGAGACAAGTACTCATATGGACTGACAGGTACTCAGATTAACTGTGACAGGTACTTTGATGGAGAACCTGGTAAAATCTTGTTACCGCGGTTTGTTGACATTTAGTGATCGGCTGTGAAAGGATCACAGCTGATCATGTGGTAAACAGCCGCCGGCCAATGGCTGTTTACCAGCGTAAGTGACGAGCAGTGTTTCCAGGAACACGCTGCCACTGACATGCACGCGCAGCACGCATGCGCCGTGCAAAGTGGGGAGGTACCACCTGTGATTGCCTGTGACTTCATTATGGCCAATCACATGGTAAACAGCCATTCCCAATGGCTATTCGCCCCTCTCAGTGGTGAGCGCTGTCTCCGTGACACGCCGCCACTGAAGGTACAGGGATGCGTGCACACGATCGTGTGCATTCCCTGTTTAAATGGACGGGCATCATATGATGCCCACCCAGAACGAGAGCTGCGCCGCCTGGCTGTCATATGGCAGGCGGCAAGCGGTTAAGTTACTTTTTTCTTTTAGAAATGTCATTTTGTGCAGGGACTGTGCAGGAATATTTCACTTTTATTGTTTCACTTTAAGCATTATTAAAATCACTGCTCCTGAAAAAACGACCATTTTTAAAACTTTTTTTGCATTGATTCATGTCCCTTGGGGCAAGACCCAGGTCCCCAAACACTTTTTATGACAATACCAAGCATATAAGCCTTTAAAATTAGCACTTCTGATTTCTCCCATAGACTTTAAAGGGTGTTCTACGGCTTTCGAATTTGCCGCGAACACCCCAAATTGTTTGCTATTCGGCGAATAGGGGAACACCCGATGATCGAGTCGAACTTACGTTTGACTCAAACATCAGGCTTATCCCTACTGTCTAGGTGCCATATTTAAAGTGGATGTAAACCCTCACATACACCCAGTGAAGTGAACAGCCTCAGATAATACAGAGATGAAACAAATCTCCCTACATAAATTTTACATGTATATCTGCTGTCTTCAGCTTTATATACTGTTTAGAAAGTGCTGATCGTGTTAGAATTCTCACTTCCTCATTCTGCACTGTGAGAGAGGTCTTGGATTACACTGGGAGAATGCCTATCTGAAGGGGGGTGTGTGCCTTTCCTCCAATCAGCTGGTACTTTCAGAGATGTCCTGTGAGTAAAGCATCTTTTTGCTAATCTATTTATAGCACCCACCCTGACACAAATTTCAGCCTGGTTTTTTCACATGTCAGAAAACTTGTCAGAAGCTATCATGCTGTTAATGGAAGACCGGAGCAGGAGAAAGCCACCAGAGAGGTCCGAAAATACTACAGATATGTGTGCTTAGGTCAAATTTCATGAATCGGGTTTACATCCACTTTAATGCAACAAACTATTAAAAGGTTAACATTTTATTGGATTCACATAAAACCAATTAAAAACATTGTCCATGCAGTTTCAACATTACAGAACAAAGTCCATCAGCACATCCTCAATTATTTGTGAGTCAAAATTACTCTCAACATGTTTCGCTAACCTTGTTTTTTTTCAGGAGATAAATTATTGAAGGATGTACTGCATAAATAAAAAAATAAACAATCACATAAATCAGCGTAAGTTTGTCAAAACTGGACCCAAGATGGAACTTTAGAGCTTAAAAATATGTGCCACACCAGTACCCAAAGATGAAGAAATCCTTGCTTTAACCACTTAAGGACCGCCTCACGCCGATGTACGTCGGCAAGGTGGCACGGGCAGGCAGAATCATGTACATACATGTGATCTGCCTCCCGCGGGCGGAGGGTCCGATCAGACCCCCCCGGTGCCCGAGGCGGTCCGCTTTTGTCCAGCGGCGATCAGAGGTGAGGGGGAGACCATCCATTCGTGGCCCCCCCTCGCGATCGCCGCCGGCCAATCAAATCATTCCTCTGCTGCTGTATACTAATGATATATTGCTCAAACATGCCATGGGCATATGTGGAATTGCACCCCAAAATACATTTAGCTGCTTCTCCTGAGTATGGGGATACCACATGTGTGGGACTTTTTGGGAGCCTAACTGCGTACGGGGCCCCGAAAACCAATCACCACCTTCAGGATTTCTAAGGGTGTAAATTTTTGATTTCACTGCCTATCACAGTTTCAGAGGCCATGGAATGCCCAGGTGGCACAAAACCCCCCCAAATGACCCCATTTTGGAAAGTAGACACCCCAAGCTATTTGCTGAGAGGTATAGTGAGTATTTTGCAGACCTCACTTTTTGTCACAAAGTTTTGAAAATTGAAAAAAGAAAAAAAAAATGTTTTTTCTTGTCTTTCTTCATTTTCAAAAACAAATGAGAGCTGCAAAATACTCACCATGCCTCTCAGCAAATAGCTTGGGGTGTCTACACCTGGGCATTCCATGGCCTCCGAAACTGTGATAGGCAGTGAAGAGTGAAATCAAAAATTTACACCCACATATGCCCATGGCCTGTGTGAGCAATATATCATTTAGTGACAACTTTGTGCAAAAAAAAAAAAAAAAAATTGTCACTTTCCCGAAACTTGTGTCAAAATATAAAATATTCCATGGACTCAACATGCCTCTCAGCAAATAGCTTGGGGTGTCTACTTTCCAAAATGGGGTCATTTGGGGGGGTTTTGTGCCATCTGGGCATTTTATAGTCTTCAAAACTGTGATAGGTAGTGAGGAGTGAAATCAAAAATTTACGCCCTTAGAAATCCTGAAGGCGGTGATTGGTTTTCGGGGCCCCGTACGCAGCTAGGCTCCCAAAAAGTCTCACACATGTGGTATCCCCGTACACAGGAGAAGCAACTGAATGTATTTTGGGGTGCAATTCCACATAGGCCAAATGGCCTGTGTGAGCAATATATCATTATTGACAACTTTTTGTAAATATTTTTTTTTGTCATTATTCAATCACTTGGGGCAAAAAAAAATATTCAATGGGTTCAACATGCCTCTCAGCAATTTCCTTGGGGTGTCTACTTTCCAAAATGGGGTCATTTGGGGGGGTTTTGTACTGCCCTGCCATTTTAGCACCTCAAGAAATGACATATACCCTAGTTTGTAGACGCTATAACTTTTGCGCAAACCAATAAATATACGCTTATTGACATTTTTTTTACCAAAGACATGTGGCCGAATACATTTTGGCCTAAATGTATGTCTAAAATTGAGTTTATTGGATTTATTGGATTTTTTTTTATCTTATTTTATTTATTTATCTTATTATTTCTCTTATTTTAGAAAATATCATTTTTTTTTCAAAATTTTCGGTCTTTTTCTGTTTATAGCGCAAAAAATAAAAATGGCAGAGGTGATCAAATACCATCAAAAGAAAGCTCTATTTGTGGGAAGAAAAAAACGCAAATTTTCGTTTGGGTACAGCATTGCATGACCGCGCAATTAGCAGTTAAAGCGACGTAGTGCCAAATTGGAAAAAGTCCTCTGGCCCGGGGCTGAAGTGGTTAAACAGCAGGTTCCCAGCTTACATGTCCTCTGTGCAGTAAGATACTCTGGCATCCTCATGGCTCTGGCAAGATGGCCACTGGAAATGCCAGCATTTATGTCCCTCCCACTGGTGTGTGACATCACGGCAGGGAGAATGCACATGAATCCTCCACATCCCTGCACCCTACTGGGCAGGCGTACATATCAGGTGGCCAATTCACCATGACAACTAGTCCCAGGCCAGCAAGACCCCAGCATGTTGACCCCAGCAACCGCACAGGGTGCCCCTGGTATGGAAAAGTACAAGGAACAGCCCAAAGCTAACCCCCAGGACAAAACAATGGTGTGAAGGGAGCAGGGAGAGAAAGGGGAAAAAATGAGCTCCCCCAAACTTCAACTCCCTAAATATGCCCTGAGCATCTGTACAGCCACCAAAACTCGCCCAGTTTGGACCCAGTGAGACCTCAATACAACATGACAAAAAAAAAACAAAAAGGAAATTAAGTGACTTCAGGATGGAATTGAAACACCTCCAGCATACAATATTAGAAACCTCAACAATTAAAAGTGCATGCAATTATAATAACAAAATGCTATAAAATGTAAATACATAAATGCAAAAAAATAAATCCTATTACTGCACCATGGATATGAAATCCAAATAACAGAATTTTCTGTGGATTAATGCATAGGTCTCATGAACATCAATACATCTAAAGATAGGGCTTGTAGCTGATGAATTTGTTCGGGTCCAGATATTTCATAGCATACGACATAAAAAGGCTTTTGTGCACATCGCTGGATCGCAATGGGCACAGGTAAGTATTAGGGGGGACTGGGGGAGATGCTGCACAGAGGTTTTTTTACCTTCATGCATTAAATGCATAAAGGTAAAACACTCTGAGACTTTAGAACCACTTTAACTAGATGCTTTTAAGTTTGTTAAACCATCATAAACACTTGCCGTTTTTGTTTCTTCTGTTTTTAAATTTCTTGATTTCCTTCAGCCTCTTTCAGTTACTTTTTGTCTTTGGGTATCTGCTCCAGTGTCAGCAGCTCTTGATTGACCTTGTGTTACTTACTGTGAATCTTGCCTGCATATTGTGTGGTAGCATGGATGCTTGTAGTCTCCATCAGAGAAATATGTGACAGGGTGACAATGTAGCCATGAAGGCACCCCATACCAGGCCGTGCTTGAACAAGGACCTACAAACTATGATAACCAGATATTCTTTTAATGAAAGCTGCAGATTTTAAAAGATTAAAAACATATTTGAAACCAGATAAACATGTACTATTATGATATTATCATATCATATATGGTATTTTAGTTGTTAGGTTTACAATAACGTTAACATAAATATGTTTTAACTAGTGTTTGGTATAAATAGAATCACTGTTCAGACCTGTCTGTGTCTCTGTTAGAGCCCTTTCACACTGGGGCGGGCGTCGGCGTCGGCGGTAAAGCGCCGCTATTGTAAGCGGCGCTTTACTGTCGGTATGCGGCCGCTAGCAAGGCAGTTTTACCCCCCGCTAGCGGCCGAGAAATGGTTAAAAACCACCGCAGAGCGCCTCTGCAGAGGCGCTTTGCCGGCGGTATAGCCACACCGTCCCATTGATTTCCATGGGCAGGAGCGGTGAAGGAGCGGTATACACTCCGCTCCTTCACCGCTCCAAAGATGCTGCTAGCAGGACTTTTTTTACTGTCCTGCCAGCGCATCGCTCCAGTGTGAAAGCCCTCGGGGCTTTCACACTGGAATGAAAGCAGCGGCACTTTCGGGTCGGTTTGCAGGCGCTATTATTAGCGCAATAGCGCCTGCAAACCGCCCCAGTGTGAAAGGGCCCTTAGGGATATTTCCTTTCACTTCTTATCCCAGAGACTAGTACCTCCTTGGGCAGGAAGTGAGAAAAAAATCTTCAAAACAAGGACACAGACTGCAATAAAATATCTTGACAGCAGTTGCACTGCTCCAGAGCTGTATTGTAAATAATAATAATCACAATTTTTTTTTTTCCAAAATGTTTTAATCCATGGCTCAGATCTACTTATATGCAGATTTGACGTTATACAATTACTGGGATACATGCATCTGAAGATCTGATTCAGTTTCTTTTTTTCCACCAGTGATTTTGACAGCCAGGAAGAGTCATTCCGTGTACATATGATCGGAAATTCGGCCAGCAAAAGACCGATGAGAGCTTTTGGTCGGAAAATGCGACCATGTGTATTCTCCATCAGACTTTTGCTGGCCGAATTTCCGCCAGCAAAAGATTGAGAGCATGTTCTCAATTTTCCGGACGGAAAAAGTTTCTATCGGAAATTCCGTTCATGTGAATGCAATTACAAACCAAAAACCACGCATGCTCAGAATCATGGTAAATGATTGGTAAAATAACCGTTCATAATGGAGATGGCACATTCATCACACTGCAAATTTTTCTTTCAATGCAGCGCATTCTCTTCTTCTTTATAATGCTAGAAGAATGAAGTTGTTTTGCTGCTCATATTCACACAGACTTCTCACAAACTTATTTCTTTATTATTTCTCGTGATCGCCTGAATAATCTTTTTGTTTTTTAAAGCCAGATCTCCATAATAATGTTTATTATTAATTTTAATAGTATTTTTTTTTTTTTTGGAATCAAGATCTCCTGTTGATTTTTTGTTTGAAATTATTTTATAGTGATCTCCATTTATTTATTTATTTTTAAAATTATTTTATAGTGATCTCCATTTTTTTTTTTGTATGTCACGTTTCTACAACACCATTATTATCTGGTCTTTGTAAATCTCAATGAGGTTGGTTGGTATCCCTTGTTAATTTGACATTGTATTTTTTAAATGTACCTGCCTACTCCAAAGAAAACTGTCCTTTTTGAAGTAAAACACATAGGCAAGTATTTCTAAAAAAAAAATATCCATTTATTCTGGGTCTTAACAAAATAAAGAGGAAGGCAACACTGGAGAAACTGGTGAAATTTGCAAAGCCTTTGTACCCCAGGGCAGACATCAATAATTTTACAGTCAAAATTGGTGGCCTGAAGAGTCCTTATAATAGTGAGCACATTCCGGTCCAGGACTACAAGAAATCAGGAACAGCAGCAGATGACATATCTGGCCCCAGGCTGTGGTCATACAACAGCCTGCATCTTTTACCAGACCAGACTGAACCCAGGCCATCACTCTCTGGTCTTCCTTAGATGCTTCCTTCCAGGCTGTGGCTGTGGTGTTGGAGGTGTGGCAGGAGGTGGAGGAGGAGGAGGAGGGCCATGGTTTAACTCACAAATGTGGCTTTGATTTTGAGTTGGCCCCTCAAGCCCTTGTTTAGGGCTCGTAACATCACTTCCTCACATAAGAGGCATTGGCCCTCCTCCTTCATTTCCAGCATTTTGCATGATGTAATATATTCAAAGTCCTCTTGAACACTGTGGGGGGTTCTGAGGGCCGCAGTAGCCTTCAGAAATAGGCCAATTGCTGTCTCCTTCACTTTACTCCTCTTCCTGACACTTTTTGGTGGAAGGCGGAGGGGAGGGACCTGCGATTCTGGCAGGCTACTGGGCCCGGCCACCTCCTGGCTGCCACTTACTATGGCCTGGCTGAGGCTTTCCTGTGTATGAAAAAGGGATCTAGTTTTAGTTTTTGATTAATCAATCACACACAATTTTCAACTCATGACTGTTGCAAATTTAATGGTAATAAATATAAAAGACTATCATTCTGACCCCAGCAATTTTCATTTCTTGTCCCAATCATTTGTGGCCACCACTGTCTATTGATATGTAAATCACTTTGTGAAATCAGAAATTAGTGATCAAAATTAGCATATATTTTATATCATTAATTTGACAACCAGAAATATTTTGAAGAATGCTATACCTAGCTCAAGCTGGGCTCCTCCATATGTTGCTGCCTAGAAGGCCCAGGTTGGACGTCAGAAGCCTCAGCTAGGGGGGAAGGGAGTGTGGAAGGAAGACTGGTGAGTGCTGGCCTGGGTTCAATCTGGCCTGCCAGAAAATGCAGTCTGTCATTGTGCCACAGCCTCGGGACATAAATGTCATCTGCTGCAGCACCTGATCTCAGGGAATCCTGGACCTTTTTGAGTTCCCTAAGATAGGTGCTCCACATGCCACCAATTAGGGCCTTCAAATAGGGGATGTCTGCCGTGGGGATCACCGGCTTCACAAATTCCACTAATTGATCCAGTGCTGCCTTCCTCTTTGTTTGATTGTTATAATAGGGTTGGTTTACCTGCCACAGACAGGGCAGCTCCCTGTACATATCAATGAATATGGGCATAAATTCCTCTTCATTGAATAGATCCATTTTCTCTGCAAAAGACAACACAAGACAAATCCAAATGTCAGGCAAAACTCTCCTAATCTTGACCCGATATAGGCCTCAATCTATAAGCAGTATAGGCCACTGATGCACCAACTTAAAATTGTACCTTCGTTATAACGATCGGTGCTTCCGCTACACCTTCCTCCACTCACAGATCGTACATATGACGCACGCATGTTAGGCTTTATATACACTGCGCATGCGTGAAACTCTGCCCGTGTCGCCCGCCCCTGACGCTCTTTCTAGTATATTCCCCGCCTAATCTCTTTTGTCGCATTGGGAGATGATGTGGCGGAGACACAGCAGGTGCTTAAGAGCAGTAACGAGGAGGAAAGCCCAGAGCAAGAAATGTCCTGATCCAGGAGGAGGAGATTTAAGGCCTCAAATATGTCCTCTGAAGAGATGGTGGAGATGATGGACATATTGAAGAGGGCCGACTATGATGGGAAGTATGGACCATACCTAAACCCAAATGTGAGAAAGGCCAAGATCATGACTAAAGTTGTGAAGAGTCTGTGCCGGAATTTTGTGGTACGACCATCCAAGGAGCAATTAAGGAAATGCTGGTCGGACCTCAAATTTAGGGAGCAGGATCAGTACAGAAGGATCAAGAAAGTGCTTATAAAAAGTAAGTAGTTGTCGTATGTTCCTATTCTTATTATTACTTGCATGCTGTGCCATGTGCTTTTCTTTACTGTTGGACAGTTTAAAATGGCTACTTTCATGTTCGTGGGCACATCGGTCGCAGTAAACATTGTTCATTTGCCAACTAAATACGATGTTTTTTCCAGATACAGGGTTAACTACATTTGGTCATGATAATTTGTATTCAAAGAAGTTTAGGACATTGTTGTCTAGATGTGTTTCGAATTGCAAACTTGATTCAGTGTAATGTAAGGAGAGGACACTCAGCAGCTGTTTACACATCTGGATTCTGGAGCACTAGTGTGGGACACAAGAACAAACTTTTTAGGGTGTCCCACACAGGTGTTCCAGTGGATACTTGGGGTGTCTACATGTGTGAAAATTGTCCAAAAAAGGGAAGTATTCCTGCTTTGGTAAGGGAAAAAATCATGTCTTCAGCTATGAACTCTGCAAAAACAGACAATTGTACCCCACTTCCATGTTTCATATTCCTATTTATGGACTCAAATATCTGTGTGCTAAGTATACCTTTTGTTTCATTCTTATAGGGGAGCAAAGACTCGGAAAATATGAGGACACCAGGGACCCCCTCCACCTCCTGAAGAAGGGGAACAGAGGTCACAACCTGAGTATGTGGAGGAAGGAGAGGTGGTGGAGATTGTCACCACAACAGGTCAGTGTCAGACACCACAGATTCAGGTAATAGATGTATGCCTGCATATTTATAATACATGGTGTGTATTTTTATTTTAGGTGATGTTCAGGTTGTGGTACCAAAATCCAGAGATTTCACCAGTGACAGTGCCCAACGGATGATCCAGGAAATCATGTTTTGTAGTCAGGATTTGGACATTATCAATGAAAAAACCAAGGAGATTGAACAAAGACTGAAGAACATGAATGGTGTACTAGGGAGAATTTAAATCCTAAAACGATTCCTGGAATTTTTTTATTATTTACAAAAAATGTATCTAAAGTTTTAATACAGTTTAAAAGCCAAATTTGGAAGGTGCACACAGTGTGTCAACATGTGCTGTCTGCCATCAGGGGATTTCAATGTACGTGTTTTGTGGGTGCAACCCTTTCCTCTCAACTCTAATAGGTGAAAGGAAGTGGTTGCGCCCCAAAATACGTCCATTGATGCCCCATGATGGGAGATAGCACATGTTGATATCAGGTATGGGATCAGAAAGGAAATCCCCATTTTTACTCACAATTTGTGTGCATCTTCTAAATTTGGCTTTTAGAGGAGTGACTTCACCCCTTCTGAAGAAGGCAAGATCAAGACCTTTTTCACATTATAAAATGTCTGATATTGCCTTATTTTTTGCAATGTTGAAGTTTGTATGTTCCAGAGTTGTGTATGTTGTATTTGTAAACATGCTTGTTTCTGTATTTTTTCAGAAATTTCAAGGTAAAACTTTGAAAAAAAAAAAGTGTTTTTTTTTAACCGCCAAATGTTTTATAAAATGCACGTGTGGATGTGCATGGAGTAAAAGGTTTTATATTTAACAATGTGTGGCTTCTTCTTTCAATGATCAAAACCATTTTTTGTGTTAAGTTGGTGTTTACAGTGACAATGGGTGTTATTTAATAATGGAAAAACCAGTTGGCGCTACAAGTGCACTAGGAGAACCTAGGAGACAGCTAAAAGAAACCCAAGCAGTAAATGAAAATCAAGATTTGATCTGATAAAACAGAAAATTTATTCAAAATGTGCTGGCATAGCAATGGGCCCCCTACCCGTAAAATATTCTACATATTTTTCTCGCACTTTACGGGCGCTTTGGGGGGCAAGCCAGGACGGCCAGCTTCCAGGGCCATCATTGGAGTTTCTGAAAATCCGGCCTCAAGCCCAACTGAGGCAACATAATTAGGATTATTACACCAAGTCCCCGCACAGCACGAACTCTACGACGAGTACGTACCCGCAACATGACTTCAAAACTGTCGGCTGGTCAGAACGAACTAAACAGAATGCACTAAAGAACAGCAAGGCCTGTGAAGAGCGAGCTGAAAATCAGTAATGAGCAGATAAGAACGCACTGAAAAACAGATACAAACTGACTTCACGCACTGAAAAGCAGATACAAACCCACAAGCACAAACTGAACAGCAGTAAAACGATCTGAAAAGCGTGAATCGTCTCTCACCAAACTTCCACTAACATGAGATAAACATGAGATTAGCAGAAGGAGCCCAAAGGGTGGTGCGCTGGCAATTGAACCTCCCTTTTCTAGTTCCGTCGTATGTGTTGTACGTCACCGCGTTCTGGACGGTCAGACTTTAGTGTGACCGTGTGTACGCAAGACGAGCTTGAGCGGAATTCCGTTGGAAAAACCATCATAGCTTTTTCTGACAAGAATTCCGATCGTGTGTACGCGGCATAAGACTTTAGGGACAGTTTAGCTGCTTGTCGTTGCTTAAGGCTTATTATAAAGTAATATTTAATGCACAATTTGTGCACAATACTTCTTATAAGACTAACACATATGTACAATACATTTATACAGCAGTTACCCATTTACTTTTTTTAAATACTGTTACCGATGATGGTAACCCTCATCAAGGTTTAATGGCCTGATAATTTATAAAAGGGCTTTACCCATATGCCTTCTCTTGCATTCTGCTGTAGTGTCAGTGATCCCTGTTGCAATCTGCTGTTCCTCTTCCATTTCCATTGTCTCCTGCTATTACATCCAATTCAAAAGTCAGTTTCTGCTGCCTTCTTTCCCACTTGACTCTATTGCCATTGGTTCTTGTTACCTGCTCCATCATTCAGTGCCAAAGGCTGCCTTATGTTCCTCCAACCTCTTTTACCCAAATTACTTTAATAATTACAATATTGTGATAACATAAGAGATTCTGGAAAAAGCTGATACTATGACAATTTTTTTAAAGATATTGATTACAGTGATATTAATTCTATAACAAGATAAATATGTATAATATATATTTGTATATGGTGGAGTGTTACCATTTCCCTCCATGATAGGGTTCATCAGAGGTCCTGTTCTGTGATTGCAGGGCATTTTCCTTTAAAGGGTAACTCCACTTTCGTGGGAAAAAAATAGCAAATAAAGAAAAAATATAGAGCATATAATTGCGACACAAGTCATATCGTAATTAAATGTTGTTAAAAATTACCTTTCCTTTTCAATCTGCAGCCGCTGTAATTTTCTGAAAATGCATTACAATATGGCTACCTGGAATTGTTCTGTACACAGAATGTGTACTGGACACACCACAGAAACATAATTTCCTGCTTGTGTGATTGGCTCACCAATTTTCCAGAAGTCTGCCTAAGGTACAAGTTAGATTTCAGCCATCCCCTGCAACAAAAACATAATTTTTGGAAATATACTTTCAATAGGAACACATCTAAAGGGATGCAGGCCCAGCAGATTTCATTAGTGCTCTGCAGCTGCACAGCTGACAGATAATTATGAAACCACTCCCCTTAGACCCATTTAGAAGAGAGGCACAGAGGAACATACATGGATTTCTTCAGAATAACAAAAGGTAGGAATCTGCAACAAAGGTTGTTATAATCCTTGCAATGTACATTGATCACCCAGAGGCAAATGTTTTTTTCTCAACAAAAGTGGAGTTATGCTTTAGCAGAAAGAATGTTGGTTGCTGGGTGGAGAGAAATATTCTGTAGAGTCTGTCATAGATAATGTTTTTGGGGTGTTGTGGGAGACATCAAGATTTGCTATATAAGCATTAGTATGAGTAAAACTTTCCTGGAAGGAACATTGAGGCCAACTCAGTGTTCAGAGTTGGATTTTTGTTTTCAGAAAGACTGTAAAAGTCTCCGACAGGAGTTGCTAGACAACAAAGCCCACACCAGTCAAAGACAGGCAGTGATTTGTTTATCTGCATTAGGAAATTCAAGTAAAGGTTCTGAGCCTTAAAGGATAAGTTCACCTTCTTTGGGCAGAATTTCAGTTTTCATAATAAATAGAAGTGTTTTCCAATGCCATTTCTAGCCCAGCTATCCCATGTGCTTTTCTCTCACTTTCCTTATTCACTGGAGGTTTAAAATCCTGTCAGTTTATTTCAGTTTATAAAAGGCTTCAGATTCCATCACTTCCTGTAGGTTCTCTCAGCTTTCACTTCTTGTAAGGTCATCTCCCAGAAGCCTTCACTTACTTGATGCATCACACAAGAGGGCGTGATAGGGTGTGTTCACCACTCTAGAGCACACCTCCTTCATTACAATACTACCTTCCACCCGTTTCCTATACAATGTGATTGTACAATCTTATTTAGGCTTCATGTACACCCTGCCTACATTTACCATGCTACGATTTTTCCACGTTTTGCGTTCTTCAGGAGATGGAGGTTGAAGATCACCTAACCGCAGCAGCTCCTAAACTCTGCTAAAAGCCTATGTGTACATTGACACATATGCTTTTATGGAGTTGAGTTTAGGAGCTTTGCCAAAAAAAGCCAAAAGCTTAGGAGCTGCTAGTGTACATGAAGCCTTAGATCTCCCATCAGCTATGTAGTACAGGGGCCTGTCTAATTTAATACAAATTGAATGGACTGTTCAGGTGTGTCCTTCTATCTATTCAATAGTTCTGGTAAATCTAAAGAAATTTGTACAGAGATTGTACAATCAGATTGCATAGTGTATGGCCATCTTTATACATGTACATAAGAGGGAGTGGATGGAGACACTCACGTAAAGAAAACTTGCATTCCCATATGCCTTTGTTTCGGGTGTTTTGGCGCATTTTCACCCATCACACACATATGGCAGCACATTTACTTGAATGGACTGCCCTACATACATCAGTTGCCCCAGAGAAGCTCCAGTTTTTGGTGCATTTGCAGCACTTGGGGTGCCTTTAACAGGTAATAACAACAGAAGCACAATACACATTTGCAGCATTTTTGAAGCGCACGGCAAAGTGTGCATTTTCTGTGTAGTTTGCAATGTGTTTGGAAACACACAGGTGTGAATGGAGCCTCATTGTTCTTGTGTAAATGCACCAATCTCACTTGCAGGCCCCACTTACACCTGGAGTAGTGTGGGAGCACGTTTTGTTTTTTGCACATGATGTGTGTTTGCTTCTGTGTTTGGTGTGTCTTTAGCAATTAATGACACTGAAAGCGTAGCTAGGTAATTTTAGGTGTATAACTGTGGCCATACGCTATACAATCTGATTGTACAATCTCTGTACAATCGCCTTTTAGATTTACCAAAACTATATAATAGGAGGACACACCACCTATCAAATCACTCTGTATCCAATCAGGCAGGCCCCTGCACTACATCAGGGGTGTCCCATGGGCTGAATGCAGCCCCTGGGAGTTTAGCATGCAGCCTGAGCCTGTCTGAAGGGACGCTGGGAAAGCTAGGCAAATGCACGCGTGGAGAAATGCTGCAGATGCTGTAAAAACTTAGTTGATGGGTGAAGGGTGTGTGCTAAGGATGTCAGCTGGTAAACTCCTTCCCCTGTCTTACTGGTTTATCTGTCTCTGTCTGTATACCAGGGAGCCTTGTAATCAAAAAAGCTTGTATTTCACTGCAACTAAGATACATTATTGGTATATTGGTACATAGGAGAGCTGGATTTTAGAAAAAAAAGGGGGGACTTTTAGCCTTTAAGCAACAATGTAACAAGTGGTATCCAGCAGCATTAATAGTTTGCAAGTGGGAGGCATCATGAATGAGAACCATAGAGAGTAGTTTGAATAAGAGGTGTTGAGAAACAACCACATCCTGATGGCTTCTCTGGAAAAGGATGACATATTCTCAAGGTCAATATACATGTAAAGTGTGTGGACACTGCTATGAGATAGCTGCACTGAGGCAGGGTAATGCATCCAGGTGAAGAGCTATGTGTGATGGGCATCTGGAGGAAGGTGAGAAATATGTGTGTGTGTGTGTGTGTGTATGTGTATATATATATCTATATCTATCTATCTATATATATATATATACACACAGTATCTCACAAAAGTGAGTACACCCCCACATTTTTGTAAATATTTTATTGTATATTTTCATGTGACAACACTAAAGAAATTATACCTTTCTACAATGTAAAGTAGTGAGTGTACAGCTTGTATAACAGTGTACATTTCCTGTCCCCTCAAAATAACTCAACACACAGCCATTAATGTCTAAACTGTTGGTAACAAAAGTGAGTATGCCACTAAGTGAAAATGTCCAAATTGGGCCAAACTAGCCATTTTCCCTCCCCGGTGTCATATGACTTGTTAGTGTTACAAGGTCTCAGGTGTGAATGGGGAGAAGGTGTGTTAAATTTGGTATTATCGCTCTCACTCCCTCATACTGGTCACTGGAAGTTCAGCATGGCACCTCATGGCAAAAAACTCTCTGAGGATCTCAAAAAATTAATTGTTGCTCTACATAAAGATGTCCTAGGCTATAAGAAGTTTGCCAAGACCCTGAAACTGAGCTGCAGCATGGTGGCCAAGACCATACAGTGGTTTAACAGGACAGGTTCCACTCAGAACAGACCTCACCATGGTCGACCAAAGAAGTTGAGTGCATGTGCTCAGCATCATATCCAGAGGTTGTCTGGGAAATAGACGTATGAGTGCTGCCAGGGTTGCTGCAGAGGTTGAAGGGATGGGGGGGTCAGCCTGCCACTGCTCAGACCATACACCGCACACTGCATCAAATTGGTCTGCATGGCTGTTGTCCCAGAAGGAAGCCTCTTCTAAAGATGATGCACAAGAAAGCCCACAAACAGTTTGCTGAAGACAAGCAGACTAAGGACATGGATTACTGGAACCATGTCCTGTGGTCTGATGAGACCAAGATAAACTTATTTTGGTTCAGATGGTGTCAAGTGTGTTTGACAGCAACCAGGTGATGAGTATAAAGACAAGTGTGTCTTGCCTATGGTCAAGCATGGTGGTGGGAGCGTCATGATCTGGGGCTGCATGAGTGCTGCTGGCACTGAAAAGCTACAGTTCATTGAGGGAACCATAAGTGCCAACATGCACTGTGACATACTGAAGCAGAGCATGATCCCCTCCCTTCAGAGACTGGGCTGCAGGGCAGTATTCCAACATAACAACCCCAAACACATCACCAAGACGACCACTGCCTTGCCAAAGAAGCTGAGGGTAAAGTTGATGGACTGGCCAAGCATGTCTCCAGACCTACAGTGGCTTGCGAAAGTATTCGGCCCCCTTGAACTTTTCAACCTTTTGCCACATTTCAGGCTTCAAACATAAAGATATAAAATTTTTATTTTTTGTGAAGAATCACCAACAAGTGGGACACAATTGCGAAGTGGAACGAAATCTTTTGGATTTTTGAAACTTTTTTAACTAATAAAAAAATGAAAAGTGGGGCGTGCAAAATTATTCGGCCCCCTTGCGTTAATACTTTGTAGAGCCACCTTTTGCTGCGATTACAGCTGCAAGTCGCTTGGGGTATGTCTCTATCAGTTTTGCACATCGAGAGACTGAAATTCTTGCCCATTCTTCCTTGCAAAACAGCTCAAGCTCAGTGAGGTTGGATGGAGAGCGTTTGTGAACAGCAGTTTTCAGCTCTTTCCACAGATTCTCGATTGGATTCAGGTCTGGACTTTGACTTGGCCATTCTAACACCTGGATATGTTTATTTGTGAACCATTCCTTTGTAGATTTTGCTGTATGTTTGGGATCATTGTCTTGTTGGAAGATAAATCTCCGTCCCAGTTTCAGGTCTTTTGCAGACTCCAACAGGTTTTCATCCAGAATGGTCCTGTATTTGGCTGCATCCATCTTCCCCTCAATTTTAACCATCTTCCCTGTCCCTGCTGAAGAAAAGCAGGCCCAAACCATGATGCTGCCACCACCATGTTTCACGGTGGGGATGGTGTGTTGAGTGTGATGAGCTGTGTTGCTTTTACGCCAAACATATCGTTTTGCATTGTGGCCAAAAAGTTCGATTTCGGTTTCATCGGACCAGAGCACCTTCTTCCACATGTTTGGTGTGTCTCCCAGGTGGCTTGTGGCAAACTTTAGACAAGACTTTTTATGGATATCTTTGAGAAATGGCTTTCTTCTTGCCATTCTTCCATAAAGGCCAGATTTGTGCAGTGTACAACTGATTGTTGTCCTATGGACAGACTCTCCCACCTCAGCTGTAGTTCTCTGCAGTTCATCCAGAGTGATCATGGGCCTCTTGGCTGCATCTCTGATCAGTCTTCTCCTTGTCTGAGATGAAAGTTTAGAGGGACAGCCAGGTCTTGGTAGATTTGCAGTGGTCTGATACTCCTTCCATTTCAAAATGATCGCTTGCACAGTGCTCCTTGGGATGTTTAAAGCTTGGGAAATCTTTTTGTATCCAAATCCGGCTTTAAACTTCTCCACAACAGTATTACGGACCTGCCTGGTGAGTTCCTTGGTCTTCATGATGCTCTCTGCGCTTTCAACAGAACCCTGAGACTATCACAGAGCAGGTGCATTTAAACAGAGACTTGATTACACACAGGTGGATTCTATTTATCACCATCAGTCATTTAGGACAACATTGAATCATTCAGAGATCCTCGCTGAACTTCTGGAGTGAGTTTGCTGCACTGAAAGTAAAGGGGCTGAATAATTTTGCACGCACCACTTTTCAGTTTTTTAATTGCTAAAAAAGTTTAAAATATCCAATAGATTTCATTCCACTTCACAATTGTGTCCCACTTGTTGGTGATTCTTCACAAAAAATTAAAATTTTATATCTTTATGTTTGAAGCCTGAAATGTGGCAAAAGGTTGAAAAGTTCAAGGGGGCCGAATACTTTCGCAAGCCACTGTAAACCCTATTGAGAATCTGTGGGGCATCATCAAATGGAAGGTGGGGGAGCGCAAGGTCTATAACATCCACCAGCTCTGTGATGTCGTCATGGAGGAGTGGAAGAGTACTCCAGTGGCAACCTGTGAAGAGGGTTAAGGCAGTGCTGGAAAATAACAGTGGCCACACAAAATATTGACACTTTGGGCCCAATTTGGACATTTTCACTTAAAGGTGTACTCACTTTTGTTGCCAGCGGTTTAGACATAAATGGCTATGTGTTGAGTTATTTTGAGAGGACAGCACATTTACACTGTTATACAAGCTGTACCTTCACTACTTTACATTGTAGCAAAGTGTAATTTCTTCAGTGTTGTCAAATGAAAAGATATAATAAAGTATTTACAAAAATGTGAGGGGTGTACTCACTTTTGTGAGATACTGTGTGTGTGTGTGTATATATGTATATATACATATGTATATATATGTACACGCACATATATATATATCATAATTATATATACAGTATATAGATCTGTGTTTTTTCAGCATGTAAATACAAACTATCAAATTTAAATAAAAAATACCAAGCGGTAATAATAAATCTTAACTCTAAATCTTATTAGGTGCATTTCAGCTGACAATGGTATATTTCACTTTATGATTCCTAAATAAAGTAACAGCATCAGCAAAATAGTATCACGGAGTTATATTGTCAGATCAATAATCTGTTGACAGTTCATCAAGTCAGCAGTGCAGTAAGTCACCTCAACATTTATATACACTGACATATTCTGCTCATTAAAGGAATGCACTTTGATAAATCAGTAACCAATGACTATAACCCAACAGCTAGGAAATGATGGTTATTGAGTTCTTGCTAACATACCCTTTAATATTTTTGTTTACACCTACTGCAAATTAGCTACGTTTGACAGGCAACACCTAGCATACTCGTTATGTCTGTTATCCTGTATAAAAAAATGTATATATAACTGTTCTATTTATATCTTCTTACATTTAAGATCTGAGGGTGGAACACTGTATTGTGCTGTTGTAGGAACTAGTTTGAAGGCTTTTGTATTCTGGTACTTTGTAAATGCAGATTTACTTAAACTCAGCTGATACTTTTAGTTAAGCCATGTTAAGAAGCTTAATGGAATTTAACTGCCATTGATGAGTATTTGGTGATGTCTAAACCTTTAAAAACACAAGCACAACAAAGCCATGCTATATAGTTTGTATAGAGATGCCCATATACATGGTGATCTAATTAGGTCCAGTCCAGGTACAGTGTGTCCAGAGTTATTTTGGGGTTGGAAAATGATACAGGCTGCACACTTTGTTTTCTATGTTAAAACAAGTTTCACACCCTCTGCCAGGATTAGCTCTTCCTCATACACATTTCACCCTATATCTGTCAGGGCTGGGCTTAGCCCTTCCTTCTCTGAGCTGGCTGCTCAGCTGTCGGCTAATTGGCAGCTCCTGTCTCTCCACAGTTACTCAGCTGTTGATGATATCCTGCTCGTCAGTCCTGCCTACTTAAGCCGTCTAGTCCAGAGGTTATCTGCCTTCGCCTTGGTCAACATCACAGAAACTATCTCCTGCGATCCTGTTCAAGACTTGCTTTGCTGAAACCCCTTCTGGCTTCAGATCGTGCTTGTTCTTCCACTACAATGAGCCCTGACTTCTGGCTTGGCTGACTATCCATTCTGGTAACTGAACTTTGGCTTTGTTTTGACTACTTTTGTTCTTTTTACTTTTATTATTAAACAAGTGTGATTTAACTGTACTTCTTCTCGGCCTGATTTCATGGTTTTTGACAATATCGGGGTTAATGATTGAGGTCAGGGGATAGCTTTAGGGGAAGGAGACAGACTCCGCTTGGGGTATTGCACCCATTAGTTGGAGGATTCCGCCTAGAGTGGTATTACTTTTTCATACTGCCTGTGGGTTAATGAAGGATCATGAGGCCTTCACAAACTCATACTTATATATTAAAGGGAATGTGTTACTGCAGAACCTCTAACTGAAGATGCACATCTCTTACTCCTTTGGTACATATTAGTTCTAGATACCTGAAGCTAAACCTATTCCTAAACTTGGGGGTGTAGTGGTTTTCTAGTTATCATCCTACCCTTCCCCTAGATGCATTAATAGTCAGTATGATCGGTCCCTTTCTGAAAATAGTGCTGATGCTAAGAATGCTTGGACAAATAAGACACAAAGACTCACCGAGGATATGACACCTATAGGAGGCTTGACCACATATTCTTTATTGAAGATTATAACCAAATGGACATAAAAAACCCAAACAACCAAATAGAGAATAAACCAGGATAGAACCCCCACTCAGAAACTCTCCTCCCAAAAACCTGACGAGAAATACACCCGGCGGGAGCTGGTGGCTGAATGGGACGTTCATTGACAGGAGCTCATTGGGATATTCTCCCTTTACTAAAGATGCATCTATTTTATTCTTCTTCTGTAAGTTGCCATTTGTCTTGAGCTATTAAAACATTTATACTCCTACTCTTAGAGGCGCCTCTTCACCCTGTGTTTGTTTTAGTATTGGACTATATAGGAGAACTTTGTGTTGACAGAGGACTGCATGCACCTCTCTGGTATGCACCAGGAAGCATTTGGCTCACATGAGACTTAGCAATAGCTGACAAGCTGACATCTATCATCATAGCTGACCTTACTGTGTGTTGCTGCTCTCTTTCTTCCCACCATGTCCTTTTGTAATGCGGTTGGATGAGGTGCTAAAATGCTTTTAGTTGCAATCCTTCTCGTGGTGACAGAAGCAATTTTAGGAAATACAATTTGACATCACAGAAAGGCATATTTTTTACCCCATTCAAAATATAAAACACTGGATTGTTACCCAGGGGTTCAAAAATTATACAAAAATAAAGTCCAGTGAAGCAGGTGCTGCACAAAGCTACAGACCTTGAGTAGTCAGTAATGTCGTTGTAGTAAAATAATTTTAAACTGTTTTATATTAAAACAGTAAAAGAAAAATAGAGATAGTGTTTACTCTTAAAAACTATCTCTATCTTTCTTTTACTGTATTAACGTAAAACAGTTTAAGATGATTTTACTCGGGGCGTGGCTTTCCGGCGAAGTGGATGGAAGCTTGAAATCTCAAATCCACCCAGCAACAAGCGACTCCAAGGCAACAAATTAAGAGCAAAATCAATCCACACAACTTCCGGGACCTCCCACTACCTCCGGGTACAATGTCAAAGAGCAGGAAGCACCTCAAAGGGCCACAGAAGCTGACAAACTTCCTCCCATTAGCAGACACGAGCTGCGGGCAAGATGGCGCCGGCGGCCTCCTCAATCAAGCAACGCGGCTCCTTTCCCCTCATGCTGGCTTTACTTTCACACAGCAGCAGCTCTTCTCCTCCACTCCAGTGGTGGACAGTGAGTCGCCTCCCCCTGCTTCTTCCTCCACAGCCAGCCCAGCTAAATCAAAGCCCCGCGGGGATGAAACAGCTCTAAGCAAGCCCAGCAATCCCTCCCTCACTCTGCCAATTCCTGATCCAAAGCAACCCTCAGCAATAGATTAATTCCCAGCCACAGATCAACCAATCTCTGAGGTGACAATGATGAATATCCTCATTTCACTGAAGCACACTCTGTATACAGATCTGTCTGCCTCAGTATCCTCCTTATCTACTGTAGTACAAGCACAAGGCCAGTGTTTATTACACGTAGAAACTAAAATGTCTGATGTCTACACTGCACACAATGAGCTGATTGATGTATATACTGAACATGATGATGAATTACACTTAATCAAACTTAAACTGGCAGATTTAGAGGACCGGTCCCATCGGAACAATATACAACTCTGCAACATCCCAGAGACAATACAGCAACTTGACCTGGTCCAATATTTACAGGTACTGATGAGGTCCATAGTACCAGATCTGACTGACCGAGATTTGGAAATAGATCGGATTTTCAAAACTACCTCACCTTCCTGAATCAAAACCCAGAGATACTCAGGGTACTCGTCCATATTTATTTTTTCATTACAAAAGAGAAAGTGATGTTTGCTGCAAAATGTTTATCTACCCTTCCAGAACCATTTGCCATAATCAAACTGTACGCATATCTCTCAAAAACAACAATGGATACCCGGCGACAATCACAAAACCACTACAGAACCACCACATTCCCTACAAGTGGGGCTTCCCTGTCAAATTGCTAATAACCTACCAAAGCAAAATGTATGCCGTGAAATCACTTGCTGGGGGCCTCAAGCTCTTCAGAGACTGGCCTCTCATGCCTGAGGAAACCACATCCTCTGACAACCCCTCATCCTAACAAATAGACATGGACTGGCCCCTTCAGGATGCCTAACAAAACCTTATTGCCCTCCACCTTGCACCTTACTATCCAGCTGGGTAGTAGTGGGTTACTCTGCAGAAGCCAATTTCTATTCTCGCGGACCCGTTCGTGATGCTACTGTTGAGAATTACTGTTCTCCCCCTGTTAATACCAGCAGTAGTTACTGCACATTGAGCTCACTTGATAAGGAGCTCCCATTTTTTACTTGTTCTGTACCTCTGGGCTCACCAGCCCCTCATTGAGGCTACCAATAACCTGAATTGCATGACGATCTGACCCATCTTGAGACCACAGTTGCAGTTTCTAATATCAGTAAACTTACTATTAAAACTGCTCTCGCAACTCCTAGCTATTACCCTAGTACACCAAAGATTCAGACTTGTATAACTGCCTGAAGCACAACATGCCCATCAAGATCATCTCACTAAATGTCAGAGGCTTAAACAGCCCACAGAAAAGAACGACGCTGCAAAAGGAAACTACAAAACAAGCTGTCATAGTCTTTGTACAAGAGACGCACTTTGCTTCAACCTAAACCCCTACAATCAAACTTAAAGGATATGACCAACACTTTCTGGCCTCAGGCCCAAAAAAGAAAAATGGTGTCCTAACAGCGATTTAAGACAACCTCTAGTTCCAACTTCACCAATCTTATGAGGACCCCCAAGCTCGCTATCTAATTTTGATTTGTGATATAGGTCAGTCCACCTACACCCTGATCAATGTATATGGACCAAATACTAAAACAAAAACTAAACAAATCAGCTTCCACAAACGCTTATGTAAAAAAGCTTGGAAATTTACAAAGAGGAAGCCTTCTCTTAGGGGGTGACTTCAGCAGTCACCCCCTAGGATAAGGGACCCCTCCATGGACACCTCTACACACAAACAACTGTAGCAAGTTGCATTAAGCCCCTTTCTTCTAACAGAACTTTTTGATGTATGGAGATGCCAGCATGGGTCCGAAAAGGACTACACGTATTTCTCCCCTTCACAGATGACTTATTCATGCATAGACATGTTTGTGGTCGACAAATAGACTTTGCAGAATATCAAGAGCTCTGAAATAGGCACCATTTCCTGGTCAGACCATGCCCCAATAACTATAATCTTGGACGATCACCAACGAGGTCCGCCACGAATATGGAGACTCAACTCCACCCTTATAGTGGACAAAGAAATTTGTCAAGAACTCATTCATAAGCATCGCTCCTTTTTTGAACTGAATGCTCTTCCTAACATTAATACCTGCACGCTTTGGTCAGCATACAAGGCCTACATGCGTGGAATACTTATTAAGCTAAATAAGAGATTAAAGAACCAGTGGGACAGGCAGATTGATGAGATCATGCTAAAAATTGAAAAATTAGAAAAGCAAAACAAAACTCATCCTTAAACAAAACCCACAAATTATCTGGTGAACTCCTAGAGCTGAGACAGTCACTCAGATCACTACTCCTGTACAAATATGAAAACAACCTAAATACACTAAAGCCAACCATTACACTCTATTGGCCCGAACAGTCAAAGCGCAATGTTTAAAATCTAAAATCTCCTCTCTCCTCCACCCCACCTCTAGACAACTCCTAACGGACCCGCAAGACATGGCAAATGCCTTTAGCGAAAATTACTCATCTCTATACAACTTAAAATATGACCCCTTGATCAACCATCAGAATCTCCTATTCGTGATTTTTTTAAATCTATGACCCTACCCATTATCTCAGCTTACCAACTTGAGTCTCTGTCTCAGCCCTTCTCCATGGAGGAAATAACCGGTGCCATAAAAGACTTACCCCTACAAAAGTCACCCAGAGAGGTTGGGTTTTCAAATGAATTCTATAAGCAATTTAATGACATTCTCTCACACCAATTAATGACCCTCTTCAACTATGTCGGTGCCTCTGGTTCTCTACCAACAAACATGTTACGTTCAACTATTATAACTATACCAAAACCAGACAAAGTTCCCTCATCAACTGCAAATTAAAATATCATATCAATATATCAATATCTCTCCTGAACACAGACGTAAAAATACTAGCTAAAGTCCTTGCCAAAATATTACTGATATACCTCCCATCTTTAGTGCACCCCAACCAAGTCGGGTTTATCCCAGGCCGCCAGGCACCAGATGCCACAAGAAGGGTAATGAACCTCATACACCATGCTATCCAAACACAAACGCCTTCTCTGCTTCTTTCCCTAGACATATAGAAGGCTTTTCATAGAATCCATTGGGGTTTTCTAAAAGTGGTCCTTGCCAAACTTGGGATCACCGGATGGTTCCAAAATGCTATACTTTCTCTCTACTCCAACCCCTCTGCAAGAGTACTCACAGGAGGAGCCCTATCCACCCCATTCACCATATCGAATGGCACACATCAGGGATGTCCCCTCTCACCACTTATTTTTGTCTTGCTAATGGAACCCCTCACAACCAAAATTAGAACTGATACACAAATCTCAGGAATTAAATATGATACCACAGACCATAGAATAAGCTTATTCGCAGATGATGTGATACAAATGATTACTAATCCATCACAATCCCTTCAGAGGATACAAGAAACTATCCACCAATTTAGCAAGGTCACCTTTTTATAGACTTAAAATATCAAAATCTATATTGATGCCCTTATGCCTCCCCACACAATTGGAATCCCACCTTAGAAATATCACCCCATTCACATGGGTAAACAACTCTACTCCCTACCTGGGAATACAAATAGCACCCACTCTAAAACAATTATTTGCACTACCAGACCTTTCTCCAGCAACTCCCTCAACTACTTCGCTCACTACGCTCAACTGGCCTCTCCAAAATAGGTAGGATCGCTACCCTTAATATGATAATGCTACCAAAATTCCTGTACCTATTCCGCACACTGATAATACCCCTCCCCCAATCCTTCTTAACCTCCATCCAAAAGCAAATATTGAAATTTATATGGGAAAAAAGACCTCCTAGATGTTCCAACTATATTTTAACCAGACTTTACAAAAAGGGAGGGGTTTGCCTTCCCCCATATCAGTAGTTACTACCATGCCTCCATTTTAGACCAAATATACTATTGGTGGCACCCAATATCTGAAAAAAGCTAGTCAATCATGGAAACTTTATCCCCTCCAGATCAAACATCCCCTAGACTCCCTTCTCCTAACAGCAGCAGGATGCCTTCCTCCTCTCCATAATACACCCCAGTCAGTTACAGCTTCTATACTAACATGGAAAAAAAATCTTATCCAAACAAACCCCCAGCACTCCTACCCGCTCTATACCTATCTCCCTTAGAGCCCTAACCAATCATCTCTCAGACCTCAAACTCTCCGCATGGAACAATCAAGGTAAAACAAATATTCCCGACCTTACCAATCACAAGATGTTAAAATCATTTGAAAACCTGCAACATGAATTTAATCTCCCACATTCAGAATGCTACACCTATATGAGAATCTCCCACTTTCTCAAATCCTCGAAACTGCCCTATACAGTTATGCTGCCAGTACCAATGTTCTAATTTTAGATACAATCCCCATACCCCAAAAAAGAAATAACCTTTATCTTCACCTTACTGATCGATGATCGCTCTTACTCGCAAATTGCTACCCTAACCATATGGGCTGAGGAGCTGAGGGCTCCACATTACCACTGATATGTGGCAACGAGCCTTTAGGTTCACCTTCACTGCATCTCACTGTTCCAGCCATTGGGAGACCTACCAAAAAACCCTACATAGATGGTATTTAACGCCCTACCAGCTATCGAAGATATACCCAGGAAGCCCACCATGCTGTTGGAGGAAATGTGGCAGCATAGGCTCCATAGCCCACATACTATGGTATTGTAAATCCCTCACCTCATTTTGGAGACAAATATTCACATTGATCACTACCCTCCCTGGCTTGTCTTCCACTCTTACAGCATTCACTAGCGCTGCTCCATGTAGGGTTAGAAAAATACCCCTTAAACACCAGAACTGTCAGAACACATCTTTTGCTAACAGCCAAGCTAAATATCACTAGGTTATGGAAAACCGCAGAAACACCCTCCATATCTAGCACAATTGCAGATCTTAATCAAAAATGTGAATTGGAAAAGATAATAGCTAGGAAAAATATGCAACTAAACTAATTTTCTGTACAATGGTCCCATTGATTGACACATACAAAATGTAAAGTTCACACGTGAATTGTTGTGTTATAGACTGTTTTGAACCATATTTTCTATACTGTTCTGAAAATTCCTCAATTGATGTGCTGGTGATCCTCTCCCCCTTATTTTGCCCCTTACTTCCCCTATTCCCTAGTTCCCCTTCCTTTCCCTACCCTAACCCCCTATCCTGCCCTTCCTTCCTCCCATTCCCCCTCCGCCTGCTTCATAAGTTAAATATAAAAATTTAAGCAAATAAATAATATAATATAATAAATAGTGTGCCTGGCACCGGTAATCATGCGCTCGTGCACTCCTGTGCACGCACGTATGAGCGTGCCTGTGCATGCACGCACTCATAGGCGCACAGTCGCACATGCGCCTACGCCCAGGCACCCACAAGCATGCACGTACTTGTGTGAAACTGCTACTCCCAGCAAGCCTTTCCTGACATTGCCCCCCAAGGGGCAGCCTGCTGATGCCCAACCGGGCCAACTTTTCAGGTGAGATCTCTTGAAAGACTGGATTAGTCTCTTGGCATTAATGTTACCTTCAGGTTCCCAAGAATTTTCTTCTGGGCCGTAACCCTTCAATTTTACCAAGAATTGGGTCTGATTGTTTCTTTTCCGACAATCCATGATTGCTTCCACCTCATATTCTTCTTCCCCATTAACAATCATGGGTTCAGGGGATCCGTATTTCGTCCTGCAAAAGGATTAGCAACAGCAGGCTTAAGTAAGGAGACTTGGAAAACGGGGTGTATCTGAAAGGAATCCGGAAGTTCCAACTTGAAGGCCACCTCATTGATCATTCTCCTTATTGAGAAAGAATGGGTATTATAGGCAAATTCAGCCAATGGTAATAGAGAAATCCAGTCATTGTGGGAAAAAAAAGAAGCATCGCAGGTACTGCTCAAGAGTCTGGTTAGTCCTCTCTAGTCCTCTCCATCTGCCCGTTTGTCTGTGGGTGGTAGGCAGAGGAGAAGGACAATTCCATGCCAAAGGATTTGCATGATGCTTTCCAGAATCTGGAGGTGAATTGTACTGAGATAATGTTGGCAGGGACTCCGTGTAGTCTGACAATCTTCCTAATGAAAACCTGTGCCGTTTCAGGGGCGGATGGTGTTCCTTTCAAAGGAATGAAGTGTGCTATCTTGGATAGCCGGTCTACAACAACAAATATGGCGGTATTACCTTCTGTGGGAGGAAGCTCCACAATAAAGTCCATGGAAATAAGTCTCCAGGGCCTGTCTGGAACAGGCAAAGGTTTAAGCAAGCCCCAAGCCTTGGTTCGGTTACACTTGCTTCGGGCACAGATAGGACAAGATTCCACATAATCTTTACATTCTCTTGTTACCTGAGTACACCGAAATGTGCGCTGCACCAGGTCAGATGTTTTAGATGTGCCGAAGTGCCCAGCTAAAACATGGTCGTGACAAAGTTCAAGTATGGTGACCCAGAGACTCTCGGGTATGAAAATTTTATCATTATGCCATAGCAGGCCATCTCTTGCAACTTTGTTTCAAGAGAAGGAGGGACATTGATAGAAGCCTGTTTGACCCAGGCAAGTAGATCTTCCTGCACCAGAAGAAAATTTTTCACGGGCAGAATGGTGTCCGGGGATGCAGTTGTTCTAGAGTCACTAAACATACGGGACAAGGCATCTGGTTTCGTGTTTTTTGAGCCGAACCGGTATGTGACATGAAAGGACAATCTAGAAAAGAATAATGCCCGCCTGACTTGACGTGGTTTCAATCATTTTGCAGTTGTCAAATATTCCAGGTTTTTTGATCTGTGTATACTAGAATTGGATGAGCTGCACCTTCCAGCAGGCAGCGCCATTCTTCTAATGCAGCTTTAATTGCCAAAAGTTCCCGATCCCCGACATCATAGTTCCTCTCCGGGACAGACAACTTACGGGAAAAGAAGGCAATGGGAAACAGGAGAGACTTGGGTCCTTGGCGTTGCAAGAGCACTGCACCGACAGCAACTTCGGAAGCGTCAACCTCCAAGATAAACGGTAAGGCAGGGTCAGGGTGTTTTTACTGAGGCAGAGGTAAACAGTTTCTTGAGAGAGTCAAAGGCTGCCTGGGCTTCAGGAGTCCAGTGGAAATGGATTCCCTGCTTGGTTAGCTTAGTAATAGGGAAACAATGACTGAAAAACCTTTAATGAATTTTCGATTAAAAGTTTGCAAATCCAATGAACTGCTGAATCCCCCTTTTATCTGTAGGAGCAGGCCATTCCAAAATAGCAGAGATTCTTTGAGGGTCCATCTTAATGGCTTTGATGGAAATAATCAGCGCCAGAAATTGCATGCTTTGTCGTTCAAACTTACACTTTTCGGCTTTGGCGTATAGGCAGTGTTGGCGGAGGCGACCTAAAACGCATTTACAGTGGGGGCGGAAAGTATTCAGACCCCCTTAAATTTTTCACTCTTTGTTATATTGCAGCCATTTGCTAAAATCATTTTAAGTTAATTTATTTCCTCATTAATGTACACACAGCACCCCATATTGACAGAAAAACACAGAATTGTTGACATTTTTGCAGATTTATTAAAAAAGAAAAACTGAAATATCACATGGTCCTAAGTATTCAGACCCTTTGCTGTGATACTCATATATTTAAATCAGGTGCTGTCCATTTCTTCTGATCATCCTTGAGATGGTTCTACACCTTCATTTGAGTCCAGCTGTGGGGGAGAAGAGCCTTGGTGAGAGAGGTAAAGAAGAACCCAAAGATCACTGTGGCTGAGCTCCAGAGATGCAGTCGGGAGATGGGAGAAAGTTGTAGAAAGTCAACCATCACTGCAGCCCTCCATCAGTCGGGGCCTTATGGCAGAGTGGCCCAATGGAAGCCTCTCCTCAGTGCAAGGCACATGAAAGCCCGCGTGTAGTTTGCTAAAAAAAACACCTGAAGGACTCCGAGATGGTGAGAAATAAGATTCTCTGGTCTGATGAGACCAAGATAGAACTTTTTGGCCTTAATTCTAAGCAGTATGTGTGGAGAAAACCAGGCACTGCTCATCACCTGTGCAATACAGTCCCAACAGTGAACCATGGTGGTGGCAGCATCATGCTGTGGGGGTGTTTTTCAGCTGCAGGGACAGGACGACTGGTTGCAATCGAGGGAAAGATGAATGCGGCCAAGTACAGGGATATCCTGGACGAAAACCTTCTCCAGAGGACCTCAGACTGGGCCTGAAGGTTTACCTTCCAACAAGACAATGACCCTAAGCACACAGCTAAAATAATGAAGGAGTGGCTTCACAACAACTCCGTGACTGTTCTTGAATGGCCCAGCCAGAGCCCTGACTTAAACCCAATTGAGCATCTCTGGAGAGACCTAAAAATGGCTGTCCACCAACGTTTACCATCCAACCTGACAGAACTGGAGAGGATCTGCAAGGAGGAATGGCAGAGGATCCCCAAATCCAGGTGTGAAAAACTTGTTGCATCTTTCCCAAAAAGACTCATGGCTGTATTAGATCAAAAGGGTGCTTCTACTAAATACTGAGCAAAGGGTCTGAATACTTAGGACCATGTGATATTTCAGTTTTTCTTTTTTAATAAATATGCAAAAATTTCAACAATCCTGTGTTTTTCTGTCAATATGGGGTGCTGTGTGTACATTAATGAGGAAAAAAATGAACTTAAATGATTTTAGCAAATGGCTGCAATATAACAAAGAGTGAAAAATTTTAGGGGGTTTGAATACTTTCCATCCCCACTGTAACATGTTTGTGATGACTGTAAATAGAGGAGGAGAAAATTAGAATATCGTCTAGGTAAATAACAAACAGGTCCAGGTAATCTTGAAAGATATCATTGATAAAGTGCTGGAAGATGGCAGGGGGCATTGCAAAGTCCTGGCATCACCAGGTACTCAAAATGTCCTAATCGGGTGCGAAAAGCCGTTTTCACATCCAGGAAGTCATGGAATACCTCCGGGACTGACTGGCGGATCTCAGAGTTCAGACATAGTAATGAAGAAGAATTATTGGAAAATTCCTGAAGACAATGTTGGTGGCAATAAGGAGATGGAAAGGTAACCTCTCCAGTGGCCCAACTGATGTGAGGGTTGTGGGCCTGCAGCCAGGGCATGCCGAGAATGACAGGGAACAGAGGTGATGTGATGATGTCAAGACGTAGTAGCTCTTGGTGACGGCTGGCAATGGTAGCTGGCAGAGAGGTTGTCTCCTGTTTGACTGGTCCTGACTTGATGTCTGACCCATCAGCAAGATGAGCAAGAAGTCCTTGAGTCTTGGGTAACAAAAGAATTGAGTGTCTGGCTGCAAAAGTAGAGTCCATGAAACAACTGCATGCTCCCGAATCAACTGCGTACCTGCATGCTCTTTCCAGACAGCTGTAAAAGAACAGGATGAGCGAGGTGAGAAGAGGTATTAATTGCAGCAGGAGTTTGATTAGCAGAACTTAAGAGTGACTTACAGAGCTTAGCCGGGCAGGTTCTCACGTAGTGCCCAGGTTCCCCGTAGTACATACACAGATTGTGAAGGCGTCTCTGTTGGCGCTCCTCTCCTGTGAGAGAGGGACGGAGCATGCCCAATTGCATTGGTTCAGATGTGTCAGGAGTCGGTGCTGATTGCACTGGAGAGACTGGGTTAGAGGGACTGGGGACCCTTAGTATCATCCAGGTAGGACAGGGTTGACTAATGGTTCTTTCAGACCTGCGTTCTCACAGACGTCAGTCAATTTGTATGGCCAAGTTGATAAGTTCATCCAGGGTCTGTGGTACTCCCACCCTAGCCAGGTCATCCTTGAGAGGATTTGACTGCTGGTGTCAGCGCTCCATTGTCTGAACTCGGCAACATAGTCCTCTGTGGCTCTGCAACCTGCTGCAAAGAATGAAGCATGTTTTCTGCAGTCGCAGACAGCTGTGGATACTCATAAAGTTGTGCCATGGCATCCAGAAATGTGGTCAGGTTAGTCAGGACTGCAGCTTTTTGCTCCAGTAGTCGGTGTGCCCAGGACTGAGGTTCATCCTGAAACAGGGAGATCATGAAGCTCACTTTGGTAGTCTGTAGGGAGAAGGTGCGTGGCTGTAGGGCAAAGTAAAGCTCATAGGAATTACAGAAGGCCCTGAATTTGTGGCGATCCCCTGAGAATCTTTCAGGTGTGGGTACACGTGGCTCTGGGGGTAACATCACTACTGCAGGTGGAGCAGAGGTGCTGGCTGAGGTATGTGAAGTCCCTTGAGGTGCAGTAGGGGATGAGAGCACCTGTACGCGCTCTTCCAGGCGAGTGTAGCCTTCCTGAAGACTCTTAACAGCCTGTGTCAGGCCTGCTAGATGTAAACACAGTTCAGTTCATCCATAGGAGAGGCTCCATGTACGGGCTTAGACATGGCTGTTTGATACTGTCACATACTTGGTCATTGAGCCTGATATGCAGAGGTAGGCCTCTCTTACCTCCCTGACTCGTGGCCCCTGGTAGAGTAGACAGGAAGCACAGGAATACAGGACAGCATGAGTGCCTGGTAGGATCAACAGCTGGATGGCTGGTCTGGAGCTCCGGATGATGCTGAGACAACTGCAACAGCAGGTGGGATGCAGCAGACTGGAAGCTGAAGCAGGCAAAGCAGGGAGACAATCACAGGATGCAGGAAGATGGTCCCAGGGATTGGAAAACAGGAAGGTCAGAGAGGCTGGGTCATACACAAGCGAGCAGTGCTGGAGCAGATGCAGGAGGCTGAAGGAGAGTCACAGAACAAGCCGGGTCGGAAACAGGCAGGTACGGATAAGCCAGAGCATCAGGCAAGAGCAAGGTTGTGGACAGGCCAGGGTCATGCTGTTAACCCTGCAGAGGGACCTACACAGAGAGCTGCAGCTATCCATCTCTCAGATACATGACAGAGTGGGCTGCCTAGAGGAAAGGGCCCCCTGCGATACAGCTCTATCGTGGGTCAGACAGTCACTGTTGGTTGCTGAGGATCCAAACGATGGAGCTGAGCTCAGGACTCACACCTCCATCTTAGTCCGCAGCAGGCCACGCCCCTCAAATCACTTATTTTAAGTTGTAAATTGAAAAGCATTATTTGAGAGAAAACCAAGTAGCAAAAATGCTGTTGTGGCTGGTTTCCTATGTAAGAAATATGACAAATGCACAGGTAGTATAAGGGGTTGTTTTACTAAAAGTGGAGAGCGCAAAGTATGGTGCGGCTCTGCATAGAAACCAATCAGCTTTCATTTTTTTTTGTCAAAGCTTAATTGAGCAAGCTGAAGTGACAAGTTCTTTGGCTACCATACACAGCTGCACCAGATTTTGCACTTTTCAGTTTTAGTAAATCAATCCCTATGTCTAAGATTTTGGTGCAGATTGCAAAAAATCAGATTGCAGCATTGATTCTATCACAATTTAGATTGATTGCTCACACACTTTTTTTTTTGTACCATGCTTTTGTTGAAATGTATAATTTTCAAAAGTAAGTAAAGGGTCCTAATAAATGGGCTGATAGGAGTTTTCTTATTATATAGAGATGATATGACCTTTCTGACTTTTTTGGCTTTTCCAGCCTGAGAATTCATTGGTATGGGGTCCAAATGGGTATAGTAAATATTTTAGTAGTTTAAGGTTTATTTAGGCTGCATTCATTAGGCTACAATAAAGACCTGACAATGATTATAACTTTTCTTACTGTATGCAAAACTGAAACAAAAACTTAATCTGGAGTCAGGCTATATATTAAGCATAGTATAATATTATATTATTACTATTACTATTCTTGCAGATTCACAGAACTTTGTCAAATACCAAGAAAACTTTTTTGTTAAGTTTCCCTAGGCTGCATGCACTTGACAATATATAAACATCTTAGAATTTTTATTTCTTCCACAAAATCTTTCTTCCGAAAAGTTCTCACTGATTATTGGAGCTATATTTAAAGAAAAAAAAGTTGCACAACATTACACACGATTTCTAGCCTTTTGTTTATCTCTATTTCTATGTTTACCATGAGGACATTGCATTGAGACACTAAACATATCAAGGCAATACCTTGTTGGTAAATTGTTGGCATTTATACATTAAAACATTAACAATGTTGTCATTATTATAATATATTACAGTATAGGTATATCCTGTTATTTATTCGTTTCTTTGATGTGTTTTCATAAAATGAAATATTAATGTATTTCTTACAAGATGAACATGCAATGTTCTTCTGTTTGTACAATGCAATATGGGTAGATTGGACTTTTAGGAATCCTTACGACAACAGTGAGGTTTTTTGTTTTTGAAACCACAATTGTTGCTTTGCTGGAATCTGATTTCCCTGAATAAGTTGATTAATTCAACAAAACATGTCAGGAATCGGGCTTAAAACTGTAAAGAAAACTCAATTGCTAAATTAAATTGATTAATACGAACATAATTTCTGGAAATTTTGCATCGTTTTTTTGTTTTATGATTTTGTAAAAAAAATGCGACCAGTGAATCCAGTTACAAAGGTTTATGAACAGAGACTATTATTAAGGGGTACAAGCAGTGGGAGACAAATGCCATCAAATGTGTGCCATGAAAAGGTCAGTTCCTGGAATAAAGATTTGACACTGGTTAGAAGCAAACAATTGTGAGTTGTATTTATTAAAAACCTTTATTTTTTTTTTTTTCATTATAATTTTTATTGACAAGTGCATAAAAAGATACAAACAATAGAAGAGGTATCACATAATATTTTTTTTTTTTGCAACAAAGTTCAAGGTTACGTGAACAAAACATAGATATGGGATTATCATTACAGCAAATTGCGTTTCGTTTCCATATCTTCATGTTAGCTAAATGTTTTAAGTAGACCTTCTAAAAGACTTCAAAGGGAACAAATTTGTTCTATTAAAAGAGTAGGGAATGTATTTAGAGAGAGAAACAAATAAAGGGAAAAAAGGGGGGGGAGAAAAGAACTAGGAGAGAAAAGAGGAATCAGGGAGAGAGGGGGAAAGAAAGGTAAGAATATAAAGAGCAAGAACGTTAGAATTGTGGGAAGGAAGGGAGTAGAGAAGGGGATAGGGAGTTGGAGAGGAAGGGGGAAGGGTTTAGGGTGGGAGGAGAGGTAGGATGGAGGGGTGAGATCCACACGGCCCCCCCATGCGGCGCCACCGCCTCGGCGTGGCTCTTTCTATCTCCTGCCAAATGGTTTAGGAGCCATATGCACTATAGCGTTGAGAAGATTTAAAGTGCGACCAACATGCCCAGGTTGTCATGAATTTTTTAATTCGTTCTTGTGAGATATGAACCAGCTCCTCCATCTCCTCTATTTTAGAGACCCTCCGAAACCACTCTCCCATCGTGGGAGCGCTTGTGGATCGCCAATGTGTCGGGATGCATAATCTGGCCGCGTTCACCAAGTGCATGGCCAGAGTTTTATAGTACTCGTTTTTAGTTAGGTGGGTATGGTGCAGGAGATACTGAGCAAGAGAGTAATCTAAAGAGTATGTTGTGATGTATGGAATAAGTTCATGTACCTCTTTCCAAAATGGTTGTATGAGGTCACACTCCCACAAGATGTGGAGCATAGTACCCTTCGCTTTCCCACATCACCAACATGTATCTGGGATGGCTGGGGAGAATTTATGTAAACGTGATGGTGTCCTGTACCAGCGTGTTTGAATTTTATAGCCATTTTCCTGAATGGCAACATTAAGGGAACCCTTGTGTATGTATTCGTTAATGTGAGTCCACTCCTCCTCCGTGAGAGGTATCTGTAAGTCAGATTCCCATGCTGTGCGTGCTGGGTCTGAGGTGCAGGGAGTGTCATCTATAAGTGCATTGTACATATAGGAGATTAGATGTCTCTGTGGGGGAGCACGGGTGCATAGTTCTTCAAAAAGGGTTAGTTGTCTCGTCCAGGTCGTTGTCGTTGCCTGGGTTGAGAGAAAGTGTTGGATCTGTCGGTATGTCCAAAAAGGAAAGGAATTATGAGGGGACGAGTCCACCAAGTTCTTGTATAACCAGGGGGTTCCACTGACAAAGAACTGGAATACCAGAACTTTGTCGTGTGGCCATGTTTGGTTAAGAAAAGATGAGAGACCTGGTGTAAAGCCAGGATTCCCTCTCAGTGGGGTTAATGGGCCTGTGACGGAAGAGACTGATGAGGTTTTAATTGCTCGTCTAAAAGCTCCTAGCAATGTAGAGATAAGAGGATGCACCATTATCTTCGGTTGCCAATGTCCAGGAGGCAACCATGGAAGGGACTCGAGGGGAAGGTTAGAAAAAGATTTCTCCAAGGTCACCCACACCTTTCCCGATTCATGGATATTCCAGTCCACAAGCCGCGAAAGGTGGCTCGCCAGGAAATATTTATAAAGGTCCGGTAACCCGATACCTGCTTTAAGTTTTGAAGTGTAAGACGAGTGAACTTAATACGAGGAGGGGAGCCCTTCCATAGAAACATTGTGCATGCCTTTCTGTAAGCAGCAAAAAAAGATGCCGGTAGGCTTATTGGGAGACATTGAATGATGTATAGAAATCGTGGTAAAGTTATCATTTTTAGGAGAGCCGAGCGGCCAAACCATGAAACATTGAGGTTTCCCCATTCTTTTAAGTCGTGTTGGGCTTTTTTCAGGACAGTACTGTCGTTTGCGCAATATATGTTGGCTAATTTAGTTGTGATTTGGATGCCTAGGTAGGTTATTGCCTGTTGGTTCCACTGGAAAGGGAAAAAGGTCTGGCATTGCTCCACTGCCTGTGTTGTGAGGGTAATGTGTAAGGCTTAGGATTTTGCGTAGTTGATCTTTAGGTGTGACAGCGTCCCAAAGTGTTCTATGTCTTTTAGTAAATTAGGTATAGAAGTGATTGGGGAGGTTAGGGAGAGCAGAATATCGTCTGCGAAAGCAGCGACTTTATACTCCCTTCCTTGTACTATAAGACCTTTAATGTCAGAAGTATCTCTTAATCTGTTAAGGAGAGGTTCTAATGTAAGAACAAATATCAGAGGTGATAAAGGGCAGCCCTGGCGAGTACCATTGCTTATAGGGAAGGCGTCCGACAGGTGACCGTTGACTCTTACAGCTGCACTCGGAGAAGAGTACAGCGCTGAGATATGGGCTAACATGCGCGGGTGAAGACCAATCATCCTGAGCACCTCATGCATGTAGTCCCAGGCCACCCTGTCGAATGCCTTTTCAGCATCTAGAGATAGCAAAAAGCTCTGTGTTTTTGTGGTGTTGAGCCAATGATGAAGATTTAGTGCCCTGATGGTGTTGTCCCTGGCCTCCCGACCGGGGACAAAACCAACCTGATCCAAGGAGATAAGACTCAGTAGGAGCGGGGACATCCTATTGGCTAAAATTTTTGCATAGAGCTTAATGTCCACGTTGAGGAGAGAAATAGGTCTGTAATTCTGTACCTATGTGATATCTTTGCCCTCTTTAGGAATAACGGTGACGTGGGCCTCTAACATATGGCCGACTGACATTGTGGGATTGGCTAAAGAATTGAAAGTGGCTAACATCTTTGGATCTAGAGTCTGGGAAAAACATTTATAATATTGTAGTGTGAACCCGTCTGGGCCCGGGCTCTTCCCTGTTTTCATCTGCTGCAAAGCCACTTGCAATTCCTCTATTGAAAAGGGTTGTTCTAAGTCCTCAGCTTGTTCCTGTGCGATTGGTTTAGGACTATATTGAGTCAAAAAGCTCTTGATGGCTTCCAACCTCAGTCCTGCCTGTTCAAGGTTCTGGGTGGCAGATTTTAAATTATATAGATTTTTATAGTAGTGTTCAAAAGATTGTGCGATATCTTAGTTTCTAGAAAGTAATGTGCCCTGTTGAGTCCTAATGTGATTTATAGCATTAGAGGTTTTGGAGGCACGTACTGCCCGGGCAAGGAGCTTTCCGCATTTATTACCCTGATCATAAAAAACTCTCTGATGAAGCACATAGCAACGCCTTGTGCGTTTTCTTAGTTCTTCTAGTAGCAGTGAATGGTAATGTAATAACTCCTGAAGTGTCTGCTGTGAGTGGGATTGTTTGTGTGAGGCCTCCAAACGTTTGATACTGGTAATCAGATTTTCAATAGTGATCTGATGGTTCCGTTTTACTTTTGCCGCCTGGGCCATCAGTTCCCCCGGATAACACACTTTTTTGCTTCCCACAAAATAGTGGGAGATATGTCCGGGGTGGAGTTCTCTTTGAAGTATGTTTTGATGCGTGATTCTAGGCGTGAGGTGAACTCATCATCTTTTAACAGGGCGGGATTGAGTCTCCAAAGTTTTGTTTTTGCATTTGAGTCCAGGAAAGTCAGGGAGACTGAGATGGGGTGATGATTAGATAGGTACATGGGGTCAATTGTGGCGTGTGTAAGGAAGGTCAGGTCAGGCTGAGAGAGGAAGAAATAGTCTAATTTTGAGTACTTTTGGAAGGGAGCAGAGTAGACGGTATAATCCTTAACGTAGGGAAATAATGTGCGCCACGTATCATGCAATGCCAGATCTTGGAGCTGTAATTTAATTTGTCGAGGGGCTCGGTAAGGTATCGCAGAGGTGCCTGTTGAGGTATCAATGTCTGGGTTGAGGGGCACATTGAAGTCTCCCCCATAAGTACCACCCCTTCCTTGAAGGAAAGTATGAGATCACCAATTTTCCTTAAAAAGGAGACCTGGTGTTCGTTTGTGGCATAAATATTCGCCAGCGTAATTGGCCTGGCATCATAGGAGCCTTTGATAAAAACAAATCTACCCTCGGTGTCGATTAAGGAGTCTGAAAGTTTGAAGGGGGCTCGTTTAGACACGAGTATGAAGGTCCCTTTGGTCTTTGCGGTGGGATTCGTGGAGTGGATAGCTGTCTGATATATGTGGTTAGTAAGTTTTGGGATGGAGTTTGAGCGAAAGTGGGTCTCCTGGAGAAAAATAAATTGAGCCTTCTGCTTGGTGAGCGCGGACAAGACCTGCGAACGCTTTTCAGGCACATTAAGGCCTTTAGCGTTAAGTGAGACACATTTCAGTGAGGGGGAAGTATAAGATGTAATTTTTTCCCCCTCCGGCTTTATATGAGAGGAGTTGGAAGTGAGGCTAAGAACAAGAATCTTTTATTTATCTCGCTTGGATAGTATACGTCCACGCCGAGGCGGCCGAGCCAGGAGGGGCAGGGGGTCAGTGGGGTAAAGCGTGTGAAGAATCAGAGATGAAGTGGGAAGGGACCCGTAGAAAGAAAGTAAGAGAAGGAGAGGGTGGGGTTTGTGGATAAGAGCAAGTATAGGAAGGAAAAAGTACCAGAGGTGGGAATGGGAATACTAGTCAACCTATAAGAAAGTAAGCTGGGTGGTCAGGAGGCTAAACAATAGAACTGCTGCGGGGGGTCGATGAGAATGTCTAGGATCCTGCTCTACTGCCGCAGGGAGGATTGAGGGGGGGACAGTAGCTCAATGGGGATTAGTGCAAGTACAGAGATGGGAAGGCTATCTTATGAAAACAGCCAACCTAATAGATTGTATCCTGAGTACGCACCCGTAAGTGTCACACACACAAGAGGCAAAAAAAAACAACTTAACATACATAGTTCACGTGACTTATAGTCTTATTTGTAGGTCTTCCAGACCTATTAATGTGATAACCTGAAAACGTTGCGACCTTAATGTCAATAAGAGCCCTGAGCCCTGAGAGGGCTTGTCTCAGCTAGGAAAGGTTTATTCCTATCGAACATAGGACAGGCCCTAAAGCTTTCCCCTGAGGGTGCTCGGAAACAAGCAGTCAAAAAGAATCTACATAAGGGTCAGTAAGGTGTGTCATCTCCTCTCTATTGTGTTCCAAATAGAAAACCATCTGATTGATATTTAACGTACACCCATATAGGGCGGTAATGAAAAACAACAACAGGGACCTGTGAGCCCCCAAGGCATTCTGTCCAGGATCCTGTGTATGACCAGGGAGGGAATAAATTTTATCGCAGAGTAGTGTTCCTTGGAAACCTCAGAGCTTTAGTGGTGGCTGCATTAAACTCCATAAAGGAGTCGACCGCTGCCGCAGGGGAGCAAGGATCCGTATACATCTGCCTTGGTGACTCTCAGGGATCATGCAAATAGATGCACAGCAGGTATAAGTGTATGGTTTGTGCATAGGCTAATAATCAGGGGGTGGGGGAGGAGAGGGGAGATAGGAAGGGTAGAGGAGGGGGGAAGGGGGGGAGGGGGATGGGAAAGGAAGGGGGAAGAGGAGGGAGGGGAGGGAGGGGTGGGGGGAGGGCAGGAGGGAAGGGGAGAGGGCAGGAGGGAAGGAGAGAGGGCGAAAGGGAAGGGAAGTGGGTGTATGGGATGCAAATAAGTAATATAAGCAACATTAGCAGCACGAACATGTCTTCCTTCAGTCGGCTGAAGGGTGGTTAGAGACCCATAATATGAGGGAGTATCACCACAGGTATAAGTTGACGACCAGATTCTTGCATTGGTAATGTGGGGTTCAGGGCTAAAAGCACGACCAAAAAGGTTTCATGGTGCAAGGTAATGCTCCGGTGTCAGGGTGAAGTCTGGGAGTAGATCAAACTTTACTCACGGCAACAACAGACGTTCCTTCAGGGTGGGCTGCTTCGGCAAGTTGGTTGAGAGCTTCTTGCCATGTAAGGTGAGTCACGTAGGTCGGAACAGGTAGACTACGAGAAGTAACAGAAACAAGAACTTTGTATGTGTACACTCACGGGTAGGTAGGGGCAAGATGTCCATAGACATCTCAGGCCTCCTGATGTGGCCTGCACGGGGTGACAGGCAGACCCGAGGCATGGTGATCCTGATCACGGCGAGAGGTATGGGCTCCTGGCGAAGAGGGGCCTGATCCCCGGCATCTGGAGCGGTGTCTCTGCGCTTTGGGTGAGGGGTTATGAGATACCGGTCGCCATGGCTCTGATGGGAAGTGGAACACACACCAGTCCGGAAGTTCCGTAAATCAAGTTGCTCACAGAAGGCTGGTAAGTCCTCTGGCGATCTTAGAAGAGCGGTGCGGCCTCTAACGTTGGCAGAAAGGCAGAACGGGAACTTCCATCTATACTGGATGTTCCACGTTCTGAGTTGATCCAGCAGGGGGGGTAAGGCTCGCCTGTTCTGCAGAGTAGTTGGAGAAAGATCTTGAAAAAGCTTGATCTCAGCTCCGTTGTGCTGTATACAGCCTCTTTCTCTAGCTTTTCTTAAGATTTCTTCCTTGAGTGGAAAGTTCACTACACAACATATAACATGCCTCGGGGGTTTGTTGTCTCGGGGTGGCGGCCTGAGGGCTTGATGCAGTCTCTCCATCTCAATAGGAGAGTCTGCTGGCCTGTCTAGAAGATCATTAAAAATGGCGCATATAACTTGAGGCAGGGAACCGGCTTCTAGTCCTTCAGGTACCCCCCTAACTCGAACATTATGCCTTCGACCTTGATTATCAAGGTCTTCGACCTGACGATGGAAGTCGTACAGGTATGAGAGTTGGGCATCATAGGTGTGCTGGACTTGCCTGATAGCAGCTGTATGGAGCTGTGTGGTTTGTTCCACATCCGTTAGGCAAGTCGCCACTGCCTGAATGTCCATCTTGAGATCTAAAATTGCAGCTTTCAGTGTGCCGGTAATGTTGCTAGTGATGTCGGAGGCCACATGTTGCAGGTCCGACAGGCTCACCGCTGAGCTGGAGCGATGTACCTAGGCGTCTGTCCCCTCTGACTGGGAATTGGAGCCATGGCTTGGAGAGTAAGACCCAGAGGCCTGAGGCGTCTGTGAGGCCTCATGGTCGCCAGACCGGAGTGAGCGGAATTTCTCCGGGATATTGCGACTGAGTTGCGTTCCCGTCTCCGGTGTCTGGGATGCTGAGGCGCTTCTGTTAGACTTCCCCATCGGGATAAGGAGCGGTGGTTCCCCATAAAAAAGCGGATTACAGTCCTCGGCTAGCAGGAGCTCTGTGTTTAAGCGGCCATTCCGGGATCCAGCCAAACCACGCCCCCCAGAACCTTTATTTTTAATTTTTCAAAATGCACATAGTTATCAAAACACAGTAGAAAATTGTGTTCATATTGATCCTATTGTCTGTGTATGACAATGCATATATTCCTTCTCTGTAACCCCAAGTCCTTCCACAAAAATGGGATTGGGGATTTACCAATTTCACCTATCCCATCTTATATGTAAAATCTGGTGCTGTGAGTTTTCTATACTATCCTAAAAGGAAATCTTTCCCGGATATAAAACAGAAACTACCATTGTTGACCTCCTTATAATTGTAGTTTCCAGGCTCCCTTTAGCCTCAATAATTTGAATCACTAATCCAGAACAATTATGAATCTGGTTTAGTCAGAGGAAAGCCAAAACTTTCGAATGCCAGACAGGATATAGGTCGGGGACTCTGGACTTTCAAAGCCATTGGATCAAAATAACAGTCAGTTTTTCAATATAGGTTTCCTCTAAAGGAATCCAATGAATTGTGGTAATGGAAACACACTTTTGTGTTCTATAAAGGAATGCAGTACAGATCAGATGGTATCAGCATTGATTGACATTCCATGTAGAACAGGTTTATTAACCACTTCAGTCCAGGAAGGATTTACCCCCTTAATGACCAGGCCATTTTTTGCAATACAGCACTGCATTGCTTTAACTGACAATTGCGCGGTCGTGCGATGTTGTACCCAAACAAAATTTAAGTACTTTTTTTCCCACAAATAGAGCTTTCTTTTGGGGGTATTTGATCACCTCTGTGGTTTTTATTTTTTGCGCTATAAACAAAAAATCCAACAAATTAAAAAAAAAAAAATTTTACTTTCTGCTATAATACATATCCCAAAAAAAATATAAAAAAAAATGTATTCATCAGTTTAGGCCAATCTGTATTCTGTTACATTATTTTGGTTAAAAAAAAAATCACAAAAGTTATAGCGTGTACAAAATAGGGGATAAAATGCTTTTACTGGTAATGGCGGTGATCTGCAATTTTTAGCAGGACTGCATGAAAGTTTCACATGAAAAGTGGGGTTTTATCTTGGGGTATTATCTTGTGATTTTTATTTATTTTTGAGGTATATTGCTTTTATTGCATGTTAATATAGCCTTTTTAAGAGTAAATACTTTTCGATTTTTGCTACAATGCTTCCCTTTAAAAAGTGATCTTTGTTTCAAGGGTGGTAGTATGGGGTTTTTAGTTTATTTTGGGTTTGTATTCATGTTCATAGGGTGTATGTTAAGTTTGGGGTGATGAAAGCACAGCATTCACTGTTACTGATCATCTGTTATTAGAACTGCCATTTGTTTGTAGCATGTTTGAAAGGAGAAAAAAAGTGTAAGAACAGTGTGCTCACATAATTTCACTCACATTCACCACACATCCCTATCCCCAGAGATAAAATAAAAGTTAAGCATTTGCCAGTGACCCCTGATATACCTGATTAAAACTGTCCTCAATCAGGGATAATAGTGCTCACTGGCAAATGCCTACCTTTTAGGCATGGCCAAATTTACATTGCTTTATCCTCTGTAGTATCCAAGTTCTTGTAGCTGGGCACTTTGTCTCTTTTTAAATTTGGAGCTAACCTTGCTATTTGTGACTATTGATATGACTAATTTCTGATTGGGACTCTAAAACAAAAGTTAATACTGCAACTGCAGGAACAGATTCACAGGACTCAATCACTGTGTTTTAAAATGTCCGTTCAGTGTCAAAATTTATTATTACATGTCATTTTATACATAGATAAGAAAGGGGTGGTGTGAGATGTTATTAAAAACTAACAAATATAAATATGTTATTAAAAGCTAACAAAGAGAAATATATTATTAAAAGCTAGTGAATAGAACAACTGCAAAGATAAAACATTGAGAAGGGAGGGGGAGTAGAGAGCATTTAGTAGGAGATGTGACTGTGTGTTAAGTGAAGGTTACAGAACACATTTCAACAGTGAGAACAAAATGGAGTCTCTTGTGCTTAAATGAACAGTACAGTGAATGTCCATGTCACTGTCATTTCTCTCCTTTTGTTTGACACAATTCTTCTCTGCGTTACATTCAGCCGATTGCTGGTAACTCCTGTTACATTGGCGCAGAGAGACAGCGCCCTGTTCAGCTCTCTCCTAGCTTTCTCACAATAATGGGTTCATTAGGGCTGGTGGTACATTTGTTTGTATAGTGGGTAGTCACACAAAGGCATAGCCTGATGAGGAAGTAAATAACAAATATGAGAAATAGAAACATCACAATGTAAGCGCCTAGTTTCTGTAACCATGTTGCTATGCCATATAAAAAGTCACCAAAACCTCCTAAACCCTGAAAGGGGTTCCATCCATCTTTAGCAATGCCCTTTAATAATGTCCTCATTATCAGAAATGTATATACAACAGTCAGTGTGAAATACATTACACATCCCACCTTGAGCTGCAGTGAGATAATTTAGTGTAAATCTATGCTCTAATACTACTTTTTTAAGCTGAGCCATTTCTTCATTTAATAAACCTATATCAGTGGTAGTAAGGTTAATAATCTCATCTACAATTCTAGTGTAATTATTTATTCTTTTCATTGCTTCAATTCCCCATTCTGTCCAGGAAGGAAACCATGTCCATGTCATGTCACCTTCAGTGAACAGCTCTCTTTTGAACACTAAAGGGTATTCTGGACTTTGATCTGGTCTCACTGTATCTTTGCGAACAGCCAAATCAGGTGCTTACTTCCCAATATAACCGGTACCTGTAACATTAGTAGGAAGCCAAGCGTAAGCTTTATTTCCTCATATATTATATAACCCTCTACGTATGGATGGTATGCCTGCTCCTAAAAAACTGGAAGCAATAACATGGAATCTCAGGTAACCGATATTTTCACATATTGGGAACTGTGAGCAATTTGTACTATAAAGGGTTCTATTTAGTTCTGGATCTGCAATATAATAATATTGACCATAGTTTCCTCCATAAACTGTAATTTTTGCTCCAGTGCAATCTGAATTGCCCAACCGTGTACATTTAGTGTTAAACGGGCATGTAATGTTTAAACAAATCTGTGGAGTGTTTATCTGTTTTGAAACCATCAAAGTTACTGATCTGTGCTCATTAACTGTGGAGACGATGTATGAGCCATTTATTCTGGTCCTGTTTAGATCAGTGAATTTGAGAGGCATTGCTATCATGGGTATTGTTCCTGTTTGGGGATGTAAGTGAGAACACACCCAGCAGTTACAGTAGGTGACCATGATATTGTGTCAATCTCACTGCATTTCTCGGCGAGATTTGACACCTGCGAGCCCCGTCGCAGGAGCCAGCGCCGAGATGGCTCACTCATCGGGAAAGGAAAACTTTGTTTTCCTTTTGCGATGAATGACAGGCAGTGTTGACAGCTGTCTGGTATGAATCCTGTGGGGGAATGCTGCGCCAAATTTTAAATGAAAAAAACGGCGTGGGTCCCCCCCCAAGGGCATACCAGGCCCTTAGGTCTGGTATGAATTGTAAGGGGAACCCCCTACGCTGAAAAATCGGCGTGGGGGTCCCCACAAAATCCATACCAGACCCTTATCCGAGCACGCAGCCCAGCTGGTCAGGAAAGGGGGTGGGGACAAGCGAGCGCCCCCCCCACTCCTGAGCCATACCAGGCAGCATGCCCTCAACATGGGGGGTGGGTGCCTTGGGGGAATGTTGAGGGCATGCGGCCTGGTACGGCTCAGGAGGGGGGGCTCTCGCTTGTCCCCACCCCCTTTCCTGACCGGCCGGGCTGCATGCTCGGATCTCACAATCTCACGGTCAGGTACTGTACTAGCGTTGCTATGGGTTGCATACAATTTTAACATTTGGATGAAAGGGTTATTTTTCCATGTCTCAGTTCTCACAAACAACAAAAATAAAAGAAACATCATCATAATTTTTTCAAAGGATATCACTTCAGGATTTTCTTGCAGTGACTGGCGTGAATCCAGGTGGGCTTTCCTTCCAACTTGACAGCGGAACCGGTTGTCAAAAGCACCAAATGTGGTCCATCAAATTTTGGTTCTAGTGGCTTTCTGACATGTCGCTTGACCACTACCCAGTCACCTGGTTGGATTCTGTGAATACCTGAAACAGAATCTGGGTCGGGATAGATTTATAAACACCTTCATGTATTTTATACAATGTTCTTTGCAAAATCTGAACATATTCTAACAGACTAGAGTGAGAAGCCTGCAACTGTTGGGGAAAATATAGCCCTGTTTTGGGTGGCCCTCCAAATAAAATCTCATAGGGGGACAGCCCATGTGGTTGTTTAGGGGTAGTTCGTACAGAATATAGGGCTAATGGCAAAGCTTACACCCATCCTTTTCCTGTATCTGCTGGAGGCAGGTATTCCTCTTAGTAAAGTGCAGGGTATCTGTCTCAATTATATTGTTAATGGCTCTCAAATCATGCACCATGCGGTATGTCACCTGCCCACCCTTCTTGTCTGGCTTCTTTGCAATTGGGAACAGGGGTGTATTGACTTGGGACTTAATTGGTACAACAACCCGTGCTGCTTTCAGTTGAGTGATTTGATCCTTTATCCCCTCAGTCTGAGCAATACTCAGTGGGTACTGTTTAATCTGTGGGAGATGGGCTCCTGGTTAAAATTTTTATCATGACTGGGGTGCAATCCAGCAGACCTACATCATATTTGCTAGTGGCCCATAATTCAGCGGGAATCGCTTTCAGTTCTGGTAGAAATGGCGGAGTGGAGTCTTGGATTAAAAATACTCCACAGGCAGAATTTAAAACTTCCCCTGACAGACTACTGACCACTTGGACTCCTGTAGGAGTGTAGTCTATGTTTGCTAAAATTTGGTTCAAAAAGGCAGCTCCCAAAAGATTGGTAGGAACTGTGTCTGAAACTAACACTTTAGTGACAATTTCTGTTTGCTGTCCTAGCCTGGGTTTAAGTGGCTTGGACTCAACCAAATCAGTAGAGGTCCCGGTTAGGCCAACACCAGAGATAACATTTGTAGATAATAATCCTGGAGGTAAGTCCTCTATATTAAAAACATTTCGGCTTGCACCAGTATCGATTAAACAGGTTAATTCTGTTTCTCCTCCAGGATAGGGGAGTTCTTGTAAAAATACTTTTACTCTGGCCTCTGGACAATTGTCTCCCCTATTTAACATGATTGATACTGGCATGCCATTTTCCTATGCCTGATCCACTGCTTTTGGCACAGAACTGGGATCAGCATGAGGTGCCTCTTTTCCAGTCTACGGTCAGGAAGATGGCAGAATTTGGCTATGTGTCCTTCCCCATCACAATAGCAAGGGTGAGTCGGTTTACAATTAGGCATATAGTTGTGCCACATCCAGTGTTTACAAGAAATGAAACAAAATCCCCAGGTGGATGTACCCAGGAAACACTAGTCCGTTATATTTATTCTGATTTGTATGACAACACTGGAATGTTTATTCTCAACATGTTTTTTTATTAAATGTGTATTTTTCATATTTCAATAAATACTTTTCATATTAGAATATACCTTTTTACCATCTTGTGCCTTAAAAGTCCGCCACCTGGGGATTTTGTTTCATTTCCCCAGCACAATTGTAGCATATAATTGGTCCTCGATTGCCATGATTTCTGAAATTGCCTTTGCCTCTTCCTCTTCCTCTCTGCTTCCCCATGTACATAACCTTGGGTTTGCTGTCTTTTTGGTTAATCCCATTTTCTATGGATAACAGGATAGGCAGGACGTCTCAAATAGATATATTGCCTGCCTCAGGCCTTGCTGTGAACAACTTTTCTTTCAACCGGGGTATTAAACCATCAAGAAACCTTTGTTTCATCAGTTGTGTAGATGGACTTGCAGTTTCTCCTGCCTTCTCTTCCTCTATTTTAATGTCTGCTTCCTCAGCCATATCACTTAACCGCCTCAATAAGCCCCTGCTGCTTCCTCTATCCCTTGCTTAGCATTCATAAATTCAGCATGTCTGGTTTGTCCATATATTTGGGGCAATTTTTCCTTCAATTTCTCACAAACCTCCCGTCCACTAACCATCTTACCTAGATTTTTGACGTCTACACCACATTCTTTAAGTATATAGCCAGACATGTTGCTTCCCACTGCTTTAATAAGAAGCTGATGAATGTCAGTAGCAGAAGCCTCATATGCTTCCTGTGCAGCGCTAAGTTTGTTTGCAAACCCAATTGGATTCTTTCTAGGATCTCCCAATCCCTCTAATATGGCTCTCAAATCTTGGGGACTAAAAGGTACATGCCATTTAATTTGAAACTTACTGTCAACAGCATTACCTTCAAAAACGAATTGGGTTCTGACAGGATAAACTGTAACAAATTGCTCTGTGCCAGGGGCAGAAGAGGTGGCATCTCCCTTCCTTCTCTCTTCATCTTGCTGCCACAATTTGGAAATTATGGTTTGCTCTGGAAGTTCAGATTCTATCTCTCTTTCTCTGGCCAAAGCCTTAAGTTCAGAGAGTTCTAGTTTTGCATACGTGCCTTTTGATTTATGCCAATCATCTGTTCCTAGGATATGAGCCAAAACCCTCTTTGTAGGTTGATATGGAGCTGTTAAACCTCTGCTCTCTACTATATTGCATAGCTCATCTTTTGTGTGTTCCATGTAATCTAATTCTTTTGCTTTTGTGCGTGGACCCCTTAAAGCCAAACTGGCAGCCACATAAGGTGGGGGGTCCTCCTCTACAGAGTCTTCTGGCCAAACGTAGTAAATTTGGGCAGTACTTTTATTAAACATCTCCGTCAAGCCAGTTTTATTTGCTTCTTTAGCTTCTGTCTCCCATGTGCAAGCTATTCTCCACGTTCCTTCACTGCACAGTAGTGGGCCATAATCGTGCAGAAAAGTTTGCCATACTTTTAAATCAAAAGTCCCTTCAGATTTTAAAGGTTTAACTGTTCCCTTTGTCCATTCTACCCATTTATCTAGGGGCTCTCACCCTTCATTCCCTTCATTAATTTAATGCCCATAATGAATGGCCAGTCTTCTCTACTTGTGCCTATATCCTCTTGCCTATATCCTCTTGCCTCTAAAACAAATAGTACAGCAAATCTGCAGATTTACAAGAATAGTCTCCACTTATCTACGTGGATAGAAGGGGTTTATGACAATAGACAAAACACTCATTAAGAGACCCTCCTCATCTCTTCTCTTCTCTGTGAGTTTTATCTGATCCTACCATGCTCCTCTGACCCAGGTCGCCCACAAGGAGTCAACGCGGGGAACTGCAGAGGATTTTCCCTATCCACACACAGTCCAACCCGTGAAGGGGGACACAAACACATTCTCACACACACACACATTACCCAAACAGAAAGGTCCGAGAGTGGTCTGGTTTCCTTGAGAACCGACAGATAGGATACATAGGAAAGGCAGAAATATAGCAAGCTTAAGGGCAGCTTACCTAGCCGGCATTTGAGGTCTGCATTTCCCAATGATCCTGATCGTTGGAAACTCTGCCAAACTCCTGGCTGGCTCGCCAAGCTGATATGACTAATTTCTGATTGGGACTCTAATGCCCCGAACACACGGTCGGTCTTTGTTCGGACATTCCGACAACAAAATCCTAGGATTTTTTCAGACGGATGTTGGCTCAAACTTTTCTTGCATACACACGGTCACACAAAGTTGTCGGAAAATCCGATCGTTCTGAACGCGGTAACGTAAAACACGTACGTCAGGACTATAAACGGGGCAGTGGCCAATAGCTTTCATCTCTTTATTTATTCTGAGTATGCGTGGCACTTTGTCCATCGGATTTGTGTACACACAATCGGAATTTCCGACAACGGATTTTGTTGTCGGAAAATTTTATAGCCTGCTCTCAAACTTTGTGTGTCGGAAAATCCGATGGAAAATGTGTGATGGAGCCCACACACGGTCGGAATTTCCGACAACAAGGTCCTATCACACATTTTCCGTCGGAAAATCCGACCGTGTGTACGGGGCATAAAACAAAAGTTAAGCAGCTGGTGAGTGAAAATGTAGCGGCTAGTGTAGGCTGTGTAAAACAGCTACCTGGTCTAAAAAATATATATTATTAATAGGTGAAAAAACATGTGAATAAACATAAAGGGAATCCAGACATGTGAGTCTTAATTAGGTGATGGAACACAAGTGAATCAAAAAGATTAGGAGTGCATCTCAAAAAAGAGAAATAATAATGGTGACAACAAAAAGTCCGTCAAATGATGGACAACTTCATGTGAACAATCAAGGACAGCAAATGTGGATGGAGCGAGCTCAGGTATCTTCAGAAGGCGATATCCATCCAATACAATCACCACAGATGGAACAACCCTTGGGCCAATGAGGGCCGGATGAGTGGGATGGATGAATTCATGATGGAGAATATGTGAAAAGAAGAGGGCTCCAGATGGTGCAGATCAAAAGCAATTCGGGTTTTTATTTTCATAAAAACAGCATACAGCAGCTTAAAAGTGTGATCACAATAAAAAAACAAGGCAATGTGGGGAGCTATTGCTTCTTAGCCTACACTAGCGCTACATTTTCACTCACCTCGTGTTTATAAATTTTAGTCTTATTTGTATATAGCGGTGTGTGAGGTGTTATTAAAAACTAACAAATAGAAATATGTTATTAAAAGCTAACAAATAAAAATATATTATTAAAAGCTAGCAAATAGAACAATTGCAAAAATAAAACATTGAGAAGGGAGGGGGGAGTAGAGAGCGTTTAGTAGGAGATGTGACTGTGTGTTAGGTGAAGGTTACAGAACATATTTCAACAGTGAGAACAAAATGGAGTCTCTTGTACTTAAATGAATAGTACAGTGAATGTCCATGTCACTATCCTGCTGCAGGCCAATTAAGCACTGCTGTCATCTGCAGCCTCTTAATTCTTAAAGCCTAAGTTTAGCTAAAAAAAAAATTCAGCACAAGGACCATTACTTACCTTGAGCAAGATGTGTCCCTTGTGGTGCTTTGTCCTCCTATTAATCATCCACCCATCCACTGTTCATAGATCCTGTTTTATTCACAGTCCCTTAGTTCTATTTACCCCCACAGCATTGGAAGCTTATGGTGGCACAGATAGGGGATCACTGGAGAAGGAATATTGCAGTAAAAGAGGGACACTGAAGCACAAGGGACACATCTTGCTGCAGGTAAGTAATGTCCCTTGTGCTAATTTATTATATTTTTGCTTTAGGTAAACTTTACCTTTAATTGGGATGTGATATAAATTGGCCATTGGCAAAACAATATTGCAACAGCGAGAACACTGGCAGCTTAGGTGAACTATGGGCCAATTTCTAGCTGCCAGTCAAAATAGGCCTATTCCCGATTGATTTCTAAAGCATAAAAAAAAAACTTTTTTAACAAATTAATCAGATTGGGGTGTTGCTGCCATATGTACTCTTAGCTAATTGTAAAAGGAAAAAAAATCAATTCCATAGCCAAATATACTGCCAGTGTACACTGTGGCTATAGAGCTTAAATGGTTCCCGTCTGGCCTGTGGCAAGATGACTCCGGCGGGAACCTCTCGTTGATCTCGGTGGATTTCATATAGTGTCCTCCCAGATTGCGCCCCACATGTGGCAATCTGTCACTGTCGCTGCCGGTACTATGTGATCGTTGTAACCAATCACAGCAGGTCATATGACAGTTGTAAGCAGTTGATTGCTTCCTTTTAAGCCGTCCATTGTATATACTTGTGTTGCTATCTGTGATTGGTCAGTGTGATTGCATGATACAGTATACATGACTAATCAAAACAAAACAAATTGAATGAATCTATTTCATTCAGTAAAATGCTTGCATAAAGCAATGAAATCCATTGTTATATGCAAACAAGATGTGTAAAAAAAAATAAAAACAATACTGATCACTTTCCCATAGTAGTATAATGTTACCATGGTAACAATATATTGCTTTGGTCAAAGTTTTTTTTTTTTTTTTTTAATCATAGAAATTTTTTTTTTTTTGTACTGTACTGTACTTTTGTGTCCCTGATCACTGCCACACCTGTTATATGATGATGCTGTACTGCAATGGTGACAGTATGTAGAAAAAAAAAATTCATAATCTTCCAAAAATTTTATGACAAAAAATGACTAGTCAAAAAATTTGTCATGCCTCTTACTAAATACCTTGGACTGTCTACTTTCCAAAAAAGGGGTCATTTGGGGGATATCTGTACTGTCTTGCCATTTTTGGGCCTCAAGAACTGGATTGATCATTTTTCAGATATATACCGAAGTTTGTGGACTTATGATTTGGGTTATTTTCACCAAAGAAATGTTGCAGAACACATTCTGGCCTAAATTCATGAAGAAAGATTATTTATTTGCAAAATGTTATAACAGAAACAAAGAAAAAAAATATTTTTTTTTTTTCAAAATTTGTTTTTTTATTTCTATTTATTTAGCAAAACAAAACAGTGGTGATTAAATACCACCAAAAGAAAGCTCTATTTGTGTGAACAAAATGATACAAATTTTGTTTGGTTACAGTGTTGCATGACTGCACAATTGTCATTGTCATTCAAAGTGTAACAGTGTTGAAAGCTGAAACTTGGCCTGGGCAGGAAGGGGGTAAAAGTGCATGGTATCTCCAAAGCATGTTATTTGAAAAAAATGTGTATTTTCAATGTTGCAACATGTTTTTTTTTTTTGCATTGGTACATGTCCCTTATGGCAATATCTAGCTTTCCATGCCTCTTTGACGGTAGTTTGCCTCTTAGCCCTAAAAAGGCCCAGGATGAATTTTATGAAGAAATTACTGAACCTAGACAAACCTAGACAAATTCACCCATCCCTAGTCAAAATAGACAGAGGAAAACTTGAAATAAACTCTAGAGCTTCCCTGCTGGCTGAACAACTAAACAACATTCATATGAAACATTTAATATTTTTTTGAGTTGAAAAAAATACAATTATATTGTGATTAACTTCAAAAACAAATGGCTGCCAAATTTATGAAACGAAAACTACTTCCCATTTTGTCAACTTCTAGGACCTGTTCATACCATCCTATAAGGGAACTCCTCACAAACCAGGGTCATCCAGAAGATTTAATAGGTCTAAAATTTAGCATTTAAGAAATATAACTTTTTTTTATACAGCTGGTAATATTTAGAAAATGTAATTTAGAGACTGTTGAGCATGTTTATCTTTATCCAGGCGAAGTTAAATGTGCACGGAGGAAAATATTTAGTGAAGATTCTCCTTGCTTCTTGATGCTGAGTATGCAGAATGAAGCCTGCTGTTAGTTTAATTCTGGAATGCCCTTCATTTACCTCATTTCAGGAAGCAGCAATTAAAGCTAAATGTCATTTAGACATTTGTGTGTGAGCTTTGTGAGTCAAGAAAACAAATATGTACAGTGTTAACAAGAAATGAAAGTGTTATACACATGGTTCATGGAGTAAAAAATGTTTGAAATGTCATTAAAGATTACTTTGCTGCTCAGTGGGGATTCTGAATGCCAGAATTCAATATTTGCTGTACATTTGTAGAGCTATAAAAAAAAAAAAAAACGATTGCATTCAACTTGTCCCATCCTCAGTCTGGGCTACAAGCACTACAACAGAGAGCTCATGATTCAATTTTAATCACCACTATCAGTTGCTATAGCTGAAATAGGGAAGCAAAGTGACAGTACTTCAGCTAGACCAAATAGAATATTCATATCTCAAATGTTCGTGGAGAAAGTTTGAAGCATGTGAGTGCTGTAGCAACTACCATCTGTAAAATGGTATCAACAAGTCATTCAAGTCAAAACATATATAGCCAGCATACCAATGCGTCTTTAAGATAGTATCCAAAAATGTATTAAGGTGATTATATCACAGTAGTAAATTGCAATGTTTTGGGGCCACGCACATTCCCTTTATCAGGCATAGGTTTAGTACACAGAAAAGGTAGGAGAGCCAAATGGAGAAGTAATGTTTGAGCCAGTTTTAGGAGACCGAGGATGCATGAGTGTTTTCCTTGGAGATTACAAGAATATAAAAAAGTGATCTGAGGCTTTAAAAGAATGTATAGAAATTGAATGTATCCAACTCCTAGCAATCAATCAAAGCAAGATGTCTGAAATTGAAATTTGAAAAAATGAGTCTTATGAAAATGCTGGTCAGAGACTTGCGTTACAATATAGGCTTAACCTTCCCCTGCTTCTGAAGTTCCCTATCGGGGACCCAGAACACAGGGACCCAGAAATCCTCAATGCCATGGATATTTCAGCAAACAATTGCTGCCATTTGAACATCTGTCCGGCTGGGGCAAGTTTACTGCTAAGTGTTTGTCATTCTGTCAGTTCAGGCACTGTAGGTAAGTTCACTATGATCTGCAAGCTTGTTTTGGGTTAGTGCTTCTAAATATTGAAGCCTCTGGATCAGCATAACAGTTAACACACTAGCATTTAGAGATGGAGACATGAACAATGGCATCCACATTATTCTCTCTGTACTTCCTTTACATCTTTACATTTCACTCCTGTAATATCAGGCTGTTTGATATGACTTGTGTCCAGGTGTAATCCTGGACTCTGACCTGTTCTTTCAGCCTCAAATCCAATCACTATCCAAATTCTGCCAACTTCACCTCCACCAAATGTTTTCATTGAAGTGAACATGTGTGGTCAGTAAAATGGCTAAAGCAGTAGCTCTTGCAAATAGTATCATATTCTGTTTGTGTATCATTTCTTCTGGTTTCTGTTCCACAGCCCAGGTGAAAAATAAGGCATGGGGACATCTAGGGGGGATAGTGATATCTCCAATTATTATGCAGATGAAATCCAAACAGGGTTTATTTTTAGGGTAGTCCTACCAGATTTGGTGAAACATGCCACGTTGGGCTCAGTCTTATCAGCAGGTGTTAGGAATGGATAAATAGACAAAAGTTGATTTGGGTAGGACACAATTCAATCTGGTGTTCTGGAACAAATGAGTGAGACATGTCAGGTGAATAATTTTTGTCTTTTTGGGGGGGTCTGTGAAGGTAAGCCCTAATTTAGAGTCCCATTCCTTAAGAAAGTAAAGATCGTAAAGGATTTTCTTGAAGGACCAGTTTGTATGAGAGAGAGAAAATGATGGATTCCCCTGCACAAAAATATTTAACGAGAGACTTCTGTAGTCCATGAGCTAAGATAGGACCTATTTTTCCCTGGAATGAACCAAAAAAAGCCCCCATAGGGACCAGTGGGGACACAGTGTCCCTTAGCATTTATAAAAATTTCCAGAGTTTGAGGATGTGAACTGTGATGGGAGATGTCCCTTCTGAAAGACCTCTACATTTACTCTGCCATGAATTGTTTAATGTCTGGGAGACCAAGCTCCCTCTCCCTTTTGTGCTTATTAATTAATGTGTCAGCCTCATGTTTTTCCTATTCCAAATTATGGACATAATAACTAGTCTAATCTAGAAGAAAAGGTTTTGGTAGAGATATGGGTATCATCTGCAGCAAGAACGAGATCCTGGATAGCACATTCATTTAGCAATTTTATTTCTTTCCAACTATTTAAAGGAAACAATGTCAAGGCCCTAGTTGTCAAGGCCCTGTTTCATAGTTTGTAAGAATGGTGTTTAATTATTTGAGAAAAATTAGTAATGAGGGTTAATTAGCTAGGTGCCATATGAAGGGGAAAAATGTTGAAGGGCTTCATTTACTGGTGGGGGCAACCTCAAGGGTAAAAGCTCAGATGAATTTACATTTATTTTAAAATTTGAGAGTTCTTAAAATTTCTGTAGCTCAGACATGAGGCTAGGTAAAGAGATTAATGGTTCAATTTATGAAACATATACTTTGTGTTCAGAGAAGAACTGATGTATTTTTAATGGCAGCGGCACAGGGGTGCTGCAGTTATAAGATCTTTATTTTATTTGCTTTACATCCACCTTAGAATGTTGAATCAAGAGGATCAGTGTTACTGCCAGGCATCTAGTATTTTCACAGTTAGAAATTGACAATAACAGCTTCCGTGTTTCTCTTTTTGTTGGTTTCTTTTTATCCCATCAAATAGATATATAATGTAGTTGTTTGTGTTTGAAGTGAAAAAGTAATAGCTTTAATTTCCCTGTTGTCCAGGGTTTATTTTATTTTATTTTTTTAAACATTTTTGTTGCTGCATCTGAAGCTGTGGTGTCTGAAACAAAGTCTAAATACATGGGGACTGCTTTGATTTAAGTCAATTTAAAATTCTTTCAAATCTTTTGTGTTCAATTCTTTTTCTCATATTTGAGATTTTTTTCATGTTGCTTTATAACAGTGTTTCTCAACTACAGTCCTCAAGGCGCACCAACAGGTCATGTTTTCAGGATTTCCCTCAGATGAAACGGCTGTGGTAATTACTAAGGCAGTGAAACTGATCAAATCACCTGTGCAAAATAGTGGAAATCCTGAAAACATGACCTGTTGGTGCGCCTTGAGGACTGGAGTTTAGAAACACTGCTTTATAACATACAGTGGGGACAGAAAGTATTCAGATCCCCTTAAATTTTTCACTCTTTGTTATATTTCAGCCATTTGCTAAAATCATTTGAGTTCATTTTTTTTCCCTCATTAATGTACGCACAGCACCCCATATTGACAGAAAAACACAGAATTGTTCACATTTTTGCAGATTTATTAAAAAAGAAAAACTGAAATATCACATGGTCCTAAGTATTCAGACCCTTTGCTCAATATTTAGAAGAAGCACCCTTTTGATCTAATACAGCCATGAGTCTTTTTGGGAAAGATGCAACAAGTTTTTCACACCTGCATTTGGGGATCTTCTGCCATTCCTTCTTGCAGATTCTCTCCAGTTCTGTCAGGTTGGATGGTAAACGTGGGTGGACAGCCATTTTTAGGTCTCTCCAGTGATGCTCAATTGGGTTTAAGTCGGGGCTCTGACTGGGCCCTTCAAGAGCAGTCATGGAGTTGTTGTGAAGCCACTCCTTCCTTATTTTAGCTGTGTGCTTAGGGTCATTGTCTTGTTGGAAGGTAAACCTTTGGCCCAGTCTGAGGTCCTGAGCACTCTGAAGAAGGTTTTCATCCAGGATATCCCTGTACTTGGCCGCATTCATCTTTCCCTCGTTTGCAACCAGTCGTCCTGTCCCTGCAGCTGAAAAACACCCCCACAGCATAATGCTGCCACCACCATGCTTCACTGTTGGGACTGTATTGGACAGGTGATGAGCAGTGCCTGGTTTTCTCCACACATACCGTTTATAATTAAGGCCAAAATGTTCTATCTTGGTCTCATCAGACCAGAGAATCTTATTTCTCACCATCTTGGAGTCCTTCAGGTGTTTTTTAGCAAACTCCATGCGGGCTTTCATGTGTCTTGCACTGAGGAGAGGCTTCCGTCGGACCACTCTGCCATAAAGCCCCAACTGGTGGAGGGCTGCAGTGATGGTTGACTTTCTACAACTTTCTCCCATTTCCCGACTGCATCTCTGGAGCTCAGCCACAGTGATCTTTGGGTTCTTCTTTACCTCTCTCACCAAGGCTCTTCTCCCCCGATAGCTCAGTTTGGCCGGATGGCCAGCTCTAGGAAGGGTTCTGTTCGTCCCAAATGTCTTCCATTTAAGAATTATGGAGGCCACTGTGCTCTTAAGAACCTTAAGTGCAGCAGAATTTTTTTTGTAACCTTGGCCACATCTGTGCCTTGCCACAATTCTGTCTCTGAGCTCTTCAGGCAGTTCCTTTGACCTCATGATTCTCATTTGCTCTGACATGCACTGTGAGTTGTAAGGTCTTATATAGACAGGTGTGTGGCTTTCCTAATCAAGTCCAATCAGTATAATCAAACACAGCTGGACTCAAATGAAGGTATAGAACCATCTCAAGGATGATCCAAACAAATGGACAGCAGTTAAATATATGAGTGTCACAGCAAAGGGTCTGAATACTTAGGACCATGTGATATTTCAGTTTTTCTTTTTTAATAAATCTGCAAAAATGTCAACAATTCAGTGTTTTTCTGTCAATATGGGGTGCTGTGTGTACATTAATGAGGAAAAAAATGAACTTGATGATGGTTTTAGCAAATGGCTGTAATATAACAAAGAGTGAAAAACTTAAGGGGGTCTGAATACTTTCCGTCCCCACTGTACATAATATTGTTACAGTAAATTTACCAGGCTAGTAAATACAGAGCAAATAACTTAATTTAATACAGTGTACGAAAAAATTATGATTTTTATGCATTTTATTATTACCTAGATCTGTGAAAATTAAATTTCTGTTACTTATGTGATACTACTTTTATTTTAGTAGCATATTGTTTGAAATCAACACTCGTGGCGGAAAAAAAATAAAAGCATGTTAGCGTTTAAAAAGATTACTTGACAAAATGTAACTACCTTTAAGCTATTTCTACTACAAGAAGAACATATAAATCTGTAGTGCTTTTATTTCTTCTCAGATAGGGATTAATCACTACTCCTTTGACAGTATAGCCTCTGTAAGAATGCAATAGTAACTTACCTTGATGATTTATTTGACTTCTATCTTACAAGACATAAAAAATGTTTTCTTTTCAAAGTAATTTCCAAATAGTATGTTACTTGCCTATATAAGTATACTAATGTTAACGTACTGTACTCTAAACCCTACTTTAAAAAAAAAACAGATGAATGATTTTTTTCCCAGTTTAAAATTATTATTGTGCAAAAAAGAAAAACTTGGGTGAATAACTTGTTCACTCTTTTTCTCATTAAACCAGTTCAAGTCCGGACACTTTTGATCCCTTCCAGTCCCGGCCAATTTTCAACTTCCAGAGCTGTCGCACTTTGATTGACAATAACTCATGTAACACTGTACCCATATGAATTTTTATAATTTTTTTGAGACAGATTGTCAAGGTCTGGAGTCAGGCTCGGAGGCCAGTAGCTATAGCAATGGAGAAGCACCCAGCGACAAGCGGGATAGGTATACAAGCAGGTCACCCCGGCTGATGACATGGGTTTAATCGAGGTGTGGGGTCTAAGTACTAAGTGATATTCGCCAGAGCACCTATGAGTATAGATGAGTTTTGCTGCATGTTAATACCAGGTCGTGGTCCTCAGGGTCGCCCCAAGCCAGGATCTAACAGCAGATAAGTAGGGAAGGATCAAGCAGAAGAATAGTCTATAAACAAGCCAGAGTCAGTAATGAATGGTTGCAGGATGGGATTAAGCAAAAACGTAGTTGAGGAACAAGTCAAAGATTGTTAACGAATGGTAGCGAAGATATGGACGACAGCAGGAGAGACAAGGGTGAGACATTGGCTGAAGAGAGCACAATAAATGGGCAAACAGGAAGTGCAGAGACATGGCTTAAATCAGGAAGTTCATGGGAGTAGCAAAAAGTTCATGGTCTGAGACAAATAAGGTTCAAGGCAGGATCATTCAAGGAATTGTCCAGGGAACTGTCCAGCATTCTAGGTGGCAGAGCAAGAAGAGTCATTGCCGAGCACAGCAAAGGTTCCAAGTTCAAGTTCAGGCCCTGACAAGACTTCCCTTTTCCCATTCTTAGGGCCAGGTTTGTGCGGAAACCTCTGGTGGAATTCCCCTTTTAATCTAGGGGCATGAATATTTTTCTAAGGCTCTCAAGATTGTTCTTCTAGCCCATAACCTTCCCATTGAAGCAGATATTGTAATTTGTTCCTAAAGATCCTGGAGTCAAAGAATTTCCTCCACCATAATTTCTTCTTCACCCTGTACCTCAACAGGTGGAGGAGGTGGATTAATTCATCCAGAAAAAGTATTTTCATTAAAAAGCTTGAGTAGCGATATGTGAAAAACAGGTTGACTCTTCGTACTGTCAGGAAGTTTTAAGCGAAAAGTGATGGGGTTGATTCGAGCAGAAATCTGTAAAGGTTCCACAAACTTTTGACCCAACTTATCGGATGGAACATGAACCTTCAAATTTTTGGTAGATAATTAAGCTTTGTCATCCACATGAAAAGTAGGAAGTGATCTACGATGTCTGTCAGTGGCCTTCTTCTAATATTCCTGAGCCTCTTTCAATGTATCAGTCAATTTCTCCTGAATCTCCTTTATTGTTGTTAATCTGTTGGTAACAGCAGGAAATGTCATTGAGATAGGGGTATCAGGAAAAAAAACTGTATGATACATGGTGTTTAAGAAAAAGGGGCTTTGGCAAGTGGAGCTATGTTTAGAATTGTTATAAGCAAACTCTGCCATAGGAAGGTAGTCCACCCAGTCATCCTAAATAGGGATGAGCCGAACACCTCCCTGTTCAGTTCGCACCAGAACATGCAAAAAATTAGTTTGAACACGCGAACACCGTTAAAGTCTATGGGACACGAACCTGAATAATCAAAAGTGCTAATTTTAAAGGCTTGTATGGAAGTTATTGTCATAAAAAGTGTTTGGGGACCTGGGTCCTGCCCCAAGGGACATGGATTAATGCAAAAAAAAAGTTTTAAAAATGGACGAACCCCGAACCAAAATTAAAAAAAAAATTAATTGGGGGGTCCCCCTAAATTCCATACCAGACCCTTCAGGTCTGGTATGGATATTAAGGGGAACCCCAGCCAAAAATTTTTTTAAAAAATGGCGTGGGGTCCCCCTCAAAATCTATACCAGACCCTTCAGGTCTGGTATGGATTTTAAGAGGATCTCCGCGCCAAAATAAAAAAAAAAATGGCATGGGGTTTCCCCAAAAATCCATACCAGACCCTTATCCGAGCACGCAACCTGGCAGGCCGCAGGAAAAGAGGGGGAGACGAGAGAGCACCCCCCTCCTGAACCATACCAGGCCACATGCCCTCAACATTGGGAGGGTGCTTTGGGGTAGCCAAAAGGGGACCCCCAGATCCTGGCCCTCCCCCCTGAGTGAAATGGTAAGGGGGTACAAAAGTACCCCTACCATTTCACCAAAAAAGTGTCAAAAATGACAAGAGACAGTTTTTGACAATTCCTTTATTTAAATGCTTCTTCTATGTATCTTCTTCTATCTTCTTTCTTCTATCTTCTATCTTCCTTCGGTTTCTTCCTCCATCTTCTTCTTCCTCTGGTTCTTCTGGTTCTTCCTCCGGTGTTCTCGTCCGGCGTCTTCTTCCCTTCGTCTTCTTGGGCCGCTCCGCATCCAGCATGGTGGGAGGCTCCCGCTGTGTGACGCTTCTCCTCTTCTGACGGTTCTTAAATAACGGAGGGTGGGGCCACCTGGTGACCCCGCCCCCCTTTGACGCATGGTGACTTCCCTGTCCGCCCCCTTCTGATGTTACAGGGAAGTCCCCGTCAAGTCCCCATGCATCAGAGGGGGCGGGGTCACCAGGTGGCCCCGCCCTCCATTGTTTAAGAACCGTCAGAGGAGAAGCGTCACACAGTGGGAGCCTCCCACCATGCTGGATGTGGAGCGGCCCAAGAAGACGAAGGGAAGAAGACGCCAGCGCCGCAAAGGAGGATGCCGGACGAGAACACCGGAGGAAGAACCAGAAGAACCAGAAGAAGAAGAAGATGGAGGAAGAAACCAAACCGACATTTTGCTGTCAGACTGTTCTAAACATGGGAAATATGCGCCCCTTTACAGGCATACTATAGACTCCCCCCAGGTACGAAATTTAAAGGAATATTACACTTTTATTGTTTCACTTTAACCATTATTAAAATCACTGCTCCTGAAACGGCAGTTTTTAAAACTTTTTTTTGCATCGATCCATGTCCCCTGGGGCAGGACCCAGGTCCCCAAACACTTTTTATGACAATAACTTGCATATAAGCCTTTAAAATTAGCACTTTTGATTTCTCCCATAGACTTTTAAAGGGTTGTCCGTGGCTTTCGAATTTGCCGAGAACACCCCAAATTGTTCGCTTTTCAGCGAACTGGCGTACAGCCAATGTTCGAGTCAAACATGAGTTCGACTCGAACTCGAAGCTCATCCCTAATCCTAAAGATAACTTACAAAACATCAAAGGTATTGCTCTAAAGTTTGATTGGTCCTCTGACCAATAGACTGCGGATGAAAAGCAGAGGACAGATTAATTGTTACATCCAAAGCAGAGCAAGAGCTTCTCCAAAATTTTGAAGTAAACTGTACTCCTCTGTCAGACCACAAATCATCAGGAATTGCATGTAGTTTAAAAAGTCTCAAAAACATTACCTCTGCAGTTTGTTTAGCAAAGGGTACCCTCTTAACTGGTATAAAATGAGCTATCTTAGTTAGACAGTCAACAACTACCATGCTAGTGGTCAACCCTTTTGGGGGGGGATTGAGCACAAAGTCCATAGAAAATGACTCTCATGGTCTTGATGGAACACGCAGTGGTTGGAGTAACCCCAGAGGAGAAGATTGGGGTGTCTTATTGTGAGTACAGGTCAGACACAAGGCCACATAACTCTTGACATCTTTCTTGTACCCAGGCCACCAAAAGAAACATAAGAGTTCTTCTGTCTTAGAAATCCCAAAATGACCAGCAAGTTTAGAGTCATAAACCAACCTGGGGGCTTTTACCTGAACTGATTCAGGTACATAGAGGCACTGCATTTAATTGCAAAGGCATTTTTTGTACTCAAGGTTAATGTCCTTAGGAAGATGATTGAGAAGTGGATCATTTTCATACCCCTCCTTGAGAAGATTCAAAAATGTCTTAGAACTCGTGGGCCCCAAGAGTTCTGTTGAGGCAGGATCATACATTCAGAGTTGCTTTCCTGGACAGGCCCAGACAACATCCTTGATAGGACATCAGCCCTATAGATCTTTTAATAGCATCCATCTGCATAGGTTTAGGAGTGTTGGAATCCTGAAGAACTTTTGGACCCTTAGGAGCAAACTAACTAGTAGAAAAATGCATGCCACCATTACTGCCTAGAATTCCCAGTCTCTTCTTTCTCCTTTCAGTAAGTCTCTGATCAACTAATACATAATTTAATAAAAGGCTTGAGAGCATCAGGATTTTCTACTCTGGCAAGCTCATCGTTTTACTTGCTAGATTCCAAGTGGTATCTGAAATCCAACGTCTGAATTCAGTTGTTTACTCTGCAACAGAGCGTCTACCCTGCCGTAAACTGTGCAATTTTACATCAGCAGTAGTGCAGCCGTTAGGATCATTAGTGGGAATGCTTTAGCAGTCCCACTATTGTTATTCGATGTTATTTATTTTTATTCCGTACGTTTTTTGGCTCTGCGTAACTTCTGCATACTTTCAGCTATTAAAACCATTCAACTATTATAATGTTCGTCTCTTTTAGCTGATGTGTGCTCTTTTTCAACTTTTTTTCTACCATTTATACTTTTTAAAATATTAAGCTTTTTAACACTTTTTTTTAACATTGAAGTCAATGGGAGCATGCTTCAGATCCTTAAAATCTTCTTCCGCTCCCAAAAGTTTCAGCTCCTTCATACTTTCACCTACAGACGTCAAACAAACTTTAAAATGTTCACAAAATATTCAGCTATCTGGCTATGTCTTTTCAGTTTGATATCTTTTACAGTTTTTGAGAAAAAGCTTTTTGTTTAGAGGTCATTTCAGGAAATTTTAGCCATTAATCAGAGTGTACTGTGTTTGTTTTGTTGCCATAGTTACCAAAGCCTCTGTTATACGCATGGGGGGAGGTGGCTGGGCAATCTCAGCTCTGATTACAGAGCTCGGGGGAGGGGACAGACACACCATGTACTGATTTATAATAGAGGAATATGATGGGGCAGTTTTGATGGGGTAATTCTGATGGGGCAGTTTTGATGGTGGCAATATGATGGGGCAGATTTGATGGGGCAATTCTGATGGGGCAGTTTTGATGGGACAAATCTGATGTGGCAGTTTTGATGGTGGCAATATGATGGGGCAGTTTTGATGGGGCAATTCTGAGGGGGCAGTTTTGATCGGGCAATTCTGATGGGACAGTTTTGATGGGGCAATTCTGATGATGGCAATATGATGGGGCAGTTTTGATGGGGCAATTCTGATGGGGCAGTTTTGAATGGGGCAATTCTGATGGGGCAGTTTTGATGAGGCAATTCTGATGGGGCAGTTTTGATGGTGGCAATATGATGGGGCAGATTTGATGGCAATATGATGGCGCAGTTTTGCTGGGGGCCATTTTAGCAATTCAGCATTCCCACGCATTTTCCCCAGGAAATGCATTTTCTAGTTGAAAATATGATTCAAAGCATCCACAAAAGAATCAGAATTATCCAAGATGGGTTTGTTTTGCAAACAGGCAGGTCACCCTGGCTGATGACACAAGTTCACCTGAGGTGCGGGGTCTAGTACTAAGTGGTATTCACCAGAGTTCCTGATGGTGGAGATGGGTTTTACTGCATGTTAGTACCAGGTCACGGTCCTCAGGATTGCCCCACCAGGAGGTGAGCAAGCCAGGGTCCAATTGCAGATAAGCAGGTAGAGATCGAGCAGAAGCATAGTCAGTAAACAAGCCAAAGGTCAGTAATGAATGGTTGCAGCTTGGGATTAGGCAGAAGCATAGTTGAGGAACAAGCCAAAGGTCTTTAACAAAAGGTAGCAAAGACATGGACGACAGCAGGAGAGACAAGAGCTTCAATATCAAGATATTCAAGATGTTCAAGACAAAAAAGGCAGGATCATTCATGGATTAGTCCAGGGAACTGTCCAGCATTCCAGCTGATCAGCAAGAAGAGTCATTGACAGACACAGCAGAGGTCTCGGGTTCAAGTCCAGGCCCTGACACAGAGCTTTCTTTTGGTTGTATTTATTTCACCTCTGGGGTTTTTGGGGGGTTTTCTATATAAAAATAAAACATAACAACGATTTTGAAAACTTTTTTGCTTAGTTTTTGTTATAAAACTTTGAAAATAAGTAATATTTCTTCATAATTTTAGGCCAAAATGTATATAAGTAAATAAGTATACAGGGGCTGCACTTTAACTTTTGCCTGGAGCCTCATTTTATTTATAATGGACCCAGTCAGAAGATTCACTCTAACCCATCATATTAGGCCTAATAGGAGCTAAAAAACATAAAAGCATGAAAAAACCTGTGGAGGACATAAACAATTTGTTCTGTAAAAATATTAATGTATTTATTGGCATATAACATGCACCTTTTCAACCTGAAAATTGGGTACAAATAGCGTGTGCGTGTTATATGCCAATACTTCTATTTTAGCTGCCTCAGAGGGGACAGGGAAGGGGGCGAGACGAGCGCCGTCAGATTACATACAGTGAGAATCTCCTGTTTACTTGGCGGCTTCTGTAATAGGAAGTCCCATCTCCTGGGCCACCATTGTACCACTGTTCTGTCTATCATAGGAGTTTTTTACTGTATGTAATCTGTCGGCGCTTGTCCCGCCCCCCCTTCCTGTCCCCTCTAGGCTGCATTGATGGCACTGGTGAGACTGCTGCATTGATGGCACTTGTGAGGCTGCAGATGGGCATTGATCAGGCTGTATTGATGGCAATGGTGAGGCTGCAGATGGGCACTGACCCTTATTTTGCTTCAAAGTTCCTTATTTAAAATTTAAGTTTTTTTTTCTAAAACTATTTTTTTCTAAAACTTCCCTCTTAAAATAAATGTGCATGTTATACGCCTGTGCATGTTATATGCTGATAAATACGGTATGTCTTAGCATTGCAAAAAATCAGTTATGCTTGGCCCCCATATTCCTTATTGGCCGTGGGGCAATTACACCATACTCTGTTACACTCTAGGTAATCATTATCTGCAGAACACTTTATTGAATAACCTTTTTCTGCAGTCAAAGGTGCACTGGAATGTATTCATGAAATTTTTCATAGTAAAGATTAATATATTTTTTTGTTGTTCAGCTTATTATATGTCGACTATAAATGGGGTAGGGTAATTCTGATTTTTGTGATTCCCCAAGTGATATCCAACAGTGATATTGCATCCATGTTATTTCTTTCTTTGTAAGGTTGTTAGGGAAATCTACATTTCTAGGCCAGAGTCACTGGCACTTTGTACTTCTCACTATGAGCAACATATGAATTTCAATTTGGTTTAAAGAAAACTGCTAATGAACTCAACTGAAGTAAAGCTAATCTGCCGAAAGAACTGAAATGCTTACTTTGTATTTAGAATTTTCCTTTGCTTGGTTCTATTCCACAGATTTTCAGATAAAAGTCAAATCTACAGCAGCTTTGAATATATATTTAAAATGACACAAGGGAATAAAGTGTTCTTTGAAGGTTTAGGAGAAATGTGTTTCTTGTATTCTTGACATTAAACTTATACAGAGCTTTAAAGAAGAGATGGGCTTGGAAAACATGGACTTTACTGTTTAAAGCTCTCCAATCTGGGGAGACTGATTAAATGTCCCAAATCTGTATCCTAATTAAATTTACAATATTTTCAATATGCCTCTACATATGTTGGTGATTTTAATTGTTTGTTTTGCTGTTAGAAGTTGCGCAACATGTTTTTTTAATTCTGTGAATTATTAAATATGCTAATATATAGTAGTTGCCTTCTTTAAATATGTAAATTGTCTTTAGTTCCTGTGCATTTACATAACAGTGGAATTCATCAATATAGTGGTATTTTGGTTACAGCTTCAAGTCTGAAAGAAAATTGTAATACAGGGCAAAAAAAGAGAGAGTATTGACATGTAGCATAATGTGGAGTTGTATGAGAGGGGTAAAGAATGCAGTATCAGTGATTAAATCTCTTTACATGGTTCTATCAAACACTAACAAAGACATGCAAACTGATAATAATTTAAATCCGTGTACTTAAAGCGATATTAAAGCCTTGTCTAAAAAAAAAAAAAAATTGTGCCTTTACAACCACTTTAACTTGCATGGTGATAGCAGTTACAATTAAAGCAGAGATAGGTGCAGTTATTCAAGACTCTGAGATGAGTTTACCGATTCCCTGATGGAAGCTTTCCATCTATACTTAAAGTGTATCTGGCATCCAAAGGTTTTATCTTGATTTTGTGATAGTAAAGAAGGGGTAGAACTTCTGTTAGGGTTTTATAGCGGTTTGTGACCCTGCTAGGGAGATCCACCCTCTCAGTTTATCAGGGTGACCATTGTGACTTGGGGAAAAAAAGGTGATGGATTATTAAAAATTAAAAATTTGTCACTGTAACAGGAAATAAGGGGAAAACCTTCAAACACAGTCATCTTTGATGATAACAACTGTCTAAGAGATGATTTCCACTTAATTTTTAATGATTTCCCTTTCTCCCCTTAATTCCTGTTGTGACTCTGAAACAGAATTTTTTTTTTGGTTGGTTGCAAAATATTGTAGCCTCTGGCAAGTTTGCATTGCTGTATGCGTCACTAACTCAAAAGACATATGCTGATAAGCAGTTCTGACATTATTGATATGCATATTTGACTCAACACAAGCCAATAGTTCAGCATAATATTCATCCAAGTTCAGAAATGTCAACACCAAATATTTCTCTTAGAAAATATTTTCATTAAGAGAAAGCTAAGCAGCCCACTACCAAGCACAATTTAAAAACAAATACATTATTTTATTTAAAGGGAGATTAAAAACAAGTGTTCTATTGCTTTTATATTAATAATTTATAAGACCACAATTTAAAATACTGATTAAAAACTGGCCAACATATTGTAAGGTCAAAGGAAATTTGGAGAGAGTACAAAAGCAAACTAATAAAAGAGGGTGGTAGGTCTTCCATATAATCATAGGTTAGAAAAAAATAGGTTAACCACTTCAAGACCGGCGCACGACGATGTACGTCCAAACTTTGAACGGGGATATCGTTGTTATGGCAGCAGCTAGCTGCCATAACCCCGGTATCCCCGTTTTCGTGCGGCGGCCGGCTTTCAGATAAAAGTGGTCCCCGCGGCGGATTCGCCGCAAGATCACTTTTATCGGTGGCGGGATGAGGGCCCCCCTCCGGCCGTGATCCGGTGCCCTTCGCCGCTTACCGGAGCCGTCGGTAGCAGCGGAGGCGATCGTGTCCTCCTCTGTGGTGTGTCTGGAGACGAGTGAGGCTAAGATGGCGCTCACTCGTCTCCATGACACTGCTGGGCGGAAGCGACGTCAAAACGTCACTTCCTTCCACGCCTCTTAAAGGCACATTTTTTCAAATGTAATTTTTCTAAATGACTTTTTTTTTTTTAATTGCATTCTAGTGTAAATATGAGATCTGAGGTCTTTTTGACCCCAGATCTCATATTTAAGAGGTCCTGCCATGCTTTTTTCTGTTTACATGTTTACATTCCTTGTAATAGGAATAAAAGTGACACCATTTTTTTTTCAAAAACAGTGTAAAAATAAATAAAATATTGTAAAATAAATAATAAAAAAAAAAAAAAAAATTTTAAACCCCCCCTATCCCGACGAGCTCACGCGCAGAAGCGAACGCATACGCGAGTAGCGCCCGCATATGAACACGGTGGTCAAACCACACATGTGAGGTATCGCAGTGACCGGTAGAGCGAGAGCAATAATTCTAGCCTTAGACCTCCTCTGTACCACAAAATATGCAACCTGTAGTATTTTTTAAATGTCGCCTATGGAGATTTTTGAGGGTAAAAGTTTGACGCCATTCCACGAGCGGGCGCAATTTTCAGGCGTGACATGTTGGGTATCAATTTACTTGGCGTAACATTATATTTCACAATATAAAAAAAATTGGGCTAACTTTACTGTTGTCTTATTTTTTTATTCAAAAAAGTGATTTTTTTTTCCAAAAAAAGTGCCCTTTTAAGACCGCTGTGCAAATACGGTGCAAAAAAAAGTATTGCAATGACCGCCATTTTATTCTCTAGGGTGTTAGAAGAAAAACCATATATAATGTTTGGGGGTTCTAAGTAATTTTCTAGCAGAAAAACCTGTTTTAAACATGTAAACACCTAAAATCCAAAACGAGGCTAGTCCTTAAGTAGTTAAACTATTTAAGATTTATAAATATATCCAAGATCAGTATAGAATGTTGGTAGGCAAACTGTATTTCCCCAAAGGCTGTATGGAGGACAAGTAGACATCTTTGCATAAAAGATTTGTTTTAACCATTCGTTTAGAAAGAGAATGGTACTGTGGAATGCCCCACCACTAAGGGTGGATTCACAAAGTTCTGTGTGCATTGAAGTGTGCATGGTAACACAAATGTGTAGATGTGAATGGGTTCATATACAGTATCTCACAAATGTGAGTACACCTCTCACATTTTTGTAAATAATTTATTATATCTTTCAGTGACAACACTGAAGAAATGACACTTTGCTACAATGTAAAGTAGTGAGTGTACAGCTTGTATAACAGTGTCAATTTGCTGTCCCCTCAAAATAACTCAACACACAGACATTAACCGCTTGCCGACCAGCCGCTGTCATTATACTGCGGCAGGTCGGCACGATCCCGCAAACTGACGTAGCTGTACGTCGGCCCTTTAAATGCCTATAGCTGGCGTGCGCACCTGCTGCACAGCGGAGGAACTGATGCGCATGGCCGGCGGTCGCGATGACCGCTGGCCATGAGAGCCAGAACAGGGATGTGTGGGTGTAAACACCCACACATCCCTGTTCTGTGAGGAGAGATAGATCGTATGTTCCTACTAGCTAGGAACAATGATATGTCTCCTCCTCTAGTCAGTTCCATCTCCTCACAGTTAGAAACACAAATGAGGGAACACATTTAACCCCCTTGAACGCCCCCTAGTGTTAACCCCATCCCTGCCAGTGACATTTATACAGTAATCAGTGCATTTTTATAGCACTGATCGCTGCATAAATGTCAGTGGTCCCAAAAATATGTCAAAAGTGTCCGATCTGTCGGCCCCAATGTCACAGTACCGCTAAAAATCGCTGATCACCGCCATTACTAGTAAAAAAAATAAAAATAAATAATAAACATGCCATAAATCTATCCCATAGTTTGTAGACGCTATAACGTTTGCGCAAACCAATCAATATACGCTTATTGTAGTTTTTTTACCAAAAATATGTAGAAGAATATATATTGGCCAAAACTGATGAATAAATTTGATTTTTAAAAACATTTTTTGGGATATTTATTACAGCAAAAAGTAAAAAATATATATTTTTTTCTAAATTATCGCTCTTTTTTTGTTTATAGCGCAAAAAATTGAAATCTGCAGAGATGATCAAATGCCACCAAAATAAAGCTCTATTTGTGGGAAAAAAAGCACGTCAATTTTGTTTGGGTACAGCGTTGCATGACCTTGCAATTGTCAATTAAAGCAACGCAGTGCCGTATTGCAAAAATGGCCTGGTCATTAAGCAGGCAAATATTCCAGTCTGTAAGTGGTTAATGTCTAAACTGCTGGCAACAAAAGTGAGTACACCCCTAAGTGAAAATGTCCAAATTGGGCCCAAAGTGCCAATATTTTGTGTGGCCACCATTATTTTCCACCACTGCCTTAACCCTCTTGGGCATGGAGTTCACCAGAGCTTTACAAGTTGCCACTAGTCCTCTTTCACTCTTCCATGATGACATCACGGACCTGGTGGATGTTAGAGACCTTGCGCTCCTCCACCTTCCTATTGAGGATGCCCCACAGATGCTCAATAGGGTTTAGGTTTGGAGACACGCTTGGCCAGTCCATCACCTTTACCCTCAACTTCTTTAGCAAGGCATTTGTCCTCTTGGAGGTGTGTTCGGGGTCGTTATGTTGGAATACTGCCCTGCAGCCCAGTCTCTGAAGGGAGGGGATCATGCTCTGCTTCAGTATGTCACAGTACATGTTGGCATTCATGGTTCCCTCGATGAACTGTAGCTCCCCAGTGCTGGAAGCACTCATGTAGCCCCAGCCCATGACACTCCCACCACCATGCTTGACTGTAAGCAAGACACACTTGTCTTTGTACTCCTCACCTGTACTGTTGCCACACACACTTGACACCTTCTGAACCAAATACGTTTATCTTGATCTCGACGACAGCCATGCAGACCAATTTGATGCAGTGTGCGACATATGGTATGAGCACTGACAGGCTGACCCCCCCCACCCCTTCAACCTCTGCAGCAATGCTGGCAGCACTCATGCGTCTATTTTCCAAAGACAACCTCTGGATATGACGCTGAGCACATGCACTCAACTTCTTTGATCGACCATGACGAGGCCTGTTCTGAGTGGAACCTGTCCTGTTAAACTGCTATATGGTCTTGGCCACCATGCTGCAGCTCAGTTTCAATGGTCTTGGAAATCTTCTTGTAGAACAACAATTCTTTTTTTCGGATCCTCAGAGTTCTTTGCCATGAAGTGCCATGTTGAACTTCCAGTGGCCAGTATGAGAGAATGAGGGCTATAACACCAAATTTAACAAACCTGCTCTCCATTCACACCTGAGACCTTGTAACACTAACGAGTCACATGACATCGGGGAGGGAAAATGACCAATTGTGCCCAATTTGGACATTTTCACTTAGGGGTGTACTCACTTTTGTTGCCAGCGGTTTAGACATTAATTGCTGTGTGTTGAGTTATTTTGAGGGGACAGCAAATTTGCATTTTTATACAAGCTGTACACTCACTAAACTGCTGTGCATAAATGTGAGCCATCCACAAAAAAATGGGATTTCTACTTAAATTGCATATTCATGCAGCAAAATGCATAGGTTTTGCTGCATAAAAAGTGTAAATGGACCCCAAATAACTGCAATGGAATTTAAAATATGGGTGGTTTCATAAAAAATGTATGACAATGTATTTGTATAATTACTAAGAATAGTATGATATGCTTATTTGTTCAGGGAACTACCGTATATACTCGAGTATAAGTTGTTCCAAGTATAAGTCGAGGCCCTAATTTACCACAAAAAAATGGGAAAAACTTATTGACCCGAGTATAAGTCGAGGGTGAAAAATGCACAGCTACTCTAAGTGGAAAAGAGGGTCAACAATGCCCATTTGCAGCATCACTGTGCCCATTTGCAGCCATAGGTCCCCTGAACTTCAAACTTAGTAGTTAAGGGTTCCTAGATGCCCCCTAGCTGCAGCCACAATTTGGGGTCTCTGAACCCAAAGGGTCCTGAAATGACATTGCTGCAGATGGACACAGTTGACCGAATTTGGGGCCCCGTATCTCAGGGCCACTTAGTGCTAAGAACCCCAAATTTGGTGTGCAAACCCAGTGGAACTGGCACCATATAATTTTCAAAGCTGGGGTTTCTAGCACCAAGTGGCCCCGAGATACAGGGCCCCAAAAATCAGTTCAGAAAATGTCAAGCACTTTTTTGCAGCAGAGAATGACATTTTCCAAACCGGTTTTGGGGCCCCGTATCTCAGGGCCACTTGGTGCTAGGAACCCCAGCTTTGGATATGTTATTATACCAGTTCCACTGGGTTTGCACACCAAAGTTGGGGTTCCTAGCACTAAGTGGCCCTGAGATATGGGGCCCCAAATTCGGTTCAGAAAATGTCAAGCACTTTTCTGCAGCAGAGAATGACATTTTCCGAACCGATTTTGGGGCCCCGTATCTCGGGGCCACTTGGTGCTAGGAACTTCAGCTTTGGATATGTTGTGGTACCAGTTCCACTGGGTTTGCACACCAAATTTGGGGTTCCTAGCACCAAGTGGTCCTGAGATACGGGGCCCCAAAGTCGGTTCGGAAAATGAAATTTTTTGCTGCAGAAAAGTGCTTGACTCGAGTATAAGTCGAGGGGGGCACTTTCAGCACATAAAAATGTGCTGAAAAATTCGACTTATACTCGAGTATATACGGTAATCAGATGACCTTGTGGTGTCAGGAAATATTTTTCTATTTTCCCCAGAGAAGTACAATTCGGAGTTTCCCAAAAAGTTTGTTTTGCCTTGCTTGGACCAAAATTGTTGGATTTCTGGAAGTATAAATTTGGAGGGCATTTTATTGTTATTCATCTCTTTTAAAGAACAGTTGTACAATAGTGATTTAAAACTAGATTTCTAAATATAATTATATTTGCTCATTGCATTTGCTGACTGTAGCACAGTAATTGTACTTTTGTGGATATACTATTTAGTAGAATATATGTAAAAAAATGTATGTTAACCACGTGATCTCTGGAAAGGTTTTACACCCTTCATGACCAGGCCATTCTTTGCTATTTAGCACTGTGCTACTTTAACTGGAAATTGCATGGTCATGCCACACTGTACACAAAAAAATTAACGTCATATAATTTTTTCACACAAATAGAGATTTCTCTTGGTGATATTTGTTTACCATGGGGTTTTTCATTTTTTGCTATATAAACTAAATAAGGCCAAAAATTTGGTAAAAATTTTTTTTTATAAAACATATTGAATTAAATCTAATTTCTTCATAATTTTAGGCCAAAATGTGTTCTGATATATGCCCTTGGTAAAACAACTGGTAAAACAACAGATAAGTGCAGGGCAGGATTAAAAACATCATGGGTCTGTTGCTGAGGATTCTGTTGGTACCTTTTTATAAAAAAAAATAAAATAAATTAAAGATGCAAACATTTTTGTTATAACAAATTAAAATAAATAGAGAAAAGGAGGATGAGAGTGAGAGAAAGGGAAAGAGAGGGGTGAGGGGTAAGGGAGGGAGGGTGAGAGAGAGGGGGGATGAGAGAAAGGGGGGATGAGAGAGAGAGAGGGGATGAGGAGAGAGAGAGGATATGCATGCTTGGGAGTGACAGCAACGCAGCCAGGTCAAGGCAAGTGACCAAAGGCATAGAACCCAGAAGGAAGACCGGGTGAAGATGGAAGTGCCCAGGACCCGCTGGACTGATCATGACGCTGCGCTGGAAGGCTCAGTCTGACAGGTAAGTATACCCTAATGTGCTAATATGCTGTGCATGCTAGTACATTATGGCATAACCTACCTCAGGGCCTCTAAAATGTAGTAATGTTAGTGAAGTTTACTACCGCTTTAACATCAAAAGAGCCCAGGAGCCTCTCATGGGGCCCCCTGTTGACCCGGTGGCCCTTGGGCAGTGCCCAAGTGCATAGTTGCCAACATTTCAAAAATATTTTCAGGGACACTTTTTTTTACCAGTGGTATATCTAGAGGAGCTGACATCCCCTATGTTCCTACATCACAATAGTAATCACAAAATTAAATGAGTACTAAGAATGGGCAGAACAAAAATATGAGGACTGAGAAGATTTCCATTAGTTGAACTAACAAAAGTGTGCCCATTCTAGAGCTGGAAACATTGAGGGTATTCAATATAATTTTAAAGAACTGTTTTTGTGGGAGGCATAGGGGAGGAGTGTGGATGGTATAAAAGTGGGAAGTATGTGCAGGTGAGGGAGAGGAAGGTGGAGGGTATAACAGTGGGCACTATGTACAGGAGAGGAGTGTGGGGGTATGACAGTGGGCACTATGTACAGGAGAGAAGTGTGGAGGGTATGACAGTGGGCAGTATGTACAGGAGAGGAATGTGGAGGGTATGACAGTGGGCAGTATGTACAGAAGAGGAATATGGAGAGAAAGACAGTTGGCAGTATGTACAGGAGAGGAGTGTGGAGGGTATAACAGTTGGCAGTATGTACAGGAGAGGAGTGTGGAGGGTATGACAGTGGGCATTATGTACAGGAGAGGAGTGTGGAGGGTATGGCAGTGGGCACTATGTATAGGAGAGGAGTGTGAAAGGTATGACAGTAGGCACTAGGTACAGGAGAGGAGTGTGGAGGGTATTACAGTGGGCAGTATGTACAGGAGAGGAGTGTGGACAGTATGATAGTGGGCAGTATGCACAGAAGAGGAGTGTGGAGGGTATGACAGCCGGCACTATGTACAGTAGAATTGTTTATGAAAGTGGGCAGTATGTACAAGAGAGGAGTGTGGACGGTATGATAGTGGGCAGTATTCACAGGGGAGGTGTGTGGGGGGTATGACCGAGGGTAGTATGTACAGGAGAGGAGTGTGGAGGGTATGACAGTAGGCAGTATGTACAGGAGACGAGTGTGGACAGTATGATAGTGGGCAGTATGTACAGGAGATGAGTGTGGAGGGTATGACAGCCAGGCACTATGTACAGTAAAATAGTTTATGAAAGTGGCAGTATGTACAGGAGGGGAGTGTGAAGGGTATGACAGTGGGCAGTATGTACAGGAGAGGAGTGTGGATGGTATGATACTGAGCAGTATGTACAGGAGACAAGTGTGGAGGGTATGACAGTGGGCAGTATTTACAGGAGAGGAATCTGGAGGGTATGACAGTGAGCGGTATGTACAGGAGAGGAATGTGCTGCCAATGTTTGGCAATAAGAAGCTGAAGACTGGAGAAATGGTTGCGTGGCAAAAAGGCAAAATGATGGCACTGCGATGGCGTGACAAGAAAGATGTGTGCCTAATGAGTACAGTTCATAATACCTCCTTTGTTTTGGTATGCACAAACGGTGGGAAAGAAATTATGAAGCCACAAGTAGTGATAGACTACAATAACACTATATGGGAGGTATCGACAGAGCTGACCAAGCAAGACATTCTACCTAGCAATGAGGAAAAAGCAAAAGAAGTACTACAAGAAGATCTTCAGGCATCTTCTTAAGCAATGCTTGTGGAATGCCTACATTCTGCTCAAAAAAAAGTGACAGGCCTGTGATTCATTCTGACTTCATGTGGAAAGTTTCCAAACGCATCTTTGTGAACTACCAAACACCATCAATGGCTGTGAATAGAGCTGGACGTTGTGCTGTTGGCGTTGTCAACCCGGAACGCCTGACTGGTCGTCACTTCATGGACTACATCCCAGCAACGAAGAAAAAGTCAGCACCTACAAAGATGTGAGCGGTTTGTTGCTTGAAGCGAGATGACAGTGGAAAGGAAATCATAAAGGAAACCAGGTTCCATTGATCTGATTGTGATGTCAGACTTTGTGCAGTCCCATGTTTCAAAATTTTTCATACTCGGGATGTTTACTAAACCATTATGCAGTGACTAGTAATATTGCACCCTTGTTTGGACAAATGTCAGTGTTTTTGGTTTGATTACATTATTGAATAAAATATTATTATTATATTTTTTAGAATTATTATATTATTATTTATGATTTCCTGTTTCAAACTTTATCATACCCGGTATGTCTACTAGACTCTTGTTTGGACAGATTTAAGTGAGTTATTCCTAAGAATTACGGGCCTACAATATATAACAACATATTTCCATGCAAAACAACGTACCGCTTTGACATTCAAAAATACTGACATAACCCGACAGCCAGGGAGGTTAATTAAACAAGCTGAATTTAGAAGCTGATTGGCTACCATGCACAGCTGCACCAGATTTTGCACACACTCTGGTTTTAGTAAATTAACCCCGTTGAGTCTATTAAAGATTTCTTTTTTGACAAGTTTTTGGAAAATGCAGAAAGAAAATTGAAAGCATATTTGTTTACACAAGGTTGTAAAAATATAAGATATTTCTTACGAGCAAACTTGGAGCTATACCTCAAAACACTTGGTGTTTTTTTTTTCCCCACTGACAACATCGCCAGCTGCTCCCTGGGCTGCCGCTCCGTCCTCCCGCAGAGACAGGCTTCGCACCGTCCTGGCTTCCCCGCCAGACTGCACTGTGTTTGGAGGCATCTCCTGGGAATCGCTGATTGCTTTTTTCCTCCTCCCCCATCTGGGATTATACCTGTCTGCTCTACATATTGCTCCTATATGTAAGTTGATATTTTTATTATACATTGGTGAATAAATGATTTTACTTAGTGGCGCTCCTCTCTTTTTTCATTTCTATAGCAGAATAGGGTGTTTTGAGGAATAAGGTAGCCAGTGGTTCCCCAGGTGTATTTGAGTATCTTGCTCTGGAGAGTTTTCAAGTGATTTTTTTTGACAGGGATGGGGAGAGACCGAAAGTAAGAAAAAATTTTAGGGAGAAAGGTCATCTTGATTGAGTTGATCCTTCCCAACCAAGATAGTCCGTATTTGGACCAGGTTTTTAGATCATTTTCCAACTTTTTATACAGTGTTGGATAGTTGTGTTCAAAAAGAGTCTCCATGCGAGCTGTTAGTGTGATGCCTAAATACCCGATTGAGGAATCACTCCACTCAAATTTAAACAATTGTTTAAGTAGTGATACAATTTGTAGGGGGAGCAAAATATTAAGGGCTTGCGATTTTTCATAATTAACCTTGAGACCTGATATTTTAGAGAAGTCATGTAGGACTTGACATACATTTGGCAACGTAATTAGTGGTGATGTTACAAACAGAAGGATATCTTCCGCAAACAGACCGCATTTATGGATTTGGTCTCCACAGGATACCCCCTTAATATTTAGATTTTGAGGAATAGCTATTGCTAAAGTTTCTATAGCTATCGCAAAAATAAGTGGGGAGAGTGGGCATCCTTGCCTGGTACCCCATAGTATGTCTATTGGTTTAGAATAAGAGCCGTAGGATGAGAATAAAGGGAGTGTAGTAGACCCATAAAGCGGTCCCCAAAACCCCGTCATTCTATGAGGGCGAATATATATGACCATGACACTGTGTCAAAGGCCTTTTGGAGGTCCAAAGCTAAAAGAAGCCCCTGTTGTTTTGCTCGTCCCTCCCAGCTCGATCTGAGTTTTGAAACCACATCTATCGCCCTTCGAATTTGATCTTGCCTGCCGGGGATGAAGCCTACTTGGTCTTTGTGTGTGTGTATATATATATATATATATATATATATATATATATATATATATATATATATATATATATTGATAAAGGAAGCTAAGCGATTGACCATTATTTTAGTCATAATCTTTACATCATTATTTATGAGGGAAATAGGGTGATAGTTACCAATTTCTTCAGGATTTTTGTTTGGTTTAGGGATGATTGTGATGTAAGCTGTATTGAGATGGGTATCCAAGGGTTTACCTTGTGTTTTAACATTAAAAAATTTGGTCATATGTGGAGCTAAGGTTTCTGCAAAGGCCTTGTAATAGGGAATAGATAAACCATCAGGGCCCAGTGCCGACCTAGTCTTAAGATCTTTAATAGCCTCAAGGACCTCCTCCACTGTGAAGTTAGATTCAAGTAAGTGTTTGTGTGGTGTCAAGGGTTGGTATGGGAAGTCCATCCAAATACTTATTGATAGAGCCTTTATTACGCTGGAGAGCTGTATAGCTTAGAGTAGAAGTCTTGAAAGGCTTCTAGAACTTTGACAGGATTGGCTGTGGGGGGTTGACCCGATATTTGGATTTTAGGTATAGTGTTAACCCTGGCTCGTGGGGATAATTCTGCAGCAAGTAGAGATCCTATTTTGTTTGCTTGTGAATAGAATTTATTACCACTCCAGCGGATTGCCTTCTCTGCTTGTGTAGTCAGGATTAGGTTGAGATCTAGTTTGGCCTTGTCCAATAGGGCGATGAGCTTGTAGAGTTGTGTATTCCTTTTCTAAACATTCTATTATATCTCTACATTCCTGTTTGATTTGTGTGGAGATCTGAATAATTTTACCCCTAATATAGGCCTTGTGTGCAGCCCATAATGTTTTGGAAGAGGTTTCTCTATTGTCATTCAGGGAAAAGAAATCCTGGAGTGCCTTATTGATTGTTTCTACCCTAGTTGGATTAGAGAGGATGGACTCATTAAGTTTCCAATGGCCTCTTTTTCTGCTCAGAGCACAAGTGCAGATGGATATAGATACCACTGAGTGGTCTGAAAGGGCTGTGTCTTTGATTTGAGCATTAGATATGAATAGGAGTAGGGGCGTAGGGGTTAAGATGTGATCTATTCTGGCATAAGTGTTATGTGGGTGTGAGAAGTGAGTAAAATCTTGTTTTGAGGGATTCAGTTCCCTCCAGGTGTCAGCAAGGTTAATGACCGCTAGTATTTTGGCAATTTTGAGGCTTTCATTGGTTGGACATAGGGATGAGCTTCGAGTTTGAGTCAAACTCATGTTCGACTCGAACATCGGCTGTTCGCCAGTTCGCCGAACAGCGAACAATTTGGGGTGTTCGCGGCAAATTCGAATGCCGCGGAACACCCTTTAAAAGTCTATAGGAGAAATCAAAAGTGCTAATTTTAAAGGCTTATATTCATGGTATTGTCATAAAAAGTGTTTGGGGACCTTGGTCCTGCCCCAGGGGACATGGATAAATGCAAAAAAAAGTTTTAAAAATGGCCGCTTTTTCAGGAGCAGTGATTATAATAATGCTTAAAGTGAAACAATAAAAGTGTAATATCCCTTTAAATTTCGTACCTGGGGGGTGTCTATAGTATGCCTGTAAAGGGGCGCATGTTTCCCGTTTTTAAGAACAGTCTGACAGTAAAATGACATTTCAAAGGAAAAAAGTCATTTAAAACTACTCGCGGCTATTAATGAATTGCCGATCCGACAATACACATAAAAGTTCATTGATAAAAACGGCATGGGAATTCCCCACGGGGGAACCCCAAACCACAATTAAAAAATAAAAATGACGTGGGTGTCCCCCTAAATTCCATACCAGGCCCTTCAGGTCTCGTATGGATATTAAGGGGAAACCTGGCCAAAATAAAAAAAAATGGCGTGGGGTCCCCCTCAAAATCTATACCAGACCCTTATCCGAGCACGCAACCTGGCAGGCCGCAGGAAAAGAGGAGGGATGAGAGAGCGCCCCCCCTCCTGAACCGTACCAGGCCACATGCCCTCAACATTGGGAGGGTGCTTTGGGGTAGCCCCCCAAAACACCTTGTCCCCATGTTGATGAGGACAAGGGCCTCATCCCCACAACCCTGGCCGGTGGTTGTGGGGGTCTGCGGGCAGTGGGCTTATTGGAATCTGGAAGCCCCCTTTAACAGGGGGACCCCCAGATCCCAGCCCTCACCCCCTGTGTGAAATGGTAAGGGGGTACTTACCCCTACTATTTCACTAAAAAAGTGTCAAAAATGTTAAAAATGGCAAGAGACAGTTTTTGACTATTCCTTTATTTAAATGCTTCTTCTTTCTTCTATCTTCCTTCGGTTTCTTCCTCCATCTTTCCTTATTCTCCTCAGGCCGCTCCGCATCCATGATGGCATGGAAGGAGGCTCCCGCTGTGTGACGCTTCTCTCCATTTTCTTCTCTTCATCTTCTTCTCTTCATCTTCTTCTCTTCATCTTCTTTTCGGGCTGCTCTGCATCCATGATGGCATGGAGGGAGGCTCCCGCTGTGTGACGCTTCACCTCTTCTGACGGTTCTTAAATAACATGGGGGGCGGAGCCGCCCGGTGACCTTGCCCCCCTCTGACGCACGGGGACTTCCCTGTGGCATTCCCTGTGATGTCAGAAGGGGGGGCTTAAAATAGCCTCCAGGGTTTAGACCCTGGAGGCTATTTTAAGGTACGTCTGTGTGGTAATAGCCATAGAGATCAAAGGGGACGCAACCATTGAAAACATCCCCACTCACCCCAAATGGTCTTCTGTCTGAAATTATGTCGGGGACCCCCTTCTGAGGGCAAATGTGGTATAAGATATCCCACATTAACCTGGAAATGTGAAATTCTGCAATAAATGAAAATGTTAGGCACGTAGGGAATAGGAGAGAGGCAAAGAAGAGGAATGACGAAGGAAGGAAGAGGACATTTTTTGAGAAGTCTCCTAACATGTAATACCAGGGGTCGTCAGGGGAGACACCCCCCGAAGCCCTACAATAAATAAAATAAATGTCCAAACCTAAGGTTTAGACAACCTAACCCTCAAGGACCTACTGGTGTCCAAGGGATAGATGGAGGCACATGTGGACCACCCTTGTACAGGGCGCCCTTAACAAAAAATGAACGTTTATGAACAGCACGGCAATTTATTCAATGCCTAGTCATCCCACTAATCAAGTAAAATCTACTCTGCTTGGCCCCTTATATATATATATATAAAAAAATCCCCATCAATGGTTACAGATGGGTCTCTGTTTGGATTCTAGATCTGAAAGAGGAACATGGCAAAAAAAAAAAAATATGAGAAAGTCCTCGTTCATGTGGGAGCATTGTCCTTGATTTTCTTCGCCTTTCCTTTCTTCCATAAGGGGGCTTGTGGGCTTGTCAAAGTGGGTCTTTTAGTCAAACCGGTGTTGGCTGGGTAAGTATCCATGTCCACTTCCTGGGAGATGAACTTTAGTTGTAGCAGAAGTTTTTCGCCTTTTGTAAGGCTTGAAAAAGAATAATGAATGAATGAATGAATGAATGAATGAATGAATGATTTGTAAAGCGCTGCAAATGCGAACCGAATCGCCTCAAGGCGCTGGATGTATTCTCTGTAGTCAGCTTCTAGAAAAGGAAGGTCTTTAGTTTTTTCCTGAAGGCCTGGTGGCAAAGGGAGAATAGGATCTCCCTTTTTTAGAAAATTGGACCACAAAAGGAAAGGCCCATTTGTATTTGATTTCTTTCTGTGTCAGGACCAATAGTAACAGTTTTAGTACCCTCCTGCTCTGAATAGTAGAGGGGGAGAGAACCACAAATAGTTGAATTGGGTGGCCTTGGTATAGTACTTGAGGGGAAGATTTGGCCTGTTTCATAACCTCTTCCTTTGTTGATAAACAAGGTGGTTTTACAATGATGTCTCTGGGCTTGCTGTCTTACCTAGGGGGTCCCAGGGCTCTATGGGCCCTATCTAATTCCAGGCGATTTTGAGGTACATTAGGCAGTATGGTGCTGAATAGTCCCTGGACTGCCGAAGAGATGTCTAGAACTGTTTCAGGGAGCTCCCTAATTCTGATGTTGTACCTGTGAGATCTGTTCTCAAGGTCATCAATTCTAGAGATAGCAAAATCCAGCTGTTCTTGCACTGTATGTATATGTTTCATATTTTGATTTGATGAGGCCACGGTTTTCTCTAGTTTGTGTTCAATTGAATCAATTCTTGATCCCAAATTTTGAAAGTCAGCTTTCATGTCCCCAGTGATTTTGGCTGCCGTTTGTGCTAGTCACCTGTCTAAAAGGTCAGAAAACTTTGGCATAAATCCGCCATTTGTCTTCTTTCAGCACAGGGAAAAACCTCTGCGGAAACAGAGTTTAAACTGTAGTATTGTGCCCTAAGGAGGATAGGGCATACTCAGTCATTAAGTGGCCATGGAGGGGCTCAGAGGAGGCTGGAGTAGAGGTAATTACCTGAGAGAGTCCTGCTTGGTGTCCTGAGGTGAAAGAGTTGCTGAATGGACAGCCTGTCTGTGTTCTGTGAGGCAGAGCGCATTTGAAGCTGGATGCTGCGCTGTGGTGACCATTTTGTATTTTTTCCCTCAGTGAACACCGGACCGATTTGTGCCTGTAAGTCCCTTTTTTTTCTGGGTTTTTTTGTAAATGGGGGTGTTCTCAGGCTGTTAAGGAGTAAGATTAGCATTTTTTTGGGGTTATGGAGTCGCCGTGCTGACAGCTGTGGGTGCCGCTGTATTTGGCTGGAGCGGAGCTCCCGGCTCAGGTGGCCATCTTCTGAGCTCTGCCCATGCGCTCTCCGAAATCAGCATATTTTTTAATGCAGCACATATAATGGGGCACATATCTAACAAAAGCGATTGTATGAGTATACCCAAACTGCTACAGCAGCAGGAAGGGGCGGGGAGCAGAGTGGCGCTGTTATGAGGGAGGAGGACAGAGGAGAACTGCGGATGATGGAGGCAGGAAAACTGACCATGGTATCAGGGCTCAGCAGCTATGATAAAACCTGGCAAGTTTACAGGGGGAGGGCAGAACCAGGCAGGATCAGCCAGGTATTTCAGGTGATGGAAAGGACAAAATTACACAGCACAAGCATTTTGCTGTTATTCATGCTTTAAGGGAACAGGATCCATTTGTTTTTTTAGGGTTACAAACGTTTTAATATGATATTTCTCACAAACATGATGGACATTGTTAGAATTGCCCCTTAAAACACATTCTGCAACTCCTTTTCTAGTGCTGTCGTATGTGTTGTACGTCACCGCATTCTTGATGGTCCAAAGTTCAGAGAACTTTTGTGTGACTGCGTGTATGCAAGCCAAGCTTGAGCAGAATTCTGTCGGAAAAACCATCTAAGGTTTTTCCGACAAAAATTCCGATCGTGTGTGCGCGGCATTAACCCACAAACTTTTTGCAGCATCCTACCTAGATGATGTAGTTATTTGAAGCACAGACTTGGAAAGTCACATCCCAAAAGTGCAAGTCACCCTGAATTCCATTAGAAAAGAGGGCTTAACTGCGAGAATCTCTGGCCATTAAGTGTGCTTTGGAGGCGCTACAGTAATATTTGTTGGGGCGCCGCTTCAGACTAGTAACAGATATGCTCCCTTAACATGGATGGAGGAAGTGTTCAATCAGTTCCCATACGTGGAACAAAATTTGATCAGTCCCTGCTGAACCGTCTGAATTTCAATCCATGTAAATCTAGCTTTACCCCTGTGACAATTCTCTGTTGTGTGTGTTTTCTGCAATGCTGATGAATAAATATGAGCAGGAAGCCCTTAAACTTTCTTTTATGTCAGGATTACCTCTCTGTGAGCTCTCCACTTGAAACCAATCACCCACTATATATTTATTTTGTTCAGGAAATCACTTTGGCAGTACGTTTTATATTACCTACCCTTAATTTTAGCTAACTTGGTACATGACCTTTTTGCTTTTTTAAAATCACTTTTAAAATTACAGTGACTGTGTTATTGTGTAAAATAACTCTAACTAAAAGTGTATTTTCTGCTATGGAAACACTTATAAATGACACATTAGTTGCTTTTAGAACAAGTTGCTTATGGCATATAATTCGGTGGCATTTTTACCTTTTCCAGATTCTGGAACAGCTAGACTGTCCTTTTCTACTTGTTACCTTATTTTTTCCTTTAGAAAGGTTACTTAAAGTGAGCACTACATTGCATGAAGGTCAACACATATTAATTGTAGATAAGTTGCATATTAAATACAGATCAGGACATAGCTTAATATTGTATGTGATTAAGCCCGGTGTTTCTAAAAATCCATTTTAAGTCACATTGCTGTAAGTAATGAAGCTGATAGAAGAAAGCAGACATTTTATATTAGGTATGTATTCAGTTCAAAATAAGAATAGATGTTAAATCTATTTTGGGATAATAGAACAAGACATAAAATAAACAATGCAGGAGGGAATCCGTTCCCTTAAGGAATTTCAATCTTAGCGACATGGTGGGAGGCAGATAGACACTGCTGACAGCTATGAGCAGAGTGCTGAATTGAAGCTGATCCGTCACTTGCATTATACTGAATGGTGACAGCAGTTTATTATGTGTGACTTTGTTGCCAACATTAACCTTCACCAACCAAGAACATTTTTAAATCATTTTTTTCTATAGGCTTCAAGAAGTTTCTGTTTTAGTTTTAGAGCTATAAAGAATTTATTGTAACTTACAGCATTTCATTCAAGTATTTTTTGGTCTTAAATGGAATGCCTTTTTTTTTACTGAATATTTTCTTATCTAATTCACCTATTATATGAAAACTATAAGCATAAAGTGCATACTATATGAATTCAACAAAATTACATTTACTCATAAACACTCTAATACTGTAGTAAGCATTGTTCAGTGGCACAAAAATACTGTTATGTTCCCCAGCAGGTTTTTTTTAACATAGTTGCGTAAAAAGGATTTATGCTGTCACCACTGCATTCCTTTCACAGCCCAGTGGGATTTAGGGAAGCATAATGAATGATTTCTAAATATGCATATATTCACTTTTTGAACCATAATACCTTCCAAGTGGCATACATAATAACAAGCCCAGAAGAAGAGGTTTATGTTCTAAATGAACAAATTGTTACATAGATACATTATAGGATGGAAAATAGGTTTCAGTATATATCAAAGGATACAATAAACTTGTTAACCGGGTGATCTTACTACTTGCTGTTTCATTCTTGGTGTCACCATTGTTAAAGAATAAGCTATTGGAAATTGTGCTTGATGATGAATAATAAGATCTTCTTATGCTTTGCATATTCTTTATCTCCAAGCATTGAACGTGTTCTATGCAGCAGAAACAGAGATGGTATTAGTTGCACAATATTATGTCTCTTTTTCCAGAAGTTTAGTTAGCTTGAATAGGTTACAAAAAGATATACAGTCAAACAGACATTTTACAAGGGACCTTCATTTTCATAGAATATAATTTCTAAAAAATTATTGTTTGGTCTTAAAAATACCAGAAAAGACCCAGTTCTCTTAGTAATGTACATAGACCTGGTCAGACAGTAGAGTTAGGAGAAATTCGAGCCAAGCAAAAGTTCAGCCCGGACATCACCAGTTCCCCCGTTCAGTGAACACCCGAATTTGTGGTGTGCTTGGCGGGATATTCACCCGCCAAGCGCCCCATAATGCACTGTGTGATGCACAGTGCATTCTAAGCTCTGATTGGGCAAAGCTTTGAAAAAAAACAAAACATTGCCAGCAATAGAAAAATGTTTAAAAAATGGCGTGGGGGTTCCCCCCAATCCATATCAGGCCCTTAGGTCCGGTATGGATTTTAAGGAGGTCCCCCACGCTAAAACTTAAAAAAAAAAAAACAGCGCGGGGTCCCTCCTGCCAAAATCCATACCAGACCCTTAGGTCTGGTATGGATTTTGAGGGGAACCCCGTGCCATTTTTTTTTTTAATGGTGTGGGGTCCACCTCCAAAATCTATACCAGACCCTTATTCCTTGTCAAAAGAAGTTTATTGAGTATACAATGTTATAAAGATACATAAAGTAAGTTTACAAGGATCTATAAAGTAAGCTCATTGTTTTACAGTAGGGTTTATATAGGTAAATATCATGAAATTTCAAATATTAAACATTGGGTTCACGTAAACCTAAATTAAAGATATATATCATTTCCTTAGTTACTTTTGTAGGTATTTAAATGATTTATACCTACTATACATATTGTTTACAAGTAGAGTGTATATAGGTCAAATAAATTCTGATAATGAGCTTTAATCGTAAGGTGGAGAAAAGGAAAGAGAAAGAAGAAAAAGGGTTGAAAGGTAGAGGTATGGTCCACAAGGTTGTCCTGCTCGTCAGTTTATTTTTCTTTTTAGTTCTCTTTGAAGCCTTAAAATGGGTGTCTCTGTAAGTCATTTAATCTGTTACCTTGGCAACAGGACAGAGTCATTGAAATTTGACAGGAACTGTTGTTTTATCCAAGGGTGCCAAAGTTTTTCAAATTTTGGAATTTGATTTTGATCGATGGCTACCATCTTAGCATGGGACATTGTATTATTCATTCTGTGAATTGTTTCTGCTAGTACCAATGTAGGAGATTTCCATGCCTTGGCCACTGTTTGTTTTGCAGCCGTTATTAGTTGGATCATAAGTTTGAATTGAGAGAGTGTTAACCATTCCGGTTTTAGATTAAGTAAAGTTATATATGGACCTGGTTGTATTATTTTTTTAAATATTTTAGATGCAATCACGAAGACTTCCTTCCAGAAGGTTTGGATTACTGGGCACGTCCACCATATGTGTAAATATGTGCCTATTTCTGGGCATCCTCGAAAACAAAGAGCTGAGGTATTAGGTGAATATTTTGCCACTCTAGCGGGTACAAGGTACCAGCAAGTTAGGACTTTATAATTTGTCTCCAGTGCCAAGATGTTGGGTGAAGATGACTTAGATGTGAGCCATATGTTAGACCAGTCCGTGTCTTCTAAAGTTCGTCCCAGGTCCTCCTCCCACCTCTGAACGTAAGAGGGTCTATTAAGATTTGCTACTCCATATAATTGATTATAAAGTGATGAAATTGTACCTTTAGCAAATGGATCTTTTGTACAGATTGATTCAAAAATGGATAATTGGGATAATGGTGTATCCCCCTTTAGGAATGGTGTATAGAAATTTTTGATTTGGAGATATCTAAATATCTCAGAGTTTGGTAGATCATATTTTTCTCTAAGCGATGGGAATGAAAGGAATGATTTAGATGCTATGAAGTCATTTAGTGTCTGAATGCCTGATGTTATCCAAGCTTTAAAAGAATTTGGGTAGATCCATGCCGGATAAAAGGCCGGATTTCTGATAAAAGAAAGGAGAGGATTGTGTGGAGATTGTAACTGATATTTGGTTTTTAGTTTATCCCAGAGAGATAAGAAGTGTTTAGTTATGGGATTATGAATTTTAAAGCGGTCTTTAGGATCAAGCCATAATAAATTTGATATTAATAGAGGGTCATTTTCTGAAGCCTCTATAAATACCCATAGTGGGATTTCCTGTTTTGCGTGGTATTTGGACAGACTGGCCAAATGTGCTGCTCTGTAGTAGTTAGTAAAATTAGGGTATCCCAGGCCTCCTTTATTTTTGGGAAGATGTAGTGTGTGTATAGGTATACGTGGTTTAGAAGAGCCCCATATAAACGAAGTTGCTTTTTTTTGTACTATTCTCAAAAAATAGGAAGGAATTGGAATAGGGAGGACTCTGAATAGATAAAGCAATTTGGGTAGAATAGTAATTTTGATTGCATTAATTTTCCCTATCCAGGATAAAGGAAGTTGCGACCATTGTTTTATTAGATTTGTGATCTGTCTTAATACAGGAGGATAATTGGTTGAGAATAAGCCAGAATGAGATGCTGTTAAATGAATTCCAAGATATGGGATTGATTTTTCTGCCCATGTGAATGGGAGTGCAGCCCTAGCCGGGATCAATTCCATGTTTGTGAGTGAAATATTAAGCACTAGGCATTTCTTAGGATTAATCATAAGGCCGGATAGGGCTGCAAATCCATCAAGAGCTGGTATTAAGTTAGGACCAGAGACCTGTGGTGATGATAGAAAAAGTAATATATCGTCTGCAAATATACATAATTTGTGTGTAATACCTCCTACTTCAATGCCAGTTATAGTTTGGTTTGTTCTGATGTATTGGGCCATGGGTTCGAGTATAAGGGCAAATAATAAGGGAGATAATGGGCAACCCTGTCGGGTACCTCTTTCGATATTAAAGGCTTCAGATTTGTATCCAGCATATTTTATATAGGCTTTGGGTTTATTATATAATGCTTTGATCCATGTTAAAAAGTGGGGTCCAAAACCCCATTTTTGTAATGAATATTGCATATATTGCCAGGATACTGTGTCAAATGCCCTCTTAATATCGAGAGATAGAAAACATAAAGGGATTTTCCGTTTTTTAGCAATATGTGCCAATAACACTGCCCTGCGTATATTATCGCCTGCCTGTCTATTTGGCATGAAGCCTACTTGATCTCTATGTATTAATTTGCCTATAATGCTATTGAGGCGTTTTGCTATTATTTTTGCTAATAATTTAATATCGAGGTTTAACAGAGAGATAGGCCGATAATTCACACAGGAAGTATCATCAGAAAGGGGTTTTGGGATCATACAAACAATTGCCATTAGTGTTTCTTGCCGAAAAGAATGTCCATCTAGAAGTTTGTTAAAAGTTTCAGTGAGAATGGGAGAGAGTATTTCTGAGAATGTTTTATAGTATAAAGCCGAGTAGCCGTCTGGGCCTGGTCTTTTGTTAAGTTTTAGGTCTTTTATGGCGTTAGCAACTTCATCTATAGTTATAGGCTCATCCAAACTGCTTTTTTGATTCTGAGATAACTCAGGTAAGTTTATTTTTGAGAAGAAGGATTCAGCTTCTGTAGGATTAAATTCATTGTTTGTCTTGTATAAAGTTGCGAGATGTGAGTGAAATTTATGGACTATTTTAACTGGATTACAAGTGTAAACATTTTTTGATAATTTCAAACGTATTGGTTTGAAAGATTTGTTAGTTGAATTTAATGCCCGAGCCAAATATGTACCTGGTTTGTTTGTATTCATGTAGAAATTGTGTTTGGAGCGTTTGAGGGATTTATCAACTGACTCAGTGAGAAATAGATCGTATTCCAATCTAGATTTTTCCAGATGAGATTTTGTACTCTGAGATGGATTATCTTGAAATGATATGTAGGCTGCATTAAAATTGAGTTCTAGTTTTTTTGCTAGATTTTTGCGTTCCCGTTTAAATAGTGCCATTTGTCTTTGTATTGTACCACGCAAGACAGGCTTATGAGCTTCCCACAGTGTTATTGGGGAGATGTCTGTTGTATTATTAATTGATATGTATTCCTTTAAAGCTTGTTCAATGGCCATCTGATGTAGTGGGTGTTTGAGCATTATGTCCGGTAAGTACCACGTTGGGTCATGCGCTTTTGGTATGGCTGAGGCTATAGTAGTGCATACTGCATTATGGTCAGACCACGGAATCGGAATTATATCTGATGCAATAATTTCTGGTATCATTCCTATTGTTAGAAAAATATGATCTATTCTGGTGAAGGTTTGATGAGGGTGTGAGAAATAAGTGAATTTCTTTTTCATTGGGTTACTTTCTCTCCATGAATCTACCAGATTGTATTTGGAAAGAAGTTGAGAAAAAGGTAATCTAGAGGTTATTTTGGATGGTGTAAAAGGTGATTTATCTAGAAATGGGAGGAGGACCTGGTTCGAATCCCCACACATTATCACTGTTCCTATTTTGTGTGTATTAATCACTTGTAATATATGTGAGAGGAATGGTGTAGGTTGTTTGTTAGGAGCGTAGTAGGAAATCACTGTGATTGCTGTATCCATTATATAACCCATGAGTATCAGGTATCTACCTTCTGGGTCTTTAATTTCTGATGATAAGGTGAATGGTGTAGATCGGTGAAATGCAATTAGAGTTCCCCTTTGCTTGGTACAGGCAGAAGCCGTGTAAATTTGTTGATAAAAAGGAGAAATATATTTTGGAGTAGAATCTTTGGTGAAGTGTGTTTCTTGGAGGCATACTATGTGAGCCTTCTTGTTATGGAAAGTACGGAAGGCTTTGGTCCTTTTTTGAGGGACATTTATTCCCTGAACATTCAGGGAAAGTATATTCAGTGGTGCCATGGCAACAGATCAAATAGTTTTGACTTACTTTTTGTTATGCAGAGCTGACTGCACAGATCAACCTGTGTGGACTGAAGAGATGAATAGATAGAAAAGAAACCAGTGAATTCTGGAGTAAAGAGTAAACAAAAAACATATGAGATTAAATGATACATTGTATAGATTATTTTTTGCAAGTAATCACAATTTACCCGTGAAAGAGAATAAATATCTCTCTCAGGGGAATAAGTGCCTTCGTCACACTCCCACAAAATATGGTTGGGAGAATGAGGAGGGTTAATGGGGGTACACGGATCTTCCGCTTACAGGAGAGAAGTGCTATGTCAAAAGACATCAAAATGATGTTTCATTAATTGGAGTGCAGAATATAGTTTTTGTTGAAATTATTTATTCCAGGGTGGTTGTATATGGTTAGTATTGCCCTAGGCTAAATAATTCAGTTAGAAAGGTACTGTTAATAACTTTGGTATTGATGAAGATAGTTTGAATTATTTTGGGATTTTAACCCTTTTAGAGTAAACAATTACATATTTTATTCATATGTAACTGTTTAGATATGTTAACTCATAAAATTGAGGTTGTATTGCTTCAGATTAGAATAAACAAAAACATAATTCTAGGGACTAGTTAGGTAATAATATATTTGTTTTAAGAAAAGAAAAAAAAAGCTTCCATTACTTCTGGATTATTGAACATATTTGTCCTAAAAAGTAATAAATCTATTGTTATTACCTGATAATATATAACTGAACAAGAATTTCCTTATTTCACTTATATATTCTAAGGCTATATGAATCAGAAGTAGTAAGAAATATAACTGGAATGTAACATGATCCCACACAGTGTGTGACTATCAGAATGCAGTTACATTCAGTTATAAATATAGGTTTTTTTAAAGAGAACCATCTCTTAGTATAATAAATGAAGAGATATCAGGAATTAGGATGTCAGTCCATTGAATCTTCTTGGTCCATGGATGATGTGGCATAACGGCCTCTTTTGTGAGAATGATGATTCCCATTTTGTTCTGATATTTTCTGGGTGCTGCCTGAAGGTGAAGATGATGCCAGATTTAATTTTAAAAGGGTTTGTTGTAGTTCATCTGCTGATCTGCTTCTGTAAATTGTACCTTGGTAGTTAAATCTGACTGAAAAGGGGAAGCCCCATTGATACATAATGTTGTGGCGTTGCAGTTCCATTAGTTGGGGTTTCATGGATCGTCTTTTAGTAATAGTAAGTTGGGATAGGTCAGCAAAAATTTGATAATTGTGTCCTTGAAAATTAAGTTCCTTTTTTTCTCTTGCAGCAATTAGTATTTGTTCTTTCGTTCTGTAATAATGAAATTTTGTGATTATATCACGTGGGGGTCCATCTTTCTTTTTGGCTGTGAGGGCTCTGTGTACTCTGTCCAGTTCTAAACGTTCAATAGGGATATCTGGCTTTAGTTCTTGTAATAGAGCAGTAATAGTAGATTGCAGGTCTGTCACAGTTTCAGGTATTCCCCTTATGCACAAGTTTGAACGTCTGGCTCTATTTTCGTAATCTTCGAGCTTAGTTTGAAGTATTAAATTCTCTTCTTTTAATTGTTCCAATTCTGTTATATTTTCTTGGGTTGTAATTTCAATTTCATCCATTTTTATTTCTAAGGCTGCGGTGCGGTTTCCCAGCTCTCTTATTTCTTTGGTTAGGCTTTTTGTTATTTGGTCTGAGGTTTGTTTTAAAGCCTTATGAAGCATCTTTTCAAACTGTAATAATATTACTGGGGATACTGAGGAGGCTTGTGGAGAAGTTTGTGAGAGGATTTGTTCTGTATCTGACTCAAATGGAGAGTCTTGCTGTGACATTTTTTGTCTGTGAGAGCGCCCTGATGCTGTATATTGTGAGGTGACTGGAGCTGCTTTAGTTGCAGTGAGTGCCTGTGAGCTCTTTGTGAGGTGATTTTTATTTCTGCCACGGTTTCCTCCCAGTACCATATTTCCTGCCCAAACTTTCACAGTTTGTTCCCTGGGGCAAAAAGGTTCAAATGGATACCTTTAGAGACTGCAGGCTCCGCTTTGTCCTTCTCTTCTCTCCTCAGCGGTGTGGAGCTCTAACAATGCATGTCTGCTCCGCTAGGCTCTGCCCCCTGCCCCCCCACCAGACCCTTATTCAAGCATGCAGCCTGGCAGGCCATGAAAGGGGGGAGGATGAGCTAGCACCGCATGGGGCGGTGCTACCAGGTGATGTCACCAGGTGACCCCTTACCTACATGAGAACTTTCAAGCAGCCTGCAGTCGGCGGTTTAGCCTTCGTCATGGGCGGAACTTTGTTTTTTCTTTTTTGGGCCTGGCAGTGGCGGCGGGCATCGTGATTAATAATGGATCTACATCGGGGACATTGTTTTTTTAATAAGGGAATTGTGAAAAACTGTGTGTGTGTTTTTTTATTTCTGTTTGACACTTTTTTTAGTGAATGGGTAGGGGTACTATGTACTCCATACTCATTCACATAGGGGGGTGGGGCAGGATCTGGGGGCCCCCTTGTTAAAGGGGACTTCTAAAATCTCATGAGCCTCCTGCCTGTAAACCCCCACAACCACAGCCCAGGGTTGTCGGGAGGAGGCACTTGTCCCCAAAACAGTTTTGCCATGGGGTTCCCCTTAAAATCCATACCAGACTTAAAGGGTCTGGTTTAAATTGGGGGGACCCCACGCCTTTTTTTTTTTTACATTTTTCCATTGCTGGCAATGGTACTGTATTGCCAACAATTTAAATGTCATTTTTTCTTTATAGATGTCCGTTTTGCTGCAGCAGGTTCTAAACACAGTACAGATGCGCCACTTTACTGCCAGCAATTTAAATGTCATTTTTGTTTTCTTTATAGATGTCAGTTTTGCTGCAGCAGGTTCTATACACAGTACAGATGCGCCACTTTACAGGCAGACTAAGGGCACCCCCCAGGCACTATATTTAAATGAATTTTTCATTTTTCATTTTTCACTTTAGGCATCATTAAAATCACTGCTCTTGTAAAAACAAATGTATTTTTTGCATTGATACATGTCCCCCAGGGCAGTACCCAGGCCCCCATACCTTTGTTATGGGCAATAATTTTCATATAAGCCTTCAAAGTGGGCACTTTTGATTTTTCAAGTTCGGGTCCCATACACTTTAATAGTGTTCGGGTCCAAACTTTTGTTCGAGTGTTCTGGCACGAACAGAACGGGGGAGGGTGTTCAGCCCAATCCTATCAGATACATCCCTTCCTATTCTCTGCAATGCAAGCCTATGTAAGGATACCTGTTTTGAGCAGTGTGGATGTTTCTCTAGCAGCACAGAGCACTGGAGAAAACAGGAAGCATCTTCACAGAGAAAACATATTATTCAACATTTCCTGGCCATAATTATTCAAAAGGAATAATATGCAAGAGTACAATAATTTAAAGAATTAAAAAGGTGTTTAACTTTGGATGTGCTTTAAGGTGTATTACAATTAGCTTAGGCCAGTTACTTTTATATCACTATTAGCATACAATTGAAAAGGACATTTTCAAGGAACAAATAAGGGAGCTGCTATTGCTAGCTTGAAAATGTATTGTAGCGCTTGGTTGCTACTAGTAACTAACATCCACCATGTCACCCTGCTGCCAGACCTCCATCTATCACTTCTGAGACACTGAACAGTCATTTTGCGTTGTTTTTGTTTTGTTTATTGGGGGATATAACTTGGTTGGGGGAAAGGAAATATGGAATGCCCATGGAACAATTGCTTTGCCATCATATTTAGGAATTAGAACAAAAGGTTGAGCCGTGTAGTACTGATGTACACATAATATCTACAGGCGTTTCCCTGCATAACACCATGCCGACTATTTCTCCTCCTCTGCGTATCTTCTGCAGACTGTTGCTCTCAGGACTTCCACCCTCCTGCACAAACTTTCACTGTCGATCATTACTCTTACTGTCACATCGTCCTCTTTTGACAAAAGAGACCACTCTGAACAGTCTCAGTTGCTGGCTAGAATCGGTTGCACGGTTACTAGGCGAGAGGTCTGCAGTACCTCTCCATGTGCTGATTGGTGGACTACTGCTCCCAGCTAGTCCGGCCTGCAAATCCTGCGCCATCAGGCTGCAGCGATTTGACACTCTCCCCACAGTCTCTCCTCTGGCCTCGCACCCAGCTCCCCTGGCATGCCTCCAAAACTCCACTGTGGTCCACTTACTGACCTTCTCCTGTCCCGAGTCCATGAGGGAGAGATTTAACTGGACATACGTTCCGGCAGCTTCTCCAACCCCTCTGTTCCAGAACACTTCATCCAAAACCGTGTAAAGATGAAGCTCCCTCCCAGCTCTCCCGGGCTCCTCCACTAGGCCACGCACCCCCCCAGATGGGGATGGGGTCCCTGCTGCTGCCTAGTACTCCATTCTCCACGTTTGCTGGCCGAGAACTCCTCCCACATTGGGTTGTTACCAAAGCTTATATGGAGGCCTGCCCCCTGCCAAATCCAGTTGGGGATTGGTCAAAGCTCCTCACATGAGCTGCCTGCCACTCCAGTCTTAGGCCCTGCCCCTCTTCCAGATCATTCTTCCTAGAAGCAGAGGAGGCGCCTCAGAACTAAAGCACAGGTGGTCACACCCACTGCTGCACTAACAACTCCCTGCACCCCAGATCAAAACAAGCAGGCCTAGCCTGAAGCATAGGCCATCCAAATTTACCTGCACTGACAGTATCCCTCACAAAATCCTCACTCTAGCACCTACCAATGGTGGAGGGTGCTACAGCATGATTTGGTGTGGTCACCATGTACTTCATTTGATATTGACCTAGAAGAAGTAAGTGCATATTAAGTGTCAGAACATGTATTATCTGGGCCAGTGGTCTAGTATATAGGACTGAACAGTGGCTATAAAATCTGCCCACTGCCATCTGCTGTCAATCAAAGGCAAAGCAAACCTGATGAGGAACTAACCTCTCAGAGTTCCCCATGAGATTCTGCCCACTGTCAGTTCAGTGTAACTGTGCCATTGGTTGCTGGGACGTGGATGGTATTCATCCCAACAACCATTGAATTAAACATAAAGAACATTCAACTATAATAAAGTAGGAAGGGAAGGGAAGGGAAGAAAGCACCAAACACAATTTATTAAGTAAATATTAGGTAAGAACTCAGAAGCAGGTGAGGGGGAGAGAGAGGATGACAGTCCGCAGTAATGAGCTGGGAGCTGTGTAGTAGTCCTTGGTGGGGAAGAAAGCTGGCTGTGGTAGGGAGCAAGATGAGCCTGGAGTCCGTTCAGGAAGACCGGCGTCAGGCTGCCCTGTCTGGCTGTGATGGTATATCCAGAAATCGGATGTCCGCCCAAAGACGATGTGTCCAGCTGGAGTAGTGAGAGGAGCTGTCAGTCCAACATCTGTGTGAGCCAATTGGACACATTTCAGAAGCTTAAATGCGCCTCCTTCATCAGGCTGATTGTTTGAAAATCCCTCTGGGAATTTATAGAGCTGCTAATTATCCTCATGACATCCAGGTTAGTGAGATATATGTCTGTGAGCAATAGCCAGTATGGAGGTGCCAGGGATGTCAGCTCTAAGACCCCTTTCACACTGGGGCGCATTGCAGGTGCTACAGCACTAAAAATAGCACCTGCAAAGCTCCCTGAAAGAGCCGCTACTGTCTCTTCAGTGTGAAAGCCCGAGGGCTTTCACACTGGGGCAGTACGCTGACAGGACGGAAATAAAAATCCTGCTAGCAGCATCTTTGGAGCGTTGAAGGAGCAGTGTGTATAACGCTCCTGCACCGCTCCTGTCCATTGAAATCAATGGGCAGCGCGGCTATACCGCCGGCAAAGCGCTGCTGCAGCAGCACTTTGCGGGTGGCTTTAACCCTTTTTCAGTCGCTAGCGGGGGTTAAAATCTCCCCGCTAGCGGCTGAATACCCCCGTAAATACGACGGTAAAGCGCCGCTAAAAATAGCGGCGCTTTACCGCTGATGCCCCAGTGTGAAAGGGGTCTTAGTATTTACAAATAAAAACATTATTAAGTTACTTGAGTTAAGATTAAGTTAAGATACTTGATTAAAGACTAATGTAGCAAACTAAAATGTGACAAAATAAAACAAAGTAGAACATAGTGAAAGATAATAAAGAATGACTGTACGAGTCATATATAATCTTGTTTGAAATTGCAAAAGATGGTTAAGATTAGGCATGTGCAATTCATTTCGTTCTGAATTCAGTTTTTAACGAATTTCAACAAATTCGTTAATTCGGGAATATCCGAATTAACGAAAACCCGTTTAACGAATTTTTTCCGAATATTCGTAAATTCGATAAAATTGGACATTTGTAAATTCGGGCATTGGTACATTCGCAATTTACATTCGTACATTCGTACATTCGTACATTCATGCATTCGTACATTAGTAAATTAGTGAATTCGTAAATTCAAAAATTCGGAAATCTGAAATAATAGTTAACTAATAATTTAACTATTAGTAATTACTAGTAACTTTTAATTTATAGGTATTGTAATTTCCTTTTAAATTTGGCTGTTAGTGAACGTAACACATACAAAATTTATCCGAAGTTATGAATGATCCGAAAAAACGGAATGGAACGTAATGAATTAATAATAATAAATAACAATAATAATAATAACAACGTTTTATTATTATTAAATAGAAAGAACAATCAGCGCAAAACAATTAACATAAAAACAGATAATTGTAAGCTGAACACTAAAGGATTCACCAACCCAAAAATAATGCAATAAAGAAGAAAAGTGCAGCGCAAAAAAGGAAATAATATCAACATAAAACATAAGTCCTTATTAATCCGTATATATATTAAACTTCAATCCTTGATCATAGAAGGACGTATAAACTCTTCTCCATAACTTATGCACACTGAATCTGTAGGAAATGCGCTTACCAGAACTGTTGGACCTCTAAATTATAGGAGGTCAAACGGGCAAGATAATCAAACACCATCAGCACAACGACACCGATCATCTGGATAGTTGTCCTCATCCACCATAGCCTGATGTCAAGCTGGAGATAGTGTAAACTGTATTGCAGTAATCCTCAATCAGATCCTCAGTGTATTTAGCAAAGCACCAAAGGTCACCCGCAGCCTTCTCAGCTGTTCGGACGCGAACAGCTGAGCGTTCTCTGAGTCTTACTTACAAGTCACTGGTCTGACCCTGCATCGCAGCGGTACTGCTGCCAGAGAAATTGTTTACATGTTTTTGAGTTTTATTATATCACCGCGCTCCACAGCGCCTTTAGGATTGACATTTCTTTTGTTTTTGAAATAAAGTAGCAATCAGTCTACACTTAGAAGACTTTGTTTCTTTTTATCTCCATGGCGTTTCTTACCTTTGGTGCTTTGCTAAATACACTGAGGATCTGATTGAGGATTACTGCAATACAGTTTACACTATCTCCAGCTTGACATCAGGCTATGGTGGATGAGGACAACTATCCAGATGATCGGTGTCGTTGGTTTTTGATTATCTTGCCCGTTTGACCTCCTATAATTTAGAGGTCCAACAGTTCGGGTAAGCGCATTTCCTACAGATTCAGTGTGCATAAGTTATGGAGAAGAGTTTATACGTCCTTCTATGATCAAGGATTGAAGTTTAATCTATATACGGATTAATAAGGACTTATGTTTTATGATGATATTATTTCCTTTTTTGCGCTGCACTTTTCTTCTTTATTGTTTTATTATTATTATTGATTATTCATTTGTTCTGTTCCATTTGTTTAGATGCAGCATTTGTTTTGGATGATTCGTAACTTCGGTTAAATTTGTATTTGTTACGTTCACTGACAGTCAAGTTTGAAAGGAAATTACAATACCTATAATTTAATAGTTAGCTACTATTTAAAATTTTTGAATTTTCGGGTTTTTGGATTTTTAAACTTGGAATTTACAAATTTCCGAATCTTCTAATTTACAAATTACGATTTTACGAATGTACGAATTTACGAATGTACAAATGTAAAAATGTACGAATGAACGAATGTACGAATGAACGAATGTTCGAATTACGAATGTACGAATAAACGCATTTACGAATTTACGAATGAACGAATTTACGAATCGCGATCATAACGAATGACCCGAAAAACGGAAAAAATAATAAACTAATGAAACGAAAACGAAAATGAACAAATTTTTTTGGCTGTGCACATGTCTAGTTAAGATGATCCCATAGACTATAACAAAACAATTTGATGTGATATCAATAAATTAGAATTAACAGGAGAACCCTGTATAACCTGTAGCAGTAGTCAGCAGTAGGGATGGTGAACAGTTCGGCCCGAGCATACGTTCGGGCCAAACTTTCGTTGTTCGGTGAACAGCCGAACAAACTGGTCGTTCAACCATTTGTTCGGCCCCCAAAACAGACCACAATGCAACACTGAATAGTGCATTGGGCACAGAGAACTGTCAGAGTCATGATTGGACACTGTCATCATGACTTTATCCAATCATGGCTCATTCCTGCCCCACAGTATAAAAGTATTCTTTCAATGGCAGCCATTTTCAGTGTGATTTCGGCGTGGAGAGAGATAGAACAGAGCTCTGTTCAGTGCTATCAGTTAGTTAGTGTGCTATACTGTGCTATTTTGCTTCAATTGTCAGTGTAGAATATTTTAGAATAATAATAAATAAATAATATGTAGAATACATTTAACATCCAACCACTCAGCCCGTTGGCAAGAGCACCTAAAAGCCACACAAAAGGGGCACAAATCCGTCCCTCCTCCTCCTCCTTACCCAGTTCAGTCTGCCCCTGTGATACCAAGTCATTACCTTTCAGCAGCCTCCACTGACAGAGATAGTGGTATAGCACAGGGTGTCCCAGGTCCTAGCAGCACATCTGCCAGCAGCACACCACCAGCTGAAGACTGTAGCTGGCAAATTTCTCTGCCCCATCTGCTGCAGCTGCCACCCACATGCCCAGCGTCTGAATGCCAGCTTGTCAAAGCTGTTGGCTCTCCAACTTCTGCCTTTCAGCCTGGTTGATTCTGCCCCCTTCCGTGAATTCGCACAATGTGCTGTACCACAATGGCAGGTTCCCAGTCGCTACTACTTTTCACATAAGGCCGTTCCATCTTTCTACCATCACGTAGAAGGGAATATTCTGGCATTGCTGGGCAAGGCATTCAGCTGTAAAATCCACCTTACTGCTGACACGTGGACTTGAAAGGATGCAGGACAGGGCTCGGTGCTAAAGCTTGCTGTGCCCCCACGTCTCCATACAGCTGGTGGTGATGATGCCAGACCTGTGAGCTCTACCCCCTCCTTCTCCTCCTCCTCCACCACCTCCATGCCCTCCTCTGCATAATTGTCCTATGAACATCAGGTACCCCCTAATTGTTCAAAGTGCTATTCCCAGAGTCAGGCTAAAAGGTGCCATGCAGTGCTTCAGCTGGTGTGTTTAGGGGACAGGAACCACACCGGAGCAGAGATTCTTGCAGCTCTGCAGGGACAGGCCCAGAGGTGGTTCACACCATGCCAGCTGGAGCCAGGAATGGTGGTGTCCAATAATGGCTCAAACCTCCTGTCCACTCTTAGACTGGGAAAGTTGACACATGTGCCATCCCTGGCACATGTCATCAATTTGGTGGCGCAGAATTTCCTAAGTACATACCCGGGGTTGCAAGATGTACTAAAGCAGGCCAGAAGAGTTTGTAGCCATTTCAGGCGGTCATACACAACCAGTGCTCAGTTGGCTGAAATTCAGCGGGAATTCCACCTGCCCATAAACCGCCTGATTTGTGACATGCCCACCAGGTGGAACTTAGCTTTGGGAATGCTGCAGCAGTTATGCATGAGGGCCATCAACAGGTACCTGTGCCAGTACGGCACGACGACAGGCTCAGGCCACCTCAGCCTATTTTCCTCACGCCAATGGCTGATCATTAAGGATGCATGCACTGTATTGTCACCATTTGAGGAGGACACAAGGATGGTGAGCAGAGACAGTGCATGCATCAGTGACACAATCCCTGTTGTGTTCCTGCTGGAGCAGACTCTGCGTCGTGTTATGGACAGGGCACTGGAGGCAGAGCAGCAGGAGGAAGAGGAGGACTTCCTTTCCTCTCAAGGCCCACTTTATCCAGATACCATCATTCCTATGTCACAGAACACACAGGAGGAGAGAGTGGAGGAGGATGAGGAGGAGGATTCTAGCACTTTCATAAGCTTCGTAGAAGAGGAAGACATGCGTCAATCTGTAAGCAATGCCTTTCCAACCCCAGGACCCTTGGGAGTAGTACCTGGCTGGGAGGAGGAAGTTCCAGTTGCTTTCATCCTGAGTGACCCCGAGGAGTCTGCTTCTCAAGCCTCATCAGATTTGAGGCGCATGGGCAACCTCATGCTTCAAAGCCTGCGAAAGGACCCAAGAATACGTGGCATAAAGGAGAAGGATGATTACTGGTTGGCAACCCTCCTTGACCACCGTTATAAGGGGAAGGTCTCAGAGCTCATCCTGTCCCCACAGAGTGCAGAAGATAAAATCTCTTGAGGACACATTAAAGAGGATTTTATTGAACATTGTTCCTGACTTCAGTAGGTTAAAATGTGGTGGAAAACGTCATTTTGAGTCTTCTGTTGGCCAAGAGAAGAGTGTTTTTGAGAAGGCGTCTGCCTAAGTGAGGCATTTTGGAATTTTTTTAGTCCTCGCTGCCCAGGGCTGTCAGCTTCCACATCTCATCCGCAGCATCTGCATGACATGGTGGACGATTATCCCGGGGCCAAAACAGAGATGGAGAGCTTTCCAGCTGACGATCCACTGACTTACTGGGTCATGAGAATAGACCACTGGCCAGAACTTGCCCAGTATGCTATTGATGTTGGGCTGCCCTGCATCCAGTGTGCTTTCAGAATGGGCATTCAGTGCTGCAGGAGGTTTCGTTACTGATCATAGAATGCATCTGTCCACGGACCCTGTGGATCGTTTGACTTTTATAAACATGAATCAGTCCTGCATTACCAGCTATGAAGCTCTTGTTCCCGATGTCACTGATTAAGTCTTTTTGGGATGTGGAATCTCTGCAGGACTTCAAGCTTTGAGGGTGTTCAATCATTTCATCTGGAAAAATGTTTTTGGTATAGGTTTCATGGGCACAATTAACACCCAAAGATCAATTTTTCAGCACCTGTTTGACAGGTGCATATCATTGTAATTTTTTTTGCCTTCATCAAGAGCACCTCTATAGGGTTACGGTGGGAAGGCATCTCCAACACCCAAAGAGTAATTTTTCTGCACCTGTTTGACAGGTGCATATCTTCGCAATTTTTTACAGCAAGGCCAATTCTTGCTTTCATCAAGATTACCTCTATAGGGTTACGGTGGGAAGACGCCCCCGACACCCAAAGAGTAATTTTTCTGCACCTGTTTGACAGGTGCATATCTTCGCAATTTTTTACAGCAAGGTCAATTCTTGCTTTCATCAAGATTACCTCTATAGGGTTACGATGGGAAGGCACCACCGACACCAAACCAATTTTAACGCACCCGTTACTTCTATCCAAAGTCAAAGTGACACCAGAATGTATCCAAAAAATCTTGTTCCCAGTGCACTACATTGTGGCCTCATCATACACAGTGGCTCCCCAGTTGTTGTTGTGCAAAATAAAGGCAGCTTGCAGGGAAAATTTAATTTTTTTGGCTTTATAAATTCAATCATTGCTACAGCAGATTCTAGACATGGTACCGATCTGCCACTTCACAGGTAGACTAAGGGGACCTCCCAGGCACTATATTGGAATGAATTTTTCATTTTTATGCTTTCACTTCAAAAATGAAAAAATCAATGCTCATTTAAAAATCATGTTTTTCACAATTTTTTTTTTTTTATTGATACATGTCCCCCAGAGCAGGACCCGGACCCGTATAACCATTGTATGCCCAATTTTCCAAGTCATCTTCCAGGACGGCTTACAGAGAGATAGGCTCCTCCCACCTAGCACAGGAAACACATGATCCACATCATAAAAACAGTACACACGTATTAGCCCCTCAGTTTGTGTTTCCTCCGGCCAGTCAGGAACTCCAAACAGATGTTTGTTATTTTTCTGGCCTTCGTGCTAGGTGTCAGGGGCCTCCCGACTTCCATACCCAGGGCAAACAGGGGTAGTACTCCTGGGGTATGAGTCAGTTTGGGCCACCCAGAGACCTGATAGAGCGGTCTGGGGTGAAAGTAAGGGACCCCCTCTCCCGATTGAGTTGTAGCCTCAGTGAGGTACCTGTGAGGAGTGGAGAAGGTGATCCAGTGGGTCCATCCATAATGGCACAGCAGGGTGTTCTCCTAGTGGAGGCGCAGGCCACCGCATGGTCCGGGTACCTTTTTTTCTGCTGTTTACAGAGATCTCCATGTGCAGGGTTTCTCTTTCCCAAGCATGTGGATCGTGCTGGTGGCGCAGTGATGAGGTAACTTCCAGGGCTGGTGACAGGAAGTGACATGGCAGGAAGGCCAGCAGCGGCCATCTTGGTACACCCAGGTGAAGCCTAGCTGGGAATAACAGGGCTGTGCCGGAGGGCGGCGTCTGATCCACAGCGCCGCCCTGGATTCTCCACACCTCCTTATATATGGGCCCGAATAGTAAGATGGCGCCAAAGACTTCCAGGAGCATGGAGACACCAGGATCTATGGAAGCAGGTCAGGCCCTAAGGTAAGAAATTAGGGGGCAGACTCCCTTTTCTTATGCTCCTGTGGGGGGGCACAGTGGGCGTTGTGTTTTCTTTCAGAGTCTGTTTTTTTGTTATGCTTAATGTGGACAGGTGTCGCACATACTAGCATAGGCTCCGGTGGTGGGTACTTTTAAAAAGATTCTTAGATTAGAATTTTTGTTATCCACAGGGTGTCATGTGATTCATTTCAGGACAAAGCCCATGAGCCCAGAGATAGCAAAACAGAGACACCCAGAAAAAGGTGCCGGATGTGCACCAAGAAAATGCCTTATGGGTGGAAGAAAAGTGCATGTCAGAACTGTATAGATAAGCTCATCAAAGGAGAAACAGGCCCTATCCTTAAAGGTTTTATGGACTCAATGAAGAAAGGGATGAAGCAGACTTTACAGTCCTTTAAACACAGAGAGCAGGAGGCTCTTGCTGAACCTATCCCCTGTACTTTCCGCACCAGTACTAGTGTTAGGCCAATGGTCCTGACCCAGGCATGGGCAGACCACCAGCAAGGAGTATTGGAGGAGAGCTCAGAGTCAGCCTGAGAGCCTGAGGAGGGGGAGTGTTATGAGGAAAGACCCAGCAAGGTTCAAAGATCCCTTTTTCCTGCAGAGGAAACAGAGGAACTATTAGGCTATATACGACACCCTGGAGCTGGAGGAGCCAGAGAACCAGGAGTTGTCTGTACATGACCTTTTATATGCAGGCCTTCAGCCTAAGCAGAGCAGAACCTTTCCGGTACATACGTTCCTAAAAGAGACAATACTTCAGGAATGGAAGAAACCGGAAAAGGCAGTCTTCTTCCCTAAAAATTTGAAAAGATGTTGCGGGAAAAGTACCCCAGACTGGACGCTTCCCTATCTAAAGTTTCAAAGGATTCAGAGCTTTCCTTTGAGGACTCAGGCACCCTAAAGAAGCCAATGGACAGAAAGGCAGAAGGGTATTTAAAGAAACCGTGGGAAGCCTTCTCTGCTAACTTTAACCACTTAATAACCAGCCCATAGCCAAATGGCGGCTACAGGGTGGTTTGTTAACTCTGGGAGGGCGTACAGTGACGTCCTCCCGGAGAATCGTTCCCGCATGCCCGCTGGGGTGCGCACACGGGAACATCCGTGCTCACCGGGTTCACGGGACCTGGCGCTACATGGATCATGGTAAAGGGCCAATGACAGAGGCCCTTCAGCAAGTGATCGCTCCATCCAATGATTTAGCGATCACAAATGTCAACAAAGACTGTCAAACGGGGTCATCACAAGTTCATTGCTCTCCTCTCCTCACACCAATGCACTGTGAGAGGAAAGGAGAGCAGATTGTGTGCCAAACTGTAAGTTTTATTATTCTAACAGTGCCCAATAGTGCCACAATGGTGCCATCTGTCATCTGTACCACCTGTGCCACCTCTGTGCCACACCAGTGCCACCTCTGTGCCACACCAGTGCCACTACAGTGCACACCAGTGCCACACGTGGCCATCAGTGCTCATCTGCATCACTGCAGTGCCACATCAGTGCTGCCTGTGCCCACCAGTAGCGTCTGTGCCCACCAGTGCTGCCTGTGCCCACCAGTGCTGCCTGTGTGCTAATCAGTGCCACCAGAGCCACACCAGTGCCACTACAGTGCCACTACAGTGTCACACCAGTGCCACCTGTGCCCATCAGTGCCACCTGCGCCACTGCAGTGCCACATCAATGCTGTCTGTGCCCACCAGCGCCTGTGCCCACCAGTGCCGCCTGTGCCCACCAGTACCACCTGTACCACCATTGCCACCTGTGCCCACCAGTGCCACCACAGTGCTCTGCAGTGCAGTCTCATCAGCCGCCAGTATGGCAAAAAAATATTTTACTAGCGAAGAGGCCTACCAGCGTCTAAGCATGACCGATGAGAGCATCGGGGAGCACGCTGAGTCTCAGTCCAATTTCGATTCGGATTCGGCCTATTAAACCCGTTATAAGCAGTGGTTCTGATACAGAATCAGAAGAGGAATGTGTGCCCGTGAAAAGAAGGTGTTCTGGTGTGCAGCAGCAGCCTACTACCAGCAGCGCAGGGCTATCCACCTGGCGAGCAGTCCCGTCCACCTCGAGAGCAGAGCCACTACAACAAAGGCCAGGCACCAGTAGGGTGTCATCTCAGCCCTAAAGGGATAGGGGCCATGCCAGCCTTCCCTATGCCCTTCAAAACCCCCTGTTGCTTCCCCCTAATTCCGAAGCAGCAAATATTCCCCCTTACACCTCCCAGCCAGGTGTCCAGGTGAACACCGATGATTTTGCCATGCTTGATTCTTTTCATTTAATTTTCACTGAAGACTTACTATCGTCCATTGTGGCCCAGTGCAACCTCTATGCACAGCAGCACATAGTAAGCAACCCTGGCTCTAGTTACACCCGTCCCTATGAGTGGGGAGAACTAACCGTAGAGGAATTAAAAATTTTCTTAGGCCTAACTTTTACTATGGGACTCAAAAAAAAAAACAATTTTACTCCTATTGGTCTACCAAACCCATCCACCACATGCCACTCTTCTCATCCCTTATGCCAAGATCAAGATACCTTATGATTATGCGGTTACTCCACTATAATGACAACACCAAGTGCCCTCCCCGAAATTACCCAGCTTTTGACAAACTATTTTAAATTATTTCTCTGAAAAATGTCCCCAGTTATATACCCCCAAACAGAATATTTCCGTGGATGAATCCCTTGTAAAATTCTCAGGCAGGCTGGGCATCAAACAATTCATCCCCGGCAAAAGGGCCCGATATGGGGTAAAAATGTACAAACTTTGCAACCGAGCCACGGGGTACATCTACACCTTCCTGGTGTACGAAAGGAAGGACTCCCAAACGCGTCCCCCTGAATGCCCAGAGTACATTGGAGCCAGCAGAAGAGTGGTCTGGGAGCTTATCTATCCACTCCTTGGAAAGGGATACCATCTTTATGTGCATAATTTTTATACTAGCTTGCCCCTCTTCCACAGTCTTCACCAGAGAGACACCCCAGCATGTGGTACAGTAAGAGCCAATAGAAAGGGCTTCCCGCAAAAACTTGTCAATGAAAGGCTATGACGAGGGGAGACGGCATCTTTACGGAACCAGGAGCTATTGGCTGTCAAATGGAGGGACAGACGAAACGTCTACATGCTGGCGACAATTCATAATGACACATGGAAGTCCCCAGATAAAACGGCCCAGTCTAGAAACCAGCTTGTGTTTACGATTATAATTTGTTTATGGGGGGAGTGGACTTCAACGATCAGATGATTAAACCCTACCTTCCCACAAGAAAATCCCGCCATTGGTATAAAAAAGTGTCTATTTATTTTTTCAGTTTGGCCATGTATAACACTTATGTTTAATTACCAAAAATCTACAGAGAACCCCGTATCCTATCTGCACTACCAAGAAGAAGTTATTTCTGCCTTTTTGTACCCTGAAAGCCCACCAGAAACTATTCGCTCTGATTCCGTGAGCAGACTACACAAGCGCCACTTTCCTGACAAAATCCCCCCGTGAAACAGGCCACAGACGTCAGAAGAAATACCGGGTGTGCTCCAGTGGAGGAATTAGAAGAGACACCAATTATTATTGTCCCAAATGTCCTTCCCAACCAGGCCTCTGTATAGGTGAATGTTTCCGCCCTTACTATACTTCTCTACATTATTAGGGAAGTATGGTAAAAGTAATTCTCATTTCCTGTCATTTTCCTCCACACCCCTTATGCCACTGCACTGAAATGTACATACCTCTGCCGACCCTGGCCTGTTATACGACCAAGCTTCTGCCTAACACTAAACATACCTCTGCCTTCTCCGGAACCGACCCTGGCCTGTTATACGACCAAGCTTCTGCCTAACGCTAAACTGTGCCTACCTCTGCCTGCTCTGGAACTGACCCTGGACTGTTTGACCACGTTTTTTGCCTGCCTCTTGGATTGACCTTTAATCCTGCTATGCTAGTGGGAACACAGGGGTCTCACATATGTGAGGGGCTCCAGAATTGTTTTTTTGGATAAAGAAAACTAATTTTTTAGTTTTCACATTCCCGGATTAGGGTCTTTACTCAGCAGAATGTATTTTAGTGTGTAATTCTTGGTATGTACATGCTGTGTTAGAAATATGAAGGGCCTTCAAAAATGTGATAGATTGTAAGGAAATTGGATGCATAATTTATGTCCCTAGAACACTTGATGGTGCTTCCTGCATGTTGGGCCTCTATGTCGCCAGGCTGTGTAAAAGTCTCACACATGTGATATCGCCATACTCAGGAGGAGTAGCAGAATACATTTTGGGGTATCATTTTTGCTATGTACATACTATGTGTTGGAAATATCTTATAAATGGACAACTTTGTGTAAAAAAAAAAATGCGTTTTCATTTTTTTCCACATTTTCCAAAAACTTCTGGAAAAAAATAAACCGTTCAAAAGACTCATTATGCCTCATAGATTATACGTTGGGGTGTTTGCTTTCCAAAATAGGGTCTGTTTGTGGGCATTTCCATTGTCCTGGTGCTCCAGGGCCTTCAAATGTAATAGGTGGTTGAGAAATGAGATGTGTAGTTTATGCTCCTAGAACGCCTGAAGGGGCTACTTCAATGTTGGACCTCTGTATGTGCAGCAGCAGAATATATTTTGGGGTTTCATTTGTGGACTGTACATGCCATGTGAGGGAAATAACCTGTTATAATGACAATTTGGTGTGAAAAAAAATAAAAATAAAAAAAATCTTAATTTTGCAAAGAATTGTGGGAAAAAATGACAACTTCAAAAAACTAACTGTGCCTTGTACTAATTACCTTGGAATGTCTACTTTCTAAAAAGGGGTCATTTGGGGGGTATTTTTACTTTACTGGCTTGTTAGGGTCTCAAGAAATGAGATAGGCTGTCAGTACATCAGGTGTAATCAAAATGATACATTTTCAGTGAGTGGCACCATAGCTTGTAGACCCTATAACTTTCACACAGACTAAATAATATTCACTAATTTGGGTTATTTTTACCAAAGCTATGTAGCAGTATACATTTTTGGCCAAATTTATGAAGAAAAATTACTTATTTGCAAAAATGTTTAATAGAAATGAAGAAAAATGCATTTTTTTACAAAATTTTAAGTATTTTTTTCATTTATAGCACAAAAAAACCCCCCAGAGGTGATCAAATACCACCAAAAGAAAACTCTATTTGTGTGAAAAAAAGGACGAAAATTTCATATGGGTACAGTGTTGCATGACTGAGTAATTGTCATTCAAATTGTGAGAGCACTGAAAGCTGAAAATTGGTCTGGTTATTAAGGGGGTTTAAGTGCCCAGTGGTCAAGTGGTTAAGCCAGCACTAGCCACTACATGCGTGGCGCGTACGCTTGATTTATGGCTTAAACAGCTCCGCACTCTTCTGGAGTCAGATACTCCCAGGGAAGAGATTTTGGATGCTTTACCAACGCTAAATAAGGCAGTAGCCTATATAGCAAATGTGTCCAAGAAGTCTGTAATATTCTCGGCCAGGTCTACAGCATTAATTAATGAAGCCAGGAGGGCTATCTGGCTGAAGTCCTGGGGAGGAGACACAGTCACAAAGGCCAAACTCTGTTCCCTCCCCTTTATTGGAGATTTGCTGTTTGGTAAAGAGCTAGCATCTGTCCTAGAGAGGTCGGCCGATAAAAAGAAAGGATTTCCTTTCCCCAAAAAACAACAGCGAAGAAATTTTCGTTTCTTCCAGAGAGCAGGTGAAAGGAACTATCATCAGAGGGACAAAAGACAACATAACAAGGGCTTTTCAGCCACGCAAGAGCAGAAAAGAGGGTGGCAATACACGAGGGGTAGGGGCAGAGGTGACTTCCTTTTTAAACCCCCCCCCAGCCTAAAGACCCACCCCAGTGACTCAGTCAGCCATGCGGGAGGAAGATTGGGGTCATTTCTCCCACAGTGGCAGACCATTTCCAGCAGCCGCTTCATCCTGGATCTAATAAAATCAGGGTACAGGATAGAGCTCTTGGGCTGCCCCCCTCAAAAATTTCACACAATAATTCTCCCAAAAGACGTGGATAAGGCAACAGCTATGTCTTCCCTCCTACAGAGTATGCTGGAGGAGAAGATGATAAGCTTCATCCCCCAACCCTAAGAAAAGGGGGGTTTATTCTCACTTTTTTTGATAAAAAAGACATCAGGGAAATTTCGACTCATTTTGAACCTAAAGCAAATGAACATGTATATAAGGTACAAAGGATTCAAAATGGAGTCGATTTACACCACCAGAGATTTGTTAACCCCTGCGGTCTTCATGGTCTCATTGGATAGAGACGGCTATCTTCATGTCCCCATTCGACAGGAGTCCAGGCAGTTTCTCAGGTTTGCAGTGAAGAAAGGGTTCAAGACCCTCTTTTTTCAGCTCAATGCTCTGCCCTTTAGATTGGCGTCAGCACCACGCATCTTCACGAAGATTTTGGCAGAAGCTCTGTGGATTCTGAGATCGGAGGGAATTCATATAAATCCCTATCTGGGCGACCTGCTGATCTTTGCAGACTCAGCAGACGAGGTGAAACAGAACCTGAGCAGAACTATCAGACACCTTTAGCAGCTGGGGTGGCTGGTAAATCAGGAGAAGTCACAGTTGGTATCTACTCAAAGTATAGTATTCATAGGATACCCAATAGACTCAACTACATCCAAAATTTTTCTGACGAAAGAAAAAGTGGCAAAGATAATTGCAGAGGTGAGCAGCCTCTGCTTATGTACAGGGACCTCAATTCAAGGTATAATGAGGGTTCTTGGTTTGATGACAGCAGCCATCCCAGGAGTCCAGTGGGCACAATTCCATACTCGAGCACTTCAGGCGTTCATGCTTTCTGTCTGGGATGGAGGGACGGAATCTCTTCAGAGGCAGACAGAGATCCCGCAGGAAGTAAAACTCTCAATAGAGTGGTTGTTTAACCCTGCAAATCTCTCTGCAGGTCGACTTTGGTCCCAACACAGCCCTCAGGCGGTCACCACGGACACCAGCGGTCAAGGGTGGGGAGCCCATTCAGGCGCACATATGGCCCAGGGGGTCTGGTACTGGCAGGAAGCCAGCCTCTCCCCAATGCAAGGAAGCTGAGTGCAGTTCTAAAGGCTCTAGTAGTCTTTGGTCTGACTCTGAGGGGAAGACAAGTGCAGGTGCTTTCGGACAATATTACCACATTAAGTTACATCAACAAGCAAGGAGGTACAAGAGTCCCAGGTCTTATGAGGATAGCAGAAAAGATCCTTCAATGGGCGGAGGCAAATCTTTTATCCCTGTCTTCTATTCACATAAAAGGGGAATTAAATACTTTGGCAGATGTCCTGAGCCGGGAGTGTTCGAACAGATAGTGCAGAAGTGGGGACTCCCACAAATAGATCTTTTTGCTACAAGGCAGAACAGGCAGGTGGAACAATTTTTCTCCCTACAGAGAGATCATCTCAGTCTGGGCCTAGATGCCCTATCCCAATCCTGGTAGGCAAATCTGATGTATGCAGGCTGTGGTCCCGCCCTGATCAGGTAATCCTATTTTGTCCTCTCTGTAAGCCGTCCTGGAAGATGACTTGGAAAAACAGTGTTATTGCCTGTTAACTACTTTTTCCAGAAATCTTCCAGGACAGCGTCAGTTCCCTCCCTTCTTTGTTGGTGATTAGCAATGTAAAACATAGAGTAAATAAAGCTACGCTAACTGCTTATTCTGAAGCCTTCGGTTATTTGTTAATACTGAGGGGCTAATACATGTGTGCTGCTTTTATGATGTGGATCATGTGTTTCCTGTGCTAGGTGGGAGGAGCCTATCTCTCTGTAAGCCGTCCTGGAAAAAGTAGTTAACAGGTAATAATGCTGTTTTCTTGCATACAATCCTTCAAAATGGGCACTTTGAATTGTTGATGTTTGGGTCCCATTGACTTTAATAGGGTTCGTTATTCGGGTCCGAACTTTTGCTGTGTTCGAAAGTTTGGGTACAAACCGAACAGGGGTCCGTTCGGCCCATCCCCAGTCAGCAGAACCTGGAAAAGTGTTTTCAATTGAGTCGGCAGAGGCTTAGCTAGGTGCCACTTGACCACTGCCCTGTCAATGGGACATTGTTGAGTGTCCTTTAGTTCAGGACCTGTCAATGACTAAAACACTTGGGAACAGTGATGCAATGCATTGCAAGTCTAGTCAAAGCTCCTAAAGATGTGTCATGGGAAAAACAAAGTTCACTTGTGGATGCTTATCTAAAGGTAATTCAAAAGGGAAGTGTTCAAAGCCTACGTTAGTGTGTGTTTGCATTTAGAACTAAATTAGTGCATCCATCCATTTCATTCCTGCAACGCTATTTTGCAAATTTGTTTTCAATGTACCTATCAACTTCCCCACTAGCTTGGAGGACAACATGTATAGCAAAACTGCTTATAAACGCCCTATTTTTTCACAGTAGCTTAGCTGTTACTGTTTAAATTGTCCAGAACTCTGCCCATCACAGAAAACATACACCAATACATACTCAAAGAGAAAGCCTTTTTTGTTTTTTCTTTTCTTTGTCACATTTAAATAATGCCACACCTTTTATCTACCTCATATCTCTTAAATTGCAATTCACAGAGATGCATCACACACTTTTTTTATCCTGCTATGTAAACAGGAAAATACCTGTTTATTATATCACTCTCAGTGTTATTTTTATCCACCTTTATGATTAAATCAGTGTCGACTCACAATGGTCACTGCACAGGTTATCACTGCCAGGAAAAAGATTTGAGGTGATGAAAAAACATTTCAAAAGATAAATTAATGATTTATGAGAAATAAGGTTTTTAACAGGTAAATGTTTACTTTAACCACTTAAGGACCAGCCTCATTTTGGAATTTAGGTGTTTACATATTTAAAACGGTTTTTTTTCGCTAGAAAATTACTTAGAACCCCCAAACATTTTATATTGTTTTTTTCTAACACCCTAGAGAATAAAATGGCGGTCATTGCAATACTTTTTTTCACACCATATTTGCGCAGCGGTCTTACAAGCGTGCTTTTTTTTGAAAAAATTCACTTTTTTGAATAAAAAAAGAAGACAACAGTAAAGTTAGCCCAATTTTTTTTATATTGTGAAAGATAATGTTACGCCGAGTAAATTGATACCCAACATGTCATGCTTCAAAATTGCGCCCGCTCGTGGAATGGCGTCAAAGTTTTACCCTCAAAAATCTCTATATGCGACGTTTAAAAAATTCTACAGGTTGTATGTTTTGCGTTACAGAGGAGGTCTAGGGCTAGAATTATTGCTCTTGCTCTAATGCCCTGTACACATGGTCGGACATTGATCGGACATTCCAACAACAAAATCCATGGATTTTTTCCGACGAATGTTGGCTCCAACTTGTCTTGCATACACACGGTCACACAAAGTTGTTGGAAAATCCGATCGTTCTAAGCGCGGTGATGTAAAACACGTACGTGGGGACTATAAACGGGGCAGTAGCCAATAGCTTTTATCTCTTAATTTATTCTGAGCATGCGTGGCACTTTGTGCGTTGGATTTGTGATCACATGATCGGAATTTCCGACAACGGATTTTGTTGTCGGAAAATTTTATAGCATGCTCTCAAACTTTGTGTGTCGGAAATTCTGATGGAAAATGTGTGATGGAGCCCACACACGGTCGGAATTTCCGACAACAAGGTCCTATCACACATTTTCCATCAGAAAATCAGACCGTGTGTACAGGGCATAACGATTGCGGCGATACCTCACATGTGTGGTTTGACCACCGTTTTCATATGCAGGCACTACTCACGTATGCGTTCGCTTCTGTGCGCAAGCTCGTAGGGACAGGGGTTTTTTTTTTTTTTTTAATTATTTATTTTACATGATTTTTTTTTATTTTTACACTGTTTAAAAAAAAAAATGGTGTCACTTTTATTCCTATTACAAGGAATGTAACCATCCCTTGTACTAGAAAAAAGCATGACAGGACCTCTTAAATATGAGATCTGGGGACAAAAAGACCTCAGATCTCATATTTACACTAAAATGCAATAATAAAAAAAAAAAAGTAATTTGAAAAAATGACATTGAAAAAATGTGCCTTTAAGACGTATGGTCGGAAATGACATTTTGACGTCGCTTCCGCCCTGCAGTGTCATGGAGACGAGTGGGCACCATCTTAACCTCACTCGTTTCCAGGCACAGCAAGGAGACAGACGCGATCGCCTCCGCCGCTACTGATGGCTCCAGTAAGCGGCGGAGGGCACCGGATTGCTAGCTGCTGCCATAACAACGATATCCGCCGCCAAACTTTGGACATACATCTGCGTGCGGTGGTCGGCAAGTGGTTAAAGCTTATGCATCTTGGTGACATTAAAGGATAAGTTCACCTTTTTAAAAAAAATAAACAAATACACATGATTTTGCAGGTAAAAGAACTGGATCAATTTTGTAGGTAATCGGTGGATTGCGGGTGCATTGTCATGCTCCTGCAGATACTGCCTACAGTTCTCTGTTGACCTATAATCCATGTGTGTGATGCATCATCGTTCCCCTGTGACTCTCCTGCAATTGTTGGCTTCCCTTCCTCTCTCCTTCTGTCAGATTCTAATGCCCGCAGAGGAGGCGCAGGGGGATTTAAATCTGAATATCCCCCCCACACACTGTTCCAACTCACTCTGTACTGCTCCCCCCTCATTGATCCCCAAAACTGTGCTTACTATGCTTCAGTTTGTGAATGAGTAGGAAGTGTCTGTACAGAGACTTCTATTCATTTATCAGCGTAGCTGAGGCTGCAGAGAAGAGGAAAAAAAAATGATAAATAAAAAATACATAGGAATGCCCCATTCACACAGGGCATACTGCAGTGTACACCTGTGTGAAGCTGTGTTCACCTGCTGCCAGATGTTCTGTGCAGGCAGTCCCATTGATGTCAATTTGGAAGCAGCGGCTGCACAGACACAGCTGCTGCTCTCCATTTGACATTGCGTGGTTGTGGCTGCATGTCCATGAACTCACATTGTCTGCATTCTGGGCTGTGCATCTGCACCCATACGCATGTCATATTGGGAGCAGCAACTGTGTACATGCAGCCGCTACATGCCAATTGATGAATGGGACTTCCTGCATAGAGATACGTGAACACCCCTGCATCCCCATGCGATTAAACACAACCCTCACACGGGTATACACTTTAGTACACACCATGCGAATGAGGCCTTATTAGGAAATTAACAGCAATTTTGTGGTATTTATGTGTGCTAATAATGATTTAGTAGGGGCTTTATTCTTCTTAGCGAATCAAGCCTATTGAATGTAAAAATCAGCATCAGAAAACTTTGGAAAGGATACAGGATACAACTACAATTTCAGCCTCTTATCTTCAAAATTTTCCATAAAATTTTTTGCTTAAAGTGGAACTAAACCTTAATTTGCTTCACAGCCAAGGCATATGCCATTTTAGCTTCTTTGAGACATGCAGAAATGTATCCAGATTTTCACTCCATTGCTTCTGACCATGCAAATAGGGGATATGTTTCTTGCACTTTGTCCCAAAGTGAAACATTTTTGGACCCAAGCTTATGCCCTACACTGCAATGGGAATAAATGTTCTTAAAATGGTGGTGATGACCTTATTGAATAAGCCCATCCTGGATGTCCCTAAAATCTCTCAGTAACTTATTTTTTTCCCTTCCTTGCTGCTAAAATGGTTATGACCAAGGCATGGAAACTTTTGTGACCAGTACTAAAACTAAGATATCTTGGACAGATGCGGCTTTCTAATTAGGCAAATTAGGCGGTCGCCTAAGGCCCCACGCTCACAGGGGCCTCGCAGCTGCCTAGTTTGCCTAATTAAAGATCTGTGTTGATGGCGGATCCCCCTGCTATCAGCACAGTGCTGATTCTGCTCACCACTACATGGAGACATAGCAGGCTGTTTACCGGGTGATCGGAGCTCACTGATCACAGCCAGGGAGAGCCGCTCAGAGCCAGCGCTGACACATCCTCCCCTCACAAGCAGGAGAGGAGAGAGAGCTGCTAATGCTGCTGCTCCTCCTCCTTCCGCTCACTTCTCCTGTCTGCCCCGCTGACCCATCGGAGGATGAAGCCAGTGTCAGACCAAGTCCCAAACCTCCAGCACTGCGCTCCACTCAATGAGGATTCTTTGCTGTGCCATCGATCTCTGGTTCCTCCGCCCGGCGCCTCTCTCCCCGCCTGCCTTGGTGACCCTTTTTGCATCTGCCGCTGTATACATGTCAGGCTAGAGCATATAACAGGTAACTGTTCAGGTGTTCTGATTATGCAAAGAGTTCAAAGAACAAGAGCACATACCATGAGCAGGTCTGAGCAGAGCAGGTCAGCTGGGACTTGTAGTTCACCGCTGTAGATGTAGGTTGATGTTTGCTGGACCTTGTAGTTCACCGCTGCAGATGAGGATTGATGGTGTCTGGTGTTTGTAGTTCACCGCTGCAGGTGGAGGATAGATGTCTGGTGCTTGTAGTTCACCGCTGCAGATGAAGGTACTAGTGGTATCAGGCAAAAACGTAGTCTAGGCAAGCTGGGTCATACACAGGAAGATCAGAGTCCAAACGGTACCGAATCAGAAGCAAGCAAACAGGGTCAAACGAGCCGGGTCATACACGAAATACACAGAGCAGATATCAACTGGATCAAACACAAGGTAAACTCTAACACGAGCAATGATTGAATGCTGATGCAAGTTATTTAAAGGTGAGCTGGCCAATCATTGTTGTTTCCCAGGTAAAGGCTGTGTCAGGTGAGTTGTGCTGGGTCCTAAAGGGATCCTAGTACTGACAATACACAGTGAGGAGAAATCTGTAGAACCGCTCCACCTCTCAGCTCCACCCCCCAACTTCGGCTCTCACACCTTGCTTGCAGCGGCACCTGATTCCTGCCGGTAAGGCAATATAAATGGAGATCTTAAAGAGGGCAGGGGGTGCTACTATAAGGGGGTCTCCATGATCTCTGGGGGTCTCTAGGGGGGGCACTCTGATGTAAGGGGTATCCTTCTTTCCTTCCGCTCCCCCTGCACCTTGCCCACTTATCCTCCCTCTGTGCTGTGCCCTCCTGCTCCCTCCTTTACTTTACTCTCTTGTCCTGTGTCCACTTACTCTCCCCCCATATTGTTCCCTCCTGCCCCGATACTATGCCCACTTACCCTCCCCCCTGTGCTGTGCCCACTCACCCTCCCCCTGTACTGTACCCTTCTGCCCCCTGTACTGTGTCCACTTACCCTCCCCCTGTACTGTACCCTCCTACCCCCTGTACTGTGCCCACTTACCTTCCACCTGTGCTGGGCCCCGCCTCCCCCCTGTACTGTGCCCACTTACCCTCCCCCTGTGCTGTGCCCACTCACCTTCCCCCTGTACTGTACCCTCCTGCCCCCTGTACTGTGCCCACTTACCCTCCCCCCTGTGCTGTGCCCTCCTGCCCCCTGTACTGTGCTCTCTTATCCTCCCCCTGTTCTGTGCCCTCCTGCTCCCCTGGTACTGTACCCTCCTGCCCCCTGTACTGTGCCCACTTACCCGCCCCCTGTACTGTACCCTCCTACCCCCTGTATTGTGCCCACTTACTCTCCCCCTGTGTTGTGCCCTCCTGCCCCCTATTCTGTGCCCACTTACACTCCCCCCCTCTGCCGTGCCTTCCTGCTCCCCCTGTACTGTACCCTCCTGCCCCCTGTACTGTGCCCACTTACCCTCCCCCTGTGCTGTGCCCACTTACCCTCTGCCCTGTGCTGTGCCTTCCTGCTGCCCCTGTACTGTGCCCACTTACCCTCCTCCCTGTACTGTGCCCTCCTGCTCCCCCTGTACTGTACCCTCCTGTCCCCTGTACTGTGCCCACTTACCCTCCCCCTGTGCTGTGCCCTCCTGCCCCCTGTACTGTGCCCACTTATCCTCCCCCTGTGCTGTGAATTCCTGCTCCCCCTGTAATACCCTCCTGCCCCCTGTACTGTGCCCGCTTACCCTCCCCCTGTGCTGTGCCCTCTTGCCCCCTGTACTGTGCCCACTTACCCTCCTCCCTGTGCTGTGCCCTCCTGCTCCCCCTGTACTGTACCCTCCTGCCCCCGTACTGTGCCCACTTACCCTCCCCCTGTGCTGTGCCCTCCGGCCCCCTGTACTGTGCCCACTTACCCTCCCCCTGTGCTGTACCCTCCTGCCCCCTGTACTGTGCCCACTTACCCTCCTCCCTGTGCTGTGCCCTCCTGCTCCCCCTGTACTGTATCCTCCTGCCACTGTACTGTACCCACTTACCACTCCCCCCTTGCTGTACCCTCTTGCCCCCTGTACTGTGCCCACTTACCCTCCTCCCTGTCCTGTGCCCTCTTGCCCCCCCTGTACTGTACCCTCCTGCCCCCTGTACTGTGCCCACTTACCCTCTCCCCTGTGCTGTGCCTTCCTGCTCCCCCCTGCCCCCTGTACTGTGCCCACTTACCCTCCCCCCTGTGCTGTGCCCTCAAGCTCCCTCCTTTACTATACCCTCCTGTACTGTGCCCACTTCCCCTTCCCCTGTGCTGTGTCCTCCTGCTCCCCCTGTACTGTGTCCAATTACCCTCCTTATACAGTTAATTTTTATCACTTGAATTATTTTTCCCATTATGGGTGTGAGTAGGGCCTCGTGCCTAAATTTTGCCTAAGGCCTCACAAAGCCTAAAGCCGCCTCTGATCTTGGATCATGATAGTGTTTCCTATCTGGCATTGCTAATGACAAACAGGAAGTCTTCATGGGTAACAAACAGATGGCCCTTGCCCCCATCTATAACTAGCTTTAACAACAAGGAGCACATGGATGGGCAACGCATGAAAAACAAAATCAAAGAAAATTCCCAGCTCAACTCACCAACCAGTCTGCTCACCACCCAAATTAACATGTCCAACAGTTTGTGTTACAAATAGGGGTTTAGTTAGCACACATATGCAAATGCAATGTCCCACTAGCCGGCACGGAACCCTGCTCCGGCATACGATTTTGTCTTTTAATAGAAATAACATATTAATAAACTGAAGATAAAATATAAGCAATTCATACAACGTTCTCAGTGTGCACATATGTAGACATAAACGTGAAAATCTCCCTCTCTATCCCCTGTAAAAAAAAAAAACAACAACTTTCTGCTAAAAAAAATAACCAAAAAAAGTTATTTGATTTATAAATATTGTCCTAAATGTATTCTGCTACATGTTTTGATACAAAAAAATCCCAATAAGTGTATATTGATTGGGTTGCTTGAAAGTTATAGTGCCTACAAACTATAGGCTATGTACTGGAATTTAAATTTTTTATTTGTTTTATACTTCAAATGGCAGACATAAGCGATCTGACACTTACTGCCGCAAGGGGGAACTGACTAATTGCCACTGACATCACCAGTGACACTAATACAGTGATCAATGCTAAAAATATTACACTGGCTTGGAAGGGGTTAACATGTAGTGTGATGAAGGGGTTAAATATGTTCCTTAACTAGGTGTAATGTGTGCGCGGTGTGCTGTTTGATACTAAGGATCTTTACATTTCTCACTCCCTCTGCACAGAACCCTGTGTTGAATTTCAACACAGAGCATTGAGCTGTGATTGGACACAGCCAATCAGCTGGTCCTGGGTGTGAATCATTGGCCAGGATTCTATGTACAGTCACAGCAGGAGTTAGGTGGGGGCGAACATGCGCGTGCCCTAAACCTGGGAGTAGGCAGCAAGGTACCAGCACATCGCTTTGACTACAGTGGCCATCCGTCCGCACTGCAATGCAGCTGGGAGGTCGCTAAGTGGATAATATTTGCACCAAAACATGTATGATTTTCGAGAAGATGTAGTTTTAATGCTGACATACCACTGAACTGTAAAACATTTTTTGCGTGGAGATCCATGTATGTCTCAATCTTGGCCCTGTTAGTTAGCATGAAGACAATTAAATTGTGCTTGGATATATATATATATATATTGCATTTTTCTTCCAATATAAACATGAACTTCCATCACCAAAAATGTAAATTGGTAAATGTTAAACAATTGTTTTTACAAACAAATCTAGTTTACAAAGTTAACTTAAGGAGAGCACTTTAACAGAAAGACTAAAACCTCCCAAAAATATATTGTATTTCTGAAAATCCCAGGATCAATAAATAAGAACAACAGAATGGCTCAGTATCTGCTGCAGACTACAGTCACTGGAGCTCCACTCTACACAGAAATCATGTGACCTCCACATCCTGTAGTATTGTCTATTTCTTGTTTGTTATTGTTATTTGTTACATTAAAGTTCATTTAAAAATAAAAAAAGGTGAAGTTGTGGAGGTCACATGTTTCCTGTGACAGTGGAGCTCCAGCTGCAGAGATTCACAATAAAGATCAGTAAAAAAAAGTGGAGTGGAAATCACATGCTTCCTGTCATTGGTGGAGCTCCACTCTGCAGACCCGAAAAATAGAAAAATTCTGCCTCCATGGGAGGCCTCCTGGCGACTGCTGTCTTTTTGCTTTGGCAGCAATTATATAGGCAAGGACAGGGCCACCCGCTGATGTAACCGGATGACCCCACCCCCTCTGACATCACATGACATCAGAAGGGGGCAGGGTAACTCGGTTACATCACTGGGTGGCCCCGCCCTTGCCTATATAACAGCTGTCAAAGCCAAAAGTCAGCCTCCTCCTGGATGTGTAGCTTTTTATTTTTTTCTATTTTTATGGTCGGGCGGCATGATTGAAGATGGATGGACATCACAGGATACTTTTTTTAACTTTTTAATAAAGGAATTGTCAAAAACTGTCTCTATTGTGGTTTTTACTTTTTGACACTTTTTGGTGAATGGGTAGGTGTACAATGTACCCAATACCTATTCACATAAATGGGGCGGGATCTGGAGGGCCCCTTGTTAAAGGGGGCTTCCAGATTCCGATAAGCCCCCTGTCCGCAGACCCCGACAGCTACCGGCCAGGGTTGTCAGGGAAGAGGCCCTTGTCCCCATCAACATGGGGACAAGGTGCTTTGGGGGGCAAGCCGCCGGTATGGTTCAGAGGCAAGGTGCTTTGGGGTGTGCAGAGCCCCCCTGCCCCAAAGCACCCAATCCCCATTTTGAGGGCATGCGGCCTGGTAAGGTTCAGGAGGAGGGTGCTCGCTCATCCCCTCTCTTTTTGGTCTGCCAGGCTGCATGCTTTGATAAGGGTCTGGTATGGATTTTGGGGGACCCCACACCATTTTTTATTTTCATTTTGGTGTGGAGTTCCCCTAAAATCTATGCCAGACCCAAAGGGCTACACTGACTGCACTATATACTCTGAACTGTATTGTATATACACTGCACACTACACTACCTGCCTAATTTCTATTCATTCACTATATATGGCCGCTGTGTAAGCAGCAGCCTTATATAGTGTGGGGCATGGACTTAGCCCCTGAGCCATGATTGTAAAAAATAAAGAGAGCAGCACCATCTAAGTAAGCTCTCTTCTTTGTTTTTTACTGTCTACAGAGCCCCTTCTAGCTTGTTATGAGCCGGCAGCCATCCAGAGTCAGCCCATCTGTGACTATTTACACACCTCTTGCTGCATTTGAACTCTCATGCATGGACTCCCCACTATAGAGAGTAGATTAATTGCCCATTTCTCTCTATTTGAGCTGACAGAGCACACATGAACATGTGTATACAATATTTCTGAGCCATGATTGGCCAAAGGCCTTTGGCCAATCATGGCTCTCACAGCACATTGCGCTGTGATTGGCCAAAGAATACAGGTCAGGTGCATGCTTTGGCCAATCAGCAGCCGTCAATGCACTGCGAACTCGCAGTGCAATATGGGGCGCTCTGCAGCGGGCAAACTCGCCGCGAGCGCCCCATCTATTGTATGTATTGTAAAATACAGTGTACATAAAAAGGGAGCAGGACATGCACCCTAGATTGACTAGGACTGTTTTGCCAATAATATTTACATATACTGTACATATATGTATGAAACTGAGTGGTGATCACAAAGTTTTGTTATGTCACAAAACTGAAAGCAATAATCAAAGATAGGGGCTTGTCAAGCAACCCCCCCTCCCCTCAGGTTAGTGATATTACAGAGCCTCCAGCTCTTTGCAACATGATACATATGTCTGCACATCCCCTTGAACAGCTATACAGCAAACTGAAGCTGTGATTTAGTTAAATATTAATTTTAATTTGTGTTTCTGCCAGAGAAGACTATAAAAAATGCAACATACTACATGCTATAGTAGGGCTAAACACTCAACAAAATATATTTACTAGTGATGAACCAAACATGCCTGATTTCACTTCAAGTAGGGATTTGGTGAACTTTACTAAAGTTTGGGTTCCAAATTTGAACCCCTCTAAACCAAATGGAAACTGAATGTTAAACAGTTCTAGGAATTTTCTAGACTCATCTGCAAGTGATTGTCAAATAAATAACAAGGCAAGATGAAAACTTCTATAGGGGGGCATATACTGTATTAAACCATTTTTGATTTTTAATTCCATTTGGCTGAGATTTTAGCAATGATTAAAGTGAGACATTAAAAATGCTGAATTCCATTATTCAACATGTCTGGGGGTGACTTGACCATGTCTGTAAAGTGGCACATCTGTGTGATGTATATAATCTACTACAGCAACACTGACATTTACAAAGGAAAGTGTGTTTTAAGTTGCCAGCAAAATTACAGTAATTGGAAAAATATAATTTTAGAAAAGTATAATAGGGGAGGGGGAGACTAAATGTAACAAAGTAATTACCAGAACAATAGTTTTTGTCAATGGGATTTGAAGTTGAATGAAACACTTCGTTTTTGTGTTTATTACAATTTGGGTGGTGTTTTTCACACAGCAACCACAACACTAATTTTTTTTTTTTGTTGTTATCATTTTACTTTTGTGTGTTGTAGCTTGCAACTGAAATTCTGTAAACATGAGACTTTTAATCACTGTGTGGTAATGCACTTGGAAAATGCGGCACTGATTGCCAGCACTGACTGGCATCGCTAATGGGCACTGATTGGTGGCACTTGTGGACAGTGGTGGGCACTGATTGCTGCCACTGGTGGGCACTGCTAGCTGGCATTGGTGGGCAATGGTGGGCACTGATTTGTGACACTATATTGCAATATTGTAATCAGGGTATTGATGATCAGTGCCCTGATTACATTCCTAGATGTCCCCCTGCGTGGAGATGCCACTGATCGGCTCTCCTCGCCACATACTCTGTCAGTGTGAGGCGAGGAGAGTCGATTACTGGCACTTCCTTGTTTACATGTGACCAGCTGTGATTGGACACAGCCGATCACATGGTTAAAAAGCCACGGATGCGGCTCTTTACAGAGATCGGGGTTGCGCCATGTCCTAGCAACATGGCACGACCATGCTGCGTGCCCCGCGGGCATGCAAACGTGGCTGTTCTGGGAGGCTGTCATATGTCAGAATGAGAGCCACACAGCCCCGCCCTTAACTGCGGGCGGCAAGCAGTTAAGGGCATCACAGAGGACAAGGGGACACTTTACATCTGGAGGAAAAGATATTTACTATAATCTCCAAATACAGAAAGGTTTCTTCACAGTAAAATCTGTGAAAATGTGGAATAGTCTCCCTTAAGTGCTGGTTCTGACCAGCTCAGTAGATTGCTTTAAAAAAGAACTGGATTCTTAATAGATGTACATACTATAACTGGATACTAATATTTATAGATAAAGTTGATCCACGGAATATCTCATTGCCTCTTGGGGGATCAGGAATAATTTTTGCTAGAATCTGATGCTTGCTTTGGATCTATCACTCCTCCACACAAAGCCCAGTGGCTGTACACTGAACAACGTCTTAACAAACAAATTTCACAAGCAAGCTTTAGCACATGGACTACTCCTCTAAAAAGTTTTACCTGTTTTGCTCAATGATAGAGGATGAAAAACCTGTCAGGTGAAAAATATTAGAGGGGTGGTTCTGGGGGCAGGGCCGTGTGCTTTTTGGCTGGTTAAAGTTTTGCCTGTGAAGACATCATCTGTGTGTGGCTTTTTCTTTGGATTATACCATACTTTGTATATTTGTGATTCATATTTTGCACAAAGTTACAAATTACAAGTTTACAAAGGTACAAACTGAGTGAATGATAATTAATGGTAGATATTAACATATTGAAAAATGTGTAATATTTGTTGTTCTGTCTATAACACCGCTACACATACAGTTCATATCATCTGTTCTAAATAAATTTTTTCAGACTAACCATATCTTTGTCAGCACAACAAGTGTGTGGCTTAGGGTGTGATGTGTGTTGATGGTAAAAAAAAAAAGTACGCAAATGGGTTGTATTGCCTGCCAGTAAGATAACAGTGTATATATATATATATATATATATATATATATATATATATATATATATATATATATATATATATATATATTTTCCTAGATAAATATATGTTAGGTTTCTGACTAACTGAGGCACTGAAATATTTTTTTTTTTCACTGCAGTCTAATGTGTGGAATAGATAATATATAATGCTGGCCAAATTACCACTAAGAAAAAGACTCCACAAATATTAAAACTGTCTGTTTCAATTGAGTCAGCGAAGTTGGTCTTGTATCTTATTTTAAATCTAATTAGGACATTTCAAGTTTCCAGATGGATGGTTTGCTTTGCCTATAATTTTCAGTTTTCAAGACTAATCATTTTTATCCTCTGGTTCTTGCAATTAAATCTGTCTTCCAATAAGACTCAATCACGGCCCTGCTTGATAACCAGCATTTTTCAGTGTTGTATGTATGAATTATACAAACTCCTTTTTTCAGGATTAAAACAATTTTTTTTTCCATTTAAAGAATAAATGCCTAACAATATTACAACTAACCTGGTGTGTATAAAGGAATACAAATAAAACATGTATAGAAGATTGAATAGTATTGTGGAGGGTCCAAAGACAAATTATGTTATGATAGCCTAATATTTAGAAGCATATAAATTACCATTTTGCATGTAGTGCAGGTATTAATCTCTAACTGCAACATCCAACTTCTCTCTGGTAATATAAGGCTAAATCCATTGCATAGATGAATAGCACCCCACGCTTATTGTTGCAGTATACCTTCTTTGTATTTATTTCACCTGGCTGCTATTTTAGCATGATTATAGCAATTACCTTAATTTACCAGTAATTTGTTGCAACAAATAATATTGAAAGTAACAATATTGAAAAGGCTAACAGAGCAATATTTATATCCAGGGAATCGATTTTACTGCCTCTGGGGTTCAGGAGGGAATTGTTTTTATCCCCTCTAGAAAAATTGCCAACAGTTGCTCAGCAGGTTTTGTGTTGCCTTTCTTTGAAACAAAACTGCAGGAGTTGAAACACTGAACTTAATTGCAAAAAAAGCAGCAAGTGAACTCTGAACTCCTGATCTGTCTATTTGTCATAAGTCAGTGAGTGACTCAGAAAATATTGTGATCACTATGACATCCAAGCAACTATCATTTGCAGGTGTTTTCTAGCCGTGGCAGAATATATCATTCTGTTATTACAGGCAGGGCTGTCCAGCCCACCTGACAGGGACCACCTCCCGCAACCCCCCCCCCCCCCCGCAAAATTATCATGAAAATCATAGTGGATAAAATAAATTCTATCATACATAAAAAAAACATAAATTCCATCTGCAAGCCAAGATTCTCCCCAAACAATAATGCACATATTCCCCCAACTCCCAGTTCAAATTCCTCCTTCCAGCACAAATCTTTGCCCCCTGCAATCCCACCCCCCAAGCTTAAATCCCACCTCAATTCCCCTTCTTAGCACAAATCTCCCTCACCCCTAAAAATCACCCGCCTCGCACACATCCTCTTTCTTCCCAAACTTTCTATCCTAGCACAAATATTCTCTCCCAAATCCCCCCTGCCAGCACAAATCCCCCCAATCCTTTCTATTAGCCCAAATTCCCCCATCCCCTCCTGGCACAAAATCCCCCCCATCTCCCCTCCCATTACAAATCTTCTTTATCCAATCACCCTCCTAGGACAAATTTCTACAAATCCTTCCTCCTAGCACAACTCCTTCTAAATTACTTTTCCCAGCACAAATTCTTCCTGCTTACCCAAATCCACCTCCCCCCTCCTAGCACAAACATTCCCTCCTCCTTGCTCAAACCCTCCTCCTAGCAAACACCCCCCTCTTCCTTTGAGCACATATCCTCCCTCCCCAAATACCCATTACACTTCCCAGCACAGATAGCTGCCCATCCTTCTCCCCCAACTTACAGGGAGTAACCACTACAAAGTCAGGAGGAAGTGCCCTGTGTTGTGCTCTCATATCAGAAGAGTGCTAGTCTATACAGCACATGAGACAGTATTGCTTTTAGATCGTATTGGACTGTAAACACACCCCACCCCCTATCTCCTCCAAGGGCTGCTCATCTCACGGCAGCAAGAAATATGGATAGGGGTGGTAATCAAACTGTGTGGATCAGTGAAACAGAGAACGCGCAATGACAGAACAATGCCCTGTGTGGCTCTCTGCAGCAACAGTCCAATGTGATCTAAGAGTGATCCTGTCACGTGTGCTGTATGAGCTCTCTTCTGACAGGAGGCGAGAGCACAACACCTCTTCCTGGCTCTTTCCTCTCTGCCTCTTCTCTCAGTGCTCCAGACTCCGGGCTGCTGTCTCCTTGTCCTGGTCCTGAGTGCAGATGAGGGTGGGTGTGGGAAGGACCTTAGTAGCTGCTGGCCAGATACAACATCCAAATGAGGGCCGGCCTGGAAGACAGAACTAAAACCTGGGTGGGCACAGACACAGCCCACCCAGCACCCCCCTAAATCCAGCCATGTTTGTGTCTCAGCAGCTGAAAGCCAATGGCGGGAGAGGGGGAAAGACTGGCTTTCAGTTGCTGCAGAGAGCCACACAGGGCATTGTTCTGTCATTGCTCGTTCTCTGTTTCACTGATCCTCCTGCTGTCTGGGCCCTCTGTGTGCCCGGGCCCCCTACAGGAGAACTGGTGGTACCCCCCTATCGGCAGCCCTGATTAGAGGTTACTGTTCTGTGGTTTGGAATGTAATCTCTTGATCACTACATTGAGTTGGAAGATCATAAGCTTATACTCAGCAAATGGATATTGAAAAATAAAGAACACGAGGAACAGGGTACCACCAAACTACCAAATTCAGATCTTCAGACAAACATTGTTTTACTGAGCACACACATCTATTCAAAGCATACTAGGGTATTTTCCCATTAGGTGGGCCATAGACAATGTGATTTTTTTTCCCTGCAACTACGGGTTGCTAGAAAGAAATTCCCATGATTCTCCCATCAACATAGACAACGTTGACAGGGTAATCTCTCTTGCCGAGACATTGGATTCTCTTAGCGGTGGAGGGGGGTGGGGGAAGCCATCCCTGCTAGAAAGAAGAAGACGATGATTATTGCTAGAGGCTATAGCAGCCACTAATGATATTTGCAAGTAAAATCCATCAGGCTGGTTGTACCCAAGTTGATCGATCGTTCAACTTGGTACATTCAGCCTGCCCATACATGGTTCGAACCTTGGCCGGCCTTACTGCCAATGAGACAATACATCTGGCTGTCATGTTATTTCTGATGGAGGAATATTCTAATTATTATGGGTCAATTATACAACATATATTTTTTATTTACACATTTTGAACTGTTGTTTCATATGTTTTTAACTATATTTATACAATTTTTGTTTTACAAATAAACATTTGTTACATGACAAAGGTCAACCAAGTAGAGAGAGTAGCACCAGAAACCGGCCTCATGGCTGGCTTTGTCTGATCGAAACTCCAGACTGAGCCTCTTGACTCAGGGATGAGTCACTGCTATATAAGGGCTATAAACAGACTTTTTTTTGTAAAAGCTGTAAATAGATAAGGAAAATATGAAAGGGTGCAGATAGTATCACCTAATGAAGAAAACAGAAGGACGTTACCACACAGTACCAGTATAAAAATATCATTTGACAGACTTCAGCCTTGAATTCTGTTTTTTTCTGACCACCTTGGAGTTTTACTCTTACTGACAATGACAATAGGGGGGGATGTAGTGTTTTTACACTCCTTCTGTATTTTACTGTATACTTATTGAACATTCATACAACATATTTACTGTAGCAGGTGAAAAGAAGTGGGAATTCAGCCACGTGTATATCACCATACCAGTCTCTAAAATACATTATAAATTAATAGAAAAGGTAGTATGTTTCATCTAAACTGAAACCTTAAAGTGAAACCCTACTTTTGTTATAAAAAATTATATGTTTGACAGCCAGGTTTTTCTTTTTTTTAGGAGAGCCAACAGTGGCTCCTATGTGAGCAAGGCTTGCAATCATTGGCTGCAAACTTTTTTTTAAAGATACAATATTGTTATTGTGTTTTGTTTAGTGTTTGTATGCAGGTCAAGGGCTTGCCCTTTCATCTGTACATGATATTCTTTCTAGTAACCTTTTTGTTATCACCATTAATATGTAAACTTTAATTATTTATTTTGGTTTCTGTAGAATCACAAAAAAACACACAAACATTGAAGCCCTCTATTTCATAAAATAATATGTGCTCTTTTATCTACAATAACACTAGTCATTTTGAAACCACTAGAACCAATGAGGGAAACATGTTTATTTATTTTTCCTTTACAAGTTCTAGAAAAGAAAATCATTCTTGAAAGACAATACTGTGAAACAAACCAGCGATTGCCCCTGATAAACTATGGACATATATTACTTTGGTATCATAAGTTATGACAAAGTTATTGTTGAATCAATAAACCTAAAGCTAAAATGTAAACATTACTCTAGTCATGTCATTATACTAGGTGTTAGTGGTTAAAGTGCACTTGTCAGATCCTTATTTGTATAGCTGAGGTTGCTATCTAACTCTACACATTGCAAGTAGTTGTATTCCCTTGTACAGTACACACTCCTTACAACTAGGGATGAGCTTCGAGTTCGAGTCGAACTCATGTTCTACTCGAACATTGGCTGTTCGCAAGTTTGCCGAACAGCGAACAATTTGGGGTGTTCGCGGCAAATTCGAATGCCGCGGAACACCCTTTAAAAGTCTATGGGAGAAATCAAAAGTGCTAATTTTAAAGGCTTATATGCAAGTTATTGTCATAAAAAGTGTTTGGGGACCCGGGTCCTGCCCCAGGGGACATGGATCAATGCAAAAAAAAGTTTTAAAAACGGATGTTTTTTCAGGAGCAGTGATTTTATTAATGCTTAAAGTCAAACAATAAAAGTGTAATATCCCTTTAAATTTCGTACCTGGGGGGTGTCTATAGTATGCCTGTAAAGGGGCGCATGTTTCCTGTGTTTAGAACAGTCTGACAGCAAAATGACATTTGGAAGGAAAAAACTCATTTAAAACTACCCGCGGCTATTGCATTGCCGACAATACACATAGAAGTTCATTGATAAAAACGGCATGGGAATTCCCCACAGGGCAACCCCGAACCAAAATTAAAAAAAAAAAATGATGTGGGGGTCCCCCTAAATTCCATACAAGGCCCTTCAGGTCTGGTATGGATATTAAGGGGAACCCCAGCCAAAATTTTAAAAAAAAATTGACGTGGGGTTCCCCCTAAATTCCATACCAGACCCTTCAGGTCTGGTATGGACTTTAAGGGGAACCCCGCGCCAAAAAAAAAAAAAAAAACGGCGTGGGGTCCCCCTAAAAATCCATACCAGACCCTTATCCGAGCACGCAACCTGGCAGGCCGCAGGAAAAGAGGGGGGGACGAGAGTGCGGCCCCCCCCCCTCCTGAACCGTACCAGGCCACATGCCCTCAACATTGGGAGGGTGCTTTGGGGTAGCCCCCCAAAACACCTTGTCCCCATGTTGATGAGGACAAGGGCCTCATCCTCACAACCGTGGCCGGTGGTTGTGGGGGTCTGCGGGCGGGGGGCTTATCGGAATCTGGAAGCCCCCTTTAACAAGGGGACCCCCAGATCCCGGCCCCCCCCCTGTGTGAAATGGTAAGGGGGTACTTACCCCTACCATTTCACTAAAAAACTGTCAAAAATGTTAAAAATGACAAGAGACAGTTTTTGACAATTCCTTTATTTAAATGCTTCTTCTTTCTTCCTTCATCTTCTTCTTCTTCTGGTTCTTCTGGCTCTTCTGGTTCTTCCTCCGGCGTTCTCGTCCAGCATCTTCTCCGCGGCGTCTTCTATCTTCTTCTCCTCGGGCCGCTCCGCACCCATGGCATGAGGGGAGGCTCCCGCTCTTCTCTTCATCTTCTTCTCTTCTTCATCTTCTTCTTCATCTTCTTCTTCATCTTCTTCTTCTTCTTCTCTTCTTCATGTCTTCTCCGGGCCGCTCCGCAGCCATGCTGTGGCATGGAGGGAGGCTCCCGCTGTGTGACGGCGTCTCTTCGTCTGACGGTTCTTAAATAACGGGGGGCGGGGCCACCCGGTGACCCCGCCCCCCTCTGACGCACGGTGACATGACGGGACTTCCCTGTGGCATTCCCCGTGACGTCACAGGGAAGTCCTGTCAAGTCACCGTGCGTCAGAGGGGGGCGGGGTCACCGGATGGCCCCGCCCCCCGTTATTTAAGAACCGTCAGACGAAGAGACGCCGTCACACAGCGGGAGCCTCCCTCCATGCCACAGCATGGCTGCGGAGCGGCCCGGAGAAGACATGAAGAAGAAGAAGATGAAGAAGAAGATGAAGAAGAGAAGAAGATGAAGAGAAGAGCGGGAGCCTCCCCTCATGCCATGGGTGCGGAGCGGCCCGAGGAGAAGAAGATAGAAGACGCCGCGGAGAAGATGCTGGACGAGAACGCCGGAGGAAGAACCAGAAGAGCCAGAAGAACCAGAAGAAGAAGAAGATGAAGGAAGAAAGAAGAAGCATTTAAATAAAGGAATTGTCAAAAACTGTCTCTTGTCATTTTTAACATTTTTGACAGTTTTTTAGTGAAATGGTAGGGGTAAGTACCCCCTTACCATTTCACACAGGGGGGGGGGCCGGGATCTGGGGGTCCCCTTGTTAAAGGGGGCTTCCAGATTCCGATAAGCCCCCCGCCCGCAGACCCCCACAACCACCGGCCACGGTTGTGAGGATGAGGCCCTTGTCCTCATCAACATGGGGACAAGGTGTTTTGGGGGGGCTACCCCAAAGCACCCTCCCAATGTTGAGGGCATGTGGCCTGGTACGGTTCAGGAGGGGGGGGCCGCACTCTCGTCCCCCCCTCTTTTCCTGCGGCCTGCCAGGTTGCGTGCTCGGATAAGGGTCTGGTATGGATTTTTAGGGGGACCCCACGCCGTTTTTTTTTTTTTTTTTGGCGCGGGGTTCCCCTTAAAATCCATACCAGACCTGAAGGGTCTGGTATGGAATTTAGGGGGAACCCCACGTCAATTTTTTTTTTTAATTTTGGCTGGGGTTCCCCTTAATATCCATACCAGACCTGAAGGGCCTTGTATGGAATTTAGGGGGACTCCCACATCATTTTTTTTTTTAATTTTGGTTCGGGGTTGCCCTGTGGGGAATTCCCATGCCGTTTTTATCAATGAACTTCTATGTGTATTGTCGGCAATGCAATAGCCGCGGTAGTTTTAAATGTGTTTTTTCCTTCAAAATGTCATTTTGCTGTCAGACTGTTCTAAACACGGGAAACATGCGCCCCTTTACAGGCATACTATAGACACCCCCCAGGTATGAAATTTAAAGGGATATTACACTTTTATTGTTTGACTTTAAGCATTATTAAAATCACTGCTCCTGAAAAAACGGCCGTTTTTAAAACTTTTTTTTGCATTGATTCATGTCCCCTGGGGCAGGACCCAGGTCCCCAAACACTTTTATTGACAATAACTTGCATATTAGCCTTTAAAATTAGCACTTTTGATTATTCATGTTCGTGTCCCATAGACTTTAACGGTGTTCGCGTGTTTGAACGAATTTTTTTCCTGTTCGCATGTTCTGGTGCGAACCGAACAGGGGGGTGTTCGGCTCATCCCTACTTACAACCTCATGCACAGTAGTTTACCAGGAAAGAAACTGGAACCAATCCAATGAAGTCTGATCATACTGGTCTACAGTTTCACTTTATGGGCAAGTTGGAGTGCTATTGCACAATACTCTATGATTAGCAAAGTTTAGTATAACGGTTCATATAGTATAAAGGTTCATATAATGCTTTTGAAAGACAAAAATGTAGGTTAATCAATGGAAACCTATTATATTGGACTCTACATACGCTTCCAATAGTGCACACACATACGTTATTACAAAATTGACATTAAAAACATAATTGGTACATCCAAATGTATGTTTAAAAGCAATCAAAACAATCTGTTTGTTACATAAGAGGTCATATTTACACCATTAACCTATCTACAGTATATCTCAGTTGAAGTGTCAACATGGTCGATGTGAAAATGTCAACACATTTTGTGGGAACCCCTGCTTCTTCATGACCTTAGAGACCTCACTTGTAGCCACACACGATACCAATACAATGTTTGAAACTGAAAATAAACAGATATCAAATGAAAAGCAATGACCGTGGAAGAAAATTCCCTACTTTTTTTTATATATCCTCCAAAAATCTATCCTTACAAAAAAAAAAAATATATATATTTTTTCAAATAATCCAAAATAATTTAGAAATCTATATCACCTCAAAAACATATCATTAATACCATCCACATAAAACAAGGTGAAAGCTTGATTCCAAATTAAGCCCTGAGTGGTCCGTGGGGGAGAAGAAACCGAGGTGGTGAACACAGAACATCCAAGATTAACAAAATTGGAATCAATGAATACATTCTTAGTTATAAATCTAACAGTTTTACCATATCCAAAGATAGGGCATTGGCAAAAGGGAAGAGCATATAAAGATTTAAAATATAAAGAAACATATAAAAATCAATATATCACTCACTAAAGAATTACCGCCAGGTCAAGCTCTGAGGATAGCCTCTAGTCAGAGTATTTAAATAATAATCGTGAATGAGGACAATTACCATTATCTAAAAAAAATATATGAAAGGGTTTTTTTTTTTAAAGTAAAAAAAGTTACCACAAAAAGTTGTTAAAGGAAAAAGGGGTATTCCACCTAAACCTGGTGTCTGGCAAAATATCGCCCCGCCCCCCATCCGTATGCATGTGTGATAATAAATGGACAACATGTGTAGAATGCCTTTAAATAATTCACATGCAACTAGTCACTCCCCGGAGGCCACCCCCATGCCGTGGGTGATCAGACAAGCTGTCCAATTAAGAAAGCCCAGGGCATGTGGGCAGGCTCCTCCCTTTTCCCTCCCATGGCTTGCCAACATAAATAGGATCCGCTGCAGTTATGAACGATGCCAGCAACCAACCCCGTCAGCTCCCGGGACCCGGCAAACGGACCAGCAGTGACGCAATGGTCTATTTCATCACATCTGGTATATAAGCACTTCCAGTCCATCGGCCAGAAAGCCCAGGCCCAGAATAGGGTCCCATCTGGAAAGCATCCAACATTTACTCTACAATGGAGCGCAAACAGGAAGGGGACCCACACAGCATCCAATTAGGATCTACAGGCAAATAGCAATCCCTGTGAGTGAGGGATCATGTCAGGCCCAGATGGACGAAAAGAGAGCAAAGAGATGGACCACAAGCCTGCAGGTGTCGAAAAAAAATAATAATAAAAAATAAAATATGAAAGGTAAATAATAAATAAAAATGAAAATAATAAATTTAAACAAAATGACAATTAGTCATAGTAGTAGCAGGTAGTATATAACTTTCTGAAGAACTCACTTTGAGCTTACCAGATTTTGCTGGCTGGAAGCTAAATAAGTTGGAGATTTGAGTAGCGAGTGAAAAACTGGAGTTGTGCTTTTGACTGCTGATGATTGCTTATGGTTGCAATTGTTTTATTTTCTTCTTTGGGATATTTGCTAGCAGATTTTTAAAACACTTTCTCTGTCATTTTTTAAACAGTATTTTTTTTCTTTTCTTCCTTCAGTCTGCTAATTATGGGGAATGGTTAATTGTTCATAGGTGCTACAGGTAATACATAGCTTTCTGTAGAACTCACTTTGAGCTTGCCCACTTTTTGTTTGCTAAAACTTTTACAAAGTGGGAAATTTGACTAAGTGGAAAGTTAAAAACTGGAGATTATAACAGGAGTCTTCTAACTTGTAAATAATATTTGAAATTTCCTGTAAGTAATATTAAGTGCTAGCAAGGTTGAAGGTTTTGTGCAGTGCACAGTGTGCCGCATATATAAAGTAAAGGAGCAACAGCTCCAGGATGTATACCTCTGCGACAGATGTGAGCGGGTTGCCCTTCTGGAAGCTCACACTAAAGAATTGGTGGAGCAAATTGCAACACTGGGCAGAACTAACAACCTTGAAAGGGGTCTTCTGCTCACTTAACAGATGTTTAATGGGGTTTATGTAGTGGGTGGAGGAGTAAGTCAGGATTATCAACTAGGAGGATGGGTTCATGTAGTCAGAGGGATTGGTAGGAGCTTAAAGAAAAGGAAAGCCAGCCCTGGGTCTGAGCCCCCAAACCAATTTGCCAAGTTGGGTGAAGATGTGGGGGTGGCAAATTCAGAGGTGGCAACCCTAGATGTCACTGCTACCCCATCTAGGGGTGGGTGGGGGTAGTGCAGGAAGGCCTAGACAGTTGGTGGTAATATTGAATGCTATCATCGAAAGAACTGATAAAATATTTTGCTGAATCTTGGCTTCATTCATCACCTGATTAACTATGCAGGGCTTATTACTAATGTATATAAAATATCTGGGTAGCAGGGACCATAACGCTATTTAATTTCATGTCAACTGTAAATGACAAGCAAATACTGGGAAGGTAAAACAGTTAACCTTAAGAGAGCAAACTTTCGAAGGCTGAGGGCTACTCTCCAAGACTTAGAAGGGAATATTGGCACCAATGAACACAGAACAGAAATGGAAATTCTTCAAAACGACTGTATGCGAACGCACTGCAAAATATATTCCCATGGGCAATAAGTTTAAAAGGCTAAAAATAAAACCTATGTAGCCAAAGTTAAAATAGCTATATATAATAAGAAAAGAGCCTCTAAAAAATATAAACATGAAGGAACACTATGAGCATTTAAATGTTACAAGGGACATAACTGAATACATAAAAAGGAAATTAAGCTTGCAAAAATTCAAAATGAACAACAGATTGCAAAAGATAGTAGAACAAACCCCAAAAAATTATTCAAATATATTAATAGTAAAAACGTCAGGTCTAAGGAAGTAGGCCCTTTAAAAAATAATCTTGAGTGGGTGACCTGGGAAAAAGAGAATATATACCTTTTTCAGCTCTGTGTATTATAAGCATGGGGGAGATCATGTTCATGTCCATAGTGCGGATGATATTGACAAATGAACCACTATGGCTCAAAATTGATATGGTCCAGAAATGTTTAGACAGAACAAAGTAAATATTGCACCTGGACCAGATAGCTTACACCCACAGGCCCTAAAAAAATTGAGCATGGTCATTTCAAAGCCATTGTTTCTAATTTTGGAACTCTTTGATGACTGGCATAGTACCACTGGATTGGCCAATGTGGTGCCTGTATTTAAAAAGGGGCCAAAGTTTTTACTAATTACTGTAACTATAGACCTGTTAGTTTAACTTCTATAGTTGGGAAGATACTGGAAAGTTTAATAAAAGACCACATAGATGAGTTTTTGCTAGAAAAAAAAAAACATTTTTAAGCAAAAGTCAGCATGGATTAATGAAAGACAGAAGTTGTCAAACAAATCTAAATATCTTTTAATGAGAAGAGAAGCAAAACCTTAGACAAAGGAGTGGCTGTGGACATAGTATACTTGGATTGTGCAAAAGTGTTTGACACAGTTCCCCACACATGGCTAACGTGTAAGGTAAACTCTGCAGGCTTGAAAAAATCAGTTTGTTAATGGATAGAAAACTGGCTAAAAGACCGTATTCAGAGAGTAGTGGTTAATGATTCATACTCTGAATGGCCTAGGTTATTAGTGATGTACCCCAAGGTTCAGTGTTGGGATCCTTACTTTTTATTATATTTATAAATGATATAGGGTCTGGGTTTAAAAGTACCAATTCAGTGTTTGCAGATGACACCAACCTATGCAGTGGAAAAATGTCCTTACAAGATTTCTCCAACTTACAAGACGACCTCAATGCACTGTTTAATTGGGCAACTATGTGGCAAATGAGGTTTAATGTTGATAAATGATGATGCAGATAGGTTGATGGTGTAAATATGACTACTTGTGTAATAAACAGACTGTTTTTAACATACTGTACATTTGGGTGTGCCAATTATGTTTTAAATGTCAGTTTTGTAATAATAAAAATTGGAAATACTTTTTATTAACTTATGCGTATGCACTATTGGAGACATATGTAGAGTCCCATATAAAAGGTTTTCTTTTTAGACTATAGCAATAAGGATAATGCTTCCTTTGGTAACGGATTGGCAAATATGAAACTTACCACATATTTGTTCATTTAGGTTAATCAAATGATAATACACCATATACAATAGGCACCAAAAGGGAAAAGAATCAGTTTGCCATGCATTAATGGTTCCCATGTATGCACATTTTTAACGACATAGTAGTTGTTAGAAAATCCTGATTATTTTTTTACACATCATCTAAAACTATTCTGCACTTAAAAGCACATTAAAGACTTGATCTAATCTTCCCCTGACCCTACTGGTTAGGATAAATATTTTCAAAATGATATTCCTGCCATGTTTCCTCTACATACTGAGTATATATTCCTAAGCGCAGATTCCAGAAAATCAACTCTATCCTTACTTCCTTTATTTGGGGAGGCAGAGCAGTAAGGATTGCTAAAGATGCGTTGCTATTACCTTTTCTAGAGGGAGGCCTTGCACTCCCTACAGAATTTGCTCCATCATCAATCCACATGGGGTAGAGATAGCACAAGTATTTTATCCATGACACTGCGGATATTCCAACTGTCAAAATTGCTCCCATCAGGTGTGAACACTGTATTCTTCCCTAATGCTCCTTTATGGAACAACCAGTGTCTGCAGTAATTTTTTCAGAGGACAGACAGGGCAAAACTAATTTCCCACTTGTTTTTTTAACATACCTTTCCCTCCTTTGCAGAATTTTGAAGAGACTTCAATCTTCCCCCCACAGCTTACTTTCGCTATCTCCAATTGTGTCATACTGCTGCAGCACAAATTGGTCTCCGTAATGTTTCTATACAAACCTCTCCCCTGGAACGACTGTTGACTGACCCTTCTCATTCTAAACTGATCTCTACATATTATGCATCCCTTCTGCATTCCACAACTGATGGACTTAATCGCACGGAACTTAAATGGTGCTCAGATATACCGGAACTTACGGAGGAAATATGGCAGGAAATTCTCACTTTACAGGTCCCTGGGGTTATCTCCTTTAGGGATAAAGTTATACAGACTAAATTTTTATATAGATCATATTATACTCCATGTCTCCTTTTGCATCTGAACAGGCTGCCCTCCACCATCTGTTCCAGATGTTCCTCAGTGGATGGCACATCCTATCATATGTCCAGTGAGAGCGTTTTAGTCAAAGGTCATGACCTTTATTGGTTCTATTACCCAATTACCTAATATTTGTAATCATTTAAGGTGCCATTTTGGTTATATTGATGATGAATGCCTTTACAAAAACGCACAACTTTTTCTACACCTAGTTATGTTTTATGCTAAAAAATCTATTATTATGCAATGGAAGAAAACAACCCCCCCCCCCAAATTCCATAAAATTATAAAATTTGGGATTTTTGGGTAGGTTCGGACTGCACTATACCCTCTGCTACTTAAGTCATTGGCTAGAGATAAGGATTCACCATGTATCCTTTTTCACTTCCTTTTGAACAAATTTGTGCCAGTATATCAATATTTTGATACCTTGACCTCTTTATTTGTGTTTGAGTATAAGATGTATGATTATTACCTCTATATTGATTCATGTATGATGAATGGACCAGTTGTATATGACATATAGTGATATTTGAGCACTGTTCGCTCTACTTTTTCTGTTTTTGCTCTTTGTACTTTTTATTTTTGTGTACACCTCTAAAAAAAAAAAATGAAAATTTGCAAATGGTATAAAAATGAAATGAGATTATAAAGTAAGTAGATATATTATGATACCCTCTGGCTGTTGATATGGGCTTTTCCAGTGTGCAGACTCTCTAAATACCAGTTGTTCTTTACCAGCGCTCCTGGTGGCAGAGATGGGCTTGAAAAACTAGTGTTCAGCAGAACTGTTTGCTGAAACTGGCCATGGTCATGGTCAACTGGTCATGACCCCAGTGGGTAGGAGATAAAATAGGGCTACAGTGGGGGAGACAGGAGAAAAAAATCAGTTGGGCTCAAGCATGGGTCTTTAAAGATGTCAAATAGAGAGAAGTTATATAGTCACAGTAAGCAAAGGCAGCGAACTAGGCTAGAGACGAGACAGTAGTCAAATCCAGTCTGGGGTAGCAACAAAGAAGGCAGAAGACAACAGCTAAGAGGATTCAGTGTTATAGTTTTTGCTCTTAGGTAGCTAGTTTGAAGACACAGCACCAGCCACTTCAAAAGCTGGAGCATAAATACCCTTTTGTTCAGAGGAAACACCTAGTGCTGTTTCAGGGAACTCTGGATATCCTGTCAGGGATTCTGTAAGTACCATTGGAGCATAAATACCCTTTTGTTCAGAGGAAACACCTAGTGCTGTTTCAGGGAACTCTGGATATCCTGTCAGGGATTCTGTAAGTACCATTGGTAGTACTGGCAGAGGTTCTGAAAATGCCATTGGAATTACTGGCAGGGATTCTGAAAGTGTCACTGGTAGTACTCACTGCTGTCAGAAAACTATTAGTTGCTCCATTTAAAATTGACCTGCTTGCGTTTACATTTAAATATGTGGACAAGTGGACTGTTCTATTTTAATCATGTGTCAGCTGTAAAGGGATTATATTATAACACAAGCTAGGTGTAGAACAACTAATTACTTAAAAACAGACAAGTCAGCCCAAAAAAAACACACCTATTAAATTCCAGGGAAAAATGATAGTCATTATGGCACTTGGCACTGGTAATTAACATTGCCAAAGGTCCCAGAAATTTAGGTTTTAAACATGCTAAAGAATTTAGCTATGAGTTGATCTACACAATTATAACCTTTATCAACAAGGGAACAGCAGTGCCTCTTAAACTTCCAATTCATAAACCAAATAAGGACCATAAGAAGAAAAGAGAAGGCTACATGCAGCCCAAAAGCATCAGTTTGGTATGCCTTCTCTAAAAGGTAATGCAATGCACCTTGACCTGTCATCTTTACTGTGTTGAAATTAAGTATTGATTTGAAAGTTAACCATTCCACTTGTGTAGATGGCAGATAAAAAAAACAACACATTTTAAAGTATTAACACAGTGTTTGACCCAGTTATTTATTATTCACAGGTCTCACTATACGCCTCAAAAATTATATACCTGGGGTAAAGCAGCTACGCCGGATTGTCCATGAGGTACTACCGAAACTGGTACACTTATGCATATGATGTGGCGTTGCTGCATTGTTATTGGGACATCTTAAATACACTATGCTCTTATCATGTTCATTCTGATCCAAAAATAGTTTGTTAGGCATTATATCGGAAAATATTCTTCCACCTGAAATGCATGTGATATGGTTGCAAGCTATGTATATAGCCCGCAAACTCATACTGCATAAAGGGATATCAAATTTCCCACCTAGAATCGCATTATGGTCTGATGCAATTAATCTTAATTTAAGAAGATGTGTTATGTTGAGCCTACTGATAAGTCTACTAGACATTAGTAGGATAGTTCCCTGGTATGGGAAAGTAGCACATATACGTCATTGAGGTGTATTTGTTAAATTGAACATAACGTCTTCTGCTATATTACTGTTAATTTACTTATGAAAATTTATTTTGTATTATTTATTATTAAACCTATTGCTATGTTGAAAGGTCTTAGGCAACAATGAGTGTATAATTTTGAAGTGCATGGTCTACCTGGGAATTTCCATCTGAAAAATCTTGGATGGTTTTTCCGACAGAATTCCGCTCAAGCTTGGCTTGCATACACATGGTCGGTCACACAAAAGTTCTCTGAACTTTTGACCGTCAAGAACACGGTGACGTACAACACTACGATGAGCTGAGTAAATGAAGTTCAATGCTTCCGAGCATGCGTCGAATTGTTACCGAGCATGCGTAGGAATTTTGTGCGTCGGAATTTGTACAGACGATCGGAATTTCTGATCGGAACCTTTTCCGACCGAAAAATAGAGAACCTGCTCTCAATCTTTTTCTGGCAGGAATTCAGCCAGCAAAAGTCCGATGGAGCATACACACAGTCACATTTTCAGACCAAAAGCTCTCATCGGTCTTTTGCTGGCCAAATTTTTGATCATGTGTACGGGGCATTAGAATGTAAAAAAGGAAAAAAAAAAGTGTTTTGCATCTGTCAGCTAAAATTCAGCCCATAGGAAGCAACAATAGATGAGCTATTTGTTTCTACAACTGCATGTAACAAAGCTTTAAAGCTGGTAAAATGACCCAGCTGGTGTGGAGATAATGTGACTAGTGCAGTGATAATGAGTCTACCCAAGAAGTTGGAAGAAGTGAAAAGGGTCACATGAATTTTATTTTCACTTTCTTTGCAAGGGAACTAAAAAGGTCAGGCATGAGCTGCTTAAGGCTCAAATCCTTGTGTGTACGGATATATTGTAGTTTAAGGAGCTGTGGCCATAATAACAGATAGATATATATATATATATATATATATATATAAAATATATATATATATATATATATATATATATATTACTGTTAGCTGTATAATGAAACAGTCATGAAATTTAATTCTGGATATGGAGCAACACAGAAGAAAAAAAGAAGCATTAATAGTTTTTTTTTTTTAAAATGTATTCACTTGACTAAAATGCCGCCGTGGAAGTGGAGGACTAGGACTGGAGCTCAGAGAAGAGGTTTTCCTGATATTCGGATGGTTTTGAGCCATAGGGGTTGGTTTACCATTATGCAAGTGAATTTTCCCCAGTCAACCCCATAATCCGTATCAAATTTGTTGCTTAGCAACTTCCACTTTCAGTGTTCCAATTTGAATGTTCCAACTCACTGGAATGATTAAAAACGATATTCAAATTCTTTAACCTTTATTGAGAGAATTGTGTATGCTGTTTTTGCTAAACTCTTTTTGTAAAATTGCTAGTTGCTTATCTGTCATGGTGATTTAATAGTTTCACTCAAATTTTCTATGCATTCGGTTCATTTAAAGAGGAAGTAAATTACTGTTTTTTTTTACCTTCCCTACAAAGTAAAGGCATGGTAGGCAGGGCCCCATCAATACACCATTGATGGGGCCCTGACTGTATGTACACCATACAGTCAGGGCAGCAGGGATAAAATAGCCTGAATGCTTACTTATGCAAGGGTGTAATCCAGTGAAGTAAGGGGATGATATCCAGAGGTTCTCAGGTTCTAGCGAGGCTATCTAGCCACTGGGAGGCATCACAAAGTGGGCCGAGAATGGAGCCTGGGGTAGCAGTGAACGGAGCAGCTACTCTGTAAAGGTTGTAGGATCCGTCCCATCAGCCCTCTCTGGAAGACCCACAATGTGGAGATTGTTCCTCCGATTTCTATTCTTGGCATCTTCAGCCCTAGACTCCAGGGCTTTAACTTTAGCTTTAAGGGTATGAAGTGAGGCCACATGGTCATGCAGCATGTCTTCTGAGTCACTCACCTGGTGTTCAACTGTAGTCATTCTGGAAAGCATAGTGTTCACATCCTTACGGATTAAGCCAAGTTCCAGCTGTGAACGGTGAACAGGGACACGCCGGACCCCATGCTGTGAGCCGCTGTTGCAGCATATGTGCACCCAGCCTGATTCTGCCTTCACGAATATTTGTTGCTATCAAAGACATGAATATTTTTATGTGATTCCAAACTTTTGAACACTAGTGTAATTAGGGGTCAAATAAGAAGTTTAGCTCAATCATAATGAGCATAGCCAAATGGGGACAAACACATGTCTTTCAGATAAAACACATGCCTTTCACAAAAGTTTTATTTTAATAACAAACATGAGTTTATCTACATGTCACTTGAAAAAAAACACTGAAAAAAGATTTTTAGGACCAATTTACATTCTTTTATTGATGCATTTGGTACATCCCAATGCACTAAGCCATGGCACATGCATGACAAAGTGCTGCAACACACTGTAATGCATTGTGGCAAAAAATGTGTTACATATCCAATAACTGGGACATTTTTGTGTGTTAGAAGCCCATTAATTTTAATGGGCTGCCTTAATGCAACACATGTTAATACTTGACACCGAGCATGTTAATGCACTGCACATATATAATGGGCCTTCAAAGGAAGCACAAACTACACAGTTATTTGTTTGATTGCTAGAATGTCAACATATGCCATACATTGTTAGCTGAAAGTGATATTAAAGGCAGATAAAAAACAAAACAAAAAAAACAAACATGTTATACTTACCTACTCTTTGCACAGAGCACCCCAGATCCTCCTCTTTAAAGGTCCCCCGTCGTCGCTCCCTCCCTCCTGCCGACTGCCCCATAGCAAGCACCTTGCTATGGGGGCTCCCAAGACACTGCTCTGTGTGTCCATTTACACATGCAGCTCCGCCCCACCCCCGCTCTCTCCCCATTGGCTCACTGGCTGTGATTGACAGTAGTGGGAGCCAATGGCTCCAGCTGCTGTCTCAGCTCATGAGGAGCAAGAGTCTCTCCTCATTGGCTCACTGGCTGTGATTGACAATAGTGGGAGCCAATGGCTCCAGCTGCTGTCTCAGCTCATGAGGAGCAAGAGTCCCAGGAGAGCCGCTTCCCTTGTGCACAACACTAAATCAAGCTGAGGCTCGGTCAAGTATTAGAGGAGACTGGGGGGCTGCTGCACACAGAAGGTTTTTTACCTTCATGCATACAATGCATGAAGGTAAAAAACCTTGAGCCTTTACAACCACTTTAAGTTATAGCAAAATATGTTTTTAGTCACTATGATTAGTTATTATTATCTTATGACCTTGTTCAAGCAATTTAACTCTTTCAGGAGCCATCTGGTCATTCTGACCAAACCAAATTTTAACATTTTGGTATGCACCGGTTTACTCAACAGTAACTTTTTAACTGCTTTGTGTACTAAAAGGAATTTCTTATCACTCATTTTTGTAATGGGTTTCAAAAATAATCTGAATATTTTTTGTAGTAAGCAGAAAATAGGACCACAATGTTAAAAAAATAAATAAATTTAGCTTGCCTAATGCATAATGTATTTTGTATAATAATTATTTTTAGTTAGTTAATTGCCTGTCCCCAATGATTAAATGAATCCTAAAAACTGATGATTTTATCTAAAACGAATGAGTCTGCATCAACTATTACACTAACCCTTTAAAGTGTTTGTAAACCCTAAATCTGTTTTTCAGTATGCTTGGCATCATGCCTGATTGTACACAATTTTTGTGACTCTGTTACAAAGTTTTTTACTTGGAGATACTGCAAGTAACAGCACTTACCATTGACAATGTTGAACCATTCATAATTAGCAGCAGTGTTGCCATGTGTTTGGCCTAAAATGCTTGTGCACATCAGAACGATATTCTGAGAAAGCTGCGGTTGGGAGAGGAGGACTTTAATGAATGCCCTCCTATCAAAAAGCAACATGCCAGAAGAATGTTAGTTTACAGTGGGGGGGGGGGGGGGGTTGAGTGGGTTAAAGGAACACAAAGAGACATTAAGGGCAAAGGGACAGTGTATGTGTGAATCCCTCCACAAACCACTGGTACCTCCACAATCATCCCTGTCCATTTCTTCCTTCATCACAGTTGCCACCAAACTGTGTTGACTGGTGTCACAGCCTAGAGTGAGCAGGTACACCATCCCTTCCATTATGTGACATTATGTGACAGTGCTCAAACCTAGTTGCTGTTCCATTAGGATATCTGCAGTAATTTCAAGCGACCTTTAGTTTCCATTGTTTCCTTTTGCCCTTGCCAACAAGTAATTTGCAATGGCTGAGATCTGAAAAATCTGTAATCGTATGCTACATACAGTCTTGGTTACAATATAGGTCACCAAGCACTATATCATATTAAAAGATAGGGTTAGGGTTGATGATTTAGAACAGGATTCTCCAATCTTTTCAGTACAAGGGCCACATTGTCCTCCTTTCACATAAGATCTCCCTTTCAAATCAGAAATTCCCCATCACAAGTCCCCCCTTTCAAATAAGAGCCTCTCCCTTTCAGATCAGAATTCCCGCCTTCACATCAAAAACCTCCCTCCCCACATCAGATCTCCCTTTCAAATCAGAAGCCTCCATCACATCAGATTCCCCCCTTTCATATCAAAGTCACCCTTTCACATCAGGAGCTCCCTTTCACATCAGAGCCCCCCCCCCCCCCACACACACACACACACACACACACACTTTAGATTCCTCCTTTTACGTCAGAAGCCCCCCATGATATCAGAGCTGCTTTGGGCCAAGAAAAATCTTGTAGGATTTCATATGTGGCTCTCAGACCATATTTTGGAGACCCTGTTCTAGAAAATTAAAGCTATGATTTAGTTGGCTTTTCCCAACACCCCTCAGAATCCGTAGATTTATTTCTTGTTTACTCACATCAGTTTCAAAATTCTTACTTGCCCTAATGATTCATGTAGCTAACAAAAGCTGTTTTTTTTGTGAAGCAAATGGGTTCATGCACCAAAAACAGCTTGGAGATGCATGAAGACATTCTCAACATAAGTGCTAGCTACATGTTTAAAAAATAAGTAGCGTATACACTTGGTAATTTAATAAAAACAAATATTGTAAAATATACATTTAGCCTTTAATAACGGACCACTAAAAATGAAGCCAGGAATTTGGTGAGCTTTAAATATCATATTAAAATAATTATAATATAGAATTGCTATCTGTGGGATAATTACAATAGATGGAGACTTTGAGTGGTAAAAACCATTATTAGGTCCATTAATCATACTGTGTACACCAAATATGTCCCCTTAGGTCATTCCTCTAAAGTTAATATTAAATTGCTTTTGTAACTCATTAAGTCACCTTATTGTTCTTCTTACCTTAGTACAATTTTCCTTCATAAGTATTTCTCTGTGCATGTATGTTCCAGGTCTAAATTTTTATAAGCACATCAGAGCACAGAGACAATGGGGTGGGGGGGTGGGGCTTTACTAAAACTGTAGCACACAGAATCTGGTACAGCTGGGCATAGTAACCAATCAAATGCTAACTTCGGCTTGTTCTATTAAGCTTTTAAAACAAAACCTAGAAGCTGATTGGTTACTATACACATGTACACTACATTCTTTATGTTTCAGCCCCAGTATGCTTCTGCATGGTAGTAGAGAAGAGTCATGGTGATTTGTAAGAAGACTAGTTCAGCAGGGAGGATACTCACATTTTAGCTTTTTTATTTTTTATTTGAGCAAATGATCTCAATGAACAATTATAGGGCGTACACACGGTCGGACTTTGTTCGGACATTCCGACAACAAAATCCTAGGATTTTTTCCGACGGATGTTGGCTCAAACTTATTTTGTCTACACACGGTCGCACAAAGTTGTCGGAATTTCCGATCGCCAATCACGTGGTCACGTACACCACGTACGACAAGACTAGAAAAGGCCGGTTCAGAACCAAGCGCGGCACCCTTTGGGCTCCTTTTGCTAATCTCGTGTTAGTAAAAGTTTGGTGAGAGACGATTGGCGCTTTTTCAGACTCGTGGCTTTCAGATTGTTTTCTGCCATTCAGTTTGTGCTTGTGGGTTTGTATCTGCTCTTCAGTGCGTGCAGTCAGTTCGTATTGGAGTTCTCTGTGCGATCTTGTCCGCTCGTTGCTGTTTTTCAGGTCGCTCTTCACAGGCCTTGCTGTTCTTCAGTGCGTTCTGTTACTTCGTTCTGAGCAGCCGACCGTTTTCTAGCCATGTTTCGTATGCGTACTCCTCGTAGAGTTGGTGCTGTGCGGGGGCTTGGTGTTGGGGTCCTGACCTTGACACAAGTCCAGTCCATGAACAGGGTGGGGAGGAGTTCATGGACCAAGAATTGGTTGCTTCAGCGTGACCAGTTCTCTCATATGCCTTTGCTCCGTGAGATCCGTGAGAATAATCCCGATGATTTCAGGAACTTTCTCAGGATGACGGACCCCGTATTTCACTGTTTGTTGGCTTCGCTGACCCCCTATATCAGCAGGCAGGATACCTGCATGAGGCAAGCCATCACTCCGGAGCAGAGGCTGGTCGCTACCCTGCGGTGTTTGGCGACAGGGAGAAGCCTGCAGGACTTGAAGTTCTCGACAGGCATCTCCCCCCAGGCTCTGGGGATCATTATCCCAGAGACCTGTTCTGCCATCATCCAGGTCCTGCAGAAGGAGTATATGAAGGTAAGATTTTTATCCTTTTATATCACATTTTATTGTATTGAATGTTTGCTAATATATGTTATTTCTTTCCTCATTCCCTAATTACCATGCTTGTAATATGCTGTGAATGTCCCCTTTGTTCTCATGCATGCTGGATTTTTATGTAATTACTATTTTATGTCCCTCATACATATTTGCCCTTCACTAACCTCCCCAGCATGGTGTCTCCTGCCCTATATTCACCTCATGTAGTCACTTAACAATGTATTTTATCAGCTCCATAGTAGTGCTTTACCCCAAATACCCCCTAAAATGTTTGGAAATGTTATTTTTGATTTAAATTCAGGCAGAGCGCCAGAGTTTTTTTTTTGTGGTGTCCCCCAAAAATTTTTAGTAACCCTCCCTCCCCCAACTGCTAAGTCAGCTGATCCCAATTCTCTATCCTCAATCATCTATCTGCTGACTTTGCCAAACCCATACACACTATACCCACCTCTTTACTGGTCAGATTTATGGATGAATTCCCCAAAGCATGTAGTGCAAGGGCCTGCCTGTATACTTTCCAATGGTACTGTTTAAAGTTTTTGTATCCTATTATTATCTTGATAGGTAATAGCAGAATGTCCAAATGTCCTCAAATGTGTACAATGTGTATTTATATCTTTGTATTATGACACTTCTTACCTGTCCAGTGGTCTGCCAATAGTGTAACTAAGGAGGGGCTGTTCGAAGTAATACCCATTATTTAGGCATTCATCTCTCAATGAAGTGAAGAGGGTTACCTGTCCAAGATTTACACACACCGCCTATAATGTTTGAAATGGCCCATGGGGGGGGGAATATGATAGGTGTACCTTATACTTTGGCCTTGATAAATTCCCCTTAGTAAATGCTATCTGGAGGTTGCCCCATAATGTTTGTGTATAATCTGCTTGCCATGTTTCTGAGTAAAACTAGTAATGTTTATTGTTTTTTCCTCAACAGTTTCCTTCCACGCCACAGGAATGGCAGACTGTGGCCTCCCATTTTGCCGAGCGGTGGGACTTTCCTAACTGCGGAGGGGGAATTGATGGGAAACACGTCCACATCGTCCCACCACCCAACTCGGGGTCGTACTATTATAATTACAAGGGGTTTAATAGTATAGTGATGTTGACGGTGGTGTCGGCTAATTACGACTTCTTGTATGTGGACGTGGGGAAGAATGGCCGGATGTCCGATGGTGGAGTCATCGCCCTAGGCGTCTCCAGAATGGCAGCTTGGACTTGCCAGCTCCAGAGGACAATGTGGAAGGACTCCCATTTGTGTTTGTTGCTGATGCAGCGTTTGCACTGGGGGACTACCTGATGCGGCCATTCCCAATGAGGACCCTCACACCAGAACAGAGGGTTTTTAATTACCGGCTGGCCAGAGCCTGAAGAGTGGTGGAGAACACATTTGGAATCCTGGCCAGCCGGTTCCGACTATTTCTGACACCCATCCATATGGCGGAGTATCAACTGAAGCATATTATACTGGCGTGCTGTGTTCTCCATAACTTTTTAAGGAAACATTCGGCCAACTATGCTGGCTCAGTTGGGCCTGAGGCCGGAATCCTACATCAAACCACACTGACGGCGCTTGAAAGTGGCCGTCCTGGCTTGCCCTCCCTGAGTGCCCGTAATGTCCGGTTACGCTACCTGGAGTTCTTTGCGGGTAGGGGGGCTATCAATATGCCAGACAATCTGTGAAGCCTTTTTATAATGAAAAAAAAGAAATTCTTGGTGGACATTTACTGCTTGTGTTTGTTTTAGCTGACCCTGACAGAAATGTGTTGAGTCCAGAAAATGTCGTGATTGTGTAACCTTATACAAAGCACTGTTGGCTGTTATTTCCTACATGCAAAAACACATTTCACTACAAGTGCACTTGCAACTGCACTAAAACTGCACTTGTAGTGCAAAGAGGATTTGCCCTTAGGAAATAACACTAATTTTTGCAGAAAACAGCAATTACATCACCCCAAAAGTGTTGTATTGTAGCGTTGAGACAATAATCCACACATTCTTGAGTAACCAACTTTTTTATACCTGCACAATCACATGTGCATTTACCAAAGGTTTTTAAAACAAACCAACATGTTTGTTGTATAACAATTTTTGCAGTAGCATTATCAAAAATCGAAATGTCCATTTCAGATAAAACAGGCCTGTGTAAAACCAACAAGAAAGCCAAAAAACTTGAACTTACAAAGTTCACATTAGGTAAAACCTGAAGGCTATATCAGACATCAGTATTTAGGAACTGGGTTTGATATAGCGTTCAGATGGGGGGAAATCACCCCTGGAAAAGCCAAATTTGAAAGATGCACACCAATTTACGAATGTCAACATGTGCTATCTGCCATCAGGGGGGATCAAGGGACGTGTTTTGGGGGAGCAAGCCCTTCCCCAACGCTACTTTATAATTGAGGAAGGGGTTGCACCCCCAAAACGCGTCCATTGATCTCCCGTGATGGCAGATAGCACATGTTGGCACACTGTGTGCATCCTCCAAATTTGGCTTTTCAAAACATTGCAAAAATATTTAAAAGATTGGAGCACAATCCAAAAAGTGATTTTGTGGGGTTTTAAATTCGCCCCAAAACATCAATGATGTTATTATTTTTTTTAATAACATCATTGATTTTTTGCTGTATGTTTTGCAGTTCTACATTACACCCCATGATCTCCCCGATCAGGATCTGGGCACTTTCTGATGTGAAACGTTCTGGATCCACAACCTCACGATCACCTAAAAAGAGAGAAAGAAAACAAAAACAGGTATCAAAAATCTGCCACCATCCATCTCTTTTACCTGAGTCTGTGGTCGCAGACACTCACCTGTTGTGGTGCCAATCTCCACCACATCTTCTTCTTCCTCCTACTCTTCTTGTGTTGGTGTTAGTTCCCCTTCTTCCAGAGGTGGGGGGTCTGTGGTCTCCTCGGATGAGGGGTGTCCTCCGAGTCTTTTCTCCCCTATGTAAAACAAAAATGGTATAATTAGCACACAGATATTTGATGGCAGAACTATAAATAGGAAACATTGCTTGGAAGTGGGGTACAATTGTCTATTTTAGCCGAGTTCCAAGATGTATTTTTTTTATTGCCCTTTGTCAAGCTGCAATACTTTACCTGTTTGGTACAAGCTTCACAGATGGAGACCCCCCTATAGTATACACTGGAGCACCTGTGTGGCCCCCTAATAAAAATGGTGTTCTTGTGTCCCACACTAGTGCTCCAGTGTCAAGATGTGAAAACAGCTGCTCAGTGTCCTCTCCTTACACACAATCTAGTTGGCATTTCATTCTAGTAACAAACCCATCTACACAAACAACTATTTGGCATCCAAGTAGGCCCAAAAAAAATGTGGGAAAATGCATATGGCCTAAACAATGGTGTTTTAGAGGCCGAAAGAAAAATGTTTGATACGAACGAATAATGGGCCCATGAACATTAAAGTTGCCCTTTTAAACGTTACAATTAATAAAAGCATATGAACGCAATAAAGACAGAAAGAATCGGAACACAGCACAACTACTTACTTTTTTGCAGCACTCTCCGGATCTTTCGGTACTGCTCTGGCTCTCTCAATTTCAGGTCCGACCACCGCTTCCTGAGCTGATCTTTCGATCGTCGTACCCCGAAATTCTTCTGCAGACTTTTGATCACTTTCGCCATGATCTTGGCCTTTCTGATATTGGGGTTGGGGTAAGGCCCATACTTTCCGTCATAGTTGGACTTCTTCATGATGTCGACCATCTCCAACATCTCCCCAAAGGACATATTTGTGGCCTTAAAACGTCTCCTTCTGGTTCGGGACGTGTCCGGATTCGGGCTTTCCTCCTCCTCCTCCTCGTTCCTGCAATTAGCACGCACCTGCTGTGACTCCGCCATGTGCTCTTCCCCCACTGCGCTGAACGAAAAGGGGCGGGGAATAGACTAGAAAGAACGTCAGGGGCGGGCGGAGTTACACGCATGCGCAGTGTGTATAAAGCGTAACACGCGTGCGTATTACGTACGATCTGTGAGCGGAGGAAGGAGCATTGGACGCGCCGATCGTAAGAACGAAGGTAAGAGACAAACTTGTGCCTATACTGCTTCTACATTGAGGCCTATATTGTAACAAGATTAGGAGAGTTTTGTCTGACATTAGGCTTTGTCTTGTGTTGTGTCTTGCAGTGAACATGGATATGCTAATGAAAGATAATGACTTCATGTCAGTATTCCTAGATATGTTAAGGGAGCTGCCCTGTCTGTGGGAGATTAAACACCCCCATTTCAAGAACCAAGCAAAGAGGAAGGCAGCACTGGAGCAATTGTGTGAAATTGTGAAGCAGGTGATCCCCACGGCAGACATCATCTATTTAAAGAAATGAATTGGTGGCCTGAGGAGTACATATCTAAGGGAGCGCAAGAAAGTCCTGGATTCACAGAGATCCAGAGCAGCAGATGACATCTATGACATCTATGTCCCCAGGATGTTGTACTACGACAGGCTGCATTTTCTGTCAGGCCAGACTGAACCCAGGTCATCACTCTCCAGTCTTCCTTCCACGCTTCCTTCCCCCCCGGCTGAGGCTTCTGACGCCCAACCTGGGCCTTCCAGGCCACATGTGGAGGAGCCCAGATTAAGCCAGGTATAGCATTCCTCTAAATATTTCTGCTTGTACAATCAATGATGTTAACTAGATGTTAGTTGGGAGTACTAATTTAGGATTGTGATTGATGATGCAAAACATTACAATCATGTCCCTTTTTCATACACAGGGAAGTCTCAGCCAGGAGGTGGCCGGGCCTAGCCGGCTGGCTGATCTGCAGGTCCCTCCACCCCCCTGAAAAGAGAAAGTGGCAGTAGGAGGAGTGCCCTAGAGGAGGCTACCAGAGGACTCTTTTGGAGGGCTACAGAGGTCCTGGGAGCACGACAGACCGTGGAGGAGGACATTGCTGCCGTCATTGCATATAAAATGCAGAGGATGGAGGAGGGCCAACAAGTTATGTGTGAGGCGCTCATATTGGAGGCTCTTAACAAAGGTATGAGGGGCCAAATGACAGCTCAGACACACCTTTGCGATGGTCCTCCTCCTCCTCCTGCAGGTCCTCCTCCTCGTCCTCCCTCTCCTCCAGGTCCTCCCAGTCCTCCTCCAGGTCCTACTCCTCCTCCTGCCACATCTCCAACTGCACAGCCACAGCCGGGAAGGAAGCGTGAAAGGAAGACCAGAAAGTGAGGACCCTGGATCCAGTCTGGTCGGCCAAAAAATGCAGCCTCTTGTGGTACCACAGCCTGGGGACACAGATGTCATCTGCTGCGATCTCTGCGAATTCTGGACCAGACTGCACTCCCTTACATATGGACTCCTCAGGCCACCAATTTTGATGTTAAAGAATTGATGTCTGCCGTGGGGGTCCCAGGCTTCGCTAATTTGTCTTGTTGATCCAGTGTTGCCTTCCTCTTTGTTTGGTTCTGATCCCTTAATAAAGGATTTTTGTTTTGAATTATACTCTCCTATGTGTTTTACTTCAAAAATGACAGTTTGTTTGTGAGGATTCAGGTACATTTCAAATATACAATGTGAAATGAACAAGGGACACCAACAACAAACAATCTCCTGGAGATTAAATAATAAAAGATATCAATGTTGTTGGGGTAACTTGACACACAAAACACACACAAAAATATTCTGGAGTAAAAATAAAAATAACATTGAACAAAGATCAGCCTTTGAAAAAATTCAAACATTAAATAAAAAAAAAAGGCTTAAAATCCCCCAAAAAATTAAATAAAAAAAAAAATTCTGTCAGATGTGACAACTAATAACAATATATTCAGGGAATCCCAATAAAAAAACAAAAATAAAACTTTGTGAGAAGTGTGTGTGAATATGAGCAGCAAAACTACTTAATTCTTGTCACATTATAAAGAAGAAGAGAGTGCGCTGTATTAAACCATTTTTAACATTGCAGCGTGACGAAAGTGCTGTATCCATTGCGAACGCTAAGTTTACCAGAACGAGCTGTTCCGTCTTGGAATTTCTTCTGAGCATGCGTGGCACTTTGTGCGTCGGAACAGGCCACACACGTTCGGAATTGATGCGATCGGATTTTGTTGTCGGAAAATTTTATCTCCTGCTCTCCAACTTTGTGTGTCAGAAAATCCAATGGAAAATGTCTGATGGAGCCCACACACGGTCGGAATTTCCGACAACACGCTCCGATCGGACATTTTCTATCGGAAAATCCGACCGTGTGTACGGGGCATAAGAGGCCCAAAAGCAATGTGTTCAATAATATGTGTGTTACTCTGAACACTGTGACATTGATTTTTTGTGTACAGAAAATGGGTGATTTGCCTTACACAAAACACAATGTTGGTAATCTGTGAGAATAACAAGGACTTGGAAAATTGATTGATTGAATATTGATTTTTGCTGCATTTTTATTTGTATGCAAAAAATGTATACTTTTTAGTTTTAGTAACTTAAAAGCATTTGCACAAAAATAAAAATGTCTTAAAAAATAAATAAAAAATAAAAATGTCTGTGTGACAAAAATGGGAGGAGATTGCATTTTTTTCATTATTGTTATGCAGCTTAATAACTTATTTATTGCTATACTTTTTAAAGGTCAGTTCATCCAAAAGTGATAACTAAGTTACAGATGGAGCCTTTTGGGCTTTTCATTCAGCCTTGAGCTTCTTATGCGAATGCAGTGCAAATGCAATGAGTGAAACAGTGAGATCCCTCTGCCATAAATATTGACTCTTGTCCATTTGGGAGTTGTGATTGGTGCTTTCAATCTTCAGCATCTGTCAAAAACAAAAATAATAATTTTGGACCTACTGAACCTTTAATATTGGGCAAAAACACTTGGAATGTACCTTGATGTCTCAAGCACTGAACATTTTTAGCTGGAATATTTCCTGTTTGGAAACATTTGGAGGCAAACATTTACTGCCATTGCACATAGATTAAGGGGTTACATTTTTCTTTCAATCCTCAAAGCCCATGGGCAATAATTATAGCAACTGATTCCTTAACATTTTAATTGATTGTGCTGTTGTAAGTGTGAACTCTATGGGGCTGTACTGTGCACACTTTAAGCAACTTTATTATTTAGTAATTTGCTGTTTATTTTGTAAGATACTGTAGAAAGAAATGAAAAAGCATCCCAGTCCATGCTCAAGCATTTATCCCTTCAACTGGCAGAAAATAAGAGATTCTTTTTGCAACAGAAACACTTTGAAGAAGGGGAAAACACGGGTGATATGTTAGCCCTACTAGCCAAATCACAACAAGCTCCCTCACATATAGTGGTAGTGGCAGACGCACAGGGCACACCCTGTTATTCCACACAAGCCACTATTGATGTCTTTAAAAATTTCTTTCAAATTGTATACACATCTAAAGTCCACCCATCACCTGAGGATATCCACATCTTTTTGGATAAATACCCTATACCCTGTCTGTCCGCCACGGACGCAAAATAATTAAATGCTCCACTGACTGAGGAGGAGCTTCTGTAAGCGTTGGCTCATGCTCAAAATGGAAAAGCGCCTGGTGTAGATGGCCTGCCAGCGGAGGTTTATAAACGCTACACTGCACAATTCCAATACTCTTGAAAGTCTATAACAAGGCATTTGAAACTGGAAGGCTCCCCACCTCTATGAGTGAGGCACTTTTCGTGGTACTTTTGAAACCTGGCAAAGACGCCCTATCTCCAGATGCATATAGACCTATTTCATTACTTACGTTTGATATTAAGCTATTGGCCAGAGTTCTGGCTAATAGGTTAGCCAAATGTATCCAAACTGTGATCCATAGAGATCAGTCTGGTTTTATATCAACTAGATCCACATCTCAAAACCTACGCAGACTTTTTCTCAATCTACAATTGCCTACAGACAACCCGGGTTAGAGCCATCTTCTCTTTGGACACGGCCAAAGCGTTTGACAGCTTTAAATGGCCCTATTTGTGGGAAACATTGCCAAAATTTGGGGTGGGACCCTCTTTACTGAAATGGGTTCAGCTGTTATACAATAATCTATTGGCAATCTGTTGGCAAGAATGCGTATCAATGGAGATATATTAGATCCTTTCAGACTCTTCAGGGGCACGAGGCAGGGGTGTCCTCTTTCACCCCTGCTGTTTGCCCCAGCTCTCGAACCTCTAGCCATACATTTCAGAGCGTCGCAAGACATCATCGGCTTCCGTCGAGGCAGTAACCATGATGTCATCTCTCTATATGCGGATGACACATTGATTTATCTAGGGGACATTGAGAGCTCCTTAAAGAATGTGATGCATTTAATTGCTGACTTTGCTGAGCTGTCGGGATTCAGTATTAACTGGAATAAATCAGTGCTTATGCCCCTGGACCCCCTGCCACTACCTGATTGTGCAGTCGCATCCACTATACTACCTGATTGTGCAGGAGACATCATTATGGTTGGCGAATTACGTTACCTTGGTATACAGGTAACCCCAGACCCAAACCAGTATATCACACTGAACCTGGTACATTTACTAAATTTCGGATGAAATGCTACAATAATCTTATTGAACACCCTGTGGAAATATACCAGATCTATCCTGAAAATTAGAGGTCCATGTGTGTTCACACCCATATGGAGGAACAAATATTATAAACAACTTCTTAAACTTAAAAATTTTCGCTCATGGGAAACAAAGGGTGTACAATATACAGTATTTCCCAGTTGTTCAATGGTAATGCATTTAAATCCTTCACAGACATACAAGATGAATGCATGATACCCAGAACACAGTTTTTTAAGTATCTGCAACTCAGACATGCTATTCAGAGTGAAAATAGAGTGTCCTCGCTTGTGCCAGTGATGCATCCTTTGATGACGGATGTGCTGCTGACGGAAGTTCGGAGATGCATGATCTCTAGAGTATATTCTAGACTGTGTCTCTTTCATCATAGAAGCTTTTGTAAAACATTAAACCTGTAACCGAAGATAGGTAACGGGGATAACAAATTTATTATCTGTACAAGGCACATAGGGCGAGAGTAGAACATTACCCTCTCCTCTATACATTTTATTGCTGATATTTGGCATTCACCATGGTTCTATCAAGAGTTATTGTTAGAAATTGTTCCAGGCTCTTTGAATCTATCTTCTGATCTGCCAGATTACATTTGTAACAGTCTGTCTTTGACCAACTGGCTTGGATCTAGTCCTGGTGTATCTAGCCAGGGTTGCCACATTGAGTAAAATTTTTTAAGGACATTTCTATGTTGGTAAGTCATTTTTTCTCATATTAGCATATTATTTACCAGTGTAACCCATCGCCTACCCGTTGGCATCCTCTGAGCTATCCAGAGCCTTGCGCGCCATTTATAATAGCCGCAGAACTGCCGTGTGGCAATTCAGTGAGAGTAAGGGTATCTCCAAGGCCCAAGCAGACAAACAACTGGGTCGTGCGGAACTGGGGTTTGAAATACCTGAGAGGTAGTAGTAAGGACATAATGCCAGTATCGGAAAAGTTTTGGACATTTCCACATTATGTGTAACAAGTCACCATTGTGTGTACAGCATTTTGGGCATATTGGAGAGTCTCTCAATCCCCACTTGTGCAGTATGGTCCGTGTTCTATACATCCTCTGCAGTAAGAATAAGTGTGACAGCTTATGTGACGCAGATACTGACACCAGTGGGCGGATGTTAAACATAGTTCCCATTGCTCCCTGTCAATAGGACCAAGGTCTTTTTCCCACCCCTTTCTACAGGAAAGTTTAGAAGCATCATGCATAGAGTGAAGCAGTCTAAGGTTACTGTAAGGTAAAATGTTGCTCACAAATTATGCAGCACCACCGAAATCAATATTGATACATATGTACAGTGAGTTGACTTCATATAATTGTCTATGCCTAAAGGCTGTATGATAATAATAATAATTATGATAACTACTGTACCTGAATACGTTTGCACAATAAACTTTTACTTGATTTAAAAAAAAAAAAAAGAAAGAAATGAAAGTTTTAAATACTACATATATAAAAAAATGTCACCTTGCAAGTATCCCACAGTGGGATTTTTCATTCCATATGAAACTTTTTTGATTGCACCTTGCTGAACAACCATTGTCTGCTTCTGTCGGACCAGCTACAGTACACACGGGTCGAATGTCGGCAGGTTTCTATTGAATCGGCCAATTCCCCCCAACATATGGCCCGTGTGTCCTACGCTTTAGAGCAGGGATATGCAATTAGCGGACCTCCAGCTGTTGCAAAACTACAAGTCCCATAATGCCTCTGCCTCTGGGTGTCATGCTTGTGGCTGTCAGAGTCTTGCTATGCCTCATGGAACTTGTAGTTCTGCAACAGCTGGAGGTCCGCTAACTGCATATCCCTGCTTTAGAGTCTATCATGAACTGCCTGCACATCTGTGCTTTCTTGAGTCCTATTCAGCTTTGTCTTAAATGATTTTCTCATAAGGACAAAACAAGGATAAACAAAGCACCTGAAGGGCCAATATTTTTTCACTGAGTCTTTGAAGCTACTGTACATATCTCCCTATATGTTCACTTTAATGTGTAAATAATCTAGAATTGATTATCCTCCATCACAACTTTAACAATGCATTAACTTCATTGAAGCTTTATATATTTGTAAAGTGCAAGCTGTGAATTGTAGTCAGATCGTTTAACAGTGCTATGGTTAGTATCCTAACCAGTGATCTACATTTAAATGCAGATTCTGGGATAAATACATTTAAAAAATTGCAAATTGAAAAAAAAAAATATTTGGTGTAAAATAAGACAAGCACCCTGTCCATTAGATCTAGTTTTCTTATTTCGATTGGATGAATGCAGCAGTGTATGAAAGAAGTCTGTGTGAGTGACTAAACCATACGTGCTTAACCTGTGATGCTACAGCTGTTGCGGAACTACAACTCCCATCATGCTTCTGCCTTTTGGGAGTCATTCTTGTAGTTATCACCCTTACAATGCCTCATGGGACTTTCGCAACAGCTGGAGGGCCACAGGTTGAGCACTCGTGGACTAAACCTTTTCTAGTTAGATAAACAGGAATACTTTTCTCGATATAGCAAAGAGTAGATGGGTGACAGTCAGGAAGGGTAGAGGGGGAAGTGCCAGGGAGGCCGATCCAGGACTGGAGCATCCCAATAAGTACGCTCCATTGAGTGACATTGGTGAAACCAGTCAGGGACCAGCTGGAGCTGAGGGACTCTCCTAGCTGCCGGGGGAAGAACTCCTCCAGTGAGAGTGGGAGGGGGCTGCATAGGGAAAGGAAAGACAGATTCTGGTGGTAGGGGACTCAATTCTTAGGACAGAGAGGGCAATCTGTAACAAAGACCTGAAGCGCCGAACAGTATGTTGTCTACCGGGCGCTCGGGTTCGGCACATCATGGATCTGGTGGACAGATTGCTGGGAGGGGCTGGGGAAGGCCCAGCTGTCGTGGTGCAGGTTGGCACCAATGACAAAGTCAGAGGCAGATGGAGTGTCCTAAAGAACGATTTTAGGGACTTAGGAGTTAAATTGAGGAAAAGGACCTCCAAGGTAGTATTCTCAGGAATACTACTGGTACATTGAGCCACACCAGAAAGGCAGAGGGAGATTAGGGAAGTAAACAGGTGGCTGAAGAGCTGGTGTAGTATGGAGGGGTTTGGGTTCCTGGAGGACTGGGCCGACTTCTCAGTCGATAACCGATACTATAGAAGGGACGGACTGCACCTAAATGAGGAGGGTGCAGATCATCAGGGAATGAAGATGGCCAAAAAGTTAGAGGGGTTTTTAAACTAGCTGATGGGGGAAGGGTCCAGAGGTAAATATAGTCAGCGTGGAACATATTTCAGAGGTTAGTATTGGGGGCATTAGTGGTAGGTTGACCAAAGCACAAAAACCCAAGGTAAGTATAGTAGCAAGTCCTAGTTGCAATCTCGAAACACCCAATATGAGGACAATATGCGACCAGTCTAAACTATGTGGCATGTTCACCAATGCCAGGAGCATGGCGGACAAGATGGGTAAACTAGAGATACTGTTGTACGAGGAGGATTTGGATTTTGTGGGAATTTCAGAGACCTGGTTCAACAGCTCTCATGATTGGCTGGCAAACATTCAAGGGTATACCCTTTACCGCAAGGATAGAGAGGGTAAAAAAGGGGGAGGGGTATGCCTATATATCAAGAATAATGTACAAGTGAATGTGAGAGATGACATCACTGAGGGAGCTAGGGAGGAGGTGGAATCCTTATGGGTAGAGCTCCAAAGGGATGAAGCTAAGGGGATAATAATACTGGGAGTATGCTATAGGCCCCCTAACCTGAGGGAGGAAGTGGAGACAGATCTCCTATCACAATTTGGATTAGCAGCAAGGATGGAAAGTGTTACCATAATGGGGGATTTTAATTATCCAGACATAGACTGGGCGGAGGGAACAGCACATTCATTTAAGGCTCGCCAGTTCCTTAATGTCTTGCAGGACAATTTTATGGGTCAGATGGTAGACGCACCAACTAGAAATAAAGCATTACTGGATCTACTGATTACCAACAATACAGACCTGATCATGGATGTGGAAATACGGGGCAATTTAGGTAACAGCGATCACAGGTCAATTAGTTTCAGTATAAATCACACAAATAGGAAACATAAAGGGAATACAAAGACACTGAATTTCAAAAGAGCCAACTTCCCTAAACTAAAAACCTTGCTAAAAGGCATAAATTGGGATAAAATATTAGGAACAAAGAACACGGAGGAGAGATGGGTTTGCTTTAAGAGCATATTAAATAAGGGCATTAGCCAAAGCATCCCATTGGGTAATAAATTTAAAAGGGTGAACAAAAGTCCTGGATGGCTTAACTCCAATGTAAAAATGCATATAAAAGCAAAGGAGAAGGCCTTCAAAAAATACAGGGTTGAGGGATCATCCTCAGCATTCAGACTTTATAAAGAATGCAACAAGAAATGTAAAGGTGCAATTAGGACGGCTAAGATAGAACAATGAAAGACACATAGCGAAGGAGAGCAAAAAAAAATCCCAAGAAATTCTTTAAGTATGTAAACAGTAAAAAAGAGAGGGCAGACCATATTGGCCCTATAAAGAATGAGGAAGGACATCTGGTTACAAAGGATGGGGAGATGGAGAAGGTATTGAATTTATTCTTCTCCTCAGTCTTCACAAGTGAATCGGGGTGCTTCAGTAACCAAAACTGCAGTGTTTATCCTCATGACACAACACAGGAAGCACCTCCATGGTTAACATAGGACAGAATTAAAATTAGACTTGAGAAACTTAACATTAATAAATCACCGGGACCAGATGGCTTGCATCTGAGGGTACTTAGTGATTGCCAGGCCGTTGTTTCTAATTTTTACAGACCGTCTACTGACTGGAATGGTACCAGCTGATTGGAGAAAAGCCAATGTAGCACCAATATTTAAAAAGGGCCCAAAATACATCCCTGGGAATTACAGACCAGTTAGCCTAACATCAATAGTATGTAAACTCTTGGAGGGGATGATAAGGGACTATATACAAGATTTTAGTTCTTTAGTTCTTGCCAAACCAATCTACTAACCTTCTATGAGGGGGTGAGTTGCCATCTAGATAAAGGAAGGCCCGTAGACGTGGTGTATCTGGATTTTGCAAAAGCATTTGACACAGTTCCCCATAAAGATTTACTGTACAAAATATGGTCCGTTGGCATGGACCATAGGGTGAGTACATGGATTGAAAACTGGCTACAAGGGTGAGTTTAGAGGGTGGTGATAAATGGGGAGCACTCTGAATGGTCAGGGATGGGTAGTGGGGTTCCCCAGGGTTCTGTGCTGGGACCAATCCTATTTAATTTGTTCATAAACGACCTTGAGGATGGGATAAACAGTTCAATCTCTGTATTTGCAGACGATACTAAGCTAAGCAGGGCAATAACTTCTCCGCAGGAGGTGGAAACCTTACAAAAAGATCTGAACAAATTAATGGGGTGGGCAACTACAGGGCAAATGAGGTTCAATGTAGAAAAATGTAAAATAATGCATTTGGGTGACAAAAATATGAATGCAATCTTTACACTGGGGGGAGAACCTCTGGAGGAATCTAGGATGGAAAAGGACCTGGGGGTCCTGGTAGATGATAGGCTCAGCAATGGCATGCAATGCCAAGCTGCTGCTAACAAAGCAAACAGAATATTGGCATGCATTAAAAAGGGGATCAACTCCAGAGATAAAACGATAATTCTCCCACTCTACAAGACTCTGGTCCGGCCGCACCTAGAGTATGCTGTCCAGTTCTGGGCACCAGTCCTCAGGAAGGATGTACTGGAAATGGAGCGAGTACAAAGAAGGGCAACAAAGCTAATAAAGGGTCTGGAGGATCTAAGTTATGAGGAAAGGTTGCGAGCACTGAACTTATTCTCGCTTGAGAAGAGACGCTTGAGAGGGGATATGATTTCAATATACAAATACCGTACTGGTGACCCCACAATAGAAATAAAACTTTTTCGCAGAAGAAAGTTTAACAAGACTTGTGACCACTCATTAAAATTAAAAGAAAAGAGGTTTAACCTTAAACTACGTAGAGGGTTCTTTACTGTAAGAGCAGCAAGGATGTGGAATTCTCAGGGTCTCAGCGGGGAGCATCGATAGCTTTAAGAAACTATTAGATAAGCACCTGAATGACCGCAACATATAGGGATATACAATGTAATACTGACACATAATCACACATAGGTTGGACTTGATGGACTTGTGTCTTTTTTCAACCTCACCTACTATGTAACTATGTATATAGAGCTGTATAATATTACTTCCTAACTGATATGACAGATTTCATAATGCCTAGTGAAAAATATACACAGAGGGGTGGATAAAGGCAAATAAACTGTGCACTTTGCCAAGTGCAGTTGCATTAATTTCCTTAGTAAATGTATATGTTATAAAGCTATGAAATGTCACACATTAAACTGTGTGCTAGCACACTAAAATGGAATGTGTATGTGTTAAGGGGCCATTAATAAGAACTTCAGGCAAACCTCAAAACATATATAAAAATGTAGTATTATCCTCCCGTTTAGCTCACTTTTGTGATTTATACCCCTCTGCCAGAAAGGATAGGAAGGTGCCATCATGTTATTTTCCAGATTAAAGGAACACTATGGTATCAACTCCCAACCTGCTAATTGGACAAAGAAACTTTAACAAGGCGCAGGCGCACGAAACATTTAGGCCACGGTCGTCACGGCAACACTGAGCTCGTGATCCACCTCCATATTTCCTGGCTGTCTCCGCTTCCGGCCCGATGTTTTCGTCATCCAGGGCGCCCAGCCTCGGTCAGTTTGATTGGCTTTATTTCCATATTCCAGCGGAGTACACTACAAAACACCTCCCGTGATACAGCGGGCCTGGCATTCGCAATAAGCCACCGGTCCCACAATTGTGATTACTGCCTTTCCATCTTGGAGGCTTTCCCTGAAGATTTATTTATCCATTCTAGGACTGAGAATTAAAGTATACCGGCTGATGTTAACCCTTCATCATCTGGATCTTATGGTAGTATCGTGTACAAATTTTTTCACAATATATCAACTATGGCAATAGGCTTTTATATTACTTTTAGAAATTTTTATTATTTCATTGTCATTGACAGTTGTTTTTAATTATTTCTAGTGTGCAGCAAATACATTAGCTTTACTTGACATAAGGTTTGCAAGTTTTTTACGCTGGTCCCATAGAGCGCTGCATTTGTTGTATATGTTCTGTTATCCACCTTTTTGCAGTGGTTGGCAGCTGCATTGGGTTTCAGATATTTCTTATATTCTCCAGGATATGCACATCTTTATATATGACTGACAGTTTTAGCGCTTAAGGACCTACTTGTTTTTGAATTGTAAGTCTGTTAATTTGCTGCACATTTTCACTGCAGAGCACTTGAAGCACAAGTTCTAGTTGACACTTTTCCAATTAATAGCAAATTTGCACGGCAAGTCTCTAGCAAGAGCAAAGAGCCCCACAAGTCTACAGTATGAAAATTCAGTCACAGTGACCCCTGTGGTGAGATGACTATTGCACATCATAACAGAACCAGAACTTGAAGCAGACTTGCAAAATGTTTACAAAGAAAGTTGATCTGGAGTCATGGAATGCGGACTTGCAGCAATTGTGCAACAAATGTGTGCAGCCTGGCAAGTCTAGCAATAGCTTAGCAAGTCCTTTTCAAACTTGCAGGACAATTGCTTGCTATCTGGGCTCTTCTCATCTCAGCACAGCACATGTGCATGCAGCAAAGCTTTATTACCTGCCCTTCACTTTCCCGGGCTGTGTTACTGTGCAAGGACTGACACAGTCTGATCTCAAGACAGATTTTGTTACTTATGCCAGATGTAAAAATACATTTGATTCATTTTAAAGGTATACAGTACACTATTGCATTAAATAATATTTGTATATGTTTTATGTGGTTCTGCTTTAACTTGGTATTCCAACATTATCATCTTTTAGAAAACAAAATTAGAAGAAATAGATTTTCCTTCTGGCAGCTTGAAATATTAATGTGGTGCAACTTAATGCTGCTGGGACCGAGCAGGAGAATAGAAGTCAATGGAGTGCAGTGATTCATTCAATTGTTTTGTGACAGCCATCAAAATTATTTAGAGGTGCTCATCTATAACAAAGTCAAAATCTATTTCTCACTTACGACAGAATGCAATATCAAACTATTACCATTAGATTATAAACTTTATAGATTAATAAACATTTTCACCCAATTTAGCACCATTCAGTATCATTTTTCTTGCACTCTGCTATAACAGATATCTATAATTATGTATGTCTGAATAAAATAACAAAAAGGTAACTCATGCTACTTTAACAATGTATGAGCCAAATAGTAACAAGATTAGATCTTTGTAAGAATTGTGCTATTTTATTAGCATTCTGTTGTTTTGTGGATTTCAATTTTTTTTAGTAACATTAAGAATATAAGTAGACCTTTAGATCTTTAGGTTAGGAAGTACCTAAGTATCTTAAACTAGTTGTGATTATGAATGAGTTTGCGTTCAATTCAAAATTGGGTCTGTGGCAAACCCAATGCATTTGAAGTTCATGGATGTAGCAAACTAATGTAGTCCTCACCTTTTGGCAACCAACTGTCAACAATATACTATGAAGTTAGGTTAGGTGGCTTACAATTGCCAATAATGGGGGATTTTGTTATTGTGTCAGGCCCCCACTATAAAAAAGCAGGGTTCCCCTCAGCCATATTGACAATGTGCTTAGCTGTGATGAAGAAAGGATAGGGAGTACTGCTGATAAAATGCATAAGGTGGGACAGATTAGTGTAGGGCTTGTAAGCATTGGTGTTCTAAAGCAGATGTAAATATGTACTGAATTCTCTTTAGAAACAACAAATTATGTGTACCTTGGGAAGTTTGTATGTAGAGGTTGGGAAAGATCTTTTAACCAATTCAGCCCCGGAAGATTTTACCCCCTTAACAACCAGAGCATTTTTTGCGATTTGGCTCTGCGTCGCTTTAACTGACAATTGTGCGGTGACTGACGTTGTACCCAAACAAAATTGACGTCCTTTTTTTCCCACAAATAGAGCTATCTTTTGGTGGCATTTTATGGCCTCTGCAGTTTTTATTTTTTTGCGCTATAAACAAAAAAAGACTGGCGATTTAGAAAAAAAAGCAATATTTTTTACCTTTTGCTATAATAAATATCCCAAAAAAATATATAAAAAAACAAATTTCTTTCTCAGTTTAGGCCAATATGTATTCTTCGACATATTTTTGGTAAAAAAAATTGCAATTAGTGCATATTGATTGGTTTGGGCAAAATAGGGGATAGATTTATGGCATTTTTATTATTATTTTTTTTAATGGCAGTGATTTGCGATTTTTATCGAGACTGCGACATTGCAGCGGACAGATCGGACACTTCTGAAACTATTTTGGGACCACTGACATTTATACAGCGATCAGAGCTAAAAATAGCCACTGATTACTGTGTAGGGGCAATCAAGGGCTTAAATGTGTTCCCCCAGCGTGTTTTAACTGTAGGGGGGATGGGCTACCTAGGACATGACAGAGATCACTGCTCCCGATGACGTGGAGCAATAGATCCCTGTCATGTCCCCAGGCTGAACAGGGAAATGCCTTGTTTACATAGGCATTTCCCCATTCTGCCTCTCCTCGTCACGATCGTGGGCCACCGGCGGACATCGAGTCCGCGGAACCCACGGTGCACACACGTCACCGGCGGAGTGCATGCACCCGCTTGCCAGGGTCTATGAAGGGACATACGCCCTTTTGCGCACCAGTGCCATTCTGCCAACGTATATCGGCATGCGGTGGTCGGGAAGCGGTTAAAGTTAAAAATGCTGATGTGTGTCTTGCATCTTCTTTACAGCCTCTCCAAGTCTACAGTCATAGCAGGCTGTATGTGTGTTTATAAATGGGGATTTTTTCTATTTTACGCTGGCTGCAATTTTTTTTTATACAGCCAGTCCCTGAGTCCACATGAAGAAGGTAGAAAAGGAAGTGCCACCTGAGTGTAGTATTAGAGACAGCTTTTAATGGCACAGATAAAATCACGCTTACAGGAAACAAGAAATACAAATGCTCATCTGTGTGTCAGTGGTCCGTAGGGAAGCCAATAGAAGTAGCAGCAGCTCCGAGCACGTAGCCTGCCTATCCAACCCTTCTCACTCTGTGAAGTCTTCCCCCGAATGTGATCCCATGACCCATGACCTCAGCCCCAGCTTCTTTCTGATGGCCACAGGATCTGCTCCAGGCTGAGCAGCAAGAATGACTGCAGCTTCCCATCTCTGCATAGAAAAACGGATCCGGATCTGAGGCTTGCCTACGGACCACTGACACACAGATGAGCCTTTGTATTTCTTGTTTCCTGTAAGTGTGATTTTATCTGTGCCATTAAAAGCTGTCTCTAATACAATACTCAGGTGTACCTTTTTCTTGCCTAAAAACAGAGTCTGCTCTCTGAAGACAGCAACCACCATTGATCTGCCATGATTAACCCTTGAACTATTTATGGACTTATTGCTTGTTTAGCGGAACATTTCAGCCAGTGTGTGCACTTACGTACTTGCGCCTACAGTTACTACAACCTTGTTCTTGCCTGAGTCCACATGCACTTCCTTATTACCCAGCTGCATGTGTATTTTTACAAGGCATATTTTCTAATTGACGCTGGCTAGAAATATGTTTTTAACCACTTGCCGATCGCTGCACGACGATATACGTCGTCAGAATGGCACGGCTGGGCATACGGACAATCGTGGCATTTGCCGGAAGGCTGATCTGTCTTCCTCTTCTGCCTTCCTCTGGATCAACTGATTACGCTATGTTGCTCTTCCTTTTCTTTTGGGGGATTGTCTGTGAGAACAACTCCTAGCTAGGAGTATAGTATCCCTAACATCCAGACTCTGGTTATACGTGGAGGATAGTGGGCTACTCACGGTCTAAGGAGCGATTTAGTGGTGTCTCCATCCCAAGAAAGGCCCCGACCGGGTTAAGGTCGCAAGCTTCCCTATGCTTGCCGGTTGGTAAGCGCGCATTTTATCCATATCACAGTGGTGCGGTGAAGGTTTTACCCATTGTTATTTCCAATCCTGCCTTAGAGGGGACCCCTGCTCTTGGTTCCTCATCTACCTCACCCTTTGAAGATCTTCACTGATTAGGACTGTTATTGACTTACCTGATTTGACCATGAACTTTATGAAATATTACTCAGATTAATTATTTACTTAATTAATTTATCACTCATATTCTTTTTCACTTAATTTACAGCGCCTTTGTTTATTGATCGTTCTAATATGGACGTATATATAGGTCCCCTTTAAGACGCGGCATTGTGGGCGTGCACGCGCCCCGCGAGCTCCGTGAGTGTGACCGCAGGTCCCGCGGACTCGATGTCTGCCGGGAGTCCCACGATCGCCTCACGAAGAGGAAGAATAGGGAAATTCTGATGTAGACAAGCATTTCCCTGTTCTGCCTAGTGACAGGACACTGATCGTCTGCTCCCTGTAATCGGCAGCGGTGATCAGTGTCGTGTCACACGTAGCCCCCCCACACTTAGAACACATCCCTAGGACACACTTAACTGCTTCAGCGCCCCCTACTGGTTAACCCCTTTACTGCCGGTCACATTTACACAGTAATCAGTGTATTTTTATAGCACTAAAAACAAGGAAAAGGGGGCGCCACTGAATATGTATCAAATAAAATTTATTATTAAAAATAACATCCACTCACATGTGAGACTGAAGAGTAGATCTCAGGTACATCTTGTGACACACAATGGAGGGAAGGACTACAAATGTCAGCAAGTCCAATAGCACTGGCATCACTCTGATGGGCTAAAGATGAGCTGCGCTGAGTCAGAAGTAGTTTATGGGCACACCACGAACAGGAGAGCTGAAGAGCCGTCTGGGGTAGTGTGGGTTCCAAGAGTGGAGGATGTGAGGGCGTCCAGCCTGCTGCTGTTAGTGTGAAGCGAAAGTCCCAGCAAGTCGTCCGGCATCCGTGGTGGTGTGGAAAGCACGGCCGTATGATCGGAGCCAGGAACATTGTAATCGTAATCCATATGGACTTGCGTTTACTCATGTTCTTGACCCAATGACTCTAGTTTTTTTGGACCTGGAATTGGGCCACAAAGAGGGGAATATCATAGCTCGAAATTATACTAAGCCCATTTTATTTGATACATATTCAGTGGCGCCCCCTTTTCCTTGTTTTTATCTTAGCACATTGGATCTGGCTTTGGTTCCTTTCGGTGGCTGCCTTGAATGACTCTTTTTATACCTACATATACAGTTTATATATATGTTTGTATGGACCCTGCCTTTGTGCGTATAGGCAACAGTATATAAGGTATATGGTATTGCGCCTTCTCCTACTTGTTTATTTTTATAGCACTGATCGCTGTATAAATGTGAATGATCCCAAAATAGTGTCAAAAGTGTCCGATGTGTCCGCCATAATGTTGCAGTCATGATAAAATTTGCTGATCGCCGCCATTACTAGTAAAAAAAAAAAATTAATAAAAATGCCATAAAACTATCCCTATTTTGTAGATGCTATAACTTTTGCGCAAACCAATCAATAAACGCTTATTGCGATTTCTTTTACCACAAATATGTAGAAAAATACGCATCAGCCTAAACTGAGGGGAAAAAAAAGTTTTTTTATATATTTTTTGGGGACATTTATTACAGCAAAAAGTAAAAAATACTGGGTTTTTTTTTTCAAAATTGTCACTCTTTTTTTGTTTATAGCGCAAAAAATAAAAACTGCAGAGGTGATCAAATACCACCAAAAGAAAGCTCTATTTGTGGGGAAAAAAGGACGTCAATTTTGTTTGGGAGCCACGTCGCATTACTGCGCAATTGTCAGTTAAACCGACGCAGTGCCGAATCCCAAAAAAGTGCTCTGGTCTTTGGGCAGCCAAATGGTCCGGGGCTGAAGTGGTTAAAGAAGATCTAATATCACAGCATGCACTTTAAATTAACAACATATACATTGTAATAGCAATACAAACAATATTTAATTTTGACAATATAATATTATCTTACATGAAAAAAAAGTGCTGCCTATCTGCTGGCCGTCTCTTTCAACAACTTCTTGGATTTCCTACATGCCTTGCAGGTTCCTCTTTGCACATTCTTTAGGCTTACTTTTGATTTCTAAGGACTGCATATCCCATTTTACCTTGCTGTCTTCAAGCAATTATTATGTTGCTTGTGGTGTATTTCTCTACAGTCTGTGCCTCCTAAAACTCCACTCTTCTTCAGAATGGTCAGATGAATAGTTATGCCGTGTACACACGGGCAGACTTTTCGACCGGACTGGACTGTCCAGTTGAAAAATCCGTTCGTCTATATGCTAGTCCGTAGGACAAAAAATGACGCAAGGGCAGCTATTGGCTACTGGCTATGAACTTTTTTATTCTAGTCCCTTTGTACGTCATCACGTTCATACCAACAGACTTTCGAACGGTTTTCAAGATTATTCAGATGAACAGAAGTAAGCTAAAAATAATGAAATTCAATGTGAAAATGAATATATGATTTTACATGTTGACCATAGGTATACGTTAAAGGCCATTTTTTTTAAAAAAATGGTGTACTATTTCATTGCAAATACATCAGCACAGAAGCTTATTTTTTATCCTGGGAAGGCATATGTCAGGGGATTTGCTGGCTTGAGGCTGGAGATTGTGGGAGACAGGGGCAGAGCACTGTCAACCCAAAACATGCATGCAAATTACTGCACAAGTATGCCATCATGTGCTGTAAACAAAAGTCTGGTGTGTCAGCAAAAAAAAGTCCTAAAGTCCATTTTAGAAAGGTGGCCAACCTATTGTCATAAGTTGTCCCCTTGCAGGTATGCCATATTCCTTATTTGCTGCCTAATGGCATTCCACATGCTGGTGGAGGACAGATAATGACATAATGTTTTATGGGCGGGGCTTAAATGCCCTAGTGGGGACAAACAAAACTAATGCCTGAACTCAGGCTGAGAGCTGCAGTCATGAACAGTCAACATTAAAGCAGTTCTCCTGTACTTAGAAGTGAGCTGCCATGACACTTTTATCTCTTTGTACTCCGTGGCTGACTACATTACACTAATGACACTTGTATACTTTAGACACTTTTATGCATAGAGGGCACCACTTCCCAGGTGTGAAGCATTTTGAGGCTGGTATCGCTGGACCTTTATCGGGCTCCTCCAATCCAACAGTTCCTGTCACCTCTCTTCGAGTGATAATCCCACTGTTGCTATCGTATACAGGAAACGCTTTATCCCCACTCTGTGCTTGCTCTTTTCCTCCATCCTGCGTGACTTCAGTCTGGGTCCCTAGACACTCTGTGCTGCAGGTCTGGTCCCAAAGAGTGGTAAACCGGCCGCTAGTAGAGGCACTAAGTGCTTAGCCCCCTCCACTACCAAGCTAACCATCACCTTTGCCAGTCACCTGTCTCCTGGCTGATTGGCTGTATTGCATATGACACAAATACTGTAGTCCTTAGCAACAGTGCATTAACTTCCACTGGACAGGGCTTTGTGTGTTAGACCCATGTATTGCATCTTCCTCTATCTGAGTCCCCTTGTTGTGTTGCAAGCCCTGGTCTTTTTAAACGCTGTGCATATGATATCCTTTACTGAAGTAGTTGCGAATAACAATACAGTATTAAAAAAGCAGTTTCACTGCAATTCCTGTACAGAGCTCTTCTAATATCCCATAGGGTGTGTATACCTTATGCAGAAGGCAAGTCCATAAAGCAATCCCTTTTAAGGCAAACGTCTATTTAGACAATAACCCACAGGAGGCACTACAAGTCCCTTAGAGTCCATAATCAGTAGTAATCCATAAAGACAGTCAGTCCACGATTAACAGCTACAAGTCCATAAGGTCCCCAGGCTTGGGACCCCCAGATTAGGCTCCAATCACCCCCTCCCCCAAAGGGGGTGACCTCTCCAGAAAGGTAACCAGCAACATTGTGGCAGTATTTGCCCAGATACCAACAGGAACTCTCTTTAGGGGCATGGAGCCAGCCCCTTTTATGCTGGTTGACCTGTAGGGGGCAGTAACCTGGCTGAAAATGGCAGAAAAAAACCTTACAGCCTAGCTCTCAGGTCAACCTGAGGACACAGGAAAACAGCAGCACATTTGACAACTGGCTGGCTGAACTAACATAAGGAAATGAACACAACCAGGGGAAACATGTGCTTACACAGGCAGACATATTACCCCTTGTAGGCACCTGCCCACAGGTGTAATGGCAAAGCCATTTTATTGGTGGCTGGGTACCTGCCACTGTGGTCTAGCACAGGCTACAAAGAAGGGAGCATTAGCAACCCCCCCCCCCCCAAATGGCTGCTATGCACATGAGGAGGAGAAAGAAAAGTGTTCATCAGCAGTCCTCTAAAATAAATAGCTGCTTTGTGCCCCTGGGAAGGAGGAAAAGATTGTTTTAACAGTCATCAAAATAAAATGGCTATTCTCCTATATGGAGGAAAAGGAAAGGGTTGCATCATCAACACTCAAAAAGAAAGTGGCTGCTATGCATGCCTCTTGTCACCAATTGATCTCATTAAGGTTCTACTCGCATGGAGTGCTGCAGCGTAGAATCATGTATTTCCTCATGCATATGGTACCAGCAGGGCTGATATCCTGCAGGCAGAGCTTGCAGACTACAACAGTGCTGCTGGCAGCAGACATGTTGAAAAGGCTTACGCTTCAGAGCTCTTTCTATTTGCTGGATATTCAAGCGCTTGCAAAGTGTCTTTAAGTTGGCAAATTTTTACCAATCCTGTAGCTGAAGTCAATATTTTGAATACTGTGGAAATAGTTTGGAATACATAGATGGGAGTGGGTTTGGGGAATGTGGGGTTGTGGTTTTGAAGCATTTTGTTAGCACATTTGATTACACTTTTAAGTTAAAGTGTGGTACTATAAAATTTAAAGCTCACAAACTATACTATGAAACTGTTTTGCACTGGCTGATTGGTACACTGTTAAAGGCTTTAGCTTTTAAGCCTTGTTTCACACTACTTAGGATCTGACTTTTGAGACCCAAAGTCCCAGGACATATGAAATGCCATATATCTCTATGAGAGCCATTCCAATTGACACTACTGAAGTCGCTGCAAAATCAAAAAAGGTCCCTGCATTACTTTGATCTGACTTTGACACGGCTTCAATGCTAAAGTCGTATCAAAGTCTGGCTTCAAAGTCCCATGGAAAACTTTGGAGTCAGCTAGCGTGAACTGAGCCTTAGCTTTTTTTTTAAGAATACAGTTTCCTAGCTTTTTGATCTGTTGTAATCACTACTTTCACTGTTCAGTTCAGGCCTATTCTTTCTGAATCAGATGTTGCAGCCAAAACTACTTAAAATGTGTTTTTTCTTTTTTCCTGTAATGAATCAGAGTGGGGTGCTGCTGCTTTAAGACAAGCAATAAGTAAAAGTAAAAAAAAAAAACAATTGCAAGCACAAAATATGTGATGCTAGAATAAAATGTTACTGACATTGTCCTTGAGAATCATAATGTTGTTTAAAGGTGGTTGTGAAGATTAAAGGCTTGTTACCTTAATGAATTCTCTGCATTAAGGTAAAGAAACTTTCATATGCAGCTACGCCCCCAGCCCCCCTTACATACTTACCTGAGCCTGATCTGGATACATTGCAGTTCCTCAGAGTAACAGCATTGCTATTGCGCTCTCTCTGTCACCCCATAGGCACCAGGGCAACAGTAAGGCTGCTTTCACACTGAGGCGCTTTACAGGTGCTATAGCGCTAAAAATAGCACATGTAAAGAGCCTCTCCTCTCACTCCATTGTGAAAGCCTAAGTGCTTTCACACTGTAGCCGTGCGCTGGCAGATTACCAAATTAAAGTCCTGTAAGCCGCATCTTTGCAGCGCTGTAAGAGAGGTGTATACACTTCTCCTACAGCGCCCCTGCCCATTGAAATCAGTGGGCAGCGCCGGCATAGCGCCGATGCAGCGGAGCTTTGTGAGCAGTTTTAACCCTTTTTCAGCCTCTAGCAGGGGTTAAAAGTTCCCCACTAGTGGGTGAAAACCTCCACAAAAATGACAGTAAAGCGCCGCTTTTTAGCGGCGCTTTACCATCGATGCCCCCAACGCCCCAGTGTGAAAGTAGCCTAAGAGTTAATGGCTTATGCTGTTGTCAGTCAAAGGCAGTGAGCGGAGATCAGGGGGCTCACACGTCTACCCCATAGCAAGAGCTTGCAATGGGGAAAGACACTAAAGAGGAGGAGCAGAGAGAGGACCCCAGAAGAAGAGTATCAGGGCTGCTCTGTGCAAAACAATTACATAGAGCAAGGACGTAAAACATGTTTGTTGTTCACAAAAAAAACCTTTACAATATTTTTAACACCACATACAGCTTAATGTTTCATAGTTACATAGTTACATAGTAGGTGAGGTTGAAAAAAGACACAAGTCCATCAAGTCCAACCTACTGTATGTGTGTGATTATATGTCAGTATTATATTGTATATCCCTGTATGCTGTGGTCGTTCAGGTGCTTATCTAATAGTTTTTTGAAACTATCGATGCTCCCTGCTGAAACCACCACCTGTGGAAGGGAATTCCACATCCTTGCCGCTCTTACAGAAAAGATCCCTCTACGCAGTTTAAGATTAACAGGAAAAAATCTGCCCTAATCTATAACAACTCCTAAATAAAATCAGCCAGCATAGTTGGTTGATATCCAAACATAAAAGTCCAAAATCTGTAAATGCTGCACTAAAATCGCAACTAATAAATGTCCAATGAAGAGCAATAGATGGAGGTAAACCAGTCACCAGCTACAGCTAGTCTGCTTACCGGATGACTCTAAAAGATAGACATGTGAAAATATTCCCAGGCTCATCCTGTATGTTCAGCTCTCTGGAACCCCTCATTCATAGAGAAGCAGCACTATCCAGGTGAAACTCTCCTTTAGTTATTTTCTCCCAGCAGAAGCAAGACTGCAACTCTGTGGTCTGCAAGCACTCGATGGAGAAAATAAGTGACCAATAGTGAAGCCCGTAATGAATTGAAGCAAATTTATTGTAGTAACTTACAATTAAGATGCATGCATCAAGTAAAACGATCGGCTGCAGCGTTCAGCGTGCTGGTGTCAACCTGCCTGACATGTTTCATCCCAATGGATGTCTTCAGAGGCGTGGTATTACTGACCACAGCACGCCATATAAATAAGAACGCTAATTACCCTAAAATGAGAGGGGACGATCCGCCAGGAGGAAACAGCTGGGTATAATTAAAAACTCATCTGACGTGAGGCACGCTGTGGGCCCGCGCACGTGGAGACTCACTCTGGTAGGTCCTTTGTTGCTATGCGACGCAAGGGTAAACCCCACGTCATTCCGTATGCAACAAAGACAAAAAGAAGACAGCTGGTTATACAACGCATGTGCCGCATAAAGGGCGGACCCAATTGGTTCTTGCAGCCGGCAACAGCTGACCAGTAGCCACGTCATTGCCGCCACCGCCTCCAATAAAAAAAAGGACTGCTAGAATGGGTGCAATGTATGAGAAGCAAAAGCCATTGGTTATTGCAGACGGCAACAGCTGACGCGGAACCACACCATCACCGCTACCGCCTCCAATCGAAAAAAAGGACTGCTGGAATGCGGTCACACTACATATCCGCGTCCCACCAACATAAACAGGAAGTGTCAATGGCCCAGAGCGGTTATGGGAGGCGCAACCCAAACAAACATCCCAGGCCAAAAAGATAACACAAATTCGATGTGACATATGGGGGTCAACCCTAATTAGAACTGACATCAGCAAATAGAAAATTCACTCTCTGATAATCAAAATACCCATATTTTTGGGATAAATAAATCCATATACAACATTATCATGAATTTACACATTGCAAATTTAAAAATACAAAAAAAGTAAATCTACAATAACCAAAGGTATATATAAACAACAGAATGAAGATGAAATAAAAATAAGAGGGGTTACAAAAACTACGAAGTGTCAAAAGCCCATAGGGGTAGACAATGAATGGAGATGCAGCTAACTATTGTTAATGAAGCTTTTAACATCCCACTCCACATTCAACCCGAAGGGGGTGTAACACTTCAAATTGTATATCCATCGGGTTTCCAAACGCGAGATCTCCCTCTTGGTGAAACTACCTCTCTAATGGGGCGTAAACCGATCAATGGCAATAATGATGGTTCCAATAGGATTTTTATTGTGGTATTCCAGATAGTGTCGAGACACAGTGTGTTTAGGGAACCCTTTTTTAATGTTCGTTAAATGTTCCTTAACTCGCACATTCATAGCTCCCATAGTGCTGCCTACATACTGTAGACCGCATGGACAAGTTAGCAAATATACTACATTTTTGGATGTACAGGTAATAAAAGTGTCTATATTATAGACCTTGGAAGTAGTGTGGGACTTAAAATGACAGATTTTTTTTATCTTTATTATGGGTAACGTGGAAAACTTTACATTTGCGACACGGGTAAAAACCTTTAGATTTTTGAAAAAATGAGACCCTGTTCAGCGCATCAAGAACATTGGGGGCAACCTGTAATTTCAGAGGTGGTACTCCTCTAAAAATCCTCAAAAAAAAAACCTGAGGATAGTCAGGAAGGGTTGGGCCTAAAATTTTATCATTTTTAAACACAGCCCAGTGTTTTTTCAAAATCTTTTTTAATTTCGTAATGTTGTCGTGAATATGTGGTAATTAGAGAAAACTCATGAATATTGCCATTATTTGTAGTTTTATCCCTTCCTTTCAGCATAATGGTTCTATCCATGGTAGCAACTTCTCCAATAACTTTATCCAAATCGGCATTTGAATATCCCTTTTCTAAAAATTTGGTTTTAAGATCAGAGGCCTGCACAAGGAAGTCTTCCTTAAAGGTACAGTTGCGTCTTAAACGGGCAAACTGGATTTTAGGAACCGATTTCAACCATGACGGATGATGGCAACTTCCTTGTCCAATGTATCCATTTCGATCGGTTTCTTTAAAAAAAGGTTGTGATCTTGTTGAAAACCTGTATATTTAAATCCAAGAAATGAATGGCGGCCCTAATCATCTCAAATTGCAACACAATACCCAAGGTGTTCAGGTTTAATCTCTGCATGAAGTTAGTCAATGATGCTTCATCCCCATCCCAAAGGAAGAGGATGTCGTTTATGTATCTACCCCAAAACACCAATTCTGGCCGTCTGTCAGAATAGATGACATCCTCCTCCCATTTGGCCATGAACATATTAGCCATATTGGGCGCAAATTTTGCACCCATGGCAACCCCCCTATTCTGGAGATAAAAAGACCCCCCAGACCAAAAATAATTGTGTGTCATGGCAAACCTAAGTAGAAGTAAAATAAATTCTCTTTGTGAGGGAGCCAGCGGATCATCTCTTGTTAGAAAGAGGTCTACTGCTTCCAGACCATCAGAGTGGGAAATAATAGTATAAAGCGAAGACACATCGGCAGTTGCCATATTGTAACTGTCATTCCACTCCATGGCTTCTAGAGTCTGTAGAACCCGAGATGAATCTTTCAAAAAAGAAGGGGTTTGGAATACCAAAGTTTGAAGGAAACCATCAATATATTTCCCAATACGGGAAGTTACAGAGTCTAGTCCGCTAATAATGGGCCTACCCAGGGGTTTATCTAAACTTTTGTGGATTTTTGGTAGGAAATAAATAACTGGAATCTGTTGTCTGCTGTCGGAACCAGAAATGCCTTCTCCTTCTTGGTAATCAAATGCTTATTGTAACCTTTATCAATGAGCTTCTCCAAATCCCTCTTATATTTAACTGTGGGGTCATGATGCATAGGGATGTAGGTATCTGTATCAGACAGAATTCTCCTCATTTCATCTACATAGGCTGTTTTATCAAGGATAACGATCCCCCCCCTTTATCAGCCGGTCAGTAATACCACGCCTCTGAAGACATCCATTGGGATGAAACATGTCAGGCAGGTTGACACCAGCACGCTGAACGCTGCAGCCGATCGTTTTACTTGATTTATGCATCTTAACTGTAAGTTACTACAATAAATTTGTTTCTATTCATTACGGGCTTCACTATTGGTCACTTATTTTCTCCATCGAGTGCTTGCGGACCACGGAGTTGCAGTCTTGCTTCTGCTGGGAGAAAATAACTAAAGGAGAGTTCCACCTGGATAGTGCTGCTTCTTGATGAATGAGGGGTTCCAGAGATCTGAACGTGCAGAATGAGCCTGGGAATATTTCCACATGTTTATTTTTTAGAGTCATCTGGTAAGCAGACTAGCTTATCACGTGGTGCCGAGTGCTCCCCTATAGACGCACTATAGCTGGTGACTGGATTACCTCCATCTATTGCTCTTCATTGGACATTTATTAGTTGCGTTTTAGCACCCCATTTACATATTTTGGCAGTTTAAGATTCAACCTAATTTCTTCTCATTTTAATGAGTGGCCATGTGTCTTAATAAACCCCCTTCCACAGAAAAGTTTTATCCCTATTGTGGGGTCACCCGTATGGTATTTGTAAATTGAAATCATATCCCCTCTCAAGCGTCTCTTCTCCAGAGAGAATAAGTTCAGTTCTCCCAAGCTTTCTTCATAACTAATATCCTCCAGTCCCTTTATTAGCTTTGTTGCCCTTCTCTGTACTCGCTCTATTTCCAGTACACCCTTCCAGAGAACTGGTGCCCAGAACTGGACAGCATACTCCAGGTGAGGCCGGACCAGAGTCTTTTAGAGTGGGAGAATTATTGCTTAATTCCCTTTTTAATGCATGTCAATATTCTGTTTTGTTTGTTAGCAGCAGTTTGGCATTGCATGCCATTGCTGAGCCTATCATCTACTAGGACCCCCAGGTCCTTTTCCATCCTTGATTCCCCCAGAGGTTCTCCCCCCAGTGAGTAGATTGCATTCACATTTTTGCCACCCAAATGCATTATTTTTCATTTTTTCACAATAAACCTCACTTGCCATGTAGTTGCCCACTCCATTAATTTTTTCAGATCTTCTTGCAAGGTTTCCACATCCTGCGGAGAAGTTATTGCCCAGCTTAGCTTAGTACCGCCCGCAAATATAGAGATTGAACTGTTTACCCCATCCTCCAGGTCGTTTATGAACAAATTAAATAGGATTGGTCCAAGCACAAACCCCTGGGGACCCCACTTTGCACTCCTGACCATTCTGAGTACTCCCCATTTATCACGACCCTCTGAACTCGCCCTTGTAGCCAGTTTGCAATCCATGTACTCACCTTATGGTCCATGCCAATGGACCTTACTTTGTACAGTAAACGTTTATAGAGAACTTTGTGAAATGCTTTTGCAAAATCCAGATACACCACAGTCTACGGGCCTTCCTTTATCTAGATGGCAACTCACCTCCTCATAGAAGGTTAATAGATTTGGTTTAAATGCACCAATGTGTATGCGCGACGGACTGCGTGCACGTGCAGGAGCACGTCCCTAATCCCAATTGGTGCCAAATGACCTATTTAAAGGGTGCCCTTTAGGACTCCTGTTCAATGCTGACTGGTCTTCAGCTGTGTCCTGATACCCTGAACTTGGCTTTCCTTGACCCTGCTTTTGGACTTTGTTACATTCCTGATTACTGGTTCTTGATCCCAGCTTCCTATTTGACCTTGCTTCTGCCTGATGCCTTGGTACCTTGCTGCCTGCCTGCTACCGAACCTGACTATTCTTGTGACCTCGCTTTTGTTCCCTGCTTGGCTCAATGCTGTCTGAGTGCCTGTGCTGGCTGTCCATCATCCCAGCTCCATTGGGTCCGGTATACTTCTGTCTCCAGACTACAGGAAGTTCTGGAAAGCTATGTATCCTGAACATGCAAGCTGGTTGGAGTTCCCCTTTAACATTGGCTGATCTATTGAGCATCATTCCGGTTCCTTATCTGATGTGCTGCCTGAACTACCAAGTCTACAACTCCAGCCGCAAACTCCGCAAGCAACACTTACAGGCACTCGTGTTCCTCCTGACCCTAGCCAACGTCTGTTCCACCTTCAGCTGGGCTGGAGATACAAAAGAGGTCGACCTCGTCATATCAGACTCCTACTAGGTACGTGACAGTACCAGTCAGCCACAGATGGAGTCTGAAAGGGAGGCCTCTCCATTAGAGGAAATTTGCAGATCAATCTCTGCGCTGTCATATATGTCGCATGGAAAAGCGACTCCCGGATAAAATGGCTGTCGCATCTGCCCGTGCTCCTCCCAAAGTCAGACTTTTCTGCTCAAACTGAGTCCGGCCTGTTCTGTGAGGCTATTCCCCCTCCGGAACCCAGGGGGCCTATCCCCGAACGATTTTCTGGAGATCGTAAAAAGTTCTGACTTTACGGAATTACTGTGATCTATATTTTTCCCTGTTACCCCTAACCTTTGCATCAGAGGACATCAAGGTGGGATTTATTATCATGCTGTTATTGAACAGATCACTTTCCTGGGCTCATGACCCTGTTTTGGCAGCTACTGATTCGTTCTTCTCAGCCATGTCCCAGCTTTACACTGATTCCTTCTACCATCAGACTTCTGAATCCATGCTTGGCAAATTGCAACATGGCCCAAGGCCTGTTGAGGACTATGTAACTGACTTTCGTGTTTGGAGTGCACTCAATGGAATAACTCTGCACTTTGCCCCCAGTTTCTTCTAGGACTTTCTGACATCTTAAAAGATGAACTTGCCAGAGTGAGAGTGCCACATCCCTGGAAGATCTGATCAGCTTAACCACTCAGATCGATCGATGATTACGGGACAGACAAAAGTCTGAAAAGTTTAAAAGAATCTACTCTGTGGCTTCAAGGACTGACTTTCCTGCTTCCTCATCTGTTGCACTCCCCAGAAAGAAGTAACAGCATAAGGCACCCCATAAGAGCTTTTGAAGACTACCTCTGCTGGTTGTCTTCAATAAATAAGGTGCCAGTCTGTGTCTCTATTGTGGGGAGGCTGGCCACTTTATACAGACTTGTCCAGCAAAATTCTACAGATCTTTTTCCCATCAGTCTCATATGATGCATCTCCCTGGGAAAGATCAGTCAGATGTCTCCCTCTCTATTATGCTACAGTTTTCCGAAAAGACAGTTTTAGTGCCTGCAATCATAGACTCTGGGGCCTGTAGCTGTTTTGTGGACTCTGCGTTTGTCACTCAACATCAGCTCTTTGTGTGTGCCAAAAGGCAAGGATTTCATGTTCATCTGGCTGACAGCACCGGTATTTAATCAAGTCCGGTTACGCAAGAGACTGCACCTATTCTCTGCCAGACTTCTTCAGGTCACCACAAAATTCTCAGTTTAGATGTCATAACTTCCTCCATGTTCCATGTTATCCTTGGCATATCGTGGTTGAAGGCACGCAAACCTCACATTAACTGCGTTAGAGGAGATATCTCTTTTTCATCCAACTACTGCCAGATGCACTGTTTTTCGGAAAAGGCTGTTAACACCTCCCCTTTCCTGAGTATCCATCCTGACCATGAAACTTTAAAGTTGATTCCTGCTGCCTATCATGAATACTTGGACGTGTTTAACAAGAAGGGTGCAGACACTTTTCCTCCCCATAGGACTTATGATTGTCCCATCAAACTTTTATCAGGGGCAGAGATCCCGTTTGGTCAAATCTATCCTCTTTCTGAGCCTGAACTGGAAGCCCTGGGTACAAATATCGAAGAAAGCCTAGAAAAATGGTTCATCCGACCCTCCACTTCACCAGCAGGTGCCGGTATTTTCTTCTTTGAGAAAAAAGACCATCCCTTGAGTCCTTGTGTAGACTATCGAGACCTTAATAAGGTCACTGTCAAAAATCAATACTCCCTTCCTCTGATTCCTGAACTTCTTCAGAGACTACGGGGGGGGGGGCACGAGTATTTTCCAAATTAGATTTAAAAGATGCATGTAATCTAGTCAGAATTGGGGAGGGAGACGGGTGGAAGATGGCCTTCTGGACGCTTTGGCAATTTCGAGTATCTGATCATGCCATTCGGACTCTACAATACTCTAGCCACATTCCAGCACCTGGTGAATATTTTCCGGGACTCTCTTGACTTATTCATCATTGTTTATTTAGATGACATCCTTATATTCTCTGAATCCATAGAATTACATCAAACTCATGTACAGAAGGCACTGTGCTGGCTCCGTGAACACCATCTTTATGCAAAGGCTGAAAAATGTGACTTTGAAAGACAAACTATACATTTTCTGGGTCTTTTCATCTCTGCTAATGGTATTTCCATGGACCCACAGAAAGTCACAACCATCCTGGAATGGCCTGCCCCTACAGACAGAAAAGCTGAAAAGCTGTTCAGAGGTTTGTGGGGTTTGCTAATTTTTATAAAAAAAATGTTCAATAACTTTTCAGTTCATCATTACTCCCATTACACAGTTAATGTAACAGCATGTACCCTTCTGATGGACCCCAGAAGCCCAAATAGCTTTTGAACAGCTAAAAGCCTTATTCACCTCAGCTCCCATCTTAAAGCATCCCAATCCATCCTTGGCCTATGTATTGGAGGTAGATGCATTTGAAAGTGCAGTAGGAGCTATATTGTCACAACGCCAAGGTCCCAAATCATTACTTCACCCTGTGGCCTTTTTCTTCAAAAAACTGAATTCTTCCGAGAGGAACTATGATGTTGGGGAGAGTTATTGGCCATCAAGGATGCTCTTGAAGAATGGTGTTACCTCTTGGAGGGAGCTTCTCACCCAATCCTCATCTTCACTGACCACAAGAATTTGTATTTGAGTATTTGAGTATTTGAGGACGGCTAGACAACTAAGGCCTCGGCAAGCAAGGTGGGCACTGTATTTCTCTTGTTTTATGTTTCATATCACCTATTGCCCTGGCTTAAAGAACAGTAACCCAGATGTGCTGTTAAATGACCCTGTAGTATCCTTAGAACCTGATGCTATTTTACCGGCCAAGAATTTTTTACTTCTTCAAGCAGATCTGATGTCGCAAATAAGGGCAGATGTGGTAAACCAACCACCTTCTCAATACTTGGCTCTACAGCTAAGGAATGGCCTTTACTTTCATAAAGAGCAAATCTTCATCCCTGAACAATTCAGAGTTGCCATTCTGAGACAATGTCACGATCACCCCCTAGTGGGTCACTTTGGAATTCACAAGACTGAAGATTTGATCTCCCATTCCTTCTAGTGGCCAGATTTGATGAAGGACTGCTATAAAAATGTAAAATCTCATGTTGCATGCCTTAAAAATAAGTCTGACAGAGCCAGAACTTTGGGACTACTAGAGCCTCTCCCTGTACGTGAGAAACCATGGAGTATGATCTCCACGGATTTCATCGTAGAACTCCCCCCATCTGAAGACTTCACTACCATTTTTGTCGTGGTTGATCACCTGACCAAGATGGCTCATTTTGTACCATTACAAGGAACTCCTTCTGCCACCAAGACAGCCTTTCATCAAGAAGATTGTAGAATTACATGGTATCCCTGACAGCATTTTCTCCGACCGAGGGGTGCAATTCACCTCTAGATTTTGGAGCTCTTTCTGTGAGGCACTGAACATTGAGCTTCATTTTTGCACAGCATATCACCCACAAACGAATGGACAGACAGAAAAGACAAACCAAACCCTTGAGCAGTATTTACGGTGCTTTTCTTCCTTTGCACAGGATGATTGGCTACCATTCCTTCCACCTGCAGAATTTTCATATACCAATTCCATCCATTCAACAACCAATCACCCTTTTTCGCTAATTATAAGTATCACCCTTCTTTCTTGCCTGAGTTATCCATTGAATCTTCTGTACCTGCTGTATAAGACAGATTAAACTTTCTCAATACCAATAACCAATTATTACAGGATACAATCTCCAATGCTCTGTACACACGATATGATTTTCCGACAACAAAATCCATGTTTTTTTTTCCGATGGATGTTGGCTCAAACTTGTCTTGCATGCACACGGCACACAAATGTTGTCGGAAATTCTGAACGTCAAGAACGCAGTGATGTACAACACGTAGGACGAGCCGAGAAAAATGAAGTTCATTAGCCAGTGCGGCTCTTCTGCTTGCGTGGAATTTTGTGTGTCGGAATTGTGTACGCACGATCGGAATTTCCGACAAAGGATTTTGTTATGGGAAAATTTGAGATCCAGATCTCAAAACTCGTGTGTCGGAAATTCTGACGGAAAATGTTCGATGGAGCCTACACACGGTTGGAATTTACAACAACAACCTCTCATTGAACATTTTCCATCTGAAAATCCGACCGTGTGTACGGGGCATTAGACCCAGGCAAACAATAATGCCGCGTACACACGAGCGGACTTTACGGCAGACTTTGCTCGGCGGACTTTACGCCGGACTTTATGAAGGACTTTCTGAATGAACGGACTTGCCTACACATAATCCACCAAAGTCCGTCGAATTCGTACGTGATGACGTACAACCAGACTAAAACAAGGAAGTTCATAGCCAGTAGCCAATAGCTGCCCTAGCGTGGCTTTTTGTCCATCGAACTAGCATACAGACGAGCGGAATTTTCGACTGGACTCGAGTTCGACGGATAGATTTAAAACATGTTTCAAATCTAAGTCCGTCCAACTTTTGAGCAAACAAAGTCCGCTGGAGCCCACACACGATCGAATTGTCCGACGAAATCCTGTCCGCCGGGCAAAGTCTGCCGTAAAGTCTGCTCGTGTGTACGCGGCATAAGAAGTTTTTTGACAGAAAGAAAAGAGGCAACTTGAATATGGAATCGGGAGACAAGGTCTGGCTGTCTACAGCAAATGTGAAACTAAGCTGCCCCTCAAAGAAACTTGGCCCAAAATTTTTGAGCCCTTTTCCAGTCAAAAGGAAGATTAATGCAGTAGCATTTGAATTGGTGTTACCCAAGAACCTGAAAATCCACCCTGTATTCCATGTTTCTTTGTTGAAACCAACAGTGCCGAATCCCAGACCGGGTTTCAGAGATTCCTCCTCCGCTACTTATCCTTAGCCATTTTGGACTGTAGAATTAGGAATGGCCACACAGTTCCTTATCAAATGGAAGGGTACGGCCCAGCAGAAAATTCTTGGGAACCAGCTTTAGATGTGCATGCTTCAATACTGGTGCAAGCTTTTTTCCAACATCACCCAGAAAAAAGAGCCCTGAAGGGCATCCGGAGGCTGCCCATAAGGGGGGCAATGTAAGGAAACTATTGGAATACGCCCGGCGCGCACACGTGCGCATGCACGTGCTCACGGGCGACAGCAGATTCCTAAATGCACCAATGCGCATGCGCGACAGAATGCGTGCACGCACAGAAGCACATCCCTAGTCCCAATTGGAGCCAGACAGCTTATATAAAGGGTGCCCTGACTCCTGATCAATGCTGACTGGTCTTCAGCTGTGTCCTGATACCCTGAATCCTGCTTATACCCTGCTTGATACCTGTTGCTGAACTTGGCTTTCCTTGACCCTGGTTTTGGACTCTGTTACATTCCTGATTACTGGTTCTTGATCCTGGCTTCCTATTTGACCTTACTTTTGCCTAATGCTTTGGCACCTTGCTGCCCGCCTGCTACTGAACCTGGCTATTCTTGTGACCTCGCTCCTGTTCCTTGCTTGGCTCAATGATGTCTGAGTGCCTGTGCTGGCTGTCCATCATCCCAGCTCCATTGGGTCTGGTATACTTCTGTCTCCAGACTCCAGGAAGTTCCCGCAAGCCACGTATTCTGAACCTGCAAGCTGGTTGGAGTTCCCCTTTAGCATTGGCTGATCTATCAAGCATCATTCCGGTTTTTTACCTGATGTTCTGCCTGAACTACCATGCCTACAACTCCAGCTGCAAACAACACTTATAGGCACTCGTGTTCCTCCTGACCCTAGCCACTTAATTATAATCAGCGCACAGTAAATAAAGTTTCTCCCTGCAACAGCTGGAAAAACAAAAACTCGCTAGGCTTATATAAAATGTGTCTCATAGCACTTATGGGTTTCTCTTCCTCATAAAATAGACTCAATGGATTCTCACCAGATTTATTGACCCCTAGTGAGTGTTGGTCAAATAAAGCTTGATTTCAAAAACATATGTGTCTTGTCTTCCATCCCACCATCTTTGCAGCATTAAACTGAAAAACAAAAAGGACAAAATAGAGTTTATTCAAATCCACTTTCAATAATAAATCAAAAATTCATTGTTCTCACATATATCAGTAATTTAATGCCAAACTTCATCCAGTGTTATTTCCTTTACTCCTCCATTTCAAATATGCGGGCGTGCCAATCCCACCCCTTCCCCATGTGAATGAGTAAGGCCTACTCCTTCACCAAAAAAAAGTAAGTGGTAAGTAAAAACACAAACACAGTTTTTGACAAGTCCTTTACTACATTTTTTTTAAATGTCCCCCAAAAGTACATTGTCAGTCATGTCATCCACATCAATCATGATGAATTACATTCACCAGAAAAAAAAACCTGTCAACAGCCTACTGCTCACGTCACTAGCCTCGCACTGAATGAGACTTCAAGCTTCCCCCTAGCTTTCCCTGCAGCTGAAGTAAACAAAATGGTGGGGTCACCCTCATGACCTCAAGCCAATTTATGAAATTTCTTTTGGCGTTGGATCCCCCTAAAATCCATACCAGACCCAAATGGCTTTTGTTTACATTCTGTTGTCAGCTTGGGATTCTACTGGCGGCCATGAATGGCTATGAGTCACTGGTTAAAGTGGAACGTTAGTCAGAAAATTAGGTCTTGCTAGATCACTTCAGACTGACCCATTTTGCATATATAGCTATGTAAAACATTCAAAATAAGTGCCTATACTGTTTAAAATCCTGTAATACAATGTCTCAGCTGCTTTGCGCATACTTAGTTGCCCTCTATTTTTAGGCACTGCCGAATCTATAGAGGCTGATCTGCTGACAGCCTTAATACAGAATTAAACCCTTCTATCCTTTACAGCCAAGAATGCTGCTTCTGTTTGATCTGCAACTGCTGTGGTGCTGCACATGTGATCAGTTATGACACCAGTCATTTAATGGTTTGACAGTTTGGTTGAGGATACAAGCAAATGTGACAGCTAGCAATGCTGGCATTCCAGGAATGTAATAGTTTTTTAAACCATTGAATCTAGGTTTTGTTCCGCTTTACGATTTATGGCTGTTCAGGGGCTCTGGGCTTCAGCAAAATGGCAGCCTCCAGCTAAAAGAAACAGGAGCAATGATGGAGGAAATTTACAGCACACAAATTTTAGTAAATTTTAGTACATTATTTTAAATCAAGTTGTTATAGGTAAAGTTTTGCTTTCAGGACATCAGTGGGTGTCGGCTCTTTCACAACCTGCTACTTAGTGCAGAAAGATTGCACATTTTGCAACTAAAGTTCAACATTTAAAGTTTTTTTAGTTAATTAACTATGTTCTTGAAAAATACTGCATGCACTATTTTAGTGATTTTTGGTGCAGTTTTTTAGTTTTAGTAAATTGAGCCTTGTGTAACAAAATACATTGCAGATTTGTGATAAGCTAGTTCACAGATCAAGACTGCAGTTTAGTTGCACAAAAATGCTCAGTAAGCATAAAGGTTGTTTTTATGTATATTACATTTATGGAAGTTTCAGGAGCCTATTATAAGAGACAGTAGTTGCCATTGTGTTGTATAGGGAAATATTTTCTGCCATTCTGTCTCTTATCCCATATAAAAACACTACCAACTTCCATCTAAAGGTTCTCCTAGAATAAAATAACAAATGATTTAAAGAGGAACTTTACCTATGCCCATTAAATAATTCCTCGTATGCCACTTAACTTTGTTGCTTGTTTTTTCAGGATAAACATGCCCAGCCCAGCGAATCCTGCATAGTCATTTTCTTCCGCACCTCTCTCCTGCTGCACATCTTGTCCCGTGCCACCATCTTTGTATAAAGTGTCAACAGAGGCCAGCTTTCATATCTTAGTTCTTGCAGCCTTCCTGGTCTGTGGGAAGAACATACCTGCTAGAACATGTAAAGCTGACACATCTTTCTCATATAGGTATGAATGAAGGCAGGAGGAGAGTCGGAAAAAAAAACCTAAGTATAATCAATATTTTCATTCTTTTTATGCTTTGAAAGGGGAGGATTACAATGGTTCAAGGTCTATGCGAGATCAGCTTTAATTTTTCTTTCACTACTTTGGTAACTTTCTTCAATTCTTACCAGATATGGAAACTTGTATATCTATATTCACAAATAGTATTAGTGTTTTAACCACTCACGCTCTGGAAGGTTTTACCCCCTTAATGACCAGGCCATTTTTTGCTATACAACACTGCGTCGCTTTATCTGAAAATTGCGCAGTCGTGCAACGCTGTTCCCAACAAATAGAGCTTCCTTTTGTTGGTATTTTAATTTTTTTCACTATAAACAAAAAAAAAACTGCCAATTTTGAAAAAAAAACTATATTTTTTATATTTTTATATTTTTTACTTTCTGCTATAATACATATCCGAAAAAAAAAATGTAAAAAAACAAAATTTCTTTATCAATTTAGGCCAATATGTGTTCTTGTATGTATACATATTTTTGGTAAAAAAATCCCAGTAAGCATATATTGATTGGTTTGTGTAAAAGGTATAGCGTCTACAAACTATGGGATAGAATTAGGGACTTTTATTTTTTTTACTGGTAATGGTGGCGATCTGCGATTATTAATGGGACTGCAACATTGCAGTGGACAAATGACACCAATACAGTGATCAATGCTATAAAAATGCACTGATTACTGTATAAATGGCACTGACAGGGAAGGGCTAACACCAGGGGCATTCAAAGGCTTAAATGTTCCCTAGGGAGGTGCTTACTAACTGTGTGGGGTAGTGTCACACTGAAGGAAAAGAGAGAATCGTGATTCAGCTTGGCTGAATCACAAGATCTCTTTCCCTTTTTGACAGATTCACCGTTTGCCTTGTTTACACAGGCAGACGACTGATCCGGCTCTCCTGTGAAGGATCGGCGGGTCATGGCACCCATTGTGGCTGCCACACCCACTGATTGGCTCCAGCGGCACACCAGTGGCCCACGCTTGCCCCCCTAAGCCATGTGCATGAAATCACGTACAGGTAAGTGATTTTGTGCAGTCGTGCCGCCCTGCCGTGGTAAAATGTGCATCCGGAAGCAGTTAAATAGAGTAAATTAGGTTTGCTCACTAGTTGCAAAAGTCTTAATTTCTTGTAAACCACATATACTGTATACAAAATCTAATATAGGATATATGAGATATGAAAGAAAAAAAAAGATTTATTATGCAGTTGATAGATTTGAACGGGTGTGTTTGTGATGCATTTTGAATGCTCCCTTTCTGTTTGCCCTTGAAAATGAACATTTGAGCCATGTATTGTTTAAAAAACAAGCTACGCCTTTATATAGAAAGCCATGCACAATTTGCTTTACAGTATAAAATGCAGAATAGGAATTCAGTTCAGCTGCTAAAAATGCATGTGACATTAACTGTGGAGTCCATATAGACAATGATTAATGAGCCTTTTTAGAAATGAATGTGGATTTACCAGTGTCCACATTTTCATGCAAATGTATATTCCCATTCTGGCATGTATCTGGCTTGCTGTTGAGATTTGTTTCTTTCAATGGAAGAGGTAAAAAGGCATGTATGGTGCTAAAATAACATAGTGTCATAAGTACAATAATCCTAACAGATAACGTAACAGATGTATGAAATGACTGCTATATTTTTATTATGGACAGACATTTTTTTTTTAATAATGGCAAATTGAACAATGTAACAGCTGCTCTAATACAGCCACTTTGTTAACTGGTAAAGATTATTTTATGGATATTTTCTTACAGAGATTTTTTTTTCAAAACATTTACAATTTTCTCTGCATGTTTGAAATAATTGTTTGCTATCTCTAGTTTCTCTCTGATACAGCTTCATGAATTACTTTTTGTTACAATTGATTTTAGTCTATCATCTTGTTATACAATAGAGTAAAAAGAAAATAACTTTTAAAAAAATGAACTTTTTAGTGATACATTTTTCCTCTTACTCCTGAATTGGAAAATGACTGATACTGATTCAAAATGTAGCTGTAATAGAGAAAATTGTATTTTATGATGATGCTGAAATATATACTTTTAAGGAATATTTTATACTTCAAAACTGAAATTCCCATGTTGCAGTTTTTTTTTTTTTTTTTTTTTAGAACTGTAATACATTTTGCGCTGAGAAACGTTATCAGTACTTGTGTTTAGGAATATAAATACAGACCATGGAACCATAGTAACATTCATGACAGGGGCCCCCTCAATTCTCTCGGTGGCAGTGTCAACTGTGACAGTACATGTCATTTATCTTAGCACAGAGTATGCCAAAATCAAGTACAGCTAGCAGCATAGTCACTACAGTACTAGGAAATAGGAATCAATGCTGTGGTTATGAGTTTACAAGGAAGAGCAGGGCAGCAGTGCAAAACATGCACTATTAATACCAATTTCCCCACTGTTCTGTCCTCAGTAGCTTGTCAGTGTTTTTTTAACATCAACTAGTATTTTTTTAGTTGTTTGAGATCTATGAGCCTTTGTGTATATTTTAAGCCCCATCACCACAGTAAGCATGTTGTGGTGTAGAAATCAGTAAAGATAAAATGTATCAGTAGCAGCAATAACCAGAATACCTTTGTTATCTTATATTATAACATAATAGTTTGCTGACCCTGCACAGAATTTCTCTCAATATATAATATCTAAACCTAATAAAAACTTTTAATGTTTAAATTGTGGCTGAGAACTACAAATCTTAACTATAGTGTTAGTTTTTAGCTTAAATGACAAAGCACAGTGGGATTTTTTATTTACAGCCTCAGGTAGACTGTGAGGCCTGCAGGGCTAATTTAAGTGTGCTGGCTGGGCTACTCCAGAAGCTCAGCAAGGCAATACATATACTCCCTAATGAAGAGGAAAACCAGGTGTTTGTACTTAGACACCCACTTGCTGCACAGTGAAAGAGAGGGAGTGCTATGATTAGCCAGGAACTCCACCTGTACATCCAGCAGGCACATTTGCAGGAAATCAGGGTTAGAGCCCGCTGCAAACTGTTAACTCTTGTTACTTTCACAGGCTTCACATTTTTATATTGTAACCACCAGCCCTATCTCTACATGTAAAGAGTAAAAGCATTTTTTTTTAAATATTTAAAGAAAAATGTAAAAAGCACTCACTTTACTCCCCAGATTCTGGCACTCTGTACTATGCAAGGGTGAAATCACTTGGCCCTTTAATGGGATTCTTGGAAAGCTGAGGATCCCAAATTCTGCAAGTATCTGATCCAGCAACCTTGCATAAGATTTTGGATTCTCATTTTGCCCAAGATCCTAAAAGAATTCCCAGCAATAATATCCTCACTCAGGCCCGGATTTACTCCCTTTGCCGCCCCAAGGCCAGGTCCTTCAATGCCGCCCCGCCTCCCCCCCCCACACACACACCTTTATTCTCATCCTTTATCGATGACTGCTACAATAGATCAGTTGAAAACATATCTACACACACGAGAACACTGAAAATAACTGGCTTTAATTGTACAGACAGAAAATACTCTGTAATGCAGAAAATGCCTTTTAAAGATTATAGCAGTAAGAAACTCCCTACAATTTTTTAGTTCTAACTTTTCTTTTGGCAAACTCATCGATAATATCTTTGTAGGACAAAGTATTTAAAAGTTCTGACTCATTGGCAAGTAAAGCTAAACTGTTCAGTCTTTCTTGACCCAAAGATGATCGTAAATAGTTCTTTACTCGTTTCAGACATGAAAAAGATCGTTCTGCTGAACAGTTAGTAACAAGATAAATACGCTTTGCTATATCAATATTAGGGTAAATAACCTGCAATGTTTCTGCTTTGAATGTTTTGTAGAGCTCTGAAATTGAAGATTCACCTTTATCAATATTTTTCAAGTAAGAACAAAGGTGCAGACATTCATCAGGAAGTGACGTTTCCAAATCATCAGGATAGCTGTTACATAGGTTGGAAGCCTGAGATTGTATATCAGTGGTTGCTAGTGTAGTAAGCTTTTCAATAAAATGAAACTTGTTGTAGACTTGTTCATAAGCCTCAGTGTCAGGTCACCAAGAGGCTGGGTGACAGATGCACACCGTTGGGATCAGGAGTGCACCGCAAGGTAGTGGACCCTATGGCTGACTGCTGCGAATTGAACCCTGGGAGGTTCAGGAAGCAGGTCTACTGGATCACTGACACAGATCCCACTGGGAGCTAGAGCATAGATTCCCCAGGGCATGGAGTCTAAGAGCCAGCAGGTGTTCACCAGAGCCTTTCATGGTAAGGATGGACTGAGCTGCAGTCTGGCTCCAGGTCACGGCCCCCAGGGTCTCACAGCTCACGCTCACGGTAGACTACAGGAGAAGAGGAAGGAGGCAGCAGGCTGGAACAACAAGGAAAGTAAGGGACAAGCCAAGGTCGGGGCCACAAGCAGACAAGGAGAACAGAGTACACGCCAAGGTTTAGGGTCACAGGCAAACAGGGATGGTCGTGAACATGCCAAAGGTCAGGGTCACGAGCAGACAGGAATAGTTAAGAACAGGCCAAAGTCGTTAACAGGAATCAGATGTAGGAAACACAGCAAGTACACACAGAGACTAACACACAATGGTTGATCAGCACTGCTGGCTTGCAGTGCACAGGTTAATATAGGGTTCCCTGATAGGGCCTGGGGTGGGGCCATGCTTAGAGGAGAGGTTACAAAAGCAGTCAGGTGAGGGTCAGCTGGTGTCAGGTCCCTCACTTACCAGACAGGTGAGTCCGCTTGGGCAGAGGGTAGGCTCCCTTACGTATCCGACTCAGGGTCCCTGATAGAGCAGACAGGAAGCCCGCGAGTACGGAGTGGTATGAGGGCCTGGTGTATGGATCCTGGAGAAAGGTGGTCTTTCAAGCAGCAGGTAGAACTCAGGAACACTGGAACTGATGCTGAGCAGGAGCTTACTAGGCTGGTCACACACAGGCAGAGGTCGGCAATGGGCTGGCAGCAGAGGTACAAAGGGAGTAGGCAGAAGCGGGGTCAAACAAGCCGGGGTCGGGTTCAGGCAGCAGTCAGGGAGGTCCAAAAGGCAAGCCGGGTCGTAACAGGTCAAAACTTCAGAGATACGGAGCACAGAGAGGATCACGGAACTTAGGCACAGAGCTGTTGATCAGGCAGCACCGAACAGGAATTGAGGCAGATCTAAATAGGCCGGTTGGCGCCAAACGCCACGCTCGTGCGCGCATTGATTCGCCCATGCACCCGCGCACCCGCACATGCCCGAGCGTGCCCCCGAACACCGACGTGCACGCCAGCACTACCAGGCACGCCCGCAGTAACGCCCATAGGCGAACGCCACTGTCCGTCCAGTTTTATGGAGGGACAGGCCAACTTTAGGTTAGTAGTAGATAACCAGACTGAGTTGCCAGGTTCCAGGACAAGTTCTCCGCCTCTCTTCCTGTCAAATATTCTTTTGTAATCTTCTTGAGCTTTGTCCATGATATTCTGCAGTAATTTGTTGTTTATTGAGAAAAAGTCCAAGGTTTCAGAAACTGCAGGGACGGAGCACTCGGATATAGACCCAGGCAAGAAGAATGGATGGAAGCCATAATTAGCATAGAATGGTGACTGATTGGTAGCTGAGTGCAGTGAATTATTGTAGGAGAACTCTGCGATGGGAAGCAGGGAAGCCCAGTCGTCCTGGGAGAACGCAGAAAAACAGCGGAGGTATTGCTCCAACGTCTGATTCGTCCTTTCGGTTTGTCCATTTGACTGGGGGTGATAGGCTGAAGAAAATGACAATTCAATCTCTAAGGAGCCACAGAGGGCTTTCCAAAATCTGGAGGTAAATTGGACGCCTCTGTCAGAAACTATGTTGGTTGGTACCCTATGCAATCTGATAATTTCTTTGATAAAGATGGTAGCGGTTTCCATAGCCGAAGGGGTGCCCTTCATGGGGAGGAAGTGGGCCATTTTAGACAGCCTGTCTACCACAACGAAGATGGAAGAGAAACCTTCTGATGGGGGGAGTTCAACAATAAAGTCCATTGAAATCATGGCCCAAGGCCTCTCTGGGACCGGTAATGGTTTCAACAGACCCCATGCCCTTGCCCGGCTATTCTTGTTTCTGGCACAGGTATTACAGGACTCAACATATTCTTTGCAATCCTTAACAAGGTGAGGCCACCAGAAGGTGCATTGTACTAGATCGTCTGTCTTCCGTGCGCCAAAGTGACTGGCCAATTTGTGATCATGGCACAAGTTTAACACCCGTACTTTTAGCTCCTCAGGGACCACAATTTTGTTTTTGTACCAGAACAGCCCGTCTTTGGTACAAGCTTCAGCAGGTGATGTCATTCCCATAGAGGACCGTCTGATCTGAGAGATTAGATCCTCTTGTAAGACCAGGAAATTCCCAGAAGGGAGGATGGTGTCTGGAGGCAGGGTCTTCTCTGAATCAAGGAACATGCGGGAGAGAGCGTCGGATTTGACATTCTTGGATCCGGGTCTGTAGGTGATGTGGAATATAAATCAGGAAAAAAAAGTGCCCATCTGGCTTGCCGGGGTTTTAGTCTCTTAGCCGTCCTTAAATATTCCACATTTTTATGGTCTATGTAGACCAAAATGGGGTGAGCTGCACCCTCCAGGAGATAACGCCATTCTTCCAAAGCTGCCTTAATGGCTAGAAGTTCCCGATCTCCCACGTCGTAGTTCCTCTCAGAAGAGGAAATTTTACGTGAAAAGAATCCCACAGGGTACAGGAGTGCTTTAGCACCTTGTCTTTGTGAGAGCACGGCTCCTACCGCAACTTCGGAAGCATCCACTTCTAATACGAAAGGTAAAGCAGGATTGGGATGTTTGAGGATAGTGGCTGAAGTAAACAGAGCCTTGAGTTTTTCAAAGACCACTTGCGCACTAGGGGTCCAGCAGAACCGGGTTCCCTGTCTGATGAGTTCCGTAATGGGAGTTATTATCGAAGAGAATCCTTTAATGAATTTTCTATAAAAATTGGCGAAGCCGATAAAGCGCTGTAGTCCTTTTTTGTCTACAGGTGCAGGCCAATCCAAGATAGCAGATACTTTTTGCGGGTCCATCTTGATACCATCAGGAGAGATGACCAGGCCTAGGAACTGAATGGATTGGAGCTCGAACTCACATTTTTCGAGTTTGGCATAAAGCCCGTGTTGTCTGAGTCGGGTAAGTACGTTTCGCACGTGTTTGCGATGGTCAGTCAGGGAAGCAGAGAAAACCAGGATATCTTCCAGATAGACGATGACGTATAGGTCCAGGAAGTCACGAAAGACATCGTTGACGAAGTGCTGGAAGATGGCTGGCGCATTACACAGGCCAAAGGGCATGACGAGGTACTCGTAGTGCCCGAATTGAGTACGAAAGGCCGTCTTCCACTCCTCCCCCTCTCTTATGCGGATCAAATTGTAGGCTCCGCGGAGATCCAGCTTGGTGAAGACGGTAGCGGATCCTAATCTTTGAAATAGTTTGGGCACTAGAGGTAACGGATATCTGTTCTTTATAGTAATCTTATTTAGTTCCCGGTAATCGATGCAGGGACGTAAGGAGTGATCTTTCTTCTCCACGAAAAAGATGCCTGCACCTGCTGGAGATGTGGAGGGACGAATGAAACCTTTCTTTAGGTTTTCGTCGATATAGGCTTTCAAGGTGCCCAGCTCCTGCTCAGTTAGGGGGAAAATCCTCCCGAAGGGAACTTCAGTTCCGGGTAAAAGCTCTATCGGGCAATCGTAGGGTCTATGTACCGGGAGAGTTTCTGCCCCCTTCTTGCTGAACACATCCAGGAAATCCCGGTAGGGTTCGGGAAGATTTTGACAAGACTTGGCTTCCGAATCTAAGCAAAGGCACTGAGATGGTGTCATTGGGGTTCCCCGCAAGCAGTATTGTATGCAATAATCGGACAAAAACTGGATCTTGCCTGTGGACCAGTCGATACTGGGATTGTGAGCCTGTAGCCAAGGCATTCCTAAGATAATTGGAAAGAGAGGAGAGGAGATGACATCCAGGTGTAAAAGTTCCTGATGTTCCGGGCCAATGGTGGCCAGTAGAGGAACAGTCTCCTGGGTAACTGGTCCAGAGCTGAGGGTGGAGCCATCCGCTAAAAATACTGCCAGTCCCTGGGCCTTGGGTTGGATAGGAATGTTATGGTTTTCAATAAAGGTTCGGTCAATGAAACCCCTGCATACTCCCGAATCAATAATGACCGGTACTGGGGTGTTCCTTCCAGGTAGCTGTAATATAACAGAAAGTGTTAGATGGTTACCGGATCTGGGTGAGACAGGTGCACACAAAGAAGAGGATGACAGGTACTTATGCCTCTTGTTGGGGCATGCCCTTACAAAGTGTCCAGATTCTCCACAATGCAGGCACAGATTGAGTGCGCGTCTTCTCCTCTGGGGTCAAAGAGGGACGGAGCAGTCCTAGCTGCATGGGTTCTGGAGCTTCCTGGGTCGGAATAGACGAGACAGGAGAAGCTTGGTTCGGGGCACTAGGAACCCTGGGCAGCATCCAAGTGAGACGTGGGTGGCCAATGGACCTCTCAGAACGTCTCTCTCTAAGACGGCGGTCAATCTGAATTGACAGGTTTATGAGCTCATCCAGCGTCTGGGGTATCCCTACACGTGCCAATTCATCTTTAAGAGGGTCGGACAACCCCAGCCGGTATTGGTGACGCAAGGCCGCGTCATTCCACTCTGTATCAGAGCTCCAACGTCTAAACTCTACAGCGTAGTCTGCGGCCTTGTTGTAGAGTAGAGAGTGCAAGGCGGCTTCTGCAGTGGCCGTTAGTTGGGGGTCCTCGTATAGCTGAGATATTGCTATGAAGAGGTCATCCAAGGTATCCAGAGATCTGGATTTTTGCTCCAGCAGACGATGGGCCCAGGTCTGGGGCTCGTCGGTCAGGAGTGATATAACGAACCCCACCTTAGTGGCTTCCAAAGAAAACGTACGGGGTTGCAAGGAAAAATAAAGTTCACATGCTTTGCAGAATGCCCGGAACTTGCAACGTTCTCCAGAGAACTTTTCAGGTGTAGGCACCCTGGGCTCCGGTGGGAGCATTACTACAGAGGGTGCTGTGGAGGGGTTAGCAGGTGCTGCTTTCTGAGGAGATGCTGAGAGGGCCTGGACCTGTCCTTCCAGTCTTGTATAGCCCTCCTGTAGGCTTTTAACCGCTTGGGTGAGGCCCGCTAGGTGCCTGCAAAGTTCATCCATGGGGAAGGCCCCCTGCCTGGACTCAGTCATGGCTGCCTGATACTGTCAGGTCCCCCACTTACCAGACAGGTGAGTCCGCTTGGGCAGAGGGTAGGCTCCCTTACGTATCCGACTCAGGGCCCCTGATAGAGCAGACAGGAAGCCCGCGAGTACGGAGTGGTATGAGGGCCTGGTGTATGGATCCTGGAGAAAGGTGGTCTTTCAAGCAGCAGGTAGAACTCAGGAACACTGGAACTGATGCTGAGCAGGAGCTTACTAGGCTGGTCACACACAGGCAGTGGTCGGCAATGAGCTGGCAGCAGAGGTACAAAGGGAGTAGGCAGAAGCGGGGTCAAACAAGCCGGGTTCGGGTTCAGGCAGCAGTCAGGGAGGTCCAAAAGGCAAGCCGGGTCATAACAGGTCAAAACTTCAGAGATACGGAGCACAGAGAGGATCACGGAACTTAGGCACAGAGCTGTGGATCAGGCAGCACCGAACAGGAATTGAGGCAGACCTAAATAGGCCGATTGGCGCCAAACGCAGTGCTCGTGCGTGCACCCATTCGCCCATGCGCCCGCGCACCAGCACGCGCCCGAGCGCGCCCCCGAACACCGGCATGCACGCCAGCACTACCAGGCACGCCCGCAGTAATGCCCATAGGCAAACGCGCCCGGACGCCACCCTGCACGTCATGGCCGGCCAGACCAGACATGCCGGTGCCCCCAGGAACACGTGCCCCAGCATGCACAGGAACACGCGCACCAACATGCCCCGGCGTGCACCGGCGCCCAACCAGGTAACCTCTCTGACAGCTGGTCTCTAGAGATGAACACATGGAGACAGGTATGCTAATCGACAAACTCTATTGCATAACCATGAAAGTACCCCCCCTCTTAAGACCTCCCCCGCCTGTGCCCAGGCTTAAAGGGAAACTCCAGATGGAACCTCCTCAATAGACGAGGAGCAAAGACCTCAGATGCAGTGATCCAAGACCTCTCCTCAGGACCAAACCCTTTCCAATGTACAAGGTACTGATGAATGCCTCTACGGCGCCGGGAATCGAGAACTTGACTAACCTCATACTTAAGATTATCCTCAGAGACCGAAACCGAGGTAGGGAGAGGACGAGAGGACTTATTGAGGGCTAAAGGCTTCTTAGGAATGGGTAAAGGCATAAGAAGACCATCAGGAGTCTGAGCAGGGTCCCCCAGACCCTTAAAGATGAGCTGGACATCCAACACAGGAACATCAGACTGGGCAGAAGTCAGTGGATCCCTGAGGCCAGGTTGTTTAGAAAGTGATGTGTCACAGAAGTCAAGCTGGATAGCTTCACTGGGCATAGGCTGAACTGGTGCAGAGGCCGACTGAACAGCATTGCCAGGTGCAGCGACCACCAGAATCGCATCACAGGGCGTAGCGACTGTGGAACTGGTAGACGAGTCAGCCTGGGTGTGCATCCAAGGGGGTCCAGGAACAGGCAAAGGTAAATGACCATGCAAACTGGAGTGAATGATTGGCTCAAGTTTACAGGTGGGCTCCTCATCCAGAGTGCCACATGACCGAGTGCCCGAGTGACCGACTATTGCAGGAGACATTCCAGAAATCGCTATATGCAGCGGGAAGAGCAGAAGATACTGGGATGGTGGCAACAGGAAGTTTCTCTTTTGGGGTAACCTTGAGTAGGCAGGAAGAGGAACAGGAGGAATCCCAAGCCAGGATCTGTCCAGCAGTCCAGTCAATGTGTGGAGAATGGAACCGTAACCAAGGTCACTGGCCTTTGTGAGTCATCATCCTCTATTGCTTCCAGGGCTTTAATAATTCCTGTCCATGATTTCCTCAGAGTACAGCATGCATCACTGCATGCTGACCATCTTGTGACAGACAGATTTTTAACCGTGGACTTTGCATTTAAATGACAAGTTAAGACTTCCCACCTACTGGCAGAGCCAGAAAAAAAAATTATACAGCTGTTGGATGACTCCAAAGAATGATACTGCTTCTACGCAGCTTTCTGCAGCACATGTACAGAGCATAGTATATATATATATATATATATATATATATATATATATATATATATATATATATATATATAGCTAGTAGATTTCGTTCTTTAAAACAAGCCTGAAGTCCAGAATATGGGCCAGGCATATTGCTAGCATTATCGTATGACTGACCTCTACAATTCTGAAGGTCAAGTTGGTGAAATTCTAATGTATCACTTACAGCTTTAAATAAACTTTGAGCTTTGTGGCCAATATGTGGTATGAACTTTATAAATCGTTCCACTGGCACACCCTCGTCATTCACATATCATATAATGAAGGCTAGCTGATCCACGTGAGAAACATCTGGGGTTGAATCCACACTTATCGAGTAATATTTAGCATCCTTCACCTCGACAATTATTGCATCTAACAGTCTGACTGCCAATATTTCAATGAATTCATAGCAAACAGTTTTGGACAGATAGGATGCTGTGCCAGAGCCAGCATTGCCATAGCACTTAATGTGCTCGTCCATGAAGGGATCAAACTCAGCAATGAGTTCAAGTAACATTAGATAGGTACCATTTGTATGAGAGCCAAAACTTTCATCTGTGCCCCTAAGAGCCAAACCACGAGAAGATAAAGCCTTCACAACCGCAACAACACGCCTGAGGACATTTCTCCAGTACTCTCTTTCTTTGTTTTATTGCAAAATTAGCATGTTATCCATTTTGCCACATGCAGCGTTCCTGTTTTTTAATATCATAAAACATGTTTTATGTTGCTCAGAGTTTTCGTGTTCTCTTAGGCGAACAGAAGCATTCTTCCAATCACTAAATCCTTCTTGAGCCAGCTGACATTTAGCAGATGAACTACCAAAAAGATGACAAGGGGCACAAAAAGCAGCTTTTGCTTTCTTAGAGTATACCAGCCAGGTTCTCTCATACAGTTCTCCATTCTGCAGTTTGAGTTTAAACAAGAAATTGGAGAATGACCGGGTCCGATCAGAATATTTGCGAGCCGATAAGGAAAAGTCAGCATTTTTATTTTGAGTTATGCCATTTATAGCTAAATAGTCCTTCAGCTTTTCACTATTCCTATCCCATTCCACAGGATCAGAAGAAAATACCAAATCAATATTGGCTTCTTCATTAGCATAAATTATTTCAGAAGTTGCAACAGGCTCAGTGGTATTGTCTTTTATGTATTGCTGCCCTTCTGCCACCTGTTCAGTCTCCACAGGTACAGAACCCCCAGCAGTGCCTCTGTTCGAGAAAAAACTTTGTATTTTTGGCATGTGCTTGAGCTCTTCTTTTATAGGTTCAGCTTTCTCCTTTGCATTTTGGCGGTAGCCATGACCATTCAATTTTTGTCTTTTCTCTGACATATTCGAGTTTTTTCTAAATCAAGAAAATAGTCTTTTGTTAAAATAGTGTTTTGTTAATCTTTCTCTTACTGTGGCATTTAAAAATGTTCTCGCTATTTAAATAACAGCCTCTAAGTTTCTAACATACAATATACAAAAGGGGCAGATCCTTGGCCAGTGAAGGGAAATATGATCAATACAGTTGGACTTTTTTTTTCACCTTAATGCATCCAATGCATTAAGGTAAAAAAAACTAGGGATGCACTGAATGGGTTTTTGGGTGCCAAAACCGATAACGAAAATGAGAAAAACAAGATGCCGAAACCAAAACTGATACCGAAACAGCACCGATACCGAAAGTGACTGTTTTTAAAAAATATTTTTACACAGGAGATGGTCAGAGACTGGGGACATGGTACAGGAGATGGTCAGAGACTGCAGACACATTACAGGAGATGGTCAGAGACTGCGGACACATTACAGGAGATTGTCAGAGACTGGGGACATGGTACAGGAGATGGTCAGAGAATGCGGACACATTACAGGAGATTGTCAGAGACTGTGGACACATTACAGGAGATGGTCAGAGACTGGAGACAAGGTACAGGAGATTGTCAGAGACTGTGGACACATTAGAGGAGATGGTCAGAGACTGGGGACATGATACAGGAGATTGTCAGAGACAGCGGACAGATTACAGGGGATGGTCAGAGACTGGGGTATGAGTGTCCAATGGATAGTCTGTGATCATCTCCTGTAATGTGTCCGCAGTCTCTGACCATCTCCTGTACCGTGTGAGATGGTCAGAGACTGCGGACACATTACAGGAGATGATCACAGACTATCCATTGGACACTCATACATATATGGCTGTGTGTGTAAAAGTGCCAGACAATCAGCAGTATACAGTATAACTTCACAGGAAAATGAAGATGCTTTCACTAACCTAGTAGATTCCAGGTTGTTGCCCCTACCATGTGTATGTATGAATGTGTGTTAGGGACTTTAGATTGTAAGCTCCTTGAGGGCAGGGTCTGATGTGAATGTACAATGCAAGGCTAAAAATTTCAATTCCTGAGCCACTAGCCAGGCCTTAAGAGTTACTCGCCACCACTTGGCCCACCCAAACCCTACCCTACCCTGCGCCGCCCCTCCCCTAAACACACCTCACACCTAAACATATCTCATGAAATGACACTGTTAAATGTTTTATGCAGAATTAAGTTCCAAAAATAAATATCAACAACAACTTTAACAATATAAACATAAAGCATACCAGTACCCATCAGTGCAGCCTCATCAGTGCCCATCAGTACAGCCTCATTAGGGGCCACGAGTGCAGCCTATCAGTGCCCATCAGTGCCCATCAGTGCAGCTTATCAGTGCAGCATATCAGTGCAGCCCTGTCAGTGCAGCTTAAGATTTCTGCCTCATCTGTGCCTAACAGTGCAGCCTTATCAATGCCCATCAGTGCAGTCTGATCAGGGGCTACCAGTGCAGCCTATCACTGGCCATCAGTGCGTCCTCATCAGCCTCATTAGTGCTGCCTTATCAGTGCATCGTAAGAGTTCCACCTCATCTGTTCCCAACAGTGCAGCCTTATCAGAGCCCATCAGTACAGTTCCATCAGTGCCGTCTACCAGTGCCCATCAGTGCAGCTCACCAATGCCGCCTATCAGTGCATATCAGTGCAGCCTACCAATGCCGCCTATCAGTGCTGCCTAGCAGTACCGCCTCATCAGTGGCAATCAGTGCAGCCTCGTCAGTTTCAAAATATCACAGCTTACTAGTGTATATTAATTGTGTTTTGATTATAGCACGGAGCACTTTGCAGTGCATGAATTTTCACTGAATGTGGAATGTTTAATGGGTTTGCATTGATTTCAGCATGGAGCACTTTGCATATGCTGGAATCTATGCAAACTTATTAAGACAGTCCACATTCAGTGAAAGCTCATGTACTGCAAAGTGCTCCATGCATGCTGGAACCTATGCAAACGTATTAAACAGTTCACATTCAGTGAAAGTTCATGTACTGCAAAGTTTGCAGTACATGAACTTTCACTGAATGTGGACTGTTTAAAGCGGAGTTCCACACAAAAATGGAACTTCTGCTTTTCGGAACCCTCCCCCCCTCCGGTGTCACATTTGGCACCTTTCAGGGGGGAGGGGGGTGCAGATACCTGTCTAAGACAGGTATTTGCACCCACTTCCGGCATAGACTCCCATTGGAGTCTATGCCTCTTCCCGTCCCGACCGCGCTGTCTGCTGGGAACACAAAGCTCCCAGGAGAGAGCGGGCACCACTAGGGACACGCAGCGCGACTCGCGCATGCGCAGTAGGGAACCGGGAAGTGAAGCCGCAACGCTTCACTTCCTGATTCCCTCACCTAGGATGGTGGCGGCAGCTGCCGAGAACCGAGCGGGTTCTCGGCATCCCCTGCCTACATCGCTGGACCCTGGGACAGGTGAGTGGGCATGTATTAAAAGTCAGCAGCTGCAGTATTTGTAGCTGCTGGCTTTTAATAATTTTTTTTTTGGCGGTGTGGGTGAACCCCCGCTTTAATGAGTCTGAGCATGCATGGAGCACTTTATTGCAATATGCTCTGAAAATCTGCATTTAATCAATGCTGAGCACTGCCACTTTATATGGATGATGACTTACAAAAATAAATGCAACTTATCTGTTGTCCTGGCCACCACTTGCGGGGGTTCCCGTCATCCTCCTCTCTCTTTTCCTCCTACAGTGACAGAGAGACCCCGGGCCAAGGAGAAGATGCATAGGGATCTCGTGCGGAGGAGGGTAGGCGGAGAATTAGGCTCTGCCTTTGTCACTGGAATGACATGCATCCGGTCTGGCCAGTCACCGGGCATTTAATGGGGGTGTCATTTGCTCCCTCCCCCTGGCCAAGTCCGCCCCGTACTTAGTTTAGCAAGTGCCACTCTACAGGCCGCCGAGCCGGGGGCTATATTTGTACAGGAGCCGGAAGGCAGCCATGGGAGCCAGGACTCGTGGAGACAGATCAGGGGGTTTCATGCGGAGGGACGGCTTTGGTGCCGCCCCTGCACCACTGCCACCCCGAGGCCTGGCTTCGATGGCCTTGTGGGAAATCCGGCCCCGCCCTCACTTCCCAAAAGTGTCAAAAAGTGATAAGCTTCTACCCCAGCTACAGAAGCTCAGGTTTGACAGTTCTAAACCTGTAAAAGTTCAGGGCTGAGTGCTTCCAGGTTCCTTCTTTAAAGGGGAGACCAGCACAGAGATTTTTGCTTATCTCCCACCATTCTCTACATTCTCAACTTCACACTTTCTATGGAGGTCCCTTGGCACCCAGTAACCTAAGGACACATGGCAGGGGCCGTGTTGCATCTAATATACATATACATATCTTATATGGTCTTGTAATTTCCTTAGACGTACAAATAAATCTGTTTGTTTTAGAAATAAATATTAGGTTTCTTTTAAGTGAATGTTTTTTCAAACAAATGCTGTTGGAAACATTTTGCACAGGCTGTCCTCCAATACAATGGTAAAATATCCTCTATTGTTGTATGTTGGGCAAAGGTAAACATGTCAGTTGAAATTTAGCTGCTCCCATTGTTTTACAGGAACTCTGGTCAAATGCTGCATCCAGGAAACCAAGGTAAACATTAGCTTGAACTTATGACATATTTGACCTATGGGATGTATAAAACAACATGGCCATCTAGAGTTTGAGTTAGGAAATGTTCACTCATACAAACAAATGCAGAAAAAGATATGAGGGAATGGCTACCCAACCTTTCCAAAAAAAAAGGCCTGCAGCATAAGCTGAAAGAGAAGCTCTATAACAGCAAGAAAGATCGGTACCAAAGGGAACTTCATGGGGAACAAGAAGGAGCTTCACCTGTCGATGACACCAATTTCCTGCAATTCTTTCTCTAGAATAAGCCTGGAGCCCTGGTTTCCTATGGAGATAGTGAAGCCACTATAAACCTGAGATAGGAGACTTTTAGTGTATCCCTATTGTACACAGACCATTGTTCATGCACATGTGCTTGAAAGGTTAGGTCGCATGTGCATGAGTGCTGTATATATTTGTAGAATACTTTTTATGTCTTGAATTGTTTTCCTACAAGTAAGTACTTTATATGTACATAATTTTTGTTTAGTAAAACACATTAATACACTACAGAGGTCTTTTATGCTTCCTTGCTTTTACTGCAAAGTAACCCTAAAAGACACAAAGCAAAACAATTGGGAGCTCATTTGGGATTTGAACTAAAGTTAAAGTGGTTGTAAAGTCAGAAGGTTTCTTATCCTAATGCATTCTATGCATTAAGATAAAAAGCCTTCTGTGTGCAGCAGCCCCGCTCAGCCCCCCGATACTTACCTGAGCCCATCTCAATCCAGCGATGTCCATGAGTGCCTCATCAGTCCGGGACTCTCCCTTCTGATTGCCTGAGACACAGCAGCGGTGCCATTGGCTCCCGCTACTATCAATTAAACTCAGTTAGCCAATCAGAAGAGAAAGGGGACAGGGTCAGGCCGCAGTTCCATGTATGAATGGATACATGGAGCTGCAGCTCGGCTCGGGTGCCCCCATAGTAAGCTGCTTGCTGTGGGGGCACTCAACAGGAGGGAGGGGCCAGGAGCTCCAGCCAGGGAGCAGAGAAGAGGAGGATCTGGGCTGTCCTGTGCAAAACCATTACACAGAGCAGGTAAGTATAACATATTTGTTATTTTAATAGAAAAAAATTAGACTTTGCAATCATTTTAAATTGAAGCAGACTTGTTTTCTGTAGTGTTTTCATTTGCTTGTGATAAGAAAAATGCTGCATATGCTGTTTAGGAAACGCAGGGTGGCAGAAGTTTCTGGTGTCCAAGAGGGGGGAGTGCAACTTGCCTACCTGAGCCACAGACAGTCAATGGATGCCTCTTGCTAAGGAATTTTCAAATGTATGCTTCTCTCTTGAATTGGGATTGGGGTGATAAAGTTTCAAATCATTTTGTCGACTTTAGCCTTAAGGGTTTTGATTTAAGTAAAGCAGAGAAGAAGGCAGTGTCCTGAGACTACAGTTGATGAGGGAGCACAGTGGAGGTGACAAGCAGGTACTGGCTGGTAGCAGTTGGGCAGGCCAACGAGTAGGTACTGGTTGCTAAGCAAGCAGACAATGAGCAGGTACTGGATGGTAGCAAGTAGGTGCTTGGAGCAAATTGCTAGGCAGCAGGTAAAGGAACAGCGGAGTCATACATCCAGGGTCTGAGACTAGTAATCAGATCAGGTATAAGTACATAGTTAAGAGCATGGTCTGGGTGCAGGCCAGAGTTGGTATCAGAACAACAGTACAGTGGCAACAGGAGAAGGCAGAAGCAGAGGTCAGGAAGCAAGCTGAAGTTAGTGCAGTCAGTTCATGGGATGTTCAGGATAAGGCGGTTGGTAACTGGTATCAGAGGCAGGTAACGGGTCACAAATCACACGTAACGCACTGCAAACGAGACAGCACTGAACCTGAGTACTGGCTCAGTTTAAATATCCCTGGCACCAACATTAGTGGCAGATGCATGTGTACAAGCACAAAATTGTGCACATGGATGAGCATGAGCCAAGGCGCCTTTTCTCAGTGGATGTGTAAAACTGTATTTTGTCCTACGACTGCGCACAGAAATATGCTTAGAGGAGGCATTTTACCTGCTGGCGTGCCCTTCCTGACCACATACAGTAGCGAATGTATGAATCTTCCAGTTCAGAGAAAGATTTGAGTTAGGTATTCTTGTATATGTTGAGCGAGGGTAGATGACAGAGGCCTCTGGGAATCAGCTGCAATGGAATAAAGGGCTTTATAAAAGTAGCCAAATACCTCAGCCAACAATTCTGGAGCATAAGCTGGGTAGCCCGAGGGGTCCTTAATAACATGTGGATTGAACATTTTTATCTCAAGGTTGGTTCGCTAGCACTGAGTCCACTTTATTATACTTGTTATAAGGATTAAAGTAGGCATGTCAAGGCTTTTTTCACTTTCCCTAAGTCAATGTCCTGTAGTTGGGTTTGAAGACACTACTTTCAGCAAAGTGAAAAGTGTAGGATGAGGTCACATTTTGGTTTCTAAGAGATTGAGCTCTTGCATGAGCTGATTGCACAGTGCAGAACTGGGTGCTTCCTGAATGCAATGCTCTCTGAAAATGTAAAAGTACTAATACTGTATGTGGGACTGAAGTAGGATTCTTTTGGAAGCACGTATCTAAGTCCCATTGCAAGTGCTCTTTAATTGGCGCAGATTTGAGTAAAAAGTAATTCAGATACCATTAACAGGGTCTAATGGGTCTGAAAAGAATCTCAAGGCTGAAAATGATGGGAGATGATGTGAGAGTGATTTGGCCAGAAAATAGGCAGGATATGAGTATATTATGTAAGCCACATAACAGATATGTTTACATATGTTTCTGGTATGTATATGATGGGGTTTGGATAAGAAGGTATACTGGCTGGCCATCAGATATACTATATCCAAAACATCAAATAGGGCATATTTGAGGATTAACCATTGAAACTTGAGAGATTGTCGAGATGTGGGGGAAGAAGTGAAGGAGGTATACAAGGGTAATTGATCCTTCAACAGGTGAATTAGCAGATTAAAGTAATCTCCTGTCATCCTGTTCCTGAAGGGCAAGTCCCTTTTTAGCATTAGGATTCAGTCCTTTAACATTTAGAGACATGTGTAAGGAAAAAGTACTTACTGCTTCCTGACATGCTTCCTGACATAAAGGGTCTCATATGCTAAACATCATGACCATGTCCAAAAATCTATGGACTGGATCTCTACATCGCCAGTATGATCTCTGAGATCTCAAGGATCCAAGGAACATATTCAGGTGATCACAGCAGTAGATGACCAGAGCCATGGAGAGAGCCCATGCACCCTCCTAGCCTATATGAACCATATAATAATAACTAGGCATATGAAAACAGAAGACAGAAGAGTGAAGGAAACAAATATAATAAATGTAAAGGAGCTAATTTTTCCAGTGCAATACATCAGCAGTCCTGCTATAGAAAGAAATATAGGGGAGGGGGGAATAGAAAAAAAAAGTGTGTGTGTATGTGGTAATCGGAGCTAAGGGACAGAAGCCCTCAGTGCGAATAGTCAATAGCGTATCAGGGCTCAGGAAGTGTACGGCCTGAACCTATTCCAACTTAGGCCCTTTGAATGTAAACGTGAGAACTGTTGATTAACAGTATCAAAAAACAGTAGGATGTAGCAGACCTATCAAACATATCTGCACTGAAGGCACGAGCAATGGTGATCATAAAAAAAAGCCAAAAGATAGGAAGGGTATTTCATTTTCACCAAAATGTGATATCCTGTTTAAAGGAGAGGAACCCCAGTCAGAGACCACTGGGAAGAGTATGTTAAGGTCTCTTCCAGAAAATGAAGAGTGGTAGACCTACTAACTTACCTACTCTAATTTGACTGGATCTGTTGAAGCATGACCCAAAATGTTGTTGATAGTAATCTTTAGGTTCAATGTCCTAACCTTGGCCATACACTGATCGAAATGTAAAGTAGGCTGCAGCATTGATCTGTGTATTCTGACAGTGGGGAGGTGAGGGAGTCTACCTGCTGCCAGAATAGAATGCCACAGCAGGGAGGATTCTCACATCCACACTGAATCAATGCAGTTTTAGGCATTCAGCCTAGACTGGATGGCTATTGTTTTATACATTTATATGTTATACAGTAAAAAGTTGGAAACAGTTTTTTGTAGTGGAAATCAGTTTAAAATACTTTCAGATCAACATACAGAAAAGGCTCTGAAGGCGGGCAACTTTGCCATTGTATTATTATTTCAGCCTTCATTTACTATTCTTTAAATGTCAATATTTCATTTCTGGCAGTAAAAGCAAGTCTGTATCTATCTATAGTCATACTATTTTGTCACCAAGCCAGCAAAGTTCTAAAAAATCAATGATGCAGTAAAATAAATAGATTCATCTACCCAATGGATGCAGTAAAATTCAAGAGTAGGAAAAATAAATTGACTGGCTGATGATATACAAAGCAAACAATAAAATAGAACACATTTATATGATATGCGCCATGGTTTTCAGATATTGCAGTAATGGATCATGTATGGTACATTGTATTTGTAATAGAAGTTACAGAATTGCTCAATTATAAAAATATGATATTTAGGTTTGAACCTTTTTCTCAGAGCATGTAACTTTGAGGTGACTTTACCTTTATAAACAACAACGTGCGTATCGTTTTTTCAGATGTTGGATTTTGTGTACATTGTGATAATATGGTAGTACTAGAACATATTTATGAAAGTGTTATGTCTTATATCCTAAACTTTAAATAAACCAATGCCACTGATATGCAGATAAATTAAATGTCATATACATTTGATACATGTCATCTTACCTGCATTTTCCACTATAGCAAATCACTGTCATAGTAGAGCAATCCTTCTTAGCATATTCAAAATATTGATCCGCTTTTTATGAAGATTTCAAAACTCCAAGGCCCCTTTCATGAGGAGTGAGCTGATCCCCTGCTGGTCTGAGCAGAGCGGGCAGATGAGCCTTTCTTGCCAGCAGCATCCTTTTATACAGAGCGGACAAGGACAGAGCCCATTTAGCACAATGGGTGGCCAGGAGTAAAAGTACTCTACTGTCCGTTTACATCCGACTGCCTTGCCATCCACCTAGATGAAGGAGGACAGATCCTCTCCTTTTTTTTTCTTTTTTTTTAGCTGATTGGAGATAGGCGAGTGTAAAAGGACACAAGTCAGTTTACACCCACTGGCTCATGGTGGTCTGATCAGGTCTGCTTGAAAAACTGACAGGCAGACCTGATTGAACCCCCTTACGTCAAAGGGGCTTAACAAAGCTCTGCCCCTTCCCTGTTCATCTTTGGTGAAGTATAAAGCAAAAAAAGAAACAAAAAACAAAAGCTTTATACATGCAAAACATATTGTAAATGCGTGGGAACATCCTGCTTTGTATGAGTGACAGGGGCTACTTGGTTATTAAAAATGTATAAATCAGACAGGAAAAAGGGGTATGCGGTTCCATTGTTATATACTTTGAAAAACTTAAGAAATGTTATTCAATATCATAATATAACAATCTGAAATTAATTTTTTGCCTAAAAATGGTACAAATGAATTGTGTAATAAAACTGACACAAACCAGGAGATCTAATTATTGATAGCGATTGACATTGAATTTCTTTTAAAGATAGTTGGTATTTTGATTTATAAGGTACTGTATATAGTGTTATATAAGCTACATACTGTATATATCTTTCTTATTGCTGGATACAGAAATTAATATTTATTAAGATTATATAAAAAGACGAGAATAGAGATTATTATTACTACATATAATATGTCCTGTATTAATTTGTGTATGTTCTTTTAGACTTAAAAACAATAAAGTTGTATATTTAAAATTTTAAATTTTCAAACTAACCTTTTTAATGAAAATCTTGCCAATACGCTTAATGCCATAAATGTAACTAATAGTCTTTGAAAGTACATCAAAAATTTCCATGTTTTTAACATTCGGTTTTGATATTGATGAAATTTCCGATTTAAAAATTACATAATCTGTCAAACTCATTCATTTGAAAAAAAAATTCATCCTGCGCCTTCAAATTTTCTCATCACTATGGTCAAAAATAAACATCTATTTGACCACCTTTAACAACAACAACCATTAAAAAAAAAAAGCTGGCAACTGCGTCTATAATACCCAAAACACATATGGGGATATTTAGTCAAATAGAAATATAAATAGTTTGCATGGTAAGGCACATGCGTCCAATGCTTGATAAAACATTATTATTTTTATCAGATACTCAAATGTCTACAATCAAAGAAGAACACATGTTACTCATAAATGAAGGACCCTATTACAAATAGAATGGCATTGAGTGTTTTTTTATTCATTACTATTCTAGTTATTCTTATATGTTTGCCTTGTTTGACTTATTGTGAAGCTGTATATTCTGCTTTGTAGTTGTCTGTTTAAATAAGCAGTATGAAGCTGGTTATTTAAAATAGTATGTGACACTAGTCCATGCAAAAACTGGAAGTGTTGAAGTTGCATTATTCAGAAGAAATAATGTGACTTCATTTTCTTGTCTGATTAAATTATTCAGCTAATGGAGACATTGTTCACAAAAGGGTTCTTAAGTGCCATGTAATTTGAATATAACTTGTGCTATTATATGCATTGTTATATCACATTTTTAGGTATTCTTTTAGGAAGAAGTCTTAAAGGGAACATGTCATGCTATAAATATAATTAAATAAAAATATCTCTCTGGGCTAGTCTGGTATGTAACTGCTGTAACTCAAATTTTGGAAGGGATAAAGTAATAGAAATGGCTAATGGTGCGCTGTTCCTTTAAATAGTGAACTGATGTGATAATAAACAAAGTAAAGTAAATAAACAAGATATTTACCTAAGTGTTCAAACATAAAATATGTGTGAGTGTAAACAATATGATAGCAACTTAATGATGCAAAAAACAGATGTCATAACAAATGCATTATTCAAAATGTCAATGTGCAAAAAATTGCAAAAAATTCCAATGTATACATTTTTTTGAGGTTAAATTGAAAAAGTTCAAATTCAAAAGAAAATCCATGCACTTAATAAAGGGCGTGACAGGTGAAAATGGTATTCAACTCCATGGCTACCAGTGTTCAAGAAAAACGGCAAAGTGTTCCATCCACAAGAAAAGAGAGTGGCCCTTAACGCCATGTAGTTCTGTGCCTTATTGCAAGTTTAACGCTGTATAGTTATGTGTGTTACTGCAAGTTTAACGCCATATGGTTCTGTGCGTTACTTCAAGTTTAACACTGTATATTTCATTGCGTTACTGCAAGTTTAACGCTGTATAGTTCTGCACGTTACTGCAAGTTTAACGCCGTATATCTCCATGCGTTACTGCAAGTTTAACATCATATAGTTCTGTGCATTACTGCAAGTTTAATGCCATATAGTTCTGTGCGTTACTGCAAGTTTAACATTGTATATTTCATTGCGTTACTGCAAGTTCAATGCTACATAGTTCTGTGCGTTACTGCAAGTTTAATGCCCTATAGTTCTGTGCATTACTGTAAGTTTAACACTGTATAGTTCTGTGCGTTACTGCAAGTTTAACGCCGTATATTTCATTGCGTTACTGCAAGTTTAATGCTACATAGTTCTGTGTGTTACTGCACGTTTAATGCCATATATTTCATTGCGTTACTGCAAGTTTAACGCCATATAGTTCTGTGCGTTACTGCACGTTTGACGCAGTATATTGCAGTATATTATAGTGTATCCGTAGAGTATGTGTGTGTCGTGAATACTCAAATTAAAAATTGCCAAACACCACTTTCCATTGGTTAAAATGCATCCATGTACACATTTACACATCTTTATTACATTTTGTTAATAAGCACCCCCACTCCCCCCCATCATGTCTAGGAGGACAGCAAGGAGAGGCAGACATTCTCATGGCACTGTAAGGGGGCCAGCAGCACATGTGTGCACAGGCAAAGGTGGACGTGGTCAGTTCTCAGGCAGGGCATCATTTCCCATGTTTAGTGATGTTGCCTGTGCTATCCAGCCACAGCATGCAGAGGTGGTGGACTGATTACTAAACCCTCCTCATCCTCCTCATTCTACGTCACCCAAGCAGAGACTAGTGCGCAGTCCCCTGCAGCTGCCAGAGTGGCAAAACCTGCCTCCTTGTCCACATCTATTCCTGCCATAGCCCCAGCATCAGGCATGGAGGAGACAGCGGAGTTATTTAAACACAGCGTCAGCCACTTGCTCCTTGAGAATGCACAGCCATTACTCGATTCAGATGTTGGTTCTGAGACTGAGGTTGAGGAAGGCAGGAACATGAGCCTACAGAGAGGGGAGAATACTTTTACACAAATTGGCAGTCATATTCCCCCAGCCTCAGCGTATTGCCAAGTTGTCTCCAGTGGTAATGAGGATGGGGGAGATGATGATGAGGTCACTGACTCTACTTGGATGCCGGATAGAGCGGAGGAGGAAAGTGAGGGTGAGGCACAACCCCAATGAGGCAGCCATCATGGAAGAATAGAGAGAAGCCACCCTAATCCATCACATTGTGAAGCTGTTATCTCCTGGACCCCTTTCCACAGCTCAGCTGTCTGGGCCTTTTTAGTACATGTGCAGCCGATCACGCTGTTGCTATTTGCAAACTTTGTCTCAAGCGTGGCAAAAACATCAAACATTTGGGTACCACATGTGCTTGACAAGGCATTTAACCTCCCACCACTCAGCCCGTTGGCAAGATCTCTCAGCAGCCTCCACTGACAGGGGTGGTGGTATAGTGCAGGGTGTCCCAGGTCCTTGCAGCACATCTGCCAGCAGCACACCACCAGCTGTAGACTATAACTGGCAAATTTCTCTGCCCCATCTGCTGCAGCAAAAAAAAAATACATTCCCTGTCAAACAGGTGTGAAGAAATTGTTCTTTGGGTGTTAATTGTGCCCATGAAACCTACACCAAAAACATTCTTCCAAATGAAATCAACACCCACAACAGTAGGCAACCTAGAAGTCCTGCAGAGATTCCACATCCCCAAAACACTTAATTATCAACATCAGCATCAGAGGCTTTATAGCTGCTGGTAATCCAAGACTGATTCATTATGATAAAAGTCAGATGGTCCAGGGAGTCTGTGAAACAATGCATTCTATGATTAGTACCAAAACCTCCAGCAGCACTGAATGACAGTTGGGAAAGCATGCTGCATGCAGGGCAGTCCAGGAGCTCAATAGCATACTGGGCAAGTTCTGGCCACTGGTCTATTCTCATGACCCAGTAAGCCAGTGGATCATCAACTGGAAAGCTCTCTATCTCTGTTTTGCCCCTAGATAATCATCCACCATGTGATGCAGATGCTGCCTATGGGATGTGGACAGCCCAGGGCAGTGAGGACTAAATACATTCAGAAATGTATCACTTAAGCCTTGTACACACGATCGGATTGTTGGCCAACAAAACCATAGGGCATTGGCCCAAACTTGTCTTGCATACACACGGCACACAATTGTTGGCCAACAATCATGAACGTAGTGACGTACTACATGGTTTTTCAGCTCTTTAGCGCCACCCTTTGGGCTCCTTCTGCTAATTTCATGTTAGTAGAAGTTTGGTGAGTGTTGATTCACGCTTTTCATTTTGCGCTTTTGATTTTGCGCTTTTCATTTCGTGCTTTTCAGTTCGTTTCTGAACGGCCAATCGTCAACCAGACATGTTGTGGAATTGGAGGAGATGTTTTGCTTTGAAATTTTTTTTTTTTGGTTGAATAATGATTTGATTTAGTATATTTTCTATATTTTTGGATGCATAGAATTCACTTTTAGTTAAGTTCTATTGGCAGACAATGCAGCATGTCTAATTTTATTTGTTTTCTTTTTTAATGCACAATAAAAAAAATGTGGAGAATAATACCTTGCTATGTGTTTTACTTCAAATGACAGTTTGGAAGTAGGCAGTTACATTTAAAAAAGTACAATGTAATGTAATGTAAAATTGATAAGGGACACCAACATAGTTGTATCCTTGATCTTAAAAACTACGGGATAATGGTGTTGTGGTAACTTGCCCAAAAAAATAAAATAAAATAAATAATAGTATTCTTGATATCACTAGAAAAAAAAGCCTTTAAAAATTTGTTTGCAATAACTCCATCAGTATCACCAGCAAAGCAGCTTCATTATTATCTCGTTAAAGAAGAAGAGAATATGCGCTGCATTTCAAGATTTCATCATTTGCCACGTCACGAATGTTAATTCTCCATTACGAACGCTAGTTTACAAGACCGACCGCTTCTGGCTCGTCCTTGTTTCCGAGCATGCGTGTTTGTACTTTGAACTTTTGTCCGACTGAGTTGTGTATACACGCTCGGAAAATCTGACAATAGACATTTGTCCGCAGAAAATTTTAAAACCTGCTATCCAACATTTGTCCTCAAGAAATTTCATCTTCTGCACTCTCTGTATGGACAGGATAAGTTCTGAGACTTTCCCCTTATAACGTTGGTAAAGGAGGGTTGCCAACCAATAGTGATCCTTTTCCTTTACGCCACATATTCTTGGGTCCTTTTTAAGGCTTTGAAACATGAGGGAGCCCATGCACTGCAAATTTGCGGAGGCATGAGGAGCAGATTCCTCTGGGTTACTGAGGATTAGGGATGAGCCGAACACCCCCCGGTTCGGTTCGCACCAGAACCCGCGAACGGACCGCAAGTTCGCACGAACGTTAGAACCCCATTGACGTCTATGGGACTCGAACGTTCGAAATCAAAAGTGCTCATTTTAAAGGCTAATTTGCATGGTATTGTCCTAAAAAGGGTTTGGGGACCCGGGTCCTACCCCAGGGGACATGTATCAATGCAAAAAAAACTTTTAAAAACGGCCGTTTTTTCGGGAGCAGTGATTTTAATGATGCTTAAAGTAAAAAAAAAAAAGTGAAATATTCCTTTAAATATCGTACCTGGGGGGTGTCTATAGTATGCCTGTAAAGTGACGCGTGTTTCCCATGTTTAGAACAGTCCCTGCACCAAATGTCATTTTTAAAGGAAAAAATCTCATTTAAAACTGCTTGCGGGTTTAATGTCATGTCGGGTCATGGCAATATGGATGAAAATCAGTGAGACAAACGGCATGGGTACCCCCCAGTCCATTACCAGGCCCTTTGGGTCTTGTATGGATATTAAGGGGAACCCCGCACCCAAATTAAAATAAGGAAAGGTCCCTATATACTCTGAACAGCAGTATACAGGCGGTGCAAACAAGACAGGGACTGTAGGTTTGTTGTTAAGTAGAATCTGTTTGTAATTTTGAACATTTTTAATGTGTTTAGCTCCAGCCAAAAAATCTTTTCTAAGCTTTTTGGAAAACATAGGGAAGGGTTATCACCCCTGTGACATTTGTTTTGCGTCTTTCCTCCTCTTCAGAAGATTTCACCTCACTTTTTTGTCCCAATGAAAAATGTTTTTTGAAAATTTGTGTTTTTTTGTGGAACAAGGATTGGAAAGCATCAGTGGAAAGGAAAAATTGTTTTCCCATATTAACTCTTACAGGAGAGAATTTCCCTTCCTTAGGGGTAGATTTCATCTCACTTCCTGTTGTCTCCTTCCGTTTGCAAGTAGGAGTCGTTTGTAAGTTAGATGTTTGAAAGTAGGGTCCTACCCTATATACTCAGCAGAAATTTGGGCCTTAGGTGTTGCTGTGGCCAAAACACTGTAAGCCCTCACAGGGCCCTGCTGTGAAATATTAGATCAAGAATTGTAATTACATGCTCCTGTTGAACAGGAGCTGAAAAATTAGGCCTTAGGCACTGGTGCTGGTGCCACAACACTGCAACCCCTCACAGACACTCTAGTTGGAACGCAGGAACGAGCCCTGCTGCAAAGTATTGCATCAAAAATTGTAATTACACGCCCCTGTTAGACAGGGGCTGAAAAATTGGGTCTTAGGCACTGGTGCTGGTGCCACAACACTGCAACCCCTCACAGACACTCTAGTTGGAATGCAGGAACAAGCCCTGCTGCAAAGTATTGCATCAAAAATTGTAATTACACGCCCCTGTTAGACAGGGGCTGAAAAATTGGGTCTTAGGCACTGGTGCTGGTGCCACAACACTGCAACCCCTCACAGACACTCTAGTTGGAATGCAGGAACGAGCCCTGCTGCAAAGTATTACATCAAAAATTATAATTACACGCCCCTGTTAAACAGGGGCTGAAAAATTGTGCCTTAGGCACTGGTGGTGGCGCCCAGAACCAAAAATGTTCTTACAAGCTATCAGCGTGATGATTGAGGAGGAAGAGGATAATTACTCAGGGATAGTCACTCAGCATCAGCATAGGCAGTCTTTGAAGGGATCTGAGATTTCAAAAAAAATTATTCGGTTACATCTGCATCAGGTGCTTGGTAGCTGGTGGTGATCCAAGACTGATTCATTTTTATGAAGGTCAGCCGATCGACCGAGTCGGTGGACAGACGCACCCTGTGATCGGTTACCACGCCTCCAGCAGCACTGAATGTGCGTTCCGAAAGAACGCTGGATGCAGGACAGGCCAGTAGCTCAATTGCATACTGTGCAAGCTCTGGCCAGTGATCCATCCTCAAGACCCAGTAACCCAGAGGATTTTCGGTGGGAAAGGTGTCCAAGTCTGATCTTGCCCCTAGGTATTCCTGCACCATGTAAAACAGACGCTGGCGATGGTTGCTGGAACCGATCATACCTTGGGGCTGCGGACCAAAAAATTGTCTGAACGCATCGGTCAGACGGCCACCTTCTCCACCGCTCCTTCTTTGACTGACCGAAGCCTCAGCAACACGTTGTCCAGAAACAGGAGTTTGTAACCTCCCAGTCTCTGGGAACGCGTTGCACAGACCTTTCTGCAAGGCCTCCCGAAGATGTTTCATCCTCTGCTCCCTCTGCGATGGCAAGATAAGGTCCGCAACCTTACCCTTGTAACGTGGATCAAGGAGGGTTGCCAGCCAGTATTGGTCCTTCTCCTTGATACCACGAATACGAGGATCCTTACGCAGGCTTTGCAGGATCAGGGAGGCCATGCAGCGTAGGTTTGCTGAGGCATTCGGTCCGGAGTCCTCTGGGTCACTAAGGACAACAACGTCCGCAGCCACCTCCTCCCAGCCACGTACAAGTCCATGTGTTCCTTGGGACTGATCCCTTAAAGACTGCTGATGCTGAGTGCCAGGCTCCACCTCCATACTGACACAATCTTCCTCCTCCTCCTCCTCCTCCTCCTCCTCCTCGTCCTCTTCCTGTGTGATCGGCGGGCACGCAGGAACACTGTCTGGATAAAGGGGGCCTTGAGAGCTAAGGAAGTCCTCCTCTTCCTGCCTCTGTTCTGCCTCAAGTGCCCTGTCCATTATCCCACGCAGCGTGTGCTCCAACAGGTGGACAAGGGGGACAGTGTCACTGATGCATGCACTGTCAGTGCTCACCATCCTCGTGGCCTCCTCGAATGGTGACAGGACAGTGCATGCATCCCTGATCATGGCCCACTGGCGTGGGGAAAAAAAACCAAGGTCCCCTGACCCTGTCCTGGTGCCATAGTCGCACAGGTACTCATTGATGGCCCTCTGCTGCGTGTGCAGCCGCTGCAGCATGGCCAACGTCGAGTTCCACCTGGTGGGCATGTCACAGATTAGGCGGTTCTTGGGCAGGTTAAACTCCTTTTGGAGGTCCGTCAGCCGAGCACTGGCATTATATGACCGGCGGAAATGCACAGAGACTTTCCTGGCCTGCCTCAGGACATCCTGTAAGCCCGGGTACCTGCCCAAGAACCGCTGCACCACCAAGTTAAGGACGTGAGCCAAACAGGGCACATGGGTCAGTTGTCCCTGTCGGAGGGCAGAGAGGAGGTTGGTGCCATTGTCGCAAACCACCATTCCTGCCTTAAGTTGGCGTGGCGTCAACCACCTCTGAACCTGCCCCTGCAGAGCTGACAGAACCTCTGCCCCAGTGTGGCTCCTGTCCCCCAAGCACACCAGCTCAAGCACCGCATGGCATCTTTTGGCCTGCGTACTTGCGTAGCCCCTTGAACGCCTACGGAGCACCGCTGGTTCCGAGGAAGAGGCCATGGAGGAAGAAGAAGAGGAGGGGGTGGAGGAGAGAGGTGTGTCACAATCAGCATTTTGGAGGCGTGGTGGCGGAACAACCTCCAACACTACTGCACCTTGTCCTGCATCCTTCCCAGCTGCCAGCAGAGTCACCCAATGCGCCGTGAAACTTAAGTAACGTCCCTGTCCATGCCTGCTGGACCATGAGTCAGCGGTAATATGCACCTTACCGCTGACCGCCCTGTCCAGCGAGGCATGGACATTGCCTTCCACATGCCGGTAGAGAGCCGGAATCGCCTTCCGTGAGAAAAAGTGGCGTTTGGGTACCTGCCACTGAGGAACCGCACATTCCACAAACTCACGGAAGGGGGCAGAGTCTACCAACTGAAAAGGCAGCAGTTGAAGTGCTAGCAATTTTGCCAAGCTAGCATTCAACCGCTGGGCATGTGGATGGCTGGGAGCAAACTTCTTTCGGCGGTGCAGCAGCTGGGGCAGGGAAATTTGCCTGGTACAATCTGACGTCGGTGTACCCAAAGCAGATTGCCCATAAGTACTTGGCTGTGACACACCTAATTCTACACCTTCATTCCTCTCACTGCAGGTCGCAGAGAGGACTGAAGGTCTAGTGGGGTTGGAAATCTCAGCTGATGAGGAGCAAGGAGAGATCGTCTTTGTTCTTTGGTGTGGGTCTTTTAGATACGCTTGCCAACGAACTGCATGGCAGGTCAACATATGTCTGGTCAAGCATGTGGTACCCAAGCGGGAGATGTTTTGGCCACGCGAGATACGCTTGAGACATATATTGCAAATAGCAGCGGTGCGATCTGATGCACTCGTCTCAAAAAAGGCCCACACCAAAGAACTTTTTGAATAACGCGCAGAGACTGCAGCGCCCTGCACATGTGGAGCTTTGGGGTGTGATGCAGTCAATGTGCTGCCCTTAGGCTGGCCCCTGGAGGGCATCCTGCCTAGTTGGTGATGTGCCACCTCCTCCTCCTCCTCCTCCTCCTCCTCTCTCCTATCAGGCACCCACGTTGAGTCAGTGACCTCATCATCCCCTCCCTCCTCATCACTGGAGCAAACCTGGCAGTATGCTGCAGCAGGGGGAGCATGACTGCCAGATTGCTGTCCTTCTTGGGCACCCCCTCTGTCCGTGCTCATGTTACTGCCTTCATTGAGCTCAGTATCATCATCAGAGCCTTCCAAACGCTGGGCATCCTCCTGGAGCATGTACCCAACACTGTGGTCAAACAGTTCGAGGGAATCCTCAGGAGGACATGGTGGGGCTAGGGAAGGAGTCACTGATGACATTGAGCTGAGGGAAGAGGCCGCTGCTTTGCCAGACAAAGCACCCTGGGCATGGGTGAGAGAGGATGAGGAGGATGAGGACGGCTTGGTCATCCACTCGACCAAGTCTTCCGCATGTTGCGGCTCAACACGGCCAGCTGCCGAAAAAAAGGCCAAGCGTGTCCCATGGCCACGTGCTGATGAGGATGCACCGTCTCCACGACCAGCACTAGACACAGAGCCTGCTTGCCCTCTCTTATTGGCTTGTGACTGTCTGCCTCTCCTTCTTGGCCTTCCAGACATACTAATGGCCTGTAGCTGCACTAAGCTGGGATAGAACACCTGTAATTTTCTTCAGGTAGCTTTATATACTGTAACCAGACAAGCCTGCCTGTCAGTAGGAAGATAACAGGAACGGATCTAGCTGAACACTGTGAGCAGGACGCACTGCACTGAATGTAAATAGCAGGAACGGATCTAGCTAAACACTGTGAGCAGGACGCACTGCACTGAATGTAAATAGCAGGAACGGATCTAGCTGAACACTGTGAGCAGGACGCACTGCACTGAATGTAAATAGCAGGAACGGATCTAGCTGAACACTGTGAGCAGGACGCACTGCACTGAATGTAAATAACAGGAACTGATCTAGCTGAACACTGTGAGCAGGACACACTGTACTAAATGTAAATAGTCTAGCTGCCTGACCGTGGTACTAATAGGATCAAAAAGAACACCTGTAATTTTCTTCAGGTAGCTTTATATACTGTAACCAGACAAGCCTGCCTGTCAGTAGGAAGATAACAGGAACGGATCTAGCTGAACACTGTGAGCAGGACGCACTGCACTGAATGTAAATAACAGGAACGGATCTAGCTGAACACTGTGAGCAGGACGCACTGCACTGAATGTAAATAACAGGAACGGATCTAGCTGAACACTGTGAGCAGGACACACTGTACTAAATGTAAATAGTCTAGCTGCCTGACCGTGGTACTAATAGGATCAAAAAGAACACCTGTAATTTTCTTCAGGTAGCTTTATATACTGTAACCAGACAAGCCTGCCTGTCAGTAGGAAGATAACAGGAACGGATCTAGCTGAACACTGTGAGCAGGACGCACTGCACTGAATGTAAATAGCAGGAACGGATCTAGCTGAACACTGTGAGCAGGACACACTGTACTAAATGTAAATAGTCTAGCTGCCTGACCGTGGTACTAATAGGATCAAAAAGAACACCTGTAATTTTCTTCAGGTAGCTTTATATACTGTAACCAGACAAGCCTGCCTGTCAGTAGGAAGATAACAGGAACGGATCTAGCTGAACACTGTGAGCAGGACGCACTGCACTGAATGTAAATAGCAGGAACGGATCTAGCTAAACACTGTGAGCAGGACGCACTGCACTGAATGTAAATAGCAGGAACGGATCTAGCTGAACACTGTGAGCAGGACGCACTGCACTGAATGTAAATAGCAGGAACGGATCTAGCTGAACACTGTGAGCAGCACGCACTGCACTGAATGTAAATAGCAGGAACGGATCTAGCTGAACACTGTGAGCAGGACGCACTGCACTGAATGTAAATAACAGGAACGGATCTAGCTGAACACTGTGAGCAGGACGCACTGCACTGAATGTAAATAACAGGAACGGATCTAGCTGAACACTGTGAGCAGGACACACTGTACTAAATGTAAATAGTCTAGCTGCCTGACCGTGGTACTAATAGGATCAAAAAGAACACCTGTAATTTTCTTCAGGTAGCTTTATATACTGTAACCAGACAAGCCTGCCTGTCAGTAGGAAGATAACAGGAACGGATCTAGCTGAACACTGTGAGCAGGACGCACTGCACTGAATGTAAATAGCAGGAACGGATCTAGCTGAACACTGTGAGCAGGACACACTGTACTAAATGTAAATAGTCTAGCTGCCTGACCGTGGTACTAATAGGATCAAAAAGAACACCTGTAATTTTCTTCAGGTAGCTTTATATACTGTAACCAGACAAGCCTGCCTGTCAGTAGGAAGATAACAGGAACGGATCTAGCTGAACACTGTGAGCAGGACGCACTGCACTGAATGTAAATAGCAGGAACGGATCTAGCTAAACACTGTGAGCAGGACGCACTGCACTGAATGTAAATAGCAGGAACGGATCTAGCTGAACACTGTGAGCAGGACGCACTGCACTGAATGTAAATAGCAGGAACGGATCTAGCTGAACACTGTGAGCAGCACGCACTGCACTGAATGTAAATAGCAGGAACGGATCTAGCTGAACACTGTGAGCAGGACGCACTGCACTGAATGTAAATAACAGGAACGGATCTAGCTGAACACTGTGAGCAGGACGCACTGCACTGAATGTAAATAACAGGAACGGATCTAGCTGAACACTGTGAGCAGGACACACTGTACTAAATGTAAATAGTCTAGCTGCCTGACCGTGGTACTAATAGGATCAAAAAGAACACCTGTAATTTTCTTCAGGTAGCTTTATATACTGTAACCAGACAAGCCTGCCTGTCAGTAGGAAGATAACAGGAACGGATCTAGCTGAACACTGTGAGCAGGACGTACTGCACTAAATGTATATAGCAGGAACGGATCTAGCTGAACACTGTGAGCAGGACGCACTGCACTGAATGTAAATAGCAGGAACGGATCTAGCTAAACACTGTGAGCAGGACGCACTGCACTGAATGTAAATAGCAGGAACGGATCTAGCTGAACACTGTGAGCAGGACGCACTGCACTGAATGTAAACAGCAGGAACGGATGTAGCTAAACACTGTGAGCAGCACGCACTGCACTGAATGTAAATAGCAGGAACGGATCTAGCTGAACACTGTGAGCAGCACGCACTGCACTGAATGTAAATAGCAGGAACGGATCTAGCTGAACACTGTGAGCAGCACGCACTGCACTGAATGTAAATAGCAGGAACGGATCTAGCTGAACACTGTGAGCAGGACGCACTGCACTGAATGTAAATAGCAGGAACGGATCTAGCTGAACACTGTGAGCAGCACGCACTGCACTGAATGTAAATAGCAGGAACGGATCTAGCTGAACACTGTGAGCAGGAAGCACTGTACTGAATGTAAATAGCAGGAACGGATCTAGCTGAACACTGTGAGCAGGACACACTGCACTGAATGTAAATAGTCTAGATAGAAGATAACAGGAACGGATCTAGCTAAACTGAATACAGTGTATATATATATATGCAACACCTGGGATGCATATATATACACAATACACTGTAAGTGCAGCTAACTGACTGACTGTTCTGCCTAATCTATCTAACTCAAATCAAATGACACTGTCTCTCTCTCTATCGCTCAGCACACCGGAACACACACTACACAGGGCCGCCGTGCAGGCGGCCTTATATAGTGTGGGGTGTGTACTAAATCCCCTGAGCCATAATTGGCCAAAGCCACCCTGGCTTTGGCCAATTACAGCTCTCTCTACTGACGGCGCTGTGATTGGCCAAGCATGCGGGTCATAGTGCATGCTTGGCCAATCATCAGCCAGCAATGCACTGCGATGCCGCAGTGAATTATGGGCCGTGACGCGCCACACGAATTTGGCGCGAACGGCCCATATCGTTCGCAATTCGACGGACGGTCGAACAGCCGATGTTCGAGTCGAACATGGGTTCGACTCGAACACGAAGCTCATCCCTACTGAGGATTGCAGTATCTGGAACAGATTCCTCCCAGCCACGTACTATTCCCAAGGGTCCTGGGGATGGAAAACCATCTCTTACTGTTTGACGTATATCTTCCTTTTTTTTCAATGCCTCCGAAACTGCCAGAAACTGTCAGAATCCTCCTCCTCTTGTGTGTTCTGTGGCATAGGAACAATGGTGTCTGCATAAAGTGGGCCTTAAGTGGAAAGGAAGTTGTCCTCTTCATCCCGCTGCTCTGCCTCAAGTGCCCTGTCCATAATGACATGCAGAGTCTGCTCCAGCAGGAACACAACAGGGATTGTATCACTGATGCATGCATTGTCATGGCTCACCATCCTTGTGGCCTCTTAAAATGGTGATAGTACAGTGCATGCATCCTTTATGAGCAGCCATTGGTGTGGGGAAAAAAGCTGAGCTGGCCTGAGCCTGTCGTTGTGCCATACTCACACCGGTACTCATTGACGGCCCTCTGCTGCATGTGCAGCCACTGCAGCATTGCCAAAGTCGAGTTCCACCTGTTGGGCATGTCACAAATCAGGCGGTTTACGGGCAGGTGGAATTCCAGCTGAATATCAGCCAACCAAGCACAGGCTGTTTATGATCGCCTAAAATGGCTACAGACTCTTCTGGCCTGCTTTAGTAGCTCTCCCAACCCTGGGTACCTACAGTATTTAGGAAAAGCTGCACCACCAAATTGAGGACATGTGCGACGCATGTGTCAACTTTCCCTGTCTAAGGACGGACAGGAGGTTTGTGCCATTATCACACACCACCATTCCTGGCTCCAGCTGGCATGGCGTGAACCACCTCTCAACTTCTATACACAGTACAGATGTGTCACTTTACAGGTGGACTAAGTGGACTCCCCAGGCGCTATATTGAAAGGAATTTTTCATTTTTATACTTTCACTTTAAGTAACCATAAATCACTGCTCATTTAAAAATGACGTATTTTACAAACTTTTTTCATTGATACTTGCCGCCCAGGGCAGTACTTAGACCCCCATAACCATTGTATGCCCAATTACTTGAATCTAAGCCTTCAAAATGGGCACTTTTGATTTTTCACGTTCGGGTCCCATAGACTTCAATAGGGTTAGTTTTTCGGTTCCGAACTTTCTCAATGTTTGAAAATTCTGGTGCAAACCGAACAGGGGGTCGTTCAGCCCATCCCTAATTGGGAGTAAAAATTACACTGAAAATGAAAGGTAAAAAAAATGGCTACAAAAGTGGAAGAAAATAAAATAAAATTTACTAAGAGAACCTTTTCATGCCATATGCTGTTTTTTTTATTAATTGTGAACTCAGCTCATAATGTCTAATTTATACATTTTTTTTTTTTTTTTTTAATCAAGGATTATCAATATTCTTCTTTAGTTTAAAACATAAATACACACTATAAGCTCTTACAGGTTTTTAAATTGTCTCTAAAGGCCTTAATGCAAAAAAACATTCTGTGTCTAGAATCTCTCTCCAGCCCCCTCCCCCATACGTCCCTGAGCCCGATCTTGGTCCAGGGCTGTGCACAAGAGACGTGGCCCCTCTCTCCCTCCTCACTGGCAGATTGATAGCAGCGGGAGTCATTGGCTCCTGCTGCTCTCAATTAAATCCTATGATGAGGGAGTAAGGGGTGGGGCTGAACTTTGCTGCCAGGAGCACCAGCAGGGGACACTAAAAGTGGACGAATGGGGCTGCTCTGTGCAAAACCATTGCACAAAGTAGGTGAGTATGACATGTTTGTTTTTTGTTTTTTTTTATGTCCAAAGGTTAACAATCATTTTAAGTTGTTTAGTGTCTTTTTCCTTCACTGGCACCACATTTTTGAGTTATGATCAGTGGTTCCAGCACTGCAGCCCATGCCTGTGCCTACCGATCACCTTTTCTTTATGTCATCACACTGTACAACCTGAGAGGATCCCACCATGGAAGGAAGTACTCAGCTTAAAAAAAGTGGGTTCATTGATGATGGGCATTTCATAACATTGGCCTGGGCTTGCAGTACAATGCTGGGGCTAGTACAGTTCTCAGCAACATTGAGGACTGTCCACTCCCAGAGAATAGAGGTGCCTGCTCACCATGGAACTGTCTAGAGGACAGTTAAGAAAAAAAGTATGTATACAGAAAATTTTAAAAGAATTAAATGAGAGTCTGGTTTTAATATAGGAGTTCAGATATTACAGCAGGAGATTGGAAATTTCTTTTGCTATAGCAACAGGGGTGAGATTAGATGACAAGGAGGTTTATACTGGGGCTCTATTGAAAATCAACTATTATCTTTATATGCCAGTAATGACCAATTGCATCTGTTCAAATCTGTTGTGAATTAGCCATCTTCTAAATTAGCAACGGCTTTGCTCTGCAGACCACTTGTAGTAATAAATGTTTTTTTAAAGTTTAGCTTAGGACCTTTTACCTTCAGGGCAGTCTGCTGCAGTGTGAAAGGTGTGTTATGTTATTGTTTGTTGCATAAAGGTAATCAGTCAATTTGAATGGAGTACTGTGGGGCTCTAGTGGTTCTCTGGAGCAGACGACCTACTATCGTAATGGATCGATATGGTTCCTCATAGTGTCTGCTGTAAATATAGAGGTACTTGTGTGTAATATAGATTTACTTAAATCCATATATATGCTTATTAATGCTTACTATAATTACTTTGTACTTTGCTTGGAATTTTTACAAAAATTATATATGTGTGTGTAAATATATATATATACAGTATCTCACAAAAGTGAGTATACCCCTCACATTTTTGTAAATATTTTATTATATCTTTTCACATGACAACACTGAAGAAATGATACTTTGCTACAATGTAAAGTAGTGAGTGTACAGCTTGTATAACAGTGCAAATTTGCTGTCCTCTCAAAATAACTCAACGCACAGCCATTAATGTCTAAATAGCTGGCAATAAAAGTGAGTACACCCCTAAGTAAAAATGTCCAAATTGGGCCCAATTAGCCATTTTCCCTCCCCGGTGTCATGTGACTCGTTTGTGTTACAAGGTTTCAGGTGTGAATGGGGAGCAGGTGTGTTAAATTTGGTGTTATGGCTCTCACTCTCCTATACTGGTCACTAAAAGTTCAACATGGCACCTCATGGCAAAAAACTCTCTTAGAATCTGAAAAAAAGAATTGTTGCTCTACAAAGAGATGGCCTAGGCTATAAGAAGATTGCCAAGACCCTGAAACTGAGCTGCATCACAGTGGCCAAGACCATACAGTGGTTTAACAGGACAGGTTCCACTCAGAACAGGCCTCGCCATGGTCGACCAAAGAAGTTGAGTGCATATGCTCAGCCTCATATCCAGAGGTTGTCTTTGGGAAATAGACATATGAGTACTTCCAGCATTGCTGCAGAGGTTGAAGGGGTGGGGGGGTCAGCATGTCAGTGCTCAGACCATACGCTGCACACTGCATCAAATTGGTTTGCATGGCTGACGTCCCAAAAGGAAGCCTCTTCTAAAGGCGATGCACAAGAAACCCGCAAACAGTTTGCTGAAGACAAGCAGTCTAAGGACATGGGTTACTGGAACCATGTCCTGTGGTTTGATGAGACCAAGGTAAACTTAGTTGGTTCAGATGGTGTCAAGTGTAACCAGGTGATGAGTACAAAGACAAGTGTGTCTTGCCTACATTCAAGCATGGTGGTGGCAGTGTCATGGTCTGAGGCTGCATAAGTGCTGCCAGCACTGGAGAGCTACAGTTCATTAAGGGAACCATGAATGCCAACATGTACTGTAACATACTGAAGCAGAGCATGACCCCCTCCCTTCGGAGACTGGGCCGTAGGGCAGAATTCCAACATAACAACCCCAAACACACCTTCAAGACGACCACTGCCTTGCTAAAGAAGCTGAGGGTAAAGGTGATGGAATGGCCAAACATGTCTCTAGACCTAAAACCTATTAAGCATCTGTGGGGCATCCTCAAACGGAAGGTGGAGGAGTGGAAGAGGACTCAAGTGGCAACCTGTGAAGCTCTGGTGAACTCCATGCCTAGGAGAGTTAAGGCAGTGCTAAAAAATAATAGTGGCCACACAAAATATTGACACTTTGGGCCAAATTTTCACTTAGGGGTGTACTCACTTTTGTTGCCAGCAGTTTAGACATTAATGGCTGTGTGTTGAGTTATTTTGAGAGGACAGCAAATTTACACTGTTATACAAGCTGTAGACTCACTACTTTACATTGTAGCAAAGTATAATTTCTTCAGTGACGTCACATGAAAAGATATAATAAAATATTTACAAAAATGCGAGGGGGGTACTCACTTTTGTGAGATACTGTGTGTGTGTGTGTGTGTGTGTGTGTGTGTGTGTGTGTGTGTGTGTGTGTGTGTGTGTGTATATATATATATATATATATATATATATATATATATATATATATATATATAAAATATATATTTAATATTTTTTTTCTATATGTAGGGATATTGGTCCAGGTGCAATCCATTAAAAAAAAAAATAGAAAATGAAGCAGGCAATAGGTTCACTCAATGAGACTTAGAAATGAAGAAATTTTCCAGGTAGTTTAATCAAAGTCAACATTTCCTTGGGGTATAGCCTACCTTTTTCAAGACAAATACAGTAGTCACACACACAGGTATAAATTCCCACAACCCCTCCCATCACCAACCCCATGTGCTGACATCACCAAAAATAACTGCATGAAGGGGGTTTTATTTAAGGATTTGTTAATGAGGACTGACTTCACTCCTTCCAGACTTCAGTCAACCTGGCTTACCAGCAGCAAGGCTGGATGTTATTGTTCTGATTGCGCCACTTGTAGACATATGATGATAGGTCCCTACTTCACACACCCCCAATACAGGAAATTAATCTATCAATCACAGGCTCACCTGCACCTCAAGTTTTTTTTTTTTTTATCAAGTATTCTTTATTGAAAATTTTTCAAGTACAAAAAAACAAAAAAACAATAGGGAAGTCCACATAGACCAATTAGAAAAGTATTTTTTGAGTGAGCCATCTTTAAATGCCAGTATCTTTTCATATTCTGATATAATTTTAATTTTTGCGGAAATTTCTCTTACGCTTGGAACTTCATTAGTTTTCCATTTGCTGAGCAGTAGGGATCTGGCAGCAAATATGATGCGCATCGCTATTGATCTGACACAGATTGGGTATTCTGACATATTTTTGTTTCAAATATTTTATTCAAGGAAATATATGACAAGTATCAGGAAAAGGACATGGCAATACATGACATTATAATAATTAAGAATGAAGTTGTACAGGTATTACATATAGTACAAAACTGGGTAAAAACATATGAAGAAGGGTCAGTGAGCAATATGTTTCATACAGGAAATGCTTGTGTATAGATTGTTCCTGAGAAAGAAAGAAGTATTATTGTTAATTCTAGGAGAAGTATAATTATTAAGAATACGGGGGATCAATTGATCCGGGAAAGTATTTAGACTATTTACTAAATACTTATGGTGTTTGGGTGTATTACAGGCAAACCTGCGAGAACATAAAGATTAATTGAAGACCAGGGCAAGACCGGTCGTGACCCTCGCACCCCGAATGGGTTCAAACTGTGCGAGGGGAGACGAAGGGAGATACCTATGATCAGTTTTCGTTTGAATTGGTCTGTTTTGTTATGTATTGAATATACATAATAAATAGGATTGTTGACGTAACCAGGATTTAGTTGAGATTTTGGGTGTTCAGTGTCGTAATTTATCGGGGAAGGGGATGGGGTGATAGGGATAAACAGAGGTTTTAGTTTACCATCAGGTAGGGAATTCAAAGTGTAGAGGGAAGGTAGTGTACCCGGTGGGCTCAACGTGGAATAAGGACATAGTCAGAAATAGCCTGATTCAGACCGTGCGTTTATGTAGCGGGGTATATCTTCGGGGTAAATGTAGATGAGTTAGGGTAATGTGATTGAGGTGTACGGTAGACACTTCGAGCCTTATGGAAATAAGCGTTCCAGAGTCAATTATTATTAAGTCTAGGAGGGGAGTCTGGGTTGGGAATCCAACGCCATAGACTTATATTCCTGGGAGTCTCTGAAGTGAATCCAGCAAGCCCAGGTGTTTCGGAATTTTGTGGGCGTTTCTTTAGCTTGGTGGATTAGGTCCTCCATCCCCGCTATTTTTTCCACCCGTTTTAGCCAATCAGATAGAGTGGGAGGATTAGCGTTCTTCCAGCGTTGTGGGACACATTGTTTAGCAGCATTAATCAGGTGAAGTGTTAATGACTTTCTGTAATTGGATTGTGGTATGATTGTATGGTGGAGTAGGTATTGAGCAGGGGAAAATTCAAGGGTGTAGGTGGTAATGCGGGCTATTGTTTTGTGTATTGTTTCCCAAAATGGTTTTATGTAAGCACAGTCCCACCAAATATGGAGGAGAGAGCCCACTTCGGAGTTACATCTCCAACATAACGGAGATGTAGTTGGGTGGAATACATGTAGACGTTCGGGCGTGAGGTACCATCTAGAGTACAACTTGTAATTGCTTTCTTGTGCTGTGACATTCATTGAGCCTTTATGTATATGTACATGTATATTCCCCCAATCCTCCTCAGTGAGGTCTAGGTTGAGTTCACTTTCCCATTTCTGATTGGTCGGATTAGATTTGTGTTCAGTGGGACCAAAAAGTAGAGAGTAAATCGTTGAGATCAGGTGACTTTGAGGGCCGGTAGAGAGACAAAGGGCCTCCAGGGATGTTTGGATTCTACACCATTGTGAAGTGGGGTTGATGGAAGTTAGGAAGTGTCGTAATTGTAGATATGTAAAGAACGGGATATGTTGATCAGGGAATTTAGAGGGCAGATCCGAAAATGGGATAATGGATCCCTTGTGAAAGAGTTGGTGGGCTCGTATAGGATGTTTCCCGTTGGCAAAGAGCACTGTCAGAGAGGTTACCTGGTTGGGCGCCGGTGCGCGCCGGGGCGCGTTGGCGTTCGTGTCCCTGTGCGTGCTGGGGCGCGTGTCCCTGTGGGCACCGGCGTGCCTGGGCTCACCGGCCGTGGCGTGCGGGGTGGCGTCCGGGCGTTTGTGCGTACGCGCGTTCGCGCTAGCGCGCGTCCGCGTTAGCGCGCGTCCGCCTGTGGGCGCTGCCTTTGACATGTCTGGTGGTGTGGGCGTGCGTGCTGGTTCCGGGGGCGCGCTCGGGTGCAAGGCGCGCTTTGGCGAATCGGCGCGCGCACGTGCGCGGCGTTTTGGCGCCAATCAGCCTATTTGAATCCTGCCTCTGCACTGACCCAGTGCTGCCTGATCAAACAGCTCCGTGTCTTGTCCCGTGATCATCCCGTGTTCCTGTGCCTCCGTAGTGTTTACCTGTTGTGACCCGGCTACCTTTGGACCTCCCTTGATTGCTGCCTGTACCCGACCCCGGCTTGTCTGACCTCGCTTCTGCCTGCTCCCTTGTACCGTTGCTGCCAGCCCGTTGCCGACCTTTGCCTGTGTATGACCAAGTCTGACTAACTCCTGCTCTGCATCTGCTCCACCAAGTCTCAAGCTCTACCGGTTGCTTGCCAGACCACTGTGCTCCAGGACTTTACCTCAGGCTCTCATACCACTCCGCACTCGCGGGCCTCCTGTCTGCTCTACCAGGGGCCCCGAATCGGACACGTAAGGGAGCCTACCCTCTGCCCACGTGGACTCACCTGTCTGGTAAGTGTGGAACCTGACAGTATCAGGCAGCCATGACTGAGTCCGGGCAGGGGGCCTCCCCCATGGATGAACTGTGTAGGCACCTAGCGGGCCTTACTCAAGCCGTTAAAAGCCTACAGGAAGGCTATACCAGATTGGAAGGACAGGTCCAGGCCCTTTCAGCTTCTCCACCAGGGGCAGTCTCCGCCAACCCTGCCTCAGCACCTTCTGTAGTAATGCTACCACCAGAGCCCAGGGTGCCCACACCCGAAAAATTATCCGGAGCACGCAGTAAGTTCCGAGCGTTTCGCAGCGCATGCGAGCTCTACTTCGCTTTGCAGCCTCGAACATTCTCCCTGGAAGCTACTAAAGTGGGGTTCGTCATATCCCTTTTGATCGGAGAGCCTCAAACCTGGGCCCACCGCCTATTGGAGCAGAAGGCCCAATCTCTTGATTCCCTAGATGCCTTCTTCCTAGCTATGTCTCAGCTGTATGAGGACCCCCAGCTAACAACCACGGCAGAAGCCGCTTTACATGCCCTTCAACAAGGTCGCAGAGCTGCTGAAGATTACGCCGTGGAGTTTAGGCGTTGGAGCTCGGATACAAACTGGAACGACGCAGCCTTGCGTCACCAATACCGGCTGGGGTTGTCAGATCCGCTAAAGGACGAACTGGCACGAGTGGGGATACCGCAGACACTGGAAGAGTTAATTAACCTGTCCATCCAGATAGACCGTCGCCTCAGGGAGAGACGCTCTGAGAGGTCTGTTAGTCACCCACGCCTTACCTGGATGCTGCCTAGGGCTCCTTGTGCCCCAAACCAAGCTCCGCTGGTCTCTTCTACCCCGGGCCCGGAGGCCCCAGAGCCCATGCAGTTGGGACTGCTCCGTCCCTCTCTGACTTCTGAGGAGAAGACACGCAGGCGCACACTCAATCTGTGCCTGTACTGTGGGGAGTCTGGTCACTTTGCAAGAGTATGCCCAAACAAGAGACGTAAGTGTCTGCCATCTTCTTCTCTGTGTGCACCTGTCCTACCTAGTGCCGGTAACCATTTAACTTTCTCCATTGTATTGCAGTTACCTGGAAGGAGCATCCCAGTACCGGTCATCATTGACTCTGGAGCTTGTAGTGGTTTCATTGACCGGACCTTTGTCGAAACCCATCATATCCCCACTCAGACTAAAGCTCAAGGACTGGCAGTTTTCTTAGCGGATGGCTCCACCCTCCGCTCCGGACCCGTCACCCAAGAAACGGTTCCTCTGTTGGCCACCATTGGCCCGGAACATCAGGAACTTTTACGCCTAGATGTCATTTCCTCGCCTCTCTTCCCAGTCATCCTAGGAATACCTTGGCTACAGGTCCATAATCCCAGTATCAACTGGTCTACAGGCAAGATTCAGTTTTCCTCGGAATATTGCAGACAACATTGTTTACGGGGGACCCCATTAACTCCCTCCCAATGCCTGCGCATAGACTCTGAAGCTAAGCCCTGCCAAGATCTTCCCGAACCCTACCGGGATTTCCTGGACGTGTTCAGTAAAAAAGGAGCAGAAACCCTTCCAGTTCATAGGCCTTATGACTGCCCAATTGAACTCTTACCAGGTACCGAAGTCCCCTTTGGGAGGATCTTCCCTCTAACTGAGCAGGAGTTAGGCACCCTGAAGACTTATATAGACGAGAACCTGAAGAAAGGGTTCATCCGTCCTTCCACGTCTCCAGCTGGGGCAGGTATCTTCTTCGTGGAAAAGAAGGATCACTCCTTACGTCCTTGCATTGACTATCGGGAGCTCAATAAAATTACCATTAAAAACAGATACCCGCTACCCTTGGTTCCTGAACTATTCCAGAGACTGGGATCGGCTACCGTTTTTACCAAGCTTGACCTCCGTGGAGCCTATAATTTGATCCGCATAAGAGAAGGAGACGAGTGGAAGACGGCCTTTCGTACTCGATTCGGACATTACGAGTACCTCGTCATGCCTTTTGGTCTGTGCAATGCACCGGCGACATTCCAGCATTTCATCAACGATGTCTTTCACGACTTATTGGATCTTTATGTCATCGTCTACCTGGATGATATCTTGGTTTTCTCGGCCTCCCTGATGGAACACCGTAAGCATGTACGAAATGTACTTTCCCGGCTCAGACAGCACGGACTGTACGCCAAACTTGAGAAGTGTGAATTCGAGCTCCAATCTATCCAGTTCCTGGGCCTGATTATTTCCCCCGATGACATCAAAATGGATCCACAAAAAGTATCCGCTATTCTGGATTGGCCTGCACCGACCGACAAAAAAGGAGTACAACGCTTTATTGGCTTCGCCAATTTCTATAGGAAATTTATTAAAGGATTTTCTGCAATCATAACTCCCATCACAGAGCTTACTAAACAAGGATGCCGATTCCGCTGGACACCTGAGGCACAAAGGGCCTTTGAAAAACTCAAGGCACTATTCACCTCAGCCACTATCCTTAAGCATCCCAACCCTGCCTTGCCCTTCGTCCTGGAGGTGGATGCGTCTGAGGTTGCAGTCGGAGCTGTGCTTTCACAGAGACAGGGTGCCAAATCACTGCTGTACCCTGTGGGATTCTTCTCACGCAAACTTTCTCTCTCCGAGAAAAACTACGACGTGGGTGATCGGGAGCTTTTGGCCATTAAAGCGGCTCTGGAGGAATGGCGTTACCTTCTGGAAGGCGCAGCACACCCCATATTGATCTACACAGATCATAAGAACTTGGAATATCTAAGGACAGCCAAAAGATTGAGACCCCGGCAGGCCAGATGGGCACTTTTTTTTTCCAGATTTATTTTCCACATTACGTTCAGGCCCGGATCCAAGAATGTTAAACCTGATGCTCTCTCCCGGATGTTCCTCGATTCCGAAAGAACCGTGTCCCCGGATACTATCCTTCCCTCTGGAAATTTCCTAATCCTTCAAGAGGATCTAATTTCCCGAATCAGACGCGCCTCCATGGGAATGTCTCCACCTGCCGAGTCTTGTACCAAGGATGGACTGTTCTGGTTCAAGAATAAGATTGTGGTCCCTGAGGAGTTAAAGGTACAGGTGTTAAGTTTATGTCATGATCATAAACTGGCTGGCCACTTCGGCACTCGAAAAACAACCGACCTCGTCCAACGCACCTTTTGGTGGCCATGTCTTACTAAGGATTGCAAGGACTATGTGGAGTCCTGTAACACATGTGCCAGAAACAAGACTAACCGGACAAGAGCATGGGGCCTGTTGAGGCCATTGCCAGTCCCAGAGAGGCCATGGACCATGATATCAATGGACTTCATTGTTGAGCTTCCACCATCAGAAGGTTTTTCGTCCATTTTTGTAGTGGTTGACAGGCTGTCTAAAATGGCCCACTTCCTCCCCATGAAGGGTACCCCTTCAGCCATGGAGACCGCTTCCATCTTCATAAAGGAGATCGTCAGGCTGCATGGAGTCCCGACCAACATAGTCTCGGACAGGGGCGTTCAGTTCACCTCCAGATTCTGGAAGGCCCTTTGTGGCGCGCTCGAGATCGAGCTGTCATTCTCTTCGGCTTACCACCCTCAGTCAAATGGGCAAACCGAGAGGACGAACCAGACTTTGGAGCAATACATCCGCTGTTTTTCTGCCTTTTCCCAGGACGATTGGGCCTCCCTGCTTCCCATCGCGGAGTTCTCCTACAATAACTCCCTACATTCAGCTACGAACCAGTCTCCGTTTTTTGCCAACTACGGTTTCCATCCATCCTTCTTGCCCAGATCAGTCCCTGAATGCCCTGTTCCTGCAGTATCCCAAACTTTGGACTTTTTCTCTAGCAACAATAAATTGCTGCAGGAGACCATGACCAAGGCTCAGGAAGATTATAAGAAAATCTTTGATAGGAAGAGACGGGGGGAACTTGTTCTTGAACCTGGCAATTCTGTCTGGCTGTCTACCGCTAATCTCAAGTTGGCCTGCCCATCCAAGAAACTGGGCCCCAAATACCTGGGTCCCTTCCGGATAAAAAGGAAGATCAACAACGTGGCCTACGAACTTGACCTTCCTAATTCTCTGAGGATACATCCAGTGTTCCACGTATCTCTCCTGAAGCCAGTCACTCCTAATTTCTTTTCTGGTCGCAACATTGGTCCACCCAAACCTATTGTGGTGAATGGCGAAGAGGAGTTCGAAGTGGAAGCATTTCTAGATTGTAGAAGAAGGCACAATCAGGTGCAATATCTAGTAAAATGGAAAGGCTATGGACCCGAAGATAATTCGTGGGAGCCGGAAAGCAATTTACACGCCAGAGAACTCCTGCAGTCCTTCAAAACCTCTCATGCCTCGAAGATGGCCCAGCTGGGCATCCGGAGTCTGCCCTTGAGGAGGGGGCACTGTCAGAGAGGTTACCTGGTTGGGCGCCGGTGCGCGCCGGGGCGCGTTGGCGTTCGTGTCCCTGTGCGTGCTGGGGCGCGTGTCCCTGTGGGCACCGGCGTGCCTGGGCTCACCAGCCGTGGCGTGCGGGGTGGCGTCCGGGCGTTTGTGCGTACGCGCGTTCGCGCTAGCGCGCGTCCGCGTTAGCGCGCGTCCGCCTGTGGGCGCTGCCTTTGACATGTCTGGTGGTGTGGGCGTGCGTGCTGGTTCCGGGGGCGCGCTCGGGCGCGCGCGGGTGCACGGCGCACTTTGGCGAATCGGCGCGCGCACGTGCGTGGCGTTTTGGCGCCAATCAGCCTATTTGAATCCTGCCTCTGCACTGACCCAGTGCTGCCTGATCAAACAGCTCCGTGTCTTGTCCCGTGATCATCCCGTGTTCCTGTGCCTCCGTAGTTTTTACCTGTTGTGACCCGGCTACCTTTGGACCTCCCTTGATTGCTGCCTGTACCCGACCCCGGCTTGTCTGACCTCGCTTCTGCCTGCTCCCTTGTACCGTTGCTGCCAGCCCGTTGCCGACCTTTGCCTGTGTATGACCAAGTCTGACTAACTCCTGCTCTGCATCTGCTCCACCAAGTCTCAAGCTCTACCGGTTGCTTGCCAGACCACTGTGCTCCAGGACTTTACCTCAGGCTCTCATACCACTCCGCACTCGCGGGCCTCCTGTCTGCTCTACCAGGGGCCCCGAATCGGACACGTAAGGGAGCCTACCCTCTGCCCACGTGGACTCACCTGTCTGGTAAGTGTGGAACCTGACAAGCACATTTGTCTCTGATAGACCTGGTGGGAAGTCAGGATTGCCGGTTAGAGGGGTCATTGGACCTGGGCAGGGTGTTAATTTTAGCGAGTGACATACTTTCCGGAAACTTTCCAAGGTAGGTCCTATCAGGGGGTGGGTGGAGTGTTCTTTAGGGGTGTTCGTGATGCTACACCATGGTACATGTGAGAGAGGGATCAAGGCATTTGAGTCTTCGAGAGAAATCCAATCTTTAGAGTGTGTGTGTATGTGCCAGTCGATCAATCTGGCGATGTGGCATGCTTCATGGTATTTACGGATATCCGGAAGGTTTAGTCCCCCTTTAAGTTTGGGGAGAGTCATTCTGTCCCAGCTGATTCTGGGGGCTTTGTGAGACCAAATGAATTGCCTGCACATTCTTTTATAATTTCTAAAAAATGTTAGGGGGAGTTTGATTGGGACAGTCTGTAGAATATATAATATGCGGGGTAATATGTTCATTTTCAATATGGCTATTCTCCCAAACCAAGAAAATTGTCCAGAAGACCATTTGGCGAGGTCCGTCTTTATATTGTGGAGGATGGGAGAGTAGTTCCTTACATAGAGCTCCGATAATTTAGAGGGTATTTGAATGCCTAAATAGGTAAGGGCATGCTTCTCCCAACTAAAAGGGAAGTTAGTTTGGCATAAAGAGACTGTCGTTAGAGGGAGGGTGATGTTGAGGGCTTTTGATTTGGTGAAGTTTATTTTTAAATTGGACAGTGTATGAAAAAGCTCGAAATCTTTAAGGAGGTTAGGTAAGGTGATTAATGGGTTAGAGAGGAAAAGAAGAATATCGTCGGCGTAAGCGGCAATTTTGTATTGTTTGTGCCTAATATCAATACCCGATATATTTGGGTTAGTCTTAATTTTGTGTAACATGGGTTCTAAAGAGATTACAAAAAGGAGGGGGGACAGGGGGCAGCCTTGGCGAGTGCCGTTGGAGATGGAGAAGGCGTCCGACAGGCACCCGTTGACCCTTATTCTGGCAGTAGGGGAGTTATATAGTGCCAAGATCATTTGTAGGAAGTGTGCAGGGAATCCCATAGCCTGTAATACCGCAATCATATAGTCCCAAGCCACCCTGTCGAACGCCTTCTCCGCGTCCAGAGAGAGAAAAAAACCTTTTGTGGGGGAGTTAGAAAGCCAATGGTGTATATTAAGAGCTTTAATGGTATTATCCCTAGCTTCTCTGCCAGGGATAAAGCCCACTTGGTCTAATGAGATTAGTTTAGGAAGAAAAGGGAGTATGCGATTGGCGAGAATTTTGGCGTACATTTTAATGTCTACGTTTAGGAGTGAAATGGGTCTGTAATTAGATACTAATGTTTCGTCTTTTCCTGGTTTGGGTATAAGCGTGATGTGAGCTTCCAGAAGGTCTCTATTAGTTTGTGTCTGGGAAGAAAGAGCATTAAACGTTTTAGAGAGTTGGGGAGTCAGTATATCTTGAAAAGTCTTGTAATAACCCACCATCAGTCCGTCCGGGCCAGGGCTTTTACCCGGTTTGAGTTGTTTCAGTACTTCTGTAATTTCCTCAGTGCTAATGGGGCGAGCTAAGTTAGAGGAGTCCTCTGATGAGATGGTGGAAGGGCAGTGATGTGTTAAGAAGTCTCTAAGGATACTTTGTCGGTTTGGAGCAATTCCTTGCCCTTCGGCGGATGGAAGGTTATAAAGCTCAGAAAAATATTTAATAAATTGGGAGGAGATGTCTCGTGAAGATGCAAAGGAGGTGCCAGACGAGTCTCTAATGGTGTGTATGGTGTGGGATGCTTTTTTGGATTGTAAAGCTCTCGCCAATAATTTGCCTGATTTGTTCCCTAGTTCGTAGAACAGTTTTTGGGTGAGGATGTATTTGCGTTTTAATGATTTGCCTAATGCTTCAAGAAGTTCCTCTCTGGTTTTGATTAAGTCTTTAAGGGAACTGGCGGCCAATGAGAGTTTATGAGTTTGTTCTAAGGCGTGGATTTTTGCCAAAAGTGCTGCTATGTGAGTCCGCCTTGTTTTGTTTCTGTGTGCAGACAGGGATATAATTTCCCCTCTTATAACGCATTTATGAGCTGCCCAGATGTTGGATTGTTTTGAGTCTGTAGTAGTATTTTCTGTGAAAAAGTGCATGAGGCGAGTATTAAGTTTTTGGGTAATATCGATATCTGTCAGAAGTGAGTTGTCCAGACGCCAGATCATCTGTTTGGAGTTAATTGTCGGCATTTCCAGGGATATGGAGATTGGATTGTGATCTGAGAGAATCATAGGGTCGATAGTGGCTTTTGATAGGAGTGGTAGATCTTTTTGGGAGATAAAGAAATGATCGATTCTCGTATACTTATTATGGGGTGAGGAGTAGAACGTGAAGTCCCTTTCGTTTGGATGTAGTGTTCGCCATGTGTCATGTAATGTCAAGGTTTGGAGCAATTTTTTGATGGTTCTAAGGGCTCTGTATGGCATAGAGGATGATCCAGTGGAAGAGTCTTGTGCGGGAGAGAGAGCTACATTGAAGTCTCCTCCAACAATGAGGATGCCTGAATAGAAATCAGTGAGGTGCTGGAGAGTTTCACGGAAGAAAGGTACCTGTTCCGTGTTAGGGGCGTATAAGTTCGCCAATGTAATGGGCTTGTTATGTAGTGTCCCTTTGAGGAACAGGTATCTGCCTTTAACGTCTGCTTTAATTTCTGAGATTATTAGGGGGCAATTTTTAGCTATCAGTATTGATACCCCTTTCGTTTTCGATTCATCGTTGGAAGCATGGTATACCGTAGGGTAGTGGTGGTTGGAGAGTTTGGGGATATTGTCTGAGCGAAAGTGGGTTTCCTGGATAAAAGCTATCTGTACTTTGTTTTGCTTCAGTGTGTGTAATAATTGCGAACGTTTCTCTGGTGTGTTTAGACCACGTATATTCAATGAGTGGAATTTTACTTGGGGGGTATTAGTGGTTTATTATGGCTTTGCGATCCATGGCTCGGAATGTCTATCGGTGATGTGGGGGAGGTGGCGTGCATGGTAATTTATTGGTGCGTAGGGATTTATTCGATCTGATCAGGTAGGGTAGAGCCTAGAGTGTCTGTCCGTGTGCTGTAGTTAAGTCATGAGAGGGGGGGGGGGGAGGGGGGGCAAAGTATCCACCTCTCTAGGAAGAGGAGTATAGGGTACAGTGTGTCGTCAGATGAAATTGACCTTAACCAGGGGTTAAGGTTGAACTGATGAACTGTGTGGGGGTTGGAGAGAGCCTCGCACAGAAGGTATGTGAACAAGAAAATAAATTCGGGTGGTATTGAGTGAACCCGCCCTCACCTGTCGGTGGAGCGTATAGTAGGAGTATCGTGTAATGTTCGAAATTTTTCCAGTGAGATGTATGTATTAGGGAATGTGGGACTGATGAGGCAGAAGGATTTTCCGTAGGAATTCGTAAGATTTGCATTATGGGAGTGTTTGTGTGGAGGTAAATTCATAAATTAGGTATAGCAAAGTGATAAAAGGTGTGGGGAGGTTGAGTGCGTCTTGCACTTAAGTGTATCAAAATGTGTCAGGGGTATTCTTGTTCTGGTAGGAAGCATACAAGCAATTCCGTGTAATTCAGAAATCTTATACATATCTGATCTGTTCGATAGCTCAGTAACATGGAACAACAACAGAGGGTACTTATATCGTTAACCATAATATGGTATGAGTATGAAGAATTGCATCTCTAAGAACAAAAAAGTAAAACCATCACAGTAAGGTAACTTAGAGAAGGTATAGTCTTAAACCAGTTACCATAAACATAGAAAAATAAAAACTAAACTAAAGATTCCCATCGCATAGTAATCCTATATCATTTTGGATCAGGTGATATTCGAGTGCAGGGGTAAGCTTTTAGTTTGTATAGTTATCTGGGATCAGAAGTGATTAAGTAGTCTATCTGATCTAGGGGATGGTAAGGATTCAGGTGTCAGATCTACAACCTATTGGCTATATAGATCATCTGAGAACTTATAGGGAGTGCTGTGGTGTCTGCTCTGATAATTATAGGGAGAGTAGAGAATGCAGTGATCAGGGAAGGGTATAAACCCGCAGGAGATGTAAGGTGAGATGTCAGAGGTGTAGATCTTCAGCGTCTCAGGTATCGTATAAGCTGGTGTCATATAAGTCCCCCATCTGAAACAGCGTCATTAAATAGTGAAAAGACGGTGGTGTGTCTGCGCTGCCATTATTAGTGTAAATCATAATTGGGAGCCTCTCTCCACAAGAGATGTGAAGCAAAATGGTAATCCCGTAGTGACTTTGAATGGCATAGGAGGTTAGTCGACGCTCCTGAGTGTATAATTGGAAGAAGTAGCGCTATGGACAGGACGTAAGAGATCTTGAGGTGTAGTAAAGGTGTAAGAGTATTAGTTGGTAAGGTGTGAGGAGAGTGAAAGGTGTGGGGAAGAAAATAAGACATCATTGTATTACATACTTAGGGAGGGTACAAGAGGGTCTGCATTGTAGTGTGTTAAGTATGAAGAGTGGAAAGGGTATACTATAAGGTTTTGAGCAGTAAAGAATGTTAACCCGTAGAGGATGAGTAATGGGAATATCTATTAGTGTGACATTCTGGTGGGGCAATCAACTAAGATTAATTCATCTCTAAGAGTGTGATAGCGTGCCTGCAAGTCTTACCCCATCCAGTACAGTAGCGGGTAACATGAGCTACAGAAGACATTTAGAGTCCGATGCATGTGGAAAGAGTTACATGCGGTTCACTAGGCAATTGAGTACAACGGTATTTAAGCTGCCCGCGTATACGATCCTGGAGTCACTAATGGGGTGAAGGGAGGAGGGGCAGTAGCAGTTCAGTTATAGTCAGGATATAGGATCCCTTTTGGGGGATGAGCGTTCTGGAGTCCGTAGTTGTGTCAGCTTCGTAGATCACATAAGGAGTTGTGGAATAACATCCAATAGGGTGACGCTCAGTGCTGCCGAGTGTCGTGGCTGTGCCTGAGAAGCAAAGCAGTTTCCATTCTCATGTGTCCGTGGGATACAGTTACAGCATGTAGAATGGGTAGAACTGATAGAACAGAAGTTAAAATAACAGAGAGAAAAAGTTATGGAACCAAGCTAAACTGATCCGTCGGATTAAACTGAACGTAGAAGTTAATCTTGTGGATGGTAATTTCAGTATTCCCTTCTGGCTCTTCGAGACTGGGGAGAGTCAGATGGACTCGAGCCGCGGTGATTAGTATGGCGCGGGTTTCTTCTCCTGTTGCTTGAAGGGGATCTTCGCCCGCGGGATCGCGCGTCCTGTGTTTCCATCACTTCTTCTTGTGGCACCAGTTTCCTCGCGGTGGGGTATCGGAACTCTGCATACCAATTAGGCACATCCATGAAGGGGATGCCCAGTGAATCGCAAAAAGAGGTAAGATCTTCAGGGACTCTTAGCAGGGCTGTGCGACCAAGATGCGTGGCCGAGAGGCAGAACGGGAATTTCCACCTATACTGAATGCCTTTGGTACGGAGGACATCCAGTATAGGTTTGAGATCACGGCGATGTTGAAGTGTGATACTGGACAGATCCTGAAAGATCTGGATATTGTGCCCATCGTGTAGCACCTGCTGACGGCTCCTTGCTTGCCGAAGGATTTCTTCTTTGAGTTTGAAATCAACTAAGCAGCAGATTATATCCCTCGGGGATCTGTATCTCTGCCTTTGGGGTGGAGGGCTCTATGAATTCTCTCCATGGCGAGTGGTGTCAGAGGCGGTCTGCTTAAAAGGTCATTAAACAAGTTGGTTATAGCAGGGGAGAGGTGTTCTGGCGTGACAGATTCGGGCATACCTCTTATCCGCAGGTTGTGGCGGCGTCCTCTGTTGTCGAGGTCTTCGACATGCCGCTGGATTTCTCTGAGTTGGAGTGTATGCGTATCAATCCTTCTGGTTGCTTTTCGTAGAACTTGATCGTGTTTAGCCGCCACTTGTTCAACTTCATGGACCCTGTCAGACAACATGTGTATGTCGATACGTAAGTCAGCAATGGCGGCTGACAGGGTGTCCTTTATGTCGGCAGCTATGGTCCGAAGGTCCTGAATGTTGAGGTGAGGCTGAGCGGAGGCTGCAGTGTTTTCCGGAGGTAGTGAAACTGCAGATGTGGCCAGGGGAGAAGGGTTCAGCTGCTGTGTGTCAGATTGCTGAGGCGAGCTGTGGCGGGAAGGCGCCATGTTATGTCTCTGGGATCGGAACATATCAGGGATGTTCTGGCTGATTCCTTCAGTGTGCCTTCTCGGGGAGCGAGATCTAGATGTCGATGAGGTTCTAGATGCTGTTCCCATTGTCTGCAGCTATATTTTCTGCAAAGAATCTCCGTTTATGAAGTTTAAAGACAGGTGACAGCGGGAGCCCTCAAGTTAAGCAGCCATCTTCTTGGTTGGCCAAGCCACGCCGGGTATTCTGACATATTAATGCTCAGAATTACTTTTTCCAATGAGGGTTTTGTGAAGACCCCAATAGTCCTTGCAATTAGTTTGAAAACTTCTGTCCAAAAGCTGCGGAGGTGGGGGCATGCCCATAAAATATGGACCAGCGTCCCCACCTGGTCGCAACCTCTCCAGCACAAATTAGAGTTAGTATCTGAGAATTTGGCTACTACATATGGGGTATAGTGCCACCTTGTTAGTAGTTTGACTGCCAGTTCCTCTTAGCGAGAGCATCTCGAGAACTGATGATTACATTTAAATGCCATTTTCCATTGTTTGTCTGTGAAGGTCTTGCCTATTTCTTTTTCCCATGTGATTAAAGGGTTCAATTTGATAAAGGTACCTTTGGATCAAGCACTACGGGTGACATCACTTGGCTCCTCCCGACGTGTTGCGTCACATGTCATGTGATAAAGTCACGTGACATGTGATGCAACGCATCGGGAGAAGCCAAGTGACGTCACCCATAGTGCTTGATTCACACTCGCATTTCAAAGCGAGGAGGAGATCGTGGTGGGTAGTTGACTGCTCTATGCGCTATCATACGAGACCAATACAGTAAGTGCAGCTTGTTTGTGTTGCCATGATGTTTTAAATCAAAAGTTCATTGCACAATGAAAGTTTCTTTGTATTTAATTGCATGAACGAAATTGAATTATTGGAGCAAAAACACCAGCGGATCACCAAGAATTCAGTGAGTCAATTCAAGGTGGAATTGGAACATAGGCTGAATTTTACCCATTAAGGGAGATAATCAGTGGGCCAGTGATCACTCCACTCTGTTTATGTTCCACCCCAGCTGTCTACACCTAAAATGTAATATATGGACTTGATATTTATATCTATTTGGGACCATCATATGAATGTTTATATGAATCACCATCAGGTGTATATTTATATTTATATTTATCTATTTTTGTACCTATTAATTCTTTAATTATGTTTATTTAATTATCTCTACACTCATTTTAGCACAGAGGTTGAAGCGTATTTAGCGTACCATCTTACTTCACATTTATAAAATCTTTAAGCAATGGAATGCCCAGTCCACCCGCTGTTTTGTGTTTTCCTTGAATACAAGAGGGAAATCTAGCTTTTTTGGCTGCCCAAACAAAGTTGGACATTTGTTTTTGCATAGAGGATAGAAAGGAAGGTGGAATGGGAATCGGAAGGGCCCTGAAGAGGTATATTATTTTAGGTAGTAGTAGCATTTTATACGCTGCTAGGCAGCCACTCCATAAAAGATAGACTTTCTGGTATCTGGTAATATCTTTTTGGAATTGAGAGAGTATTGGTTGGTAGTTAATTTGGAACAGATTGGAAATAGGGGAGGTCAGTTGGATTCCTAAATAGGATATTGAGGTGGAGGCCCAAGGATATGGAAAGTCCTTCTGCATAGTGGCTTTGGTGGATTCATCTATTGCTATGCCCAGAATGTTAGACTTAGATGCGTTGACCTTATAGTATGCTATTTTGCTAAATCCTAAAAGTGTCTTGTGTGCTGCAGATAAGAAATTATATGGATCCGACAATGTTAGTATAACATCATCTACGAAGAGTGATACTTAATGCTGTGTATCTTGTGAAGGAATGCCTTGAATTAAAGTGTTATGATTTTTTCAGCCAGCGGTTCCATGACCATGGCGAAAATTAATGGAGACAGGGGCACCCCTGCTTAGTTCCATTAGTGATGTGGAAAATTTTGTAGAACATGCCTTCGGTATATACAAAGGCAGCTGGTGAAGAGTACAATGCTAGGATAGCCTGATGGATTGGGCCTTGCAGGCCAAATTTCTCCAAAAACCTTTGACAGATATCCCCAGTGTACTCTGTCAAAGGCCTTCTCCGTGTCCAGAGTAAGGAGCAGAGAAGGCCTTTCCGAATTTTCAGCCAGATGAAGTATGTTTAACATTCTCCTTGTGGCGTCGTTTGCTTGCCGGCCGGACACAAAACCCACCTGGTCTCGGTTAATGATCTTAGTAGAAGGGAGGATAGCCTATTTGCAATGATTTTGGCATATAGTTTCACATCTACATCCAACAAAGAGATGGGTCTAAAGTTTTGTGCGACTGAAGGCTCTTTGCCGGGTTTTGGCAATGTTATTATGGTGGCTGTTAACATTTCTTTTGGGAATGAGGCATTGGACATTGCGGCATCAAAGACTTGCTTCAGGTATGGAGAAAGTTCCTGTTGGAACAATTGGTAGTATTCGGAAGAGTATCCGTCTGGGCCTGGTGATTTATTATGAGGCATATTCCTAATTGTCTTTTCTATTTCAGGGATAATAAATGGCGAATTAACCATAGATAGCTCTGTAGAGGACACTTTTGGTAGGTAAAGTGATGTCAAAAATTCAGAGATCAAGTTGTCAGAAGGTTGAAAAGTATCTGGGTCATCTTTAAGGTTGTATAAGGCTTCGTAATAATTGCAAAATGCGTCTGCTACGTCTTTCGGGTTTGAGACAACTTTGTTAGATTTGGGGTTAAGCATATGTGGGATTCTTTGTTTTGCTATCTGTTCTTTCAACTGGTTCGCCAGCAGTTTCTCCACTTTGTTTCTGCATCTGTAGTTATGTGCCTTCAGAGTATGAAAGCAGTTTTCCTGCTGGGAAACCAGAAGAGTTCTTAAATCTTGTCCAGCGTAAAATAGTAGGTCTCTAGTCTTTTGTGTGGAGTTTTGTTTATTAGAGGTTTCTAGCATTTTTATTTTATTTAGCAAGTCATTTAGCCACTCCGCCCTCTGCCTTTTGAGTCTGGCACTCAGTTGTATAAGTAAACCACGAATAAATACTTTGTGTGTATTCCATAGCCTGAATGGGTCGGCCACCGATGGAGCGTTCAGTTCAAAGAATTCTTTCATAGATTGTCTTATAAATTTTGAGTTTTCAGGTTGAGATAAGGAGAAGAGATCATTTTTCCATCTGTTTGCTCTCGTTTCGGTAGTGCGACCCCCCACGCTAATGGAAACCGGAGCATGATCAGACCAAGAAATAACATCAATTTCAGATTTCACAATCTTCTGTAACATAAATTTGTCCACTAGGAATATATATATATATATATATATATATATATATATATATACGTAAATATGTGTGGTGAACGTTTGAAAAAAAAAGTAAAATCCCTCTCAGACGAGTGCTGGCATCTCCACAAATTAAAAAGGCCAGAAGAGGCAATGAATCTTGACAGGGTTGTTCTATGACTTTTCTGGTGTTTTGGGTTTGAGATGTCTAAGTCCTTGTCAGGTATTGCATTAAAGTCCCTGCATGGTATTGTGTGCCCTTGCTGCATGGTTTCTACTTTTTTCCATATCTTTTTTTAAGAATCGGAGTTGGTGATTAACCAATGTATATTTGATGTTGGAAATCTCGCAGACAAGGATGTTAAATCTGCCGGAGTCATCAAGATGAGCATTAAGCTGTGTGAAGGGAACAGAGTCTTTTACTGCTATAGCCACTCCTCCTTTCTTTTTGGGGCCATTTGCCATGTATATGTGTGGGAATTTAAGCCTCTTTCACACTAACGATCCGTGTGTCCGTTTTTCATCCTTCCGTTTTCGGATGAAAAACGGACATACATGAATCTCTATGGAGCGTCGGATGTCAGCGGTGACATGTCAGCTGACATCCGACCCGCTCTGATCCGAAAAGTGTAACGGAGGAAAAACCTACTTTTCCATCCGTTTTCGGATCGGATCAGATGACGACGGACACTACGGTCCGTCATCATCCGATCCCCCCATAGGGGAGAGCGGCGCTCTGACAGGTCCGTCGCTGCACAGTGTGCAGCGATGGACCTGTCATCTTCCTGCTCAGTGGGGATCGGTGGAGTGATCCCCGCTGAGCAAGCGGATATTCACAGGGCGGATCATCACTGATCCGCCCCGTGAGAAAGAGCCCTATCGGCGTTTAAAGGTTGGAGGGTTAGTAGAGATGAAATGAGTCTCCTGAAAGCAAATGATGTCGCATTTGAGTTTGGATGCTTCTTTCCAGGCCATTTGGCGTTTGTGTGAACTATTTAGGCCCTTCACATTCAGTGATGTTATGTTGAGAGCCATGCTCGCTGTGTGTAAGAATGTACACTGTCCCCACAGCTAGAAACACCTCCCTAGGGAACACTTAACCCCTTGATTGTCCCTAGTGTTAACCCCTTCCCTGCCAGTAACAGATGTCCCAGTCCTCCTGATTTTTAGGAGGACTGGGACATTGCGGCAGACAGATCAGACACTTTTGACACTTTTTTGGGACTATTGACATTTATACAGCAATCAGAGTTAAAAATAGCCACTGATTACTGTATAAATGTTACTGGCAGGGAAGGGGTTAACACTAGGGACAATCAAGGGGTTAAGTGTTCCCTAGGGAGGTGTTTCTAGCTGTGGGGACAGTGTACTGACAGGAAATAGAGAGAGATTGCTGTTCCTGATTGCTAGGAACAGCAGATCTCTCACAACTTCCCTAACAGAACGAGGATCTGTCTGTTTACAATGACAGATCCCCAATCTGTCTCTCTTAGGAGAGATCGCAGGTCACCGGCGGACATCGCAGCCACCAGCCATGCACATCGGCTTCGATGTCATGAGGCCCCCTATACCCCTTAAAGTGTCCACCATACGGCCGTCGTACGCCCGCTGTACAGGTACGGCGATTCACACAGGGCAGCCAACCTGCCGCCGTATAATGATGCCGGCTGGTTAGCAAATAGTTAAGGTGAAGCCCTGTTATAAGCACCAGGTTAAAATGGAACTTCACCCACCCAATCGGCATTGATTATTTTTAAACTTTTTCTTTTTACATTTCTTCAGTTACTTCCTGGTCTCTTTGCCTAGGCAAATGATGTCATACATCCCAGGAGTCTTCAGGAGGGGGGGAGAGAAGGAGGGGTTTTCTCAGTTAAGAACACTCCTGTATGCATGATTGAATTAAGGATGGATGGATTCCAGGAAGTAAATGCTACATTAATCATTTGCCCTTACTCAAGATGGCCATGGCCAGAAATGCTAGGGGGTTGTTATTGAAAGTGTTTTTTCAACAAAATAAATCATAGAGAGATGGGTGAAGGAAGTTACTTTAAATATTAAAAATTTGTTAAATAGTGTTTTTTGGTTTGTGGTGCTGAGATGCAGTGAAGACCTGCTTTAAAAAAGCTTAGTGCTTAGCAGATGTATTCTTTAAGATGCAATAAGTGACAAACTATACTGCTATTTATACTGCTATTTGTCAAATTGATGCACAGTAAACATCCATTTAATGGACAGTTACTGTCTACCTTAGGAGATTACGATAATCCGCCTCTTTAGAACTGCCTTTTTTGCATAACTAGTAAAGCAAATAAATAGCCAATCTATCTATGAAGATTCAAAGGGGTAATCAGCTTAGGTACTAATTAAAAAACATGTTTTTGACTCATTTTAAAGATTCCTATTAATGAATATAAAACCCATACCATTTATAGCAAGTCTTTTGTGTAATTAGATGAGAAAAAAACATTTTTTTCTTCACTTTAATAAGCATGACACTCACATGACACACAAGCATTTTTAGATGTAATAAGCTAGCTGTAGAATAGCTGGTCAGCTCTGTATCAGGTTCCAAGTGTGTAATTTCTAAATTCATTGGTAAAAATTGTACCAAAAGTAAAGTGAAGAAAATTGGCATCAAAGTCAATCCAGCAAACAGTCTTCATGATATTTCAGCCTGCCAATACAATGTTCTGATGGTGGTAAGACAATTACTTCTTCTATGTTACCTTTTCCTTCCTATTCTTCTCAGGAACCCAATTTATTTTCACAATCATTGTTCTAATGCTTACCATACACGTGGCATAACTTCAATCACTTTTAACCTGTAATCAATCCCCACAAAATAAAAAAATAAACTATTGAATGGACTGAGGCAACCTGTCAGAATTGAATTTGTTATTTATATAGCAGATGTGGTGGTAGATTCCTGGTCCTTTGAAATTGCTATAAAATTATTGTGTGTACAACAAAACCTGGACATTAAGCCTGGCTCACCACTTCTCCCTTTTTCTCCTCCTTGCTACAGGGTATCCTTCTTTGTGTCCTTCTCCATATAAAATACTTTTACCAATCTGCTCACCAAGTCCCAATGGTTACATTTAAAGTTTACTATTCTCACATACCTGAACACCTGTAATCTAAAAAAAAATGTGTTAATATGTGTTTTCTCACTTCTGTTCCTTTATTCACTGCAATACATATTTGTCTTCTAACAAACTGACTGACATCTATGATCTTTTTTTCTATTCTTACTTTTTTTCTGAGTACTACTACTACTGCACGTTCATATGAAAATAATAAATTTACATATACCCCAGACCTGGCAACAAATGTGTTGCTGGGGTTGACATCCTCTCTTTTTAACATTTTATCCAGTCAATCCATTACCTTTCCTCTCACCTGCCTTTTGAGGTTCATTCTCTCCAGTCAGTGAGAAGCCGTCTTGGCACAGCATAGTACCCATCCTACTAGGAGAAAGAGTAGTATTGACTGAACAGGTACAAGTGCACCATAGAAATGTTTTTTTTTATTATTATTTGAGAACAGAAAATGAAGGGGGAGCAGAGAGTGGATTGTCAGTTAGTGAAGGTAGGAAGTGACAAAGTAGCCAAGTTTCACTTTGTCTAAGGGGAAGGGGAGTCATTTTATTCACCAGCGTAAAAAAGGTTATTGCAGCCATTAGTGTATTGTTAGAGATTTTGTGCTTAAAATGTTTTTTGAATGCCTAATGGTGGTTGTGATAGAGAAGAGATCACGCATAAGGCACCAAGTGACCCAAAGGTAGTCCTGCTCACTCGATGTTCACATGCTTGACTGTGTCTCCGCTTGCCTTTATTCTGTATCAATGTTTTCAATATCTGCTTATAAACGACACATTTTAACCTTTCCTGCAACGAACATACGGTACATTTGTATTAAATGGCAGGAGATAAAGGCAAGTATTTCAGCACATTAATCCATGCACATCTTCAGTGTAAGTTGTTTCTTTCCTATCACAAGGATACATCACATGTAAACAGGCAATTTTTAGTCTCAGCAAAACTCAGTGGAGGCCCACTTTATTGAGGTGCCTGGGGCTCTCGGCCAGGCGAAAAACATGGAGTGGTTTACCCCACTCTTCCTACCTAGATTACGGAGTCCTAAAGTGACTTGAGGACATGTTTCTATCTGTCTGTCTGCTCTGGAGCTATTTATATCTGCAGTAGTGCACACCAATATATACCCTGTACCTAACTACCCCTTGTGTCTTTTTTTCAGCCTTTGCATTACAGTTAAAATATCGGAAATTAACATCTCTAGGGAGCGGGGCCCTCTGATTCCTCCTGTGTTGAATTGTATTGTAAATGTACAGTCTGTCCTCATGTTGTAAAGCACTGCTCAAACTGTTGGTGCTATATACTATAAATCATATACAGTCAGGTCCATAAATATTGAGACATCAACACAGTTCTAATCTTTTTCATTAGAAATGAAATGTACAAGATGTGCTTTAACTGCAGACTTTCAGCTTTAATTTGAGGGTATTTATATCCAAATCAGGTGAACGGTGTAAGAATTACAATAGTTGGTATATGTGTCTCCCACTTTTTAAGGGACCAAAAGTAATGGGACTATTGGCTGCTCAGCTGTTCCATGGCCAGGTGTGTGTTATTCCCTCATTATCCCATTTACAAGGAGCAGATAAAAGGTCCAGAGTTAATTTCAAGTGTGCTATTTGCATTTGGAATCTGTTACTATCAACTCTCAATATCAGATCCAAAGAGCTGTCACTGTCAGTGAAGCAAGCCATCTTTAGGCTGAAAAAACAAAACAAACCCATCCCAGAGATAGCAAAAACATTAGGTGTGGCCAAATCAACTGTTTGGAACATCCTTAAAAAGAAAGAATGCACCGGTGAGCTCAGCAACACCAAAAGACCCGGAAGTCCACGGAAAACAACTGTGGTGGATGACCGAAGAATTCTTTCCCTGGTGAAGAAAACACCCTTCACAACAGTTGGCCAGATCCAGGAGGTAGGTGTATGTGTGTCAAAGTCAACAATCAAGAGAAGACTTCACCAGAGTGAATACAGAGCGTTCACCACAAGATGTAAACCATTGGTGAGCCTCAAAAACAGGAAGGCCAGATTAGAGTTTGCCAAACAACATCTAAAAAAGCCTTCACAGTTCTGGAACAAAATCCTATGGACAGATGAGACCAAGATCAACTTGTACCAGAGTGATGGGAAGAGAAGAGTATGGAGAGGGAAAGGAACTGCTCATGATCCAAAGCATACCACCTCATCAGTGAAGCATGGTGGTGGAAGTGTCATGGCGTGAACATGTATGGCTGCAAATGGAACGGATTCTCTTGTATTTATTGATGATGTGACTGCTGACAAAAGCAGCAGGATGAATTCTGAAGTGTTTTGGGCAATATTATCAGCTCATATTCAGCAAAATGCTTCAGAACTCATTGGACGGCGCTTCACAGTGCAGATGGACAATGACCCGAAGCATACTGCGAAAGCAACCAAAGAGTTTTTTAAGGGAAAGAAGTGGAATTTTATGCAATGGCTAAGTCAATCACCTTACCTGAATCCGATTGAGCATGCATTTCACTTGCTGAAGACAAAACTGAAGGGAAAATGCCCCAAGAACAAGCAGGAACTGAAGACAGTTGCAGTAGAGGCCTGGCAGAGCATCACCAGGGATGAAACCCAGCGTCTGGTGATGTTTATGCGTTCCAGACTTCAGGCTGTAATTGACTGCAAAGGATTTGCAACCAAGTATTAAAAAGTGAAAAGTTTGATGGATGATTGTTAATCTGTCCCATTACTTTTGGTCCCTTAAAAAGTGTGAGGCACATATACAAACTGTTGTAATTCCTACACCGTTCACCTGATTTGGATGTAAATACCCTCAAATTAAAGGTGAAAGTCTGCAATTAAAGCACATCTATTTCGTTTCTTTTCAAATCCATTGTGGTGGTGTATAGAGCCAAAAAGATTAGACTTGTGTCGATGTCCCAATATTTATGGACCTGACTGTATAATAGTATTAATAATAACAATAACAATAATTGACAGACTCTATGCAGCAGATTTTTACTTTTCTCTTCTTAACTGACCTGAGGCAGCAGCCTTTACAACTACAATATAATAATCTTTTGTGTTAGCCAGCCTATTGATTTAAATCAGCTGGCAATGCACCAGAACACATAGCAAAATAGACCTACAGAATTCTTTATTAAGAAGTATACCACAACACATGGCAGTATGTTTTAGTATACTACATGGCAAGGTGCACTGGTGTGAATGAATGGCACTGCATCAAAGCACATGACCTCACTGCACCAGTGTAACTGGGCACTGAATCCACAGACACTTGTTTCTTTGTATGATTCAAAAGAACCTATTTATAATACTGTGTATAGTACACCACTTATGATAAAGAAAAGCTATATACAAAACAAATACTGGTTCTGTATTAAATACAATAATCAGTACTATAGTAGTAGTAAAATTAATAACCCCTTGTTCCCATACTTGCTTGACATCCATATAAAAAAAGTAGTATTGCTAACCAAGCAAAATTTGACAGAACACAATGTACCAGTATCAACCAGCAGCAACCCATGTGCAGCTTTACCTTTTTGTTAGTTTTAAACAGATCAGAGTTGCTTTTTTAGATTTGGTGAAAACACACACACTGGAATTCTATAGCTGCCCGGCAGAGGCTATTTTTGGGCTTCTAGTGTGTTTCTGTATATTTAAGGATTAACGGTCTGCTGCCAAATGACCCTGCTCTCTGTTTGTTCATTTAATATGTCTGCAAACTCTGATAGTTTGGAGTTAAGCCAGTCATAAATTGTTTAAATCTTGGCCGGTTCCTGTTCCAACCGTAATAGGCAGGCTGAATTTACCAAGTTGATCGATCTATCACCAGCCTGTCAGATTTTCTTGCAGTTATCGCTAGTGGCTACTATAGGCGCTAGCGATAATCACCGTCTTCTTCAGACGCGGGCTGCTTCCCGGCCAGGAGAAGACGATTGCTGATTTCACTGTTAACACTGCCTGTGTTGATGGGGGAATTGTACAAATTTCTTTCATGTAAGCCATGGTTGCAGGAAAGAAAGTTGCACCATGTATGGCTGGCCCTAGGGACCACACTTATTAGAGATGCCTTGATGTGGCATTGTATCTTCAAATGTATCCAATAAAAACTTATGTTTTTAACCTTGAAACTTAAAACAGTTTAGTTAGTTGTTTTTTTTGTTAACTTGAAAGTGTCTGGACCCTTTACATTATTTGATGTATTGCCCATCAGTGTGCACCTTTCCCTTTTTTTTCTAGTTTCAAACAGATCAGAATGGCTGCCATTGTTGCTTTCCTAATATTTCTGGGAGCTCAAGAAATTTCGGCTGACTGCAATTTTTCTTACAGAAGAACTGAGCTGGAGGGGGAAAGGGGAAATTTGTCCACTGGACAAGTACTAATAAGAAATATTGGGCTGGTGGTCCAGAGGGAAGATACTTTAACAATAAAGCATAGATTAAAATGAGACCTGCAGCCTATGACTGGCTCATACTGGGCAATGTATAGGTACCTCTCCCTATTTACATGTACCATTGCAGTGTGAGGGGATTCTTCCAGTACTAACTTCTCAATGTGTTCTAAGATATCGTAACCAAATGCTGAAAGCCACAAAGAAAGATAATGCTGGAATATGTGAAAAGTGTGTAACACTAAACATGTGCTATAGGAACATCTGCCTTTCACAGTACCCACCAGCTATAACAGCTTTAACTCTTCTGGGAAGGCTGTCCACAGGGTTTAGGAGTGTGTCTGTCTATGGGAATGTTTGACCATTCTTCCAGAAGCACATTTGTGAGGTCAGGCACTGAAGTGGACAAAAAGGCCTGGCTCACAGTCTCCACTCTAATTCACCCCAAAGGTGTTCTATTGGATAAGGTCAGGCAGGCCAGTCAAGTTCCTCCACCTCAAACTCGCTTATCCATGCCATTAAAGTTTATGTGCTTGTAAAGGCAGGCATCCCAATACTTTTTGTATTTTTCTTATATTAGTATACAGTGCCTTGAAAAAGTATTCATACCCCATTGAAATCTTTTATATTTTGTCATGTTACAACCAAAAATGTATTTTATTGGGATGTTATATGATAGACCAACACAAAGTGGCACATACATGTGAAGTAGAAGGAAAAAGATAAATGGTTTTCAACATTTTGTACAAATAAATATCTGAAAAGTGCAGCGTGTATTTGTATTCAGCCCCTTTACCCTTAACTAAAATCTAGTGGAACCAATTACCTTCAGAAGTCACCTAATTAGTAAATAGAGTCCACCTGTGTGTAATTTAATCTCAGAATAAATACAGCTGTTCTGTGAAGCCCTCAGAGGTTTGTTAGAGAACATTAGTAAACAAACAGCATTATGAAGGACAAGGGACACACCAGACAGGTCAGGGATAAGGTTGTAGATAAGTTTAACGTAGGGTTAGGTTATAAAAAATATACAAAGCTTTGAACATCTCATGCAGCACTGTTTAATCCATCATCTGGAAATGGAAAGAGTATGGCACAACTGAAAACCTACAAAGACATGGCCGTTCACCTAAATTGACAGGCCAGGCAAGGAGAGCATTAATCAGAGAAGCAGCTAAGAGGCCCATGGTAACTCTGGAGGAACTGCAGAGATCCACAGCTCAAGTGGGAGAATCCATCCACAGGACAGCTATTAGCCATACACTCCACAAATCTGGCCTTTATGGAAGAGTGGCAAGAAAAAGCCATTGTTGAAAGAAAGCCACAAGAAGTCCAGTTTTCAGTTTGAGAAAAGTGATGTGGGGGACACAGCAAACATGTGGAAGAAGTTGGTCTGGTCAGATGAGACCAAAATTAAACGTTTTGGCCTAAAAGCAAAACGATATTGGTGACGGAAAACTAACACAACACATCCCCCTAAACACACCATACCCACCGTGAAACATGGTGGTGGCAGCATCATGTTGTGGGGATGATTTCTTCAGCAGGGACAGGGAAGCTGGTCAGAGTTAATGGGAAGATGGATGGATCCAAATACAAGGCCATCTTAGAAGAAAACCTGTTAGAGTCTGCAAAAGACTGGGGCGGAGATTCACCTTCCAGCAGGACAATGACCCTAAACATAATGCCAGAGCTACAACGGAATGGTTTTGATCAAAGCCTATTCAGGTGTTAGAATAGCCCAGTCAAAGTCCAGACCTAAATCCAATTGAGAATTTGTGTCAAGACATGAAAATTGCTGTTCACAGATGCTGTCCATCCATCCATCCAATTTGACAGAACTGAAGCTATTTTTCAAAGAAGAATAGGAAAAATGTCACTCTGTAGATGTGCAAAGCTGGTAGAGACATACCCAAAAAGACTTGCAGCTGTAATTGCAGTGAAAGGTGGTTCTACAAAGTATTGACTCAGGGGGGCTGAGTACAAATGGATGCCACACTTTTCACATATTTATTTGTATAAAAAAATTGAAAATCATTTATCATTTTCCTTCCACTTCACAATTATGTGCCACTTTGTGTTGGCTATTCACATAAAATCCCAATAAAATACATTTACGTCCTTGGTTGTAACATGACAAAATGTGGAAAATTCCAAGGGGTATGAATACTTTTTCAAAGCACTGTATGTAGACACACACACATGCATGTGGGTTTGAGCTTTGGGGTGCACACCCTAATGCAATATGCTGTGCACACCTATGGTTTGCGGTTATTTATCAAAGGAGAGAATTATTTTTGCAAGTGATTCTATTGCATTCTGATTACAGCATTTTTTTCCTACCTGTGTTGCCCTGAGTCAAAGAACAAGGAGAGTTGCTGTTGGCAGTAAGAAAGTTTCTTCCTTTAGACCAAAACACATCGCTCAACATTCTTGGTTTGTGTAAAGCTAACGCCCCCACCCCTCCTACATTTGCATAAGCTTGGGGCTAGTCATACACACTTAGATTTCTCATGTTCAGTCACATGGGATGAATGAGACAAATAAATCAGTTCCACAATCCACACTAAACAGCATGGATGGAGAAACCTACTTTGCCAGCTATTGTATTCAAACAGCCGCAGTACCCGCAGCTGCCTAACAACCTGAATTTTCACAACATCTGTTTGGATTCAGCCTCTGTTCAGCTCACAGTCTTCCACCTAGCTCATTTTAATTATGAAGCTGACTTTTGTTAAGCTGGTTAGTGAACAGGGAGCCACCCACAGCTCAAATGTAGGCCTATTCCTGCTGAAATTCCACTTGTGTATGGCCAGCTTAAGAGTTAATACATCTGCGACAAGATAAACAAATACACTGAGTAATCTTTCAACTCCAAAGATCATTGAATTGTTGCAGTCTATTCATTTATCTCTGTAAGTCATTGAATTAAAATATTTCTCAGCTGGTATTTTAATAGCTATAAATGGCTCATTATCCTTCATGGAACAAATTTATATTCTCAGTTATGTTGGCAAACAGACTAATGAGCACCATTGCACTGAGTGGCATTTCATAACTGTAGCAATAATCTGACATAAGTGTGATTTTGCATGAATTAAAAAAAGGCCCTTCTCTATCCATAGACACAAAATTTCCATAGACACAATTCAAGATCTAATGATTAAAATGTCCCCTTGTACAACTTATTGAAGTTCTGATGACTCATACTTTTTGAATTTTTTTTTTATGAAAATCTTTTTAACTAAAGCTAAGATATTTTGTATATCTGGCTTATTAGATGTTAGTGCATATTGAGCTATAAATACATGAAATGGAATCTTGTTCCTTGAATTATACCATGGTATCACGAATGAGCAATGCATCTGAATATGGTTAGATAAAACACCTTATTTTATTGGTGCATTTAAAAAATGTATAGGTAGTGCCCAACTTTCAAATGTGTGCTGGTGTTCGGAGGCTTGTTTTATTTACAGATATATCTGGATATATGCTATTAAGGCCATAGGCATACTATTATAATTGTTTTATTTATTCTACAACTTATCAGATGGCTTTTCTGTATTTAGTAGCAGTGATTTGGATGATTTAACCACTTCAGCCTCAGAAGGATTTACCCACTTCCTGACCAGGCCATTTTTTGCAATACAGCACTGTGTCCCTTTAACTGACAATTGCGTGGTCATGCGACACTGTACTTACTTTTTCCCACAAATAGAGCTTTCTTTTGGTGGTATTTGATCACCTCTGTGTTTTTTATTTTTTGCGCTATAACGAAAAAAAGAGCGACAATTTTGGAAAAAAAACAAAACAATGTTTTACTTTCAGCTATAAAACATTTCCAAAAAAAAAAACATGTATTCATCAGTTTTGGCTGATATGTATTCTGCTACATATTTTTGTTAAAACAAAAATTGCAATAAGCGTATATAGAATAGATATATGGAATTTTTATTTTATTTTTTTATTATTTTTTACTAGTAATGGCGACTACCAGTGATTTTTAGCAGGACTGCGACATTGCGGCGGACAGATCAGACACCTAACTGACATTTTTGACACTTTTTTGGGAACCAGTGACATTATTACAGTAATCAGTGCTAAAAATATGCACTGTTATTGTCCAATGATTTTGCCAGGGAAGGGGTTAACATCAGGGGCGATCAAGGGGTTAAATGTGTTCCCTGTTTGTGTTTTATAACTGTATGGGGGAATGTGTGACTGGAGAAACACACAGATCCGTCTTCCTGTATAGCAGGAAGACTGGATCTATGTGATCTCCCCTGTCAGAACAGAGATTTCCCTTGTTTACACAGACAGAGCGGGGAATGATCATGGGTGGCTGGCAGACATAGAGTCTGCCAGACCCGCTGATTGATTTGCCCGCTGACCAATGGGAGCACTCACGTGCACACCGACAAAAGTGAGTTCCCACGCCGGCGTACAGCTATGGCGATTTGCAGGAACGAGCCACCTTGCCGCAGTATAATGACAGCGGCTGGTCGGAAAGCGGTTAAACATTATTTTTTAATCCCTGGGACTGCTACACTTTGATCCTATAGGTCATTTTGCACTTAGAAAATACAGTATATGTCATTATTAAATTTTCAATCCAAAAATGTTGAGTATGCCCACCCTTGCCATCTCCCTGCTCCATTTCTAAAAGCTTTACTATTACTTCCCTTAATGAGAAGTGCTCATGAATGGAGGATAGCCAGAGCCCCCCCTGCTCCAAAGCACCCACCCCCCCATGTTGAGGGCATGTGGCCTGGTATGGTTCAGGAGAGGGGGGGCTCGCTTGGCACCCACAATTTCCTGACCTGCCAGATTGCATGCTCAGATAAGGGTCTGGTATGGATTTTGGGGAGGGAACTCCATGCCTTTTTTTATTTTGGCATGGGGTTTCCCTTAAAACCCATACCAGACCTGAAAGGGTGGGACACCCATGCTGTTTTTTTTATTTTTACTTTTTTCTTTTACTGGCAATTTATTTTTATTTTTTTTACTCAGCTATCAGCAGGGAAGCCCATTGACAGCTGATGAATCATTGGTTGTTAAGGATACTGCGGCTGGCTTCCCAGCCCTGCTTCTTAACAACAAGCTTATTCTGCACTCTGATTGGGCCAAGCTTTGCCCAATGAGGGCGCAAAATGCACTCTGTAGCATGCAGTGCATTGGAAGGCGTTCAGTGGGGCGAACACCTGCCGAACACCCTGCAAATTCAGGTGTTCCCATAACGGGGCGAACATCCAATGTTTGGCCTGGACTGATGCTCGGGCCGAACCGTTCGCCCAACTCTAGTGACAACAGCTGGCCATGCTTTTGTAAGGGGTGTGTCAAAAGGCTTCTTGTAGTCTCCATCATGAGCCTGTGTGACAAGGAGAAAATGCAGGAGCACAGTTGGGTGGCAGAGACAGAATTTTATCCCCTTGCATTGAGAAATGCTTAAACAAGGAATTCAAGGTAGGGCCCACAGGTATTAAAATTAAAAACTTTAGATTAAAAAATATTGAAAACAATGTTTAAAATTACATTACAATGTTATAGCCTATGTGAGATTTTAGTGATATACACTTTAAAAGCTGACCTCCAGGCAGATTTAGAAGATACAAAATAAAACAACTGTATTCACTAATGCATCCTGAAAGCGAATGTAAACCCTCACATTTAAACACATAAGAGATTAGCCTCAGGTGATACACAGAGGTGAAACAAATCTTCCTACAAAATTTGTTTATCTGCAGCCTAATCTCTTCTACATTTGTTCGCAGTGCACAGTTTATACAACATTTCTGAGCTTCAGGGGGCAGGGATCTGATGTTGCACACTGCACAGCACAAAGCTGAGAGTAATCTGAGACCTGAGTGGAGGGAACGGACATACCCCAATCCACACAGTCTCATAGGGAAACATGCACAACTGAGGCTGTTAATCACCTGCTGTGTGCTGGGGGGGGGGCATTACTCTGGATTGCTTGTTGTGGACATAAATAATCAGAAGTGACTCATGTAAATGGGGGGGGGGGGAGCCAGATATCAAGCTAGGCACTGGGGATTGAGGTAAGTGCACACTATAGAAGAATATGTTTTATTCGTGTTTCATTTCAGAGGTCTACAAACATTTTAACTGTATTGCTAGCAGTGCAAATACATACATTTGACTTGGCATCGGCCTGTCGCAATCCCATATACAGCAAAGCTTAGAATGGCTTAGGAAGCAGCAGTACAAGAAGCCAATCAGTTGTGCAGCAGTGCAAGAAACATGATGATAGGAGGAGAGAGAAAAGTAACAGAGAGATTAGCTCATGCTTCACTTTTCACTGTCCATTCACAAGGTGGTGGTTGGGTGAAAACTTGTAGGTGTTACTGAACTGCAGCAGGAAACAAATCAGGTATCCTGTCTTGCCAGTCAGAGCTGTTGGTGTGGCAGAGCTGTATAAATCTCATAATTAAATAAACAGAAATATAAATTCTTTAAAATGTAAAACAACTTCCTTATACATGTTTCATCTGTGTATATTGCTTTTTGCCCGGAGTTCACATTTAGGTGTAGCCACAAAAAAAAGAATTTGGAAAATTGTGAACATGTTTCTCAGTTCAAGCAGCTGATAAGAAAACTTGGGACCAAAATTAAAATTAATATTTATCCAACACCTGACCAGCCTTTTACCTTGAACACAAAACATGATCCCAACACTCCCTATTCAGGAAGTCCTATACAGGAGCACACTCTTTAGCAGGGTGCAAGCTGTTTGTCTGCCTCATGCAGTGAGAAAAAGAAAGTCGGCCTCCCGTCTGAGAGATGATTGGTGCCTGAGCAATGAGACATATGAGTTAGCGCTTGCGCAGTATGAATATAGAAACACAATGGCTAGGACATTTGTGTGCTTAGGACAAACCCTTCATAACATCAACTGTACCCTACAATTAGAGATGAATGGTAACTTTGTGCTACAAACACAAACAGCTGTGAATTACTGTTTTTATTAAAGTCAATGCAAGTCTAAAGAGCAACTGCATTTCTATTACCAGGCTATTAAGACTCACATAGGTTGATTTACTAAAGCCAAATAGACTATTCACTTTGCAAGGAGAGTTGAACTTTGTATGGAAATACTTTCCAGAGCTTAGTGAATGAGGTGAAGCACTGCCTACCTCCATCATCCAATTATGTTCAAGCAAAAATTCATATTTCTTTATTTTCTCTGCACATGATTGGTTATTCTTTTCAAAGTGAAATTTCACCACATTCACAAGGAAATTTTACCACATTCACAAGGAATTTCACCACAAGCTCTGGGGAGTGTTTTCATGCATAAATCCTTGGAAAATGAACAGCCTTTTTTGCTTATAATAAATCAACCCCACTGTTTCATGTGGTTATGTTGATTTAAATTGAAACATAATTTTCCTAGCTACAGGTTTGCAAAGATTGTTAATAAGTAATGATTCTGAAAGTCAATATTAAAGTAAATGTATGGTGTTCTTGTATATATTTTCTTTTTTTAACTTATGCTACAGATTAGCATTTTCTTTTCTTTTTAATTTTTTTTTTCAGGTAAATATGAAATATTGCAATTGAATGCATAAATTGGGATAAAATATTAGGAACAAAGAATACGAAGAAGAGATGGGTTTGCTTTAAGAGCATATTAAATAAGGGAATTAGCCAATGTATCTCAATAGGTAAAAATAAAAAGAGCGAACAAAAGTCCTGGATGGCTTAACTCCAATGTAAAAATGCATATAAAAGCAAAGGAGAAGGCCTTCAAAAAATACAAGGTTGAGGGATCATCCTCAGCTTTCAGTCTTTATAAAGAATGCAACAAGCAATGTAAGGGTGCAATTAGGATGGCTAAGATAGAACATGAAAGACACATAGCGGAGGAGAGGAAAAAAAATCCCAAGAAATTCTTTAAGTATGTAAACAGTAAAAAAGGGAGGGCAGACCATATTGGCCCCATAAAGAATGAGGAAGGACATCTGGTTACAAAGGATGGGGAGATGGCGAAGGTATTGAATTTATTCTTCTCCTCAGTCTTCACGAGTGAATCGGGGGGCTTCAGTAACCAAAACTGCAGTGTTTATCCTCATGACACAACACAGGAAGCACCTCCATGGTTAACAGAGGACAGAATTAAAATTAGACTTGAGAAACTTAACATTAATAAATCACCGGGACCAGATGGCTTGCATCTGAGGGTACTTAGGGAACTCAGTCAAGTGATTGCCAGACTGTTGTTCCTAATTTTTTACTGATAGTCTACTGACTGGAATGGTACCAGCTGATTGGAAAAAAGCCAATGTAGCACCAATATTTAAAAAGGGCCCAAAATACATCCCTGGGAATTACAGACCAGTTAGCCTAACATCAATAGTATGTAAACTCTTGGAGGGGATGATAAGGGACTATATACAAGATTTTAGTAATGAGAACAGTATCATTAGCAGTAATCAGCATGGATTCATGAAGAATCATTTTTGCCAAACAAATCTACTAACCTTCTATGAGGAGGTGAGTTGCCATCTACATAAAGGAAGGCCCATAGACGTAGTGTATCTGGATTTTGCAAAAGCATTTGACACAGTTCCCCATAAACGGTTACTGTACAAATTAAGGTCCGTTGGCATGGACCATAGGGTGAGTACATGGATTGAAAACTGGCTACAAGGGTGAGTTCAGAGGGTGGTAATAAATGGGGAGTACTCGGAATGGTCAGGGGTGGGTAGTGGGGTTCCCCAGGGTTCTGTGCTTGGACCAATCCTATTTAATTTGTTCATAAACGACCTGGAGGATGGGATAAACAGTTCAATCTCTGTATTTGCAGACAATATGAAGCTAAGCAGGGCAATAACTTCTCCGCAGGATGTGGAAAACTTGCAAGAAGATCTGAACAAATTAACGGGGTGGGCAACTACATGGCAAATGAGGTTCAATGTAGAAAAATGTAAAATAATGCATTTGGGTGGCAAAAATATGAATTCAATCTATACACTGGGGGGAGAACCTCTGGGGGAATCTAGGATGGAAAAGGACCTGGGGGTCCTAGTAGATGATAGGCTCAGCAATGGCATGCAATGCCAAGCTGCTGCTAACAAAGCAAACAGAATATTGGCATGCATTAAAAAGGGGATCAACTCCAGAGATAAAACGATAATTCTCCCGCTCTACAAGACTCTGGTCCGGCCGCACCTAGAGTATGCTGTCCAGTTGTGGGCACCAGTCCTCAGGAAGGATGTACTGGAAATGGAGAGAGTACAAAGAAGGGCAACAAAGCTAATAAAGGGTCTGGAGGATCTTAGTTATGAGGATAGGTTGCAAGCACTGAACTTATTTTCCCTGGAGAAGAGACGCTTGAGAGGGGATATGATTTCAATATACAAATACCGTACTGGTGACCCTACAATAGAAATAAAACTTTTTCGCAGAAGAGAGTTTAACAAGACTCGTGGCCACTCAATAAAATTAGAAGAAAAGAGGTTTAACCTTAAACTATGTAGAGGGTTCTTTACTGTAAGAGCGCCAAGGATGTGGAATTCCCTTCCACAGGCGGTGGTCTCAGCGGGGAGCATCGATAGCTTCCATAAACTATTAGATATGCACCTGCATGACCACAACATACAGGGATATACAATGTAATACTGACACATAATCACACATAGGTTGGACTTGATGGATTTGTGTCTTTTTTCAACCTCACCTACTATGTAATGATGTGATCAAGGCCGCTCTGCAACTCTTAACCAAGCTGACATGCTACTATACATTAAATATTCTGAAGTTACTACTTAGCCTAAGTTGTAAATTGGATTTTGATAGCAGGACAATAAATGATGCATACAGATGAAAGAGTCGGAAGAGGGAACTCACCTTGACCACCATGTACAAACCCATTTGGGTTTTCAGACTGAAGTATTCTAAAAGTGAACCGGCAGTGTTAGATAGAGTTGGGCCGAACACTCCCCCGATTCGGTTCGCACCAGAACTCCCAAACATGTAAAAAGTTTGGAGCCGAGCCACGAAATCTATTAAAGTCTATGGGACCCGAACTTGAAAAATCAAAAGTCCCCATTTTGAAGGCTTGTATGCAAATTATAAAAAGGGTATGGGGGCCCAGGTACTGGTGGACATGAATCAATGCAAACATTTTTTTAAAAAAAGATCATTCTTACAGGGGCAGTCATTTTATTGATGCTTAAAGTAAAACAATAAAAATAAAAATTCCTTTAAATATAGTGCCTGGGGGGTCCCCTTAGTCTGCCTGTAAAGGGGCACATCTGTACTGTTTAAATAACCTACTGCAGCAAAACTAACATATATAAAGAAAAAAATACATTTAAATTGATGTTCCCAGCTGCAAGCCATTGCTGGCAATACAAAACGTTAAAAAAAATGGCCTTTGGGTCTGGTACTGATTTTAAGGGGAACCCCACACCAATTTTTTTTTAAATGGTGTGGGGTCCCCCCAAAAACCATACTAGACCCTTATCCGAGCATGCAGTTCAGTAGGTCAGGAAAGGGGCGGGTGAGCACGCCCCCACACCAAAGCACCTTGTCCCCATGTTGATGGAAACAAGGAAACTGGAAAGCAAGAATTGGAAATTGGAAATTGAACTTTTTAGACACTCCCATAGAGACTTGTTTAAAATATAATATATTTTTATTTGAATAATGTTAAAACAGCATGTACATACAATTGATTAAACTGATTGACCTAGATAGCACTCATACCACCAATAATATCAGTTATTGCCAAATATAGATACAGTGGTTTAGATTGAATATTAAATATTTCAAAAGTTGATGCAGTTGTGTAGTTGAGGCATAATAAAGGTCGCCCATAAAGGTCACTCTACATGTTGCGCGAATCAGCAGTTTGTCAGGAGCTTGAGAATGATGCAGAGATAGTGATGGCAGGCAGGTATTATAGTACTAAAAAATAGTCCCATAGCTATCCAGATGTCTCAATGATGGATGAAGATTTTTATATATATATTCTCAATAACTCTGCATACCAATCACAGCAATAGCTGACTAGTATACTTAAACTTGGGAGTGGTGATGTTAGCACAGCCACCCGGATGACCACATTCATAAACTTAGGCAATTCAGATAAAGATCATCCAGGAAGTGTTTAAGGTAACCAAGCATCCGATGCCCAATAAAGTAAGCCCAATAGGCTTCAGTAATTTTCAGGCTCCTACAAGATGTGGTAACAGAAAACATCGCTGTCTATGATTTCCAAACGAGGTACAGGTAGGTCTGATGGGGACAAGGGCCTCTTCATGCCAACCCTTGGTTTTGGTTGTGGGGGTCTGAGGCAGGGATCTGGAAGCCCCCTTTAACAAGATGGCCCCCAGATCCCGTCCCCTATGTGAATGCGTATGAGGTACATTTCACCAAAAAAGTGTCAAAAAGAAATAAAAACACACACATAGTTTTTGACAATTCCTTTATTAAAAATAAAAAAACCACTGTCCCCTGATGTAGATCCATCGTCAGTCACGACACCCATTGCGCCCGTGACGAAGGCTAACTACCTTCTTCCTACACTGCCATCTGACAATTATTAAATAGTTAAGGGACCACCCATCACCAATCAGTGAATGCTGGGTCGGTGACATCACATGGGGCGGAGCCATCAGGTGATGTTGCCAGGTGGCCCCACCCCTTACCTATTTAAGAACTGTCAAATGGCAGAGCAGGCAGTCACCGGTTAGCCTTCGCCATGGACAAACCTTAATTTTTTTTTCTTTATTCGGGTGCGCGGGTATTGTAATTGATGATGGATCTACATTGGAGGGCATTGTTTTTCATTTTTAATAAATATTGTACACAGTTTTTGACAATTCCTTTATTTCTTTTTGACACTTTTTTAGTGAATGAGTAGGGGGTAAAATGTACCCCCTACTCATTCACATGGGTGGAAGGGATCTGCTCCCCCTTGTTAAAGGGACTTCCAGATTCCAATAAGCCCCCTGCCCATAGACCCCCACAACCACAGCCCAGGGTTGTGGGGAAGAGGCCCTTGTCCCCATCAACACAGGGACAAGATGCTTTGGGGGTAATCAGCATGGATTACTCACACTCACTAAGCTCTGGGGAAAATCAGTGCACTTGCAGTCTATTTGCCTTTAGTGAATCAACCCCATTGTGTAGTTCATGACAGAATCAAAGTGTTGCAAACAATGTAGATCAGGGGTCTCAAACTGGTGGCCCTCCAGCTGTTGTAAAACTACAAGTCCCATCATGCCTCTGCCTGTGGGAGTCATGCTTGTAACCGTCAGCCTTGCAATGCCTCATGGGACTTGTAGTTTCACAACAGCTGGAGGGCTGCCAGTTTGAGACCCCTGATGTAGATAAACATTTAGTGATTATACCTAATTTATAATAGAAATACAAAATATAGGCTGCTCTTTTTTGAGAGTGATAATGCTACTAACTGCTAGTTTAAATTATTCATCTTGTAGATTTGGATAATTAAAAGCATTATTATATGACTAAGTAAGCTCAGATACATCTGATTTAAATGCAGATACACTCTAAATATCTATAAGAAAAAAAAATAAGTATCACCACAATGTCAAAATCGTTTTAAAATCCCCCAAAGGACCATTGACATGTGGCACTTGGTCTTGTTCTGATTCCTAGCTGCATTGTACAATCGTTCTGTCTGTTTGTGTTGGCTGTCGTACCATCTCAGTAGGAAGCCCAGTTTGTGGGCATTTCTATGGGTGAGCTACAGCACAAAACTGTACCTACTGCCCCTTTTTTAGATTTTCACTTTGCAAAACTGTCTGCCCTGGTTTAACTCTTGCTAGCCTTGGCAGAGCTGACTGATATTTTACTATTGTGAGGGCAGAACTAATAGTATCTGCAATCCAAGCCAACCTTGATGCACCCTGCATCCCCCCTCCCCCTCAGAGTCAGATTGGGGGTGGCAGACAGGGAAGCACCACCTTCTCTTTGTAATCTATGAGGGCAGGTTGCTGTCACCTGTAACCCGGCTTGGCTGCAGTTTCTATGACCAAGAAAATGGGCAGCCTGGGGCTGAAAAAATTTCTAGTGGGACTATTATATTTTGAAAAGTATGGTGTAACTTGTACAGATCCATATATTAAATGATATATGAGAACTCACTACCTATAGCAAGGTCGCAGAAGAGATTGTAAACTTTAGGAGATAAATCTTAATGGTATTTGTTTTTATTGGTTAGGGTACAGTAATAAGAATGGTTTAATGTTTTTTTTTTTTTAACTTTGTTATTGGGTGTGTCGCCTTGTGTGTAGATTTTGTCGTTTTTGCACCTGGATGTCATTGTGAGCTGTTCTCAGTCTAGGAAGAATGCCCCCCCACTACCCAACTATCACAAAAATAAAGCTTCCGTGACATCACTGAACTGACTAAAATATATCAATAAAAGCGTATGTAAAGGGTTAGGTTTAGTTTTCAGGATTTATTTTTGGGGGAGTTTTTTTTTGTGCTAGGGCCTTTTTTGTAAAGGTTTGCAGCATATACCTTTGTTACTGACACAGGCAAAGCCCATGGATATAGCAGGGGATGTGCAAGTTCTGCTTGTCAAAGCTGTGGTTTGGGCCACATCATCTAGATGTAGGGCACATTTGCCTTTTCTATCTGACAGTGATGATGTAAACATTCAGAGCACATGGAGTACGTAGCTGAGCAGATAATAAAGCCTTCCTCTTCTTCCTCCTACCAGGCACAAAACATCAGTCTGTAACTGCTGCTAATGCCCCCTCTCCTTCCTCCTCCTCCTCTACTGCTAGTCCCACCATAACCTCATAAACTGACATGGAGGAGTCATCCTAATTATTTCATTACTGAAATGGAAGACCACCAGAGAGGAGGAAAGTGAGGGAGATGCAGAACAGCAGTGAATGAGGATTTTGTCATAGGGTAACTTGCAGAAAACTGGAGGAAACAGCTATCCTATTCCACTGAATGACACTGCTCCTTAGATTCAGACCACTGCTATCCCCAGGGCTGATCCACTATCATCCTTTGTGGTCCACAGGATTCTCCAGCTACATCCTTTGCAACATCTTTAACCTCTAGTAATAGGGAGGAAAGTCTCATAAGACATTTCTTGTGTATGGCTGGATAATTGTGGACCAAAAATGCCAAATACAAGTAGGTAGAGGTGAGATCAGGTAATGCAGGATCCCCCAGAGAGTGCGGTCTAAGTGGCAACCAGTATGGAGGTACATTTCCTTGCATGCTGACCATAGGGAACTGCATGCAGGTTCATTCTATTCACAACCAGAGACTCTGTACCAGGAAGTTGGTCTGGAGCAGGAAGATGCACTGCATTAATGACCCAGAGGATGGAGCAGAATGCATACACAAAAGGGAAGATACAGGTCAGAGGTTAGGTCCAGCAGTAGACTTGGATAACCAGGAATAAAGTCAAGGATCAGGGTAGGCAGAAAATTTGGATGCCAAGAATTAAGCCAAGGTTTAGGGAAGGTAGTGGACTTGGAGAGAAAGGGTCAAATCCAGCAGGCTTGGGTGTCATGAACAAAGTCAAGGGTCAGGGCAAGTAACAGACTTGGATAACCAGGAACGAAGCCATCTCTACCCCTCACCAGTATGTGGAATGCAATGTGTCCTTGTGCTACACCATGCTGACAGCGGCCTTGTCCACATGACCAGGGACATGAGGTCCAGCAAGCATGTGCAGGAATGCAACATATCCTTCTTGGGTCAGTTTTCTGAGGGCTGGGAAAAATACAGATTGGGCCATAGTGCTGCTCCTGGTGGTGCAGGACAATGACATTTATATTAAAGAAAGCACAGTCACCTGTATCCCCAACTCCTCACTGGCCTCATCTTCCTCATAACCACCAGAAATCCAAAATATCGTGTTGCTGAAACTGTTCTGTAACACCACATACAGCTTGAAGACATCTCCTAAACAAACATAAGGGGTTATACCCCTCTGTCCGATAGGGGAGATTTCCCTTTACTTCCTGTCCCATAGCCAAAACAGTAAGTGAAAAGAAATCCTTGCAAAATGAGGCAAACCCTTTATGTCGCCTGTGTCACCAGAACGTATGTCCCATTTGGAAGATTTCCTCTCTATTACTGTTCAGATGTCAACCCAAAATTTGGGATTTTCTTTTACTTTGACTATTGATAATAACTGTAAACAGGACAAATAAAGATGGTGAATCTCCATAACAGGAACACAGATGGCAATAAAAACTGAAAGGTGTTCCAATATATCTCTACTCTATTCAAAACTAAAATAAACATGGTGCCTTTAGTTAAATTTGAAAGGAGTAGTCCTCCAACATCTCTTACAAAATATTAAAGCATTGTTCTGCATCTTTAAGGCTACACAAACATCACTCAGATCATCACATCATGTATGCAAGAATCATTTGCCACTTGTTTGTCTACCTAATCATTTTTATAGTAAATCTGGGGGCATTGAAACTAGACAAATTTGTTCTTGTTGGAAGTTAACATTTAACAATGTTTGGTGCATGCTTTCATGAAAGCAGAACATTATGTTTGATGTTTGTAGACAAAATGATTATTCTTTCACAACAAAAGATGTCTTTGGCTATTACAAGATTTTGCTTTTGTTGAGATTACTCAGTACCAAACATAATTATAGTCAGCTTTTGAAAGTACTTTTAAGTGTGAAGTTGGCGTGTATTTTTGGAATGCCTCTTTCTGAACATGCTTTGTTGTGTCTTAATGCTTCAATACCCAGCTTGTTGTATAGCGTTGTGATTTATCTTGTTTAATGACTACAGTTATATGCCTCTGGTTAGTTATCTGAAATACAGTCTTCTAAATCAATGACTCGTTTAAGTAGAGGCAGATTATAACCACATAATAGTCACTTTTTTAATATCTTAACTGTACCAGTCATCGTCTACAAATGATAATTATGATTTTATTCTGCTAGGTTTTTTTATTTTATTTGGCAATTATATTTTAAAATCAGAACAATGTCTTAAGAGAAACACATTTAAAACAATCATGCAAATTAAATATTGCCATAGCTGTGGAAGCAGTGGGCTTTTCATCTAACGTAGCAGTTGAAACAATACCAGAAAATACAAATAAACATCCCTTGATGTGTGCTTAAGCTGATTCATTTTGTTGGCAGAGCTGCTATTGCTTGCTTGCATGAGCCAAGTTACATTTTGCAGATCAGTGTGTAAAATAATGATAATGACTGCTTCAGTAATTCAAATGTAAGATGTTAAGAAGCTACAAAATTCATTGTTTGTGTTTAACCTATTTTAATAAGGCTGGTTTTGACTTTAATGGCAGTGAAAGGATAATCTTTTGCCTTCATTTTGCAGAACTGTTAAGTATGTGCAAAATGTGATTGTTCCATGACAAATTCTGGTAAGCTGCAGACAGGGCTGACACAAATAAAGCCCTGGCATATGAACAAAACATGCTCACATTTATTTACACAGCAAAAAAAGGTGCTGCACTGACACGTATTGTTACAAAGCCTGATTGTTCTCTGTATAATTAGGTCATCACTTATACAAATGGGGGGGGGGGATCTGGTGCTGTTGGTTGTGCATAGTAACCAGTCAGCTTCAAATTTCAGCTTGTTCAATTAAGCATTGACAATAAAACATAGAAGCTGATTGGTTACTGTGCACTGTGTGCTCCAGTTGTAGTCAATCCCCCCCTTAGTGTAAAATTTTAGTTAAAATACTTTCACATATAAAGGCCTGAAAGCTTGACTGAGGTTAGATGTGTCAACCACAGCGCTGGAACTTTGAGGTTCATCAACAGTCATTAGATCATTGCTGCAATTTCCAACACCGAGGCTTGTTTAGTAACTGTGGGTGTATTCATTAAGGGCAAATAAACTGTGTGCAGTTGCACTCTAAGTGCAGTTTCTCCAGGACTTCGTAAATTACTTTGCAAAGAATACCCAATCAAGTGCAAGGAAAATAATAATTAAAAAAACAGCATTTTTGCTTGCATATGATTGCATGATCGAAGTCAGCAGAGCTTCTGCTCTTTTACTAAGCTCAGGAGCAATTGCTCTTTCAGAATGCACCTGCACTTTGCAAAGTGTACAGTCTATTTGCCTTTAGTAAATCAACGCCTTTGTTTCAGTAAAGAAAGATCTTATAAAAATGAAATAGATACTGATTTAAAGCCCAACTTTGGGTACTATTACCTTCACAGGCTTAAAGCAAGCAACCATTCTTGCTCCTCAGAAGCACATCACTATTATGCAGGCATACTTCTATATCCTACAAATCAATTGGTAGGAGCTGTACTTCCTGGTCACTCTGGATGTAACCACTGCAGTACTCATAGACTCTAGTACTACAGTCATGTCTCCGCCCCTCTGTTCTCCAGGCCTTTCACAAAACAGAACCTAGAGGGGGTGGAGACATGACCAAAGCATTGGGGTCTATGAGACTTGACACACTTACATTCAGAGCATCCAAACAAATTGATTAGCATGACATAGAAGTATGAGTGCATGACAGCGATGTGCTTCTGATGATTTCGATGTGTGGCTGCTGTAAACCTATAAATAGATGATTATCCCTAAAGTTTGGTTTTAAATTCTTTCTGTGTCTCTGAATGATAAAGTGGGTTCAGACACAAGACTATAGGGAAAGATCTTCCCAACTTTTTTATATATATAATATAGTTTTGTTACTGTGAAGATGATATATCCATTTTTGATATAGGAGGGTTAAAACAGAGAAAGGCAAGTAGCTTTATACACAGCCTGTTTGAAAATAGCTGTATACTTAAATCATTAGGAGTTTTAGTAAATACTAAAGCTTAATCTGAAATTATGTCAGGTCAATGAATTCTACAGTATGCACTGGATTTCTTCTTTAACCTAACTTGTACTATGTGGCAAACAAGTAAAAGGGAAGTAATTTTATTTTATTAAGATATTATTTACCTGTCTCAGGTGCAGATTAACTTAAAGGATCTATTGAGATCAAAGTACTATGAGCTTACAGCTTCTCTTGGATTCGATGGTCAGAGATCTTATTCTGCCTTTTTAACAAATGCCCTGTTTTGTCCACACATATAGCAATCTCATCACATATATGTATAATCTCCTATACCAACAATTATGTAGCATTAGGCTTCACACTAGCAATCTGTTCAATTTGTGTACAATAAACTATACCTTAATATTATATAGCTGTTGGTAAATCTGAAGTAGATATTACAAATTGTTCCCAGATTTAGACCACGGCCAACATGCACACCTGTGTGAAAAGATAAATGTTACAAAACCAGTTATAGATTTGTGTTAAATGAATTAGACATTTAAAAAAAATAAAAAAACTAGAGCTCATGTAATGATTCAAGGATGGCAAATTTACAAAAAAATTTTTAATTAATCAATAAGTTGCAAACACCACTAGCCTTTGACTAAGACTAATTTACCCTACATCTTTTAGATCTTCCCGAAGTCTTACCTGGTGTTCATGCAATTATGTCTCTGCAAATGACCATTATTTTTGTATTAGCTTATAATGACATGATATAGTATAAAAATAATATTTTGTATGGGTTATAAAAAGCTAATATAGCTTTTCCTACATGTTTCCATTTTGATGGGGTACATTAATAGTCCCTCCTTTTGTCTTCCACTCCCTTCCATTTTGGCTGTTTTCTTTTAATTCACTCACTAGATCCAACTAAGGGATTATATTCTTTGAAATCTGAAACTATTAACCCTTGAGGTTTCGTTAAGGGAGTGAGGAAGAGAAAGAGAGAGCACTGAGTGAAGTAATATTGAAAAATGAATCCAAGCCCAGCACCTCCAATAGTTGACATATTGCCCTTCCTCCTACTGCTTTCTGACCCATATGAAAAAAATAAGCTGCCTTCTTCTGGAATTTACTGCCACATTTTCAGAATTTTGGCTCCTCCTCAGACTAACTCTACGCCTGTGTTTCTGCTCTCCTTGGTGGTTCCTAGCTCCTCAGGACAGTTCCTCTTTAGCACAACTATGATTTTATGTTCCACCTATCCTTATAACCCTTCTATTTATAATGCAAAGGTTGCACGTTTAATCCCCGTTCCAGTGTAGTTATGTGTAATCATAAAAGTGTGGCTTGGGAACAAAACAGAAATATTTGCTTTACAGGCATTATGAATTAAACAAAAATCTTGAAACATTGGCGCAAAAGGCTCCTCAACTACAAAAATGAACATTCCCGTAGTCATTCTACCACTTTATGCAAATGCAAAAATGCAGTAAAACAATATACTATAAAATTACAACTTTTTGTGTCTGCAGGACATTGACTGTCTCTATGATAATTAGAATGTTCACTACTAGAAGTATTTTACTCTGGAAACTTGATTTTTGAGATGCTAACTTTTTCAGTGTTAGGAGCTCCTACTCCAGCTCCTACTCCTACTCTATGATTTTGCTGCACAAATGTTTTGGCAATCATGATCTTTCTTTGGCCAGAAGTAGTACACTTCTGCAATTAATAATAAATAATTACACAGAATACATAGAGTATGTGTAAGAAAGAAAGCAAGCAGCTAGCTGTACCACTAGGTGTCATGAAAGGGTTTACCCGTTGGTGGCGCTATCGGTCTCTTGGATCACAGTACCAGTGTCCACCAGCGGGTGTCTTCCAACACCTGGGACCTGTAGTAAGAGGTCTCTCCTGCTGGTGGCACTGTTGCATCTTTGGGCCGTAGTACCGGTGTCCACCAGCGGGTGCACTCCGGCAGTGTGGAGCAAACAGCACACTCTGCGATCAGCTGTGACATGAGGTCAATTACCACGGCCTTATAATACCCGGCAAGCCCTCATAGGCTTGCCTTGGTATCTTTCTTCCTTGTGCCCTGACCTGTTATCCCGTATCCCGTTAACCTGTATCTGAACCTGAGCCTGTATCCTATCCCATCCATTATCTCCCTCTCCTAACCTGCCCTTGTTCAGTTGCTTATCTCCTGTGTATGACCTTGGCTTGGATAAACGTTTATGTTTCTGGTATATCCCTTGCTCCTGCTGACCTGCTGTGTATGACCCTGGCCTGGCTGACATCTGTGATTCCGGTATTGCCCCTTGCTGTATATATTGTTGTTTGCAGTGGGTTTGTTGTGTTGGTTTTGCACTATCTGTATTTTCTGAATTATCACTTATTTTAATAAATATTATTTATTCATTTACATGCGTTTTGGGTTATCTCTGTGCAGTCCACACAGTCTGGTCTACTAGTCTCCTGACACTAGGACTCGTTATGAGCATTTCATATTACTATACCGATACTACATAACAATATGTTTATAAGAAAAATAGATGGGTATTTCTACTGTGTAGCTTTCCTTCCATGAAAAGTGGCTACTTTAACACAACATAAAACAAATCTAATGTACAAATATTAATTTGAATGGTTAAATGGTAACAAAAAAATGCTGGTTAGAAACTATTATGTATACTCTCAATGTATAGTTTTAAAGCAACATTGCTAAAGTATGTTGCCTTAGTTTGCAATGTTATGCAAAATCAGAAGGAGTTCTTGCACATAAGAATGCTATAATTGACAAAGTCATGTGGATTTGTTGCTTAAACATGCCCATGGAAAATATAATGTCTAATTACTGTTTTGTACATTCTGAATTGTTGATGAAAAACTATAAAAAGTAAGACTCTAGGGGTTGTGTAAAAAATCTAAATTGTTCTTGAAAACAACTGGCCAAATGCTCTCATGGCAAAGGATTTTAACAGAAAAACCTGAGACTATAACTTTTACCCAGCATTTCAGCTTTTAAATAGAAATCTATTGGATATTTGCATGATTTAAACGAATATACAGATTACGCAATTTTTTCTGCAGAGCATCTATTTTATTTCTTTTGTGCTAAATTAATTATTTGTGACTTGTTTGTAAAAGGTGGATGTAATGAATGTAAATTGCCATTGTTACATATTTTGTGTAAAAGGAGGTTTAGCTGTTGTCTTTAATGAGTTCACGATTTATGAAGGCTATTAGAACACTTGCCGTGCTTTTACACATGGCTCAATTTTTCTTATGTAAATTCACTTGCAACAATATTTATCAAAGAATTACAACTATACAGAAAAAAACACTTTGTTCCATGAAATCTTAATCACAGAGCACTTTCTAAAGACTAAAATACTTGAAAACTAGAAAAGAAATCTAAATACAATAGCTATTGCAGTAGAAAATAGCTGATTATTTTGTCATCTATAAAAACTTTGTAAGAAAAAGAATACATAAAGTCTGCCACAAGCTATAAAATACACTATCAATTCAGAAATCACTTACTAAGTCTGTGGTACAGCGAGGCCATGCCATTGTGATAAGGCAGTCTGGGACAGGTTTTGGAAAACAGACATAATAATGGCACAGGTGCATGCTGTTCTTTTAGGAAAGACAGGATTAGAGGTCAGTGCTCCTCCTTCCCAAAGGGGTCAGTGATTGTAAGGTAGACTAGGATGCATGTCTGCACCAGGCTGTCAAGAACAGGACAGGCCAAGAAGATGAGAGACAGGGTCTCACCGGGGGGTCAGAGGTGCCCCAAGCCAGAGGCCCGAACTTGAGAGAGCCCATGAGGGACAGAGCAGCTGGGGAGCTGCAAGATGCAGAGCTGAGGAGCAGTGTCTTTGCACAAACACTAGTATGTGTTTGATGGTCTGGAGGACCAAAAGTTACTACCTGGAGCAGTAAAGCTGCCAAATGAGCCATGTGGTTGCATGTTATGTTTATTTGAATTGATGGTGAGAACCCCCTGCGTGGGAAGACTTACCTTTGTGAACGTTTTGCTTTCCTTTAAATAAAAATGATTAGAAAAGCCCTGAAAACTATCTTTAGCATAGAGTAAACTTACCGTTTTGGCGATACCGCTGAGCTACAAAACCCCAACATGTCACAAGTCACATTATTATTTATGCTTTACAGTAATGACATTAAAAGTACCAGGAGATGGATTTATTTTAGATAAACAAGCATATCTCTCTTGAATAGGGGCGAATGTATACTTCCTGTCCGCTTGGCCAACACATTCCTACCCAAGTTGTCTTCTTTGATTTAGTATGACACTAACAAGATAAGATACCAAAAAAAATAACTTGCTTACTCCTTTGTGAAAAAGTCTCACTGTGGTAACTCATGCAATTTTGTCTCTGTATCTTAATAGCTAGCACCGTGGTCTTACACAACTGTTTATTTGCTACTAGGACTTGATTTGTATAGAACAGGCAGGGTTCTATGGAATCCTAGGGTTCTGACTCAGATAAGTTCCCACTGACACCATTGATTTTTTAGCTATCTGTAAGGGGTCATTTTTTCCAATGACCCCAAGTGTAAGGAACATTCCTCCCACTGACTATCACACTAATATATTATGAGATGTAGATAAAGTCATTTTAGGTAGGGGTTCCCTGAGACTAAAAGGTTATTTCAAGGATTCCTCTGTGTTGAAAAGGTAGAGAAAGGCTGGTATAGAGGTTATACATTCTCACTATGCTTGTGTCATCAAGGTGTTTGTTTCACAGTTCAAAAACATACTGATAGGTTGTTCGACTCTTCCGTATGTTGCCCTTAGAATGTGTGTTTATACGATTGTGGTAAAAACATTACATTTGACCTTTGGTGACGGCCAGAGCTGCCTTTTTATGAGAAGGTTCCAGAACACAGCATTCATTGTTGTGGACTATAGTTGACTTCACCTGCAGCAGGATTTCCCTCTCATGGGAGTTTTAAAACCTGGCTGATATGAATATTCATGTCATGTAGTGACTATTTAAATTGTCATGTGAAGCAATTTTATTAGTCTTTTGTAAGACTATTCTTTTATCCCAGCTGTTTGACATCCTTGCATATATCAGAAGTCAGAAATGGTTCTTAAGGCCGCTGTTTGACACCCTTGCATATATCAGAAGTTAGAAATGGTTCTTAAGGCCCGCACACACGATCGGACTTTTGACAACAAACATGCAAATTAGCTGTTTTGGAGCAACATCCGACCGTGTGTATGCTCCATCGGACAAACTTTTTCTGTTTTCATCTGACTTTTGTTGGCTGTGCGAACGGACAAACTTTCCAGCAACAAAAGTCCAATGGAGCAAAGTCCGATCGTGTGTACACAAAAACCATTGAACTTTAGTCCAAAGTACATACACGCATGCTCGGAAGCAAGGACCAGCGCGAAGCGGTGGGTCTTGTAAAACTAGCGTTCGTAATGGAAATAGCACATTTTTGACGTGTTAAATTATGAAATTTCTAAATGCACTGCACCATTCTCTTTTTCTTTTTAATGGCTTAATAATAAATTTGCTTTGCTGGTGATACTGACAGAGTACAGACAAACGTATTTTACTTTGGATTTGTGTTCTAGTGATATCAATAAAAAAATGTTGTCTTTTTTTTGGCCATTTTGTTTATTGGGCATTCACAACATAAATAAAATTACTAAATTATTAGACATATTCTCTGTCATCACAATTAAAAATTCTAAATTAGAAACAAAAAGAGCAAATGATACACAGAAAATTTAAAAATATAGCCTAATAAATCATACTTAAATCAAAAAATACAACATGCTAAATTAGTAGCCCCTAAACTCCCCAGACCACTGGCCTTGTTGTGGATCCTGGGGCTGATTTTGCCACTGACCACCATGCTGCTAAGGTGGGTGGGCTAGCTGGTGGTGGGCTTGCTGGGGTGGGTAAGTTTTTTGAGGTGGGTAGGTTTGCTGAGCTGGGTAGGTTTGTTGAGGTGGGTAGGCTTGTTGTGGAGGAGGTAGAGGTGTGTGTTCCAAATCACACAAATGAGATTTAGTGGTTAGCTCTTGTTTCCTGGCCTTGCTGAAGAGCTGGATGATTAGACCCTTACATAGCTCCCTTTGATCTGGGTCAAGCTCACGGAGCTTATTAGCAGTAAAACAGCCAAACCCTTCAGCGCTATTGGGTGCTGTGGTGATCACAGAAGTAGCCCTAGTTAAGAACCAGATGTTGGCTCTTCCTGGCCCTTTTTTTGGGAGGACGCAGGGGAGGGATTCTGCACTCAGTTGTCATCTGGCTGCTGGGCCCAGGCTCTTCTTGGCTCAAAAGTTCCTGTGTGTGTAAAACCAACATCATTTTAATTTTTGGACATCAATCACAAACACTTTTCAGGTCATGACTTTTTAATTTGGAATGTGTCCAAATAGTAAAGACTATCATTCTGACTCCAGCATTTCTCATTCTTGTCCTAATCCTTTTTGACCACTACTGTCTATTGATATGGAACTCACTTTTTTTTTTTAAACATTTTGTTTTATTGAAAAGTACAAAAAATATTTGCTTACAGAGCAACATCAGAGAACAATTGCTATCAGATATGTTACAAAAGTAGGTAGACATTTTAAGCACAAGATGGAATTACATTAATTTTTGTGCAATTATCATCAGTATGCCATTACTTATGAAATATATTCTAAGGAATCAATTGGAAAGTTAACTGAGTTTCCTCAATCTGTATGTTAGTTATGGGGTCAACATTTGAACCCCTATCATATCCCAAGAAGGGGTAATTATCTCCTCATAGTAACTAAACGACATACATTGCAGTAATCTACAGAGTACAATTGGTTTATCATCTTATGTAAACATCACCTTCTTCTTAATATTAACTGTTATAAAAATAGAAAGGGGAGGTGAAAAAGAAAAAGAAAAGGGGAGAAAAAGGGGAGAAAGAAAAAAAAAAAAAAAAAAAAAAAAAAAGGGGGGGGGGGGGGTGAAATGTGGATGGGTGGCGAAAGAGGAGTCAGACCAGACTTTGTGCCAAGATTGTAGTGAAATCTTGTGAGTACTTAAAGATGAACCAAGGTTGCCAGGTTCTATGAAATCGTTCAATGTGGCCCCTGTCCTGCGCTAGCATGTCCTCCATCTCGCAAATATCGCCAACTTTATTCAGCCATTCTGCTGTGGAAGGGACTTTCAATGAATTCCAATATAGCGGGATCAAAGATTTAGCCGCGTTTAGAAGGTGCTTAGTCAGAGAGTGCTTGTACCGCTTGAATGAAAAGTTCGTTACGTGTAAAAGGCAGCAAGCAGCCGTGAGATTTATTCTTGTTTCGGTGATTTTTTTAATCAAATTTTTTATTGTAGACCAGAAATTTGCGATAGGAGGACAGTGCCACCATATATGTGCCAATGTGCCCAACTCACCCTGACACCTCCAACATAGTTCTGACCTCTGAGAGTTCCATTTATGCAATTTATCTGGTGTGTTGTACCAATGCATTAGTAGTTTATAGCTCGTCTCTTGTGATTTAGTGTTTATAGAACCTTTGTGAGCAAAAATACATGCATACCTCCATTGTTCATCCGAGATGTCCTCTCCCAGCTCCTCTGACCACCTCCTCCTGTGACCATCATCATCATCGCTCTTGGGGTGTTGCAGCCAAGCATATGCAAATGAAATGGCTCTGTTTAGAGGCGTCTTACTATGGCAAACCGATTCCAGATCCGTGAGGGGTCTAAGGAATTCCCCTTTTTGACTATGGCTGGTTAGGTAGCTTCTTAATTGAAAATAAGACCATTGCCTTAGATGTGGTAGGTTATTTTCCACCTTCAATACCGTCCAATCTTTAAATCTGTCATCTGTAAAACAGTCACCCGTCAGTAATGGAGATGCGTCCTGAGTTATGGGTTTGAACAATTTGTTTCCGAGTCCAGGGGCAAAATCTGGGTTATCTGTTAGTGGAGTCAGTGGGCTTACGTCAGAAGTAATACAATGGCGATTGGCGAGTGAGTGTATAATCTCTAGCGTGACGCCAGTTATAGGGTGTTTGCGGACATTCAGCGGATATCTAGCCCAGGGGATCCATGGATAGTATTGTAACGTAAGGGCATTCAGCTCTCCCTCCAGGGGTACCCAGTCCTTCATGTGGCCATGGCAATGCCAATCTATCACTCTGGCTAAATGTGAAGCGTAATAGTAATGTTTAAAGTTAGGGAGGTTAATCCCCCCTAAATCTTTGGGTCTTGTCAACCAGGGTAACCTAATCCTAGGTTTTTTTTGGTTCCACAGGAATCTCAAAATTATAGAGTTTAGTGCACGAAAAAAGGTATGAGGGATTCTAACTGGTATGGTGCGCATTAGGTATAGAAACCTGGGTAGAATAATCATTTTTATAATAGCAGCCCGCCCAAACCAAGATAGAAAATCTAAGTGCCAGTCTTTAAGATTTTTTTCACAGCTCTTCAGGAGTGGTGGGAAATTCTTTTCAAACGTGCTCTGGAGTCGAGGAGTAAGCCATACTCCTAAATATTTAAGTGTATTGGGGACCCACCTAAACTGTGAATTGGCGGTGGTTAGGCGGAGCAGATTATCTGGTAGTGTAATGTTGAGGGCTTCAGATTTAGAGTAATTTATTTTTAAATTTGAAATGTAACTGTATGTACTAAATTCTTTAAGTAAGTTAGGTATGGAGACAGTGGGGTTTGTGAGAAAAAATAAAAGGTCATCTGCATAAGCTGCCACTTTGAACTCTCTGTCTCCAATCCGGAATCCAGCTATTGCGGTATTTTGTTTAATCGTTCTTATGAATGGTTCCAGGGTTAGTATGAATAGCAGGGGTGATAGCGGGCACCCCTGCCTCGTCCCATTCGTAATGTGTACAGGTTTAGAGAGGGTACCATTAATTTTTAATTGAGCTTTAGGGTTTTGGTATAAAGCTGATATCCAGGAGAGCATGTGCGTACCCAGTCCCACATGTTGGCACACTGCCTTCATGAAATCCCACGCTACTCTATCGAAGGCCTTCTCCGCGTCCGTGGACAGGAGAAGGCCCTCGATATCCCTCGCTTTTGCTGCATGTATAAGAAGGAGCGCTTTAGTGACATTATCTTTCGCGTCTCTTCCAGGAACGAAACCCACCTGATCCAAATCAATCAGCTCTGGCAATAGTGGGCTCAGTCTCGTAGCGAGAATTTTGGCGAATAGCTTAACATCCAGGTTTAGCAGGGAAATGGGTCTATAACTTGGGCATTCTAATGGGTCCTTTCCTGGTTTCGGTATCACTGTAATGTGGGCCGAGAGGAAATCTGGGGTCACCTCTCTAGGCGAGGACAGAGAGTTCAAAGCAGCCGCCAGGGGATTCTTAAGGATGCTCAAGAAGGTTTTATAATAAATGGCTGAATAACCGTCCGGTCCTGGGCTCTTGCTATTTTTTAAATGTTTAATGGCCTGGGTAATTTCTAGTGGTGTGATTGGGTCCTCTAGTAGAACGGCGTCTGACTCCTGAAGAGCTGGGAGACCGCTCCTGAGTATGTAGTCTTTTATGATTTGGGTTCTGTCGTCAGTCACGTTTTGTTCCCTGTGTTGTGGTGGAAGATTATAGAGTTTTGTATAGTATTTCTGGAAATGATCGGCAATCGCTTCTGTTGTTATGTCAATTTTACCTTGCGTCCCTCTGATGCCGGGAATGTTATTAGAAGTTGTGTGTTCCCTTATCGCTCTTGCTAAAAGTTTTCCTGTTTTATTTCCTGCCTCGTAGTATAGTTTCTTTCTAAAGAATAGAGTTCTTTTAGCTCTAGAATCCAATATTTGTTGAAGAGTTTTTCTAGCTTCTAGTAGTTGTGTGGCTGTGGTTGTAGATAAAGACTGTTTATGCAAGGTCTCTAGGGTGTTGATTTGTGTGATCAATTTTTTAATAGTAAGTTCCTTTTCTCTTTTACGTTTGGATCCCATTCTTATCAACTCACCCCTAATCGTACATTTGTGGGCCTCCCAAATCATAAGAGGGTCTGCGTCTGGGGTGTTGTTTAAATTGAAAAACTCAGTCAGTGTGGAAGTTAAAGTGGGAAGAAACGACGGGTCCGTCAGGAGTGATGCATTTAATCTCCATGTCGGTTGTTTCTGTGGAGGATTTAATAAATCCAGCGACAGAGAAATAGGTGCATGGTCAGAAATCGTTTGGTTTCCTATGTGTGCACTCTCCACTAACTGAAGATCTCTCTGTGAAATAAATAGGTAGTCTAGTCTCGCATATCTAGCATGTGGGATTGAAAAAAAGGTAAAATCTCTATCCTCAGGATGGAGAAAGCGCCATGTATCAACCAACTGTAGGGATTGGAGCATTGCCTTTAGTTTTTTGAGGATTCTGTAGGTGATACATGTTTTCCCGTTGGACGTGTCTGCTAGAGGGTTGAGCGGGACATTAAAATCCCCTCCGAGGATCAGGCAGCCGGAGGCAAATCCCTGCAGCTCCTTTACCATTCGTTGGCAAAACGTGACATGGGCCTTATTTGGGAAATACACGTTCGCCAGAGTTACTGGGGTACCTCCTAGAGATCCCTTTAAAAAAATAAACCTACCTTCGGGGTCAGAGAGCTGTTCAGTTAGTTCAAAAGGTGTGTTTTTGCTTAATAAAATTGATACTCCCTTGGATCTGGAATCGTTATTTGTAGCATGGAATGCCCTTGTAAAGTGGGAATTCGTAAGTTTAGGGACATGATGCGTCCTAAAATGAGTTTCCTGCAAGTAAACAATTTGCGGCTTACCTTTTTGGAGTTCCCTTAGAAGGGAAGTACGTTTCTCAGGGACATTCAGTCCTCTTACGTTGTGCGAGATGATCAGAGGATTTTTCCCTAGCGATGAGTAGGCCATGGCGGCAGGTCAGGAGGAGGTGGCTTCGAGGACAATCTGCAAGGAGACAGCTACAGAAACCTGGTCAAACACTTTGTTATAATCACAGACTCTCAGTCTCAGTCCCAGTTAGTGTGGGTCTGAGTAAAATAGAACAAAAGGTTGAGCACCAGAAAAAGAAAAGAGAAAAAGTAAATAAAAAAAAAAGGGGGGGGGGGGGAGAGGGGAAGTGGGGGTAGAAAAAGAGAGAAAGGTAAACGGTGGGTAGATAAGAAAGGGGAAGAGAATATTAAAGGAGCAAATAAAGTACTGGGGGGTCCCTCACCAGGGCGTGCTCTTGTCGCCCCAGAGGGGGAGCCCACTGGGTATGATAGTGAACCCCGAGACCTGCAGTCAGGTCACTGGGTCACTTTGTGGGGGAAGAGGGAGTCGTCAACGACCAAGCAGGGTCACATCAACTAAATTAGTAAAATGTGTAAAATTAGGTTTGAGAGAGAACTCTATTGAGTCACACACAGCCTTAAGAAAATTAGCTGAAAAAAAGAAATAAAACTGAACCATCATACACCCGACCCAGGTATCAGTCAAAAAATTCGGGGTGAGGTGGTGGGATGTCTTATAAGGTTAGGGCTGAGACCCAACATAAAATTCAAAACTAAAGCTAAAGTTCTTTAAGGACTTGTAGAAAGAGACCAAATGGTGTACTAATGGTATTATCGTCCTCTTTGTAAGATCCCTGTTTCCGTCCTGTGAGAACAGCTGGACTTCAATTGTGACTCAAGATGAACATGTGGAATAAGAGCAGCTATGAAACTGTGGGGCCTCACATTCGTGCCAAGGGTCTTGAGGTTCAAGGGTAGGTGAAAAAAAAAAAAAAATTGGGTCTACTCAAAGCAGATGTAAACGAGATTTATCAAGAAGTATCTGCAAAGCACCCGTGAACAACGTAACTGTGCAAACTTTAGTGCACACTGACAACAGATTGGGATATAGGCGTCGTTTCATTCATCCTCCTGGAATCTGGCTTCTTCTGCCGATCTTCTCGGGGTTCCCATTTTGGAGTTTCCAGATCTGCTGTATTTGGATTTCTTGGACAGTCTCTTGTCAGGTGTAGAGAGAGGTGAGCTCGGTGGGCTTCTTTCAATAGGTGTCCGGAGGAAATCAGCGTACCACTCTGGTAGGTCGATCTGATCCAAATCTAGAGCGCGGCAGAACTCTGGGAGGTCAGCGGGGGTGCGCAGGGTGTGTTGGTGGCCATTGTAGGAGACCAGTAGGGCAAAGGGGAATCGCCAGGAGTATCTGAGATCTTTTTCCCTTATTTTCTCCAGCAGAGGGCGCAAAGCGCGTCTGTTTTGTAAAGTGATCTGGGACAAGTCTTGAAATAGCATGATCGTTGCTCCATTGAAGACAATTCTCTCATTTCTCCTTGCTTTCCTCATTATTTCGTCTTTTAACACAAAACTTTGTAGGCAGCATATTATATCCCTTGGAGGGGCTGTGTCTGGACCTTTCGGTCTGAGGGCTCTATGAGCTCTGACAAAGTCAATCTCTGTGTCCTCAGGTCTCTCTAATAAACTGTTAAACACCCTTTGCAGTGCTGGGGCTATTTGGGCCTGTTCCACTGATTCAGGTATCCCTCTCACCCTGACATTGCACCTTCTGCCTCGGTTGTCGAGGTCTTCGATATGTCTGTTCATGTTTATTAGGTGCTGGGATTGTGTCAGTGAGGCCTTTTCAAGTCTGCCTATGGCCTTATCCCTGTGTCTTCCCGCGGCCTCTGCCGCCGCCATCTTCTCGTTAATAACCAGCATACTGGTCTTAAGGTCCGTGATGGCAGCAGAGAAAGTGGCTTTGATGTCAGCCGCTATCAGGGACATATCAGCGAATGTTAAGGGGTGATCCGGTCTGTGCTTACCCCTGCCTGAGTCCTCCGGAGCCGACTGGGAGTCCTCGCTGTACTCCTCCTCGTTGTGCGCCGGCGCCATCTTGGGTCTCGTTTTGCTGCCGGTGAGCTGTTTAGCTTTAAAGATGTCCGGAATCGTGGAAGCCGAGTGAGGCACCGATCCACGTCTCGGGCGGGATTTAGGTGTGTAGTGTAGCTTCTTACCCGGCATCTGGTGGCTCTGGGTCGGGTATTTAGGTTGCGGATGGCTGTGTGTGCTGCGGAGCTCAGTTAGTGTGCGACCATCCTCGCCGCGCGCCAAGCCACGCCCCCGGAACTCACTTTTTTAAGACAACAAATTACTATGCATTACTACCATCTAATTAAATCATTTATATTTTTAGGCAAGCTTTTAAACAATGCTATACCTGGGTCAAGCTGAGCTGCTCCTCCTCTTCATCCTGTGTAGGATCAGGCTCAGTATCGTTAGCCTCAGCTGATGCAGAGGGTAGTGTAGAGAGAGATCTGCGTGGTACAGTTTAATCCGACAAAAAATGGAGGCTGTTGAAATACCACAGCTTGGGAACATAGACATCTTCAGCTGCTGCTCCTGATTTTTTGGATTCATCAATCTTCTTGCGTTCCCTGTTATACATACTTCTGAGGCCACCAATTTTGGTCTTTATCAAACTGTAGGTTGCTCTGGGGTACACAGTCTTCGCAAATTCCACCAGTTTATCAATTGCTGCCATTCTCTTGGCTTTATTGCAATAATCTTTATCTTTTACTTGCCACAGACACGTGAGCTCTCTGTATTGTTCTATAAACTGGCTAAGAAATTCATGTGAATTCAAAGCTGACTTCATCATTTTGATGACAAGTATCAGATGTCTGCAAAACAGAACACAAGACAAACCATAATAGGTGGTGTATAACTCATAATCTGGTGACAATATAGGCCTTTATTTAAGCAGTAGGGAAGTGCTGTATGTTCAGGTCAAACATGAGTTTGACTTGAACATTGGCTGTTTGCCCGTTCGGCGAATAGCAAACCGTTTGTATTTTTCTGCAAATTCCAAAGCCGTGGAACACCGCGGAATTCAAAAGTTATAATTTTCATGGATAATATGCAAGCTAATTCCCATGAACGTCCAAGATGAAGCTACGTCAGTGAACCACGGCGAAACCCGTTGACGTCACAATGCTGCCCGGTCCATGCGTCACGGGCTTAGAGGAGAATGTGCGGCGGCTAATCGTAGCAGGGATTCTTTGATCGCAGTGGGCTCCAAGAGCGGCGGATACCAGACGGACATCACACTGACTAAGGAACTTTACAGTACCGGGATTACCGCAGTCGAAGTTTACCGAGGAGCCATCATACTAGCACTGACGGTCTTGCCCAGCAGCCACCTAAAGGACGCCCAATGTGGGACAGAGGAAGCACTGACATCCAAGCTTAGAGGATCACACCGCCCAGGAGTTTTGCAGCTATGATTTAGATGGTAACGTACAGCCACTTTAATGTGATTGATCGTTTTAGCAACTCAATTTGCAAGTTACAATACCGCACTGCATAGCGTAACCGTCTCCAATAACATCCACTAAGATGTCCTGATTGAAAACCTATGATCCTACTTTCTGCTTGATATTTGTCTGAATCAGGAACCTGTATACCTCGGATAAGGATTGACAAATGACTTACTAATTGCTATTCAGCCACCATTCACACACAGGAGGAACTGTTATTACCCCCCCTTACTTGATTTTGAATAGTATTCAAACATAAACCCCGATCCAAAATGTGAATATGCTTAGCACCTTGTTACCCAGGTTCATCACAGGTGCCTCCTCTTTATTGCACCCTCCACCCTTAATTGCATTATGCCACGTATGACCATAAAAATAACAGTTCAAATGATATAGAACAATTAACATAGGGGTAACTATACACCACTTTTTGGCTAATTGACGGCCCTCTAATGGTCACCGAGGCATAATACAATACGCCCTGACTGGGCAGCTTTATATGTTGTCTTTTGTAATGTTTGTCCTGTTTGTCTTGTTACTAGCGGCCGCACATATATATATTATAGTTGTGTCCTTTTATAGTATTTGATCTTTAGATGCGATTTTATATGTTAAGTTTATTGAATAAAACTGAATTATTTTAATAACCAAGATCATTGACTACATTGTTGCACAGAGTAACCCCTTTTAAAACCCACTTCTACTGGGTTCACCCTTCCCCCAACTCCCCTCCTTTTTTGTAATAGTAATTCCCATTAGGGATGAGCCGAACACCCCCCTGTTAGTTTCGCACCAGAACATGCAAACAGGCAAAAAATTTGTTGGAACACGCGAACACCGTTAAAGTCTATGGGACTCGAACATGAATAATCAAAAGTGCTAATTTTAAAGGCTTATATGCATGGTATTGTCAAAAGTGTTTGGGGACCCGGGTCCTGCCCCAGGGGACATGTATCAATGCCAAAAAAAGTTTAAAAAACTGCCATTTTTTTGGGAGCAGTGATTTTAATAATGCTTAAAGTCAAACAATAAAAGTGTAATATTCCGTAAAATTTCATACCTGGGGGGTGTCTATAGAATGCCTGTAAAGTTGGGCATTTTTCCCGTATGTAAAAACAGTTCGAGAGCAAAATTACATTTCCAAAGTAAAAAATGTAATTTAAAAGTACTAACGGTAGAGACAGAATTTGGCAACATACCTTCTTTTCACGGGTACTCTCGGATTCCATTCGTCTCGCGCCCAAACAGAACGTATGGTTACATCACACGCTCGTTCAATTGATATACACTACAATACAACATATGTGTGATATTTGTATATTTTTTTCAAGTTGAACTTTGAAAGTTCCAGTTAGTTAAGCAAGTTCGGTTTTAGAACATGCCTGTTTGTAAAAAAAAACAAAAACGCACATGAATGTGCACAGATAAAAAAATTTAAACAAGAACAATGTGTGGTTTCTTATTTCAATGCTCAATACCAGTATATTTGTTAAGTTGGTGTAGTTACATTGACAGTGTACTCTAAAATGTGTGTAGCCGAGACACAGCACAATATAATAGTTAGCTCAAAGCGAGATCGTCACCTCATGTTGCACATCAGGTTGGTTTGCACTAGTGGCAAAAATGACAACGATCAAAGCTATTTGCAAAGCTAGTAAACAGACAACAGTAGTTCAAAAGAAATATTATTTTATTAATAAGTCAAATAATTAATCAGCAAGTAAATTTTGCTGCCAAGGCACTGCCCCTCTACCGACAAAGTAGTCCATATATTGTTCACGGACAAGACAGGCATTCTGGGAGCCCAAACCAGCACGTGCACTTTCCAGAGATGGCATCACAGCCTCTTCAGCTGGTCGGGAAAAAGGCTCATCACTTTGCCCTGAGCCAATGTAGCTGGAAGTATTTCTCCTTAAAAAACGGGAGAGGCGATAGTTGAAAATTCTTTGTTTGGGGGTGAGGTTCCTCGTTGCAAACGGTTTGAGAATATGTTCCCCCAAAGAAAAGGCCTCATCTGCCACAAAGACAAAATTTGGTCCCTCAATATTGTCCTGAACATTTGGCAAATGTAAGGTCCCTTTTTGTAGACGTTCATAAAATTCTGTACGCATCATCACACCTCCGTCAGAGTGGCGTTTATTCATCCCAACATCAACATAAAGAAACTCATAGTTGGCTGACACCACAGCAAGTAGAACTTTGCTGTAAAACCCTTTATAATTAAAATAATATGAGCTCGAGTTTTGGTGGTGGGACTATTCTCACATGTTTGCCATCAATGGCACCTCCACAGTTGGGGAAATTCCATAAATTGTCAAACTGGGCCACCACATCCTTCCATTGCTGGGTGTTTGAAGGAAACTGTGGAGTCAAACAAATAAAATAAAAAAATAAGACTTGAGCACATAAAATTGCAACCATATTTGACACAAACATTGTGGGGCAACATAATATTATAACATTTAAATGTGTATTTACAAAAAAGGATAAGTTGTAATTATATGCTCCCTCACCCCCTCTGGTGGCACATTCTAAAAATGTTAGGGGGGGAGTTGAATGGGTAGCTGTTTTTGAAAAGTAAACCTCTACACTTCCATGAGAGCTAAATGCATTAAAAATTAAGTTTCATTTTTCCTGACATCCATCTTTAGAAGATTGTCAGGCCAGTGGACAGGTAAGAAGTGGCCTAATCCACAAATAAGAATGCACATTGTCCAAATCTATACACATTTGACATACATCAGACAAAATAATAACAATGTTTGTTAATTATGATTATTCGTTATGATAAAGTTAAAAACCCAGGAAGTCAGCACAGTACAGGGATGTTGGGAGCCCCTCATAATGACCACAGCACAGGGATGTTGGGAGCTCCTCATAATGAACACAGCACAGGGATGGTGGGAGCCCCTCATAATGAACACAGCACAGGGATGTTGGGAGCCCCTCATAATGAAAACAGGACAGGGATGGTGGGAGCCCCTCATAATGAACACAGCACAGGGATGGTGGGAGCAGCCCCTCATAATGAACACAGCACAGGGATGGTGGGCGCCCCTCATAATGAACACAGCACAGGGATGTTGGGAGCCCCTCATAATGAACACAGCACAGGGATGTTGGGAGCCCCTCATAATGAACACAGCACAGGGATGGTGGGAGCCCCTCATAATGAACACAGCACAGGGATGTTGGGAGCCCCTCATAACGAACACATCACAGGGATGGTGGGAGCCCCTCATAATGAACACAGCACAGGGATGGTGGGAGCTCCTCACAATGAACACAGCACAGGGATGGTTGGAGCCCCTCATAATGAACACAGCACAGGGATGTTGGGAGCCCCTCATAATGAACACACCACAGGGATGGTGGGAGCCCCTCATAATGCTAAATTCATCATAGTTACATAGTTACATAGTAGGTGAGGTTGAAAAAAGACACAAGTCCATCAAGTCCAACCTTTGTGTGTGATTATGTGTCAGTATTACATTATATATCCCTGTATGTTGCGGTCATTCAGGTGATTATCTAATAGTTTCTTGAAGCTATCAATGCTCCCCACTGAGACCACCGCCTGTGGAAGGGAATTCCACATCTTTGCCGCTCTTACAGTAAAGGACCCTCTACATAGTTTAAGGTTAAACCTCTTTTCTTCTAATTGTAATGAGTGGCCACGAGTCTTATTAAACTCTCTTCTGCGAAAAAGTTTTATCCCTATTGTGGGGTCACCAGTACAGTATTTGTAAATTGAAATCATATCCCCTCTCAAGCGTCTTCTCCAGAGAGAATAAGTTCAGTGCTTGCAACCTTTCCTCATAACTAAGATCCTCCAGACCCTTTATTAGCTTTGTTGCCCTTCTTTGTACTCACTCCATTTCCAGTACATCCTTCCTGAGGACTGGTGCCCAGAACTGGACAGCATACTCCAGGTGCGGCCGGACCAGAGCCTTGTAGAGTGGGAGAATTATCGTTTTATCTCTGGAGTTGATCCCCCTTTAAATGCATGCCAATATTCTGTTTGCTTTATTAGCAGCAGCTTGGCATTGCATGCCATTGCTGAGCCTATCATTTACCAGGACCCCCAGGTCCTTTTCCATCCTAGATTCCCCCAGAGGTTCTCCCCCCAGTGTATATATATATATATATATATATATTACATTTTTCTACATTAAACCTCATTTGCCATGTAGTTGCCCACCCCATTAATTTGTTCAGATCTTTTTGTCCCATCCTAGATTCCCCCAGAGGTTCTCCCCCCAGTGTATAGATTGCATTCGTATTTTTGTCACCCAAATGCATTATTTTACATTTTTCTACATTGAACCTCATTTGCCATGTAGTCGCCCACCCCATTAATTTGTTCAGGTCTTTTTGCAAGGTTTCCACATCCTGCGGAGAAGTTATTGCCCTGTTTAGCTTAGTATCGTCTGCAAATGCAGAGATTGAACTGTTTATCCCATCCTCCAGGTCGTTTATCAACAAATTAAATACGATTGGTCCCAGCACAGAACCCTGGGGAACCCCACTACCCCCCCTGACCATTCTGAGTACTCCCCATTTATCACCACCCTCTGAACTCGCCCTTGTAGCCAGTTTTCAATCCATGTACTCACCCTATGGTCCATGCCAACGGACCTTAATTTGTACAGTACACGTTTATGGGGAACTGTGTCAAATGCTTTTGCAAAATCCAGATACACCACGTCTACGGGCCTTCCTTTATCTAGATGGAAACTCACCTCCTCATAGAAGGTTAATAGATTGGTTTGGCAAGAACGATTCTTCATCAATCCATGCTGATTACTGCTAATGATATCGTTCCTATTACTAAAATCTTGTATATAGTCCCTTATCATCCCCTCCAAGAGTTTACATACTATTGATGTTAGGCTAACTTGTCTGTAATTCCCAGGGATGTATTTTGGGCCCTTTTTAACTATTGGTGCTACATTGGCTTTTCTCCAATCAGCTGGTACCATTCCAGTCAATAGACTGTCTGTAAAAATTAGGAACAACGGTCTGGCAATCACTTGACTGAGTTCCCTAAGTACTCTTGGATGCAAGCCATCTGGTCCCGGTGATTTATTATTGTTAAGTTTCTCAAGTCTAATTTTAATTCCGTCCTCTGTTAACCATGGAGGTGCTTCCTGTGTTGTGTCATGAGGATAAACACTGCAGTTTTGGTTACTGAAGCCCCCGTTTCACTCGTGAAGACTGAGGAGAAGAATAAATTCAATACCTTCGCCATCTCCCCATCTTTTGTAACCAGATGTCCTTCCTCATTCTTTATGGGGCCAATATGGTCTGTCCTCCCTTTTTTACTGTTTACATACTTAAAGAATTTCTTGGGATTCTTTTTGCTCTCCTCCGCTATGTGTCTTTCATGTTCTATCTTAGCCGTCCTAATTGCACCCTTACATTTCTTGTTGCATTCTTTATAAAGTCTAAATGCTGAGGATGATCCCTCAACCTTGTATTTTTTGAAGGCCTTCTCCTTTGCTTTTATATGCATTTTTACATTGGAGTTAAGCCATCCAGGATTTTTGTTTGCTCTTTTAAATGTATTACCCAATGGGATACATTGGCTAATGCCCTTATTTAATATGCTCTTAAAGCAAACCCATCTCTCCTCTGTATTCTTTGTTCCTAATATTTTATCCCAATTTATGCCTTTTAGCAAGGTTTGTAGTTTAGGGAAGTTGGCCCTTTTGAAATTCAGTGTCTTTGTGTTCCCTTCATGTTTCCTATTTGTGTGATTTATACTGAAACTAATTTACCTGTGATCGCTGTGCCCTTGCACTACATGCTTTTGGGAATTTATGCAGCAATCTTAACTAAAAAAAAAAGGTATACTGTGTATGTGTTTATCAAAATCAGCAGATAGAGTAGTTCTATCGGTTGACTCTGCTTTATTTGTTTTATTTTTTTGGGGGGGGGAATAAGTGTTTGCACAACCAAAAAGGGACTCTTGCACTCTGCATGAATTTAAAGGACATGAATAAGATTGGGACACATTTTAGGGGGTGTTTGGGGTAAACATAAAAATGAAGCATAAAAAATACAGTGTTAAGTTACTAGGCTAGGTGTGTATGGCCCCAGGGTAGCATGCTGGGGTGGTTAGTGAAGGAAAATATGCATGTAGGCCACCAAAAAGGTTACAGCATGCATGAGGACAAAGAGGACATTCATTCACAGCATATTACAAAAATGGGAAGGATGGAATCCAAATTTATAAAATACATTAGAAAACATGAAGGTAATATTAAAGCAAAAAACTTACACGAATATAGTCCTTCTGCAGGACTTGGATAATAGCACTACATGTCTCAGGAATAATCACTCCCAGAGCCTGGGGAGAAATACCAGTGGTAAACTTGATATCCTGGAGACTCCTCCCTGTCGCCAAATAACGTAACGTGGCTATGAGCCTTTGCTCTGCTGGAATAGCAGCCCTCATGCAGGTGTCCTGCTTCATGATATAGGGGGACAGCAAGGACAATAGTTGCTGAAAGCAGGAGTCCGTCATCCGGAGATAATTCCGATTAACCATTTGGATTATTCTCCTGTAGCTCACGCAGCAAGGGAATATGGCTAAATTGGTCACGATTAAGTAGCCAAGTTTTGGCCCAAATACTCCTCATCCTACTACTCCGACTATTCCTGGACCGGGCTAGAGTCACAGCAAGAACTCCAAGCCCATAAACAGCACACTCTCCTAGGATTGCGTAACATGGCTGGTTGCCCTACAAATGGTCGGAAACGCAAAGTAACGCACGGAACTGGAAACCCGAATCTGCACTGACCAAATGTCTACTAATTAGAAATTAGCAGAAGGAGCCTGAAGGGTGACGCCGGAGAATTGAACGTCTTCTTTTGAAGTGTCATAAGTACGTTGTAACGTCACTACGTTTGTGTTTGTTGCCTAAAAGTCCGACCGTCTGTATGCAATACAAGTTCAGGGACAACGCCCTTTGTACAAAAATCCACGAGAAAGTTTGTACAAGGTCCGATCGTGTGTATGGGGCTTTACACTGACTGATTATAGAAAGCTTAAAACTGTGCTTTTTGGTTAACATGTGGTGCATTTGTGGGCATTAATGCTAAGAGTTGTATGTTCTGCATGTTCTGAAAAAATATTTTGCTCCTGTATGAATATACTAAACAATGTGCTCTAGATTAATGTTTTTCTTTATTCAAAGCTCAATCAATTTTTTCTGTGTAAAATGGTTTAAGGCAAAATAAAAATTAGACAAAAAAAAAAACAGCTTGGGCTTTAATACTTGCCTCCTTTTGAGCATTATCTCCTGTAGTAGTTTTATGCCACAAGTTGTCCTCAATCTTAAAGGTTGAATGACTCCCAGTGTCATGCAACCTGGAAGACTAAAACCCCATACACACTATTAGATTTTCTGCAGATTTTTGTCTTCAGATTTACCAAAACCATATAATATGAAGTCAAACATTAAGAGTTTTTATCTCTATGCAGGCAGGCAGGCCCTTGCACTACATGGTTTTGGTAAATCTGAAGACAAAAATCTGCAGAACATCTAATAGTGTGTATGGGGTCTAAGAATATACAGTGAGTGCAGGGTATTATGGAACCTCCCACTAAGGGGATGTTGCAACATCTGTGCCACTGTCTGCATCAGCAAACATTGCCTAGTGCTAGGAAGAAATCCAAAGATTATTCTGCACATCACATGACTGGCTTGAAGATTTGTGGAAGAAGTAATTATAAACAAAATTGAAATCTTAAAATACAACTTGTTGTGACCCCCAGGAAGGGGAAAGGAAGCCTGAAGTTAGATTTTGTAAGATTGAGATAAGTTAATAAATATGCTTGAACTAATGCCATCATTATATCTAGTCACTTATCTAGTCACTTAGGCCCCTTTCACACTGGGGCAATGGGTGCGTTGGTGGTAAAGCTCCGCTATCTTTAGCGGCACTTTATCATCAATTTTGCTGCGCTATTCGGCCGAGAAAGGGTTAAAACCACCGCACAGCGCTGCTGCAGCAGCGATATGCCGGCGGTATAGCCACGCTGCTCATTCATTTCAATGGGCAGGAGCGGTGTATAAAAAGAAAGAATTGCGCTAGGTGCAAAACCAATATATGAATAATAAAGTGAATGATAAAGAAGCCTGTGAAAGAAATCCTGCTGCTGAACACTATAACCCCGATATGAGGGATCAAAACGTAAATATAAAAAGAAACAGTGCAGCGCTGGATGGATGTCCTACGTGTGAAATATGTGAATATGAAATATGTGAATCAATGCATAAATTATAAATGGCAGCGAATACCAACCACTAAAAATTAACTGATATAGAATACATCAGCCAAAATAATAAAAGTGAAAAATCACATTAGTAAAAAAAGGATTAAAGTGCAAATAACAGTAAAATCCCAAAATTAATGATGTTCAAGTGCAATAATGATAAAAGTGAAAAATCACTTTACTGAAAAAGAGGCTAAGGTGAAAATCACAATAAAGTCCCAAAATTAATAATGTTCAAGTGCAAGTTCCTGGATCCGTATTCCACCACAGGTGCTGCCCACCACCTAGTGTTGAAGTAATGGAGGCTTACCAGATAGCCTGCGACTGCCCTTATTTAGGGGGGTCAAAACAGGCTCAGTGGAGATGTATAGACCTCTGGAAGTGTCCCGCAGGGAGCTCCGTGGAAGTTCCTCAAACCTCCCTCCTGGGAGGTTAATCAAGGACACCCAGGAACACTTCGGAAGGTGCGATCCCAGGAGTGTTCCTATATGTGGCAATCCAGGATTCGCTTCCGATGGACTCCAGTAAGGGTAAGTATAGATGCCAAAAAAGAGAAAAACTCCAGTAGTGTAGAGAGACTAGATGGGTTTTTATTAAAATTAGACGATACAGAGTCACTGTAAAATTCCTGGCAGGGATAACAGAAAAAAACTCTCCACTAACATTGTGACCCATATACACCGTCCCTTCACCGCTCCAAAGATGCTGCTTGCAGGAGTTTTTTTAACGTCCTGCAAGCGCACCGCTCCAGTGTGAAAGCACTCGGGTTTTTACACTGGAGAGACAGGAGCGGCTCTTTACAGGCGCTATGCAGGCGCTATTTTTAGTGCTGTAGTGCCTGTAAATTGCCTCAGTGTGAAAGGGGTTTTATACTTATGGTATAATTTTCAAGAAAAATAATTTATGCTTCTCCTATAAACCTGGTTGATTTATTGGCACTATCTTTACTACCAGGAGCCCTGAAGTTAGTATTCCATTTTTGCATTGCCTCCAGTCCAGTCTTGTAATGATACTGCAAGGGAATAATGAGTCATCTTCATAATCTTCAAATTCAGGGACTTTTTCAGGAATTTTTTTTGCATCTCATTGCTGCTGACCTCCTTTAGCCTCTTTGCAGCCATGCATTTGCTTCAGCAGTGGCTGCATGGCATTTCCCGGGACAAGAATTCCCGATGATGATAAAAGCAGAACATGCCTGTCCAAGGAGTTTCAGTACAGCCATGTATAATCTTTAGGCTGGGTTCACACTATTGCAAATTGGATGCGGTTTTCCCATGACAGGAGAGTGTGACCGGCTCTCAATGGAGCCAGTTCACACATCTCTGGAACGGCCACAGAGTGCACTGCAGAAGAGTCCTGTGCATTCAGCCAACAATTCGGACCTAACTTGGACCTGAAATGGTAACAGGCACACACCGGACCCCTGCTGCGAGCCGCTCTGCACACACTGTGAATTCAGCCTCACTGGAAGCATACAGTATGTGATAGGGTGACTATGGAGGAGAGCAGTTGGGACAAAGAGACAGAGCGTTGTCACCCCATAGCAGTAAGTGTCTGAACAGGGACTTTAATAGCAGGGAACCAGCTATTATTTCAAAAGGAGATGCAGATTTTGCTAAAGTAGATTTAAACATAACCACTAAAATATCATACTATTTAAGTTTTTTTTTCTAGAAGTTTAGCAGAATAATGTCTAGTACACAGCAAGAAGCAGTGCCTACTTTGTTTAATTAAAACTGGGAAAGTAACTCCCTCTCTGTTCCCACCCACAATCTTCAAATTTTATGTTGGCTCCCCCATCACAGCTATCACCTACTACATTTACTACATTACTATCTTCAGCCAAATCAAAGTGTGTTAGGAGCACCTTCTGGGGCTGTCACATTTATGAAACTGCAGGCACAGCTTAATGAAGGGTCATCATATCTGGGAAAACATCTATGATGATGGGGGAAAACTAAGCAGTTTATTTTCTTAATATCCATGTACTAGTTTTTTGTTTTGTTTTTTTGTTTCATTGAAGAGGCCTGTTTTCACTAGTAAGCATATCAGATTAAATAAATAGGGAAGCAATAAACTGTATCTAGAACTTTGAGCATCAGAAATAGACCCAAATGTGTGGCTATACTCCATTGATTGCTTGTAATGACATAAAGATCCCTTACTGTAATACAGCAATTATGTTTTTCCCACACAATGCAACAATGAAGACATACAATAGGGTGTCATTTGCTTTAAATCATTATATCGATCCCTCTTCCATTGTCTGCAATATTGCTGGATGTCACAGTTATTCTCGTTTGTTATTTACCATCATCAATAGAGAATTTTCATAGGGCATTCAGGAAATGCTGCCTTGTGCAGCTGTTTCTCTTTTTTCTCCACAGAGAAATACCCTCTATAATATTGTAAGTGCTAACATGATTTATATTTAACTACTTGATCTTCTATCTATGTTTGACTGTCCCCGTTTATTGCAAAGACTGCTCCTTAGAACTTGGTTCTCATATCTTGGGAGTCAAAAGACCTGACAAATGTGCTATTTTGAGGTAATGCTATTCTCTTTGGAAATTAATTCCAATACTGTAAATAGATGTCTGGATGAAATATATACTTTGTAGTCAGGTTTTTTCTGTAAAATTATGTGCTTGTGCTGTAGCAGTTCATACGATTGTACACCTGCATTAACTAATGGTACAAATCTCTCCATATCTTTTTCTGATGACATGCAATTGATCTTCCATAGGGTCTTTGCATGCAGACAGACTCATGTATCTTTATAGGCACCTTTTAATGCTCTATTGTAGATGTGTTAACATGCATACAACATAAAGCAATGCACCACATGCGTTACCAAAGCACAGGTGTGAATGGGCCTTAAAGGTTGGTAGTTAAAGTAATAAAATAATAAAAAAAAATAATGTGTGTGTGTATATATACAGTATGTGAGTGTGTGTGTGTGTGTGTATATATATATATATATATATATATATATATATATATATATATATACATATTGCCTTGCAAAAGTATTCACCCTGCTTTGCTTTTTACCTATTTTATTACATTACAGCCTTTAGTTCAATGTTTTTTTTTAATCTGAATTATAAGTAGGTATAGGTATAATTATAAGTAAAATTAGAAAACTATATACATAAAACATTTTTTTCAGAAATAGAAAAACTGATAATTGGCATGTGTGTATGTATTCACCCCCTTTGTTATGAAGCCCATAAAAAGCTCTGGTGCAACCAATTACCTTCAGAGGTCACACAATCAGTGAAATGATGTCCACCTGTCTGCAATCTAAGTGTCACATGATCTGTCATTACATATACACACCTTATTGAAAGGCCCCAGAGGCTGTAACACCTAAGCAAGAGGCACCACTAACCAAACACTGCCATGAAGACCAAGGCAAAGAAGTAAGGGACAATGTTGTTGAGAAGTAAAAGTCAGGGTTAGGCTATAAAAAAATTTTTCCAAATCTTTGATGATTCCTAGGAGCACCATCAAATCTATCATAACTAAATGGAAAGAACATGGCACAACAGCAGACCTGTCAAGAGACGACCGCACACCAAAACACATGGACTTGGCAAGAAGGGCATTAATCAGAGAGACAGCACAGAGACCTAAGGTAACCCTGGAGGAGCTGCAGAGTTCCACAGCAGAAACTGAGGTATCTGTACATAGGACGACAATAAGCTCGCTCCATAGAGTTGGGTTTTATGGCAGAGTGGCTAGAAGAAAGCCATTACTTTCAGCAAAAAACAAAACGGCACGTTTTGAGTTTGCGAAAAGGCATGTGGGAGACTCCCAAAATGTATGGAGGAAGGTGCTCTGGTCTGATGAGACTAAAATTGAACTTTTTGGCCATCAAAGAAAATGCTATGTCTGGCGCAAACCCATCACATCACCCAAAGAACACCATCCCCACGGTGAAACATGGTGGTGGCAGCATCATGCTGTGGGGATGGGACTGGGAAAATGATCTGAGTTGAGGGCAAGATGGATGGTGCTAAATACAGGGATATTCTTGAGCAAAACCTGTACCACTCTGTGTGTGATTTGATTAGGACGGAGGTTCAATGACCCCAAACACACTGCTAAAGCAACACTTGAGTGGTTTAAGGGGAAACATGTAAATGTGTTGGAATGGCCTAGTCAAAGCCCAGACCTCAATCCAATAGAAAATCTATGGTCAGACTTAAAGATTGCTGTTCACAAGCGCAAACCATCCAACTTGAAGGAGCTGGAGCAGTTTTGCAAGGAGGAATGGGCAAAAATCCCAGTGGTAAGATGTGGCAAGCTCATAGAGACTTATCCAAAGCGACTTGGAGCTGTAATAGCCGCAAAAGGAGGCTCTACAAAGTATTGACTTTAGGGGGGTGAATAGTTATGCACATTGACTTTTTCTGTTATTTTGTCCTATTTGTTGTGTGCTTCACAATAAAAAAAACATCTTTAAAGTTGTTGGCATGTTCTGTAAATTAAATGATGCAAATCCTCAAACAATCCATGTTAATTTCAGGTTGTGAGGCAACACAACACAAAAAATGCCAAGGGGTGAATACTTTTGCACTGGATATATATATATATAAAACTAAACTATAGAAACTATAGAACTAAAGAGTTACAAACGACATAATACAAAAAGTGAGCATTAGAAGATTTTTTTGTGGTAATCTAGTATACTATGTTTTTTTTTTCTCTTTCATAAACTGTCAGTCTCTATGACCCACTCCTTTATAGAGGGGAGTCCACAATCTTAAAAATCTGAATGTTTGTGGCAAAACAATGAATGTTATATTATAATGACCCTTGTGCAAATTGAAAACAGTTATGCCCTGTACACACGATAGGATTTTCCAACAACAAAATCCATGTTTTTTTTCCGACTGATGTTGGCTCAAACTTGTCTTGCATAAACACGGTCACACAAAGTTGGTTGAAAATTCCGAACGTCAAGAATGCGGTGACGTACAACACGTACAACGAGCCGAGAAAAATGAAGTTCAATAGCCAGTGCTGCTCCCCTTTGCTTGATTCCAAGCATGCATGGAACTTTGTGCGTCAGAATTGTGTACACACGATCGGAGTTTCCAACAACGGATTCCGACAGATTTTGTTGTTGGCCAAATTTGAGAACCAGCTCTCAAGTTTTGTGTGACGGAAATTCCAATGGAAAATGTCCGATGGAGCCTACACACGGTCGGAATTTCCGACAACAAGCTCCTATCAAACATTTCCATTGGAAAATCTTATCGTGTGTACGGGGCATAAGAGTAACGACTGTATAGAAAGAAACATTATACTTGCACCTCTATCGGGCTGTGTGGAAACTTCATATTTTTGTATAGCTCTGGGCACCACTGCTATCCAACAATTCTATCTGCTTCCTGTATTGATATACTGTAGGGGTCAGAGTGAGAAACCACATCACCCCCCGATACACTTAGGCTGCTTTCACACTGAGGCTCTTTATAGGTGCTATAGCGCCTGCATAGCGCCTGTAAAGAGCCTCTCCTCTCCTCTCACTCCAGTGTGAAAGCCAGAGTGCTTTCACACTGGAGCGGTGCGCTGGCAGGAAGCCAAAGAAAGTCCTGCAAGCCATATCTTTGCAGCGCTGTAGAAGCGGTGTATGCACTGTTCCTAAAGCACCCTGCCCATTGAAATCAATTGGCAGCGCCGCCGAACTGCCGGCATAGCCCCGCCTTTAACCTTTTTTTGGCCGCTAGTGGGGGTTAAAAGTGCCCCACTATCGGCCGAAAACCTCCACACAAACAGCGGTAAAGCGCCTCTAAAAATAGTGACGCCCGCAATGCCCCGGTGTAAAAGTAGCGTACTTGACACATTGGGAATTCTTGGATAGCACCGGCACCTGGAACTCTTCAAGGGAGTGATATTTCACGGCACTACCTGCCAAAGAGGTAAATATACAGCTTCTTTTTTTACAGAAGCTGCTCTGGTAAATATTTCAACCTGGCAACAGGGATGTTTTAGTAATGCGCCTGCCTTAAAATTATTCTAAATCCATTTTGATGGAAATTTTAGGTTAGATCTTTTAATAATATTGGTATTTTGGTTAACTATGATAAATCTTGTGGCAATAGAATTATATAACAAATGTGTTTAGATTTCCACCAGAGATGACTACAGGCATTTATATTATGAAAAGTGGAGCTTAGTGACAGCGGAATATATGTTTAAATTATCATTCCTGTGAGTGGGAATCAAATGTTATTTATTTATTTCAGGTACTTATATAGCGCCATCAATTTACGCAGCACTTTACATATACATTGTACATTCACATCAGTCCCTACCCTCAATAAGCTTACAATCTAAGGTCCCTAACTCACATTCATACATACTAGGGACAATTTAGACAGGATCCAATTAACCTACCAGCATGTCTTTGGAGTGTGGGAGGAAACCGGAGTACCCGGAGGAAACCCACGCAGGCACAGGGAGAACATGCAAACTCCAGGCAGGTAGTCTCGTGGTTGGGATTCAAACCAGCGACCCTTCTTACTGCTAGGCGAAAGTGCTATCCACTACACCACTGTGCCACCGCTAAATCATAGCGCTCAATTTATATTCCCATCACACAGCAATTTGGCAAGTATAATATATGTTCACAAGTAGTCAAGGCTTTTTTTCTCAGAGAATAGGTGCAGGAACTCCCCCCTTCTGAGATACCCTTTGTTTCTGCTCCCTACCCACCTCTGAGAATTGTCCCTTGGTTCCACCAACTACCCACCTCCCAGTACCAACCCTTTTAGAGAATACAGAACCAAGTATCATCTTGTGCTACTAAGTGATATGCATGGAATTTGTTAATGATAACAAGAAAAGCAGTAAAATAGAGTGCAGTAGGCAACAATAGACGCCACCCCTGCAACAAAATACCACCCCAGCAAAAATAGAACCCCAGCAGCCGGCATCAATAGACCCTCCAAGAGCCAGCAACAATAGACCTCTCCTTCAACAGTAGATCACTCCCAGCAACAATTGACCCCCCCCAGCAACATAACACCCCCATTGGCAACAATAAACCTACCCAGCAACAATAGACCTCCATACAAAAACAGATTCCCCAGCAGCCAGCATCAATAGACCCTCCAGCACACCCCAGCACTCCTTGCTACTACTTACATTCATTGCTGGAGGTGCCGGAACTGCGTTCCCCCACGTTTCCCCTGAAAAAAAGCCCTGCAAGTGGTACTATGCTTGGGGCTCTGATTATACCACACTGCTGTTATACCCGGTGACAGGGAAAAATCAGGATACAGTCTACTCACACTGCTCCAAATGTATCAGTCTACAACATGTGTACCGGCCAAATACAGCTCTCAAGGTGATTTCAAGTGGCCCTCCACCTCTCATGAAGTTGCAGCACCCCCCCTTATCTCCACCTCCACTTTGTCTCAGCAGTCAGCAGCAAAGAGGAGGACAGAACTCCTCTGCCAGATTCTGTACTGCTTCATGAAGCCTCAGAGAGGCTTGTCTCTGCCCCTCCATCTCAGCAGTTGGCAGCAGAGAGGAAGACAGACCTCCTTCTACAGATCCTGCACCTCTCTCTGCAGCTTCAGCACCCCCTCATCTCCACTTTCATGGTCTCAGAAATTTGACAGGTGGTGAGGAGGTGATATGTCATCTCCTTGAAAGCTTGTTTTAACCCTGTAAATTCTGCACTGTCGCTTCAATGGGTCCTACTTAGTGATGGTACTGAATGTGACATGGGGGATAATCTTGACCATATCTAAGGCATGTGTACACTCCCACAGCTGTCTTTACAGCTTGGGGGGGGGGGGGGGGCAGTAAAAACATGGCTCAAATACAGTTTTGTTTTTTTTTTCCATTTCAAGTTAAGATTAAACATGTTTTGGGTTCTCATCTATTACCATTGGTTCCTTTACAGATATAAAGATTAAATTGACAAGATATTCCTAAAAATACCTGTGTTTACTAAAGATGAAATAGCTGATATGCACTAATGTAAGCCATATAGTGGCTCACTAGATAACAATATTGGCTAGAACTTCTGCGTTCCATTGAATGAGCTCCCTAAAATATTGCTAACAGGGAAAAGACCAAATGGTTAATTTAATCTGTCTATAACCATTTTATAGGTTTTACCCATTAAGGGTTTTTGTTTATCATTTACTTATGCATCTTGTGAAGAATAATATTAAAGACCAACTCCAGCCCTTTACCCCCTTGGAGCACATCTGGCACCTATATACTGTACATATCTTTTCTCTAGGTGTCTTTGCAGAGGTGCAATGATGTCAGATCCTAAATGCTTCAGAGAGTGATGCCATGTAATGAAGTAGAACTGCTCCCTGCAGCATTCCTCTGTGAGTCTAGGTTGGGCATGTTAGTCTTTTGTCTTGGACAACACATGAAGTGGGTTAAATCATGCTGGTAATTATTTAACATGGAAAATAGAGGGGGTCATTCAACTACTCAATCAGAATATGAGGGGGATCAAACCAGAGATCAGGTGAGTATAGCAAATGGAGCTAAGTTTAAAAATAGGGATCTCCCAAGCAATGTCTAATTTGCCCAAACTATAAATGGGCTTTAATCCACTGCCATTTCCTGGTGGTTGTCATTGAATTTCCATTTATTTTTTGAACAAGGCCTTGGACAGAAAGTGGCAGTAATGTTAACCATTTAGACCCTGTTGCATTTCATAGAGCTGTTAATATTTACACTAACAGCTTGCTGACATAGATAGTTGTCAACCTGGGAATACTATTTGGCAGGAGTGTCTGGATTGCAAGGCTTACTTAACAGATTTACAAATCTTTTGGCATATATGGCAGTTTACATATACAGTTGTGCTCATAAGTTTACATACCCTGGCAGAATGCTAGATTTCTTGGCCATTTTTCAGAGAGTATGAATGATAACACAAAAACTTTTCTTTCACTCATGGTTAGTGTTTGGCTGAAGCCATTTATTATCAATCAACTGTGTTTATGGTTGGGGCCAAAAAGCTCAATTTTGGTCTCATCACTCCAATTGACTTTGTGCCAGAAGGTTTGTGGCTTGTCTCTGTGCTGTTTGACATATTGTAAGCGGGATACTTTGTGGCATTTGTGTAGTAATGGCTTTCTTCTGGCGACTCGACCATGCAGCCCATCTTTCTTCAAGTGCCTCCTTATTGTGCTTCTTGAAACAGCCACACCACATGTTTTCAGAGAGTCCTGTATTTCACCTGAAGTTATTTGCGGGTTTTTCTTTGCATTCTGAACGATTTTCCTGGCTGTTGTGGCTGAAATCTTAGTTGGTCTACCTGACCGTGGTTTGGTTTCAACAGAACCCCTCATTTTCCATGTCTCGATTAGAGTTTGAACACTGCTGATTGGCATTCTCAATTCCTTGGATATCATCATGTTTCATTGATTTACCACCACTATTTTAAATTTGGTTGCTGAGAATTAATGAACCATGTACATTCTCATTGCTTTTCAAACCATCTCAAGTAAATCTAAATGTCTTTGGCTATCTATACAGTAGGTGAATTGCGCCTTCTGAGTTTGAGGTTTTACTGATCAATTTCTTTATATACATTGAAGCTCTATGTGTTACCTTTCCATTGATCATGTATTCTCTGGTTAATATCAAATCTTTTAAGTTCTGTACATATGTATTCCTTCTAACTGTGGTTCATTGATGCCTTCCTCTTTGCTTTTTTGAATACCTAAGTTCATTATTAATCATCCCTTTTTAATTCCTTTGACTCCTACTATATAGTTCCTCCTTGGCATTTTCTTTGTGTACCCTCCATTATGAAAACAGCTTCTTGGATTTCACAAATTAAAAGAATTGCTTACAACATTTTGGGAAAGGCTCATGCTTGGGACTTCTCATCTTTTAGTTGCATGTCTATATAATACATCTCATTTTGTTTGACCTTTACTAAATTATGGTAAATGATGCATTAAAATGTATTCAATGCTACTTGTATATTTTTCTATAAAACATTAGAAGACAAATATGCCACTTTCTTTAGAATTCAGGTTTCTACATACCGTATTTATCGGCGTATAACACGCACCAGCGTATAACACGCACCCCAATTTAGGAGGGAATTTTAAGGAAAAAAAACTTTTAGGAGGGAAGTTGAAGGAAAAAAAACTTACATTTACTTGCCCATCATTACAGCCTTCTCAGTGCAGCCTTGCCCCAGTGCAGCCATGTCAGTGCAGCCATGTCAGTGCAGCCTTGTCAGTGCAGCCTTGTCAGTGCAGCCTTGTCAGTGCAGCCTTCCCCAGTGCAGCCATGTCAGTGCAGCCTTCCCCAGTGCAGCCTTGTCAGTGCAGCCTTCCCCAGTGCAGCCTTCGTCAGTGCAGCCTTCCCCAGTGCAGCCTGGTCAGTGCAGCCTTCCCCAGTGCAGCCTGGTCAGTGCAGCCTTCCCCAGTGCAGCCTCGCATCCCGTGATCCCGGACAGCCTGCCATCCTGTCTTTCAAAATCACCGACCGCGATTAGAAAATGGCGCCGCCAGCGACGAAATACACAGGGCCGGTCCTCGGCTCTTCTCGGCGGCTCTCGTTTACTTTCGGCTCCACTCGTAGTCCCGAGCGGAGCTATCCGAACCTAGCCGAGTACACTCGGCTAGGTTCGGGCAGCGCTCGAGTGAAGATGAAAGTGGCCGAGAAGAGCCGAGGACCGGCACTGTGTATTTCAGCACCGGCGGCGCCATTTTCAAATCGCGGTCGGCGATTTTGAAAATCTGGCAGCTCTGGATCGCAGGGGATCGGCGTATAACACGCACCCGCGATTTTCCCCTGATTTTAAGGGGAAAAAAGTGCATGCTATACGCCGATAAATACGGTAAATACCGTAACTGAGCCAGGTGGCAAGGTGGCTCAAGAACATAAGAAAGAGTCTCCTCAACATTCGGACCATTACTAAGTAGCAAAAAAAAATCACTGATCATAATGTCAACTCTGGCACTCACCAATCATTAATCAATATGGGGCTGTCAGGAACCATGAAATCAGACCGAGACAGAAGTACAGTTAAATCACACTTGTTTAATAATAAAAGTTAAAAGAAAGGCAGAGTTCCTCTGGACTGGATGGCTTAAGTAGGCAGGACTGATGAGCAGAATATCAACAACAGCTGAGTAACTGTGGAGAGAGATGGGAGCTGGCAATTAGCCCACAGCTGAGTGGCCAGCTCAGAGAAGGAAGGGCTGAGCCCAGCCCTGACAGTACCCCCTCCTCAACGAACCCTCCCCCTCAGACGACCACAGGGCTTGAGGGGAAAATGTCTATGGAAATCACGGAGGAGGACAGGGGCATGTACGTCCGAGAATGAGGCCCAAGAGCGTTCCTCCGGACTGTACCCTTTCCAATGCACCAGGTACTGTATGCGCCCATGGATCCTACGGGAGTCAACAATGGACTGTACTTCATACTCCTCATGGTTCTCAACCTGTACAGGGTGAGGACGTGGCACCGAGGTGGTAAAGCGGTTACAGACCAAAGGTTTTAATAAGAAAACATGAATTACATTCAAAATATGTGTATTAGAAGGAAGGTCTCATGCATAAGCCACTGGGTTAACCCTGCGAAGAATACGGAAAGGCCCAAAAAACTGAGGTGCGAACTTCAATGAGGGAACATGAAGTCGGAGATTGCGAGATGAAAGCCAGACCCTGTCCCCAATCTGGTAGGAAGGCGCAGGCAGGCGTCTGCAGTCAGCATGGAGTCTGTACCTATCATTAGCATGACGCAAAGCCTCCTGGACTTGTGCCCAAGTAGAACGAAGACCACGGAAATGCTCCTGTAATGCAGGAATACTCTGCAGAACAAACGAGTCAGGCAATATGGAAGGTTGGAAACCATAATTAGCCATTAACGGGGACAATCGGGAGGCAGAATTCAAAGCACTGTTGTGAGCAAACTCTGCCCATGGTAATAGGTCTGACCAGTTGTTATGATGGTCAGAAATATAGCAAAGTAGGACTTGCTCTAAGGACTGATTAGCTTGTTCTGCGACCCCATTAGACTGCAGGTGATACGCAGAGGAGAAAACAAGCTGAATCCCCGACTGTGCACAAAAGGCTCGCCAGAACCGGGACACAAACTGACTACCCCTGTCCGAGACAATCACCTTGGGTAGCCCATGTAAGCAAAAGATCTCCTGAGCAAAAATGGAAGCCAGTTCCTTAGAAGCAGGTAACTTCTTAAGTGGAATACAATGACACATCTTTGAGAACCGGTCAACCACCATAAGAATAACTGTGTTGCCCTGGGAGTTGGGCAACTCCACAATGAAATCCATAGACAGGTGGGTCCAGGGCCTCTCTCCATTGGGTATGGGTTGTAGGAGGCCCACTGGAAGGTGTTGTGGAGTCTTACTCTGAGCACACACGGAACAGGCAGCTAGGAAGGCAGTTACATCGGCACGTAGACTAGGCCGCCAGAATTGTTGGGAAATGGCCCAAATGAGTTGATTCTTCCCAGGGTGGCCAGCTGCCTTGGGAGAATGGTAAATCTGGAGCACAGCAGTACGGAGACTCTCTGAGACAAAGCAGCGGTCACAAGGTTTTTCAGGAGGAGCATGGACCCGAGCAACAAGAATTTTGTCACCCAAAGGAGAAGTGAGACTGGTGCGAACCGTAGCCAGAATACGATCAGAAAGAAGAATCACAGGAACTGGAACTGACTCCAACTTGGAAGTGGAGGAAAATTATTGTGACAAGGCATCACCCCTTACATTCTTAGTACAGAGTAAGAATGAGACAATGTAATTGAAACTTGACAAGAAAAGAGCCCATCGCGCCCTTCTGGGAGAGAGGCATTTAGCCTCAGACAAGAATGTGAGATTCTTATAGTCAGAAAGAATGAAAACTGGCACAGTGGTACCTTCGAGGAGATGTCTCCATTTTTTCAGGGCTAAACTGATTGCCAACAGCTCTCTGTCACCAAGCTCTTAATTGCACTCTGCAGGTGACATTTTCTTGGAAAAGTAGCCACAAGGATGCATAGCACTCTCAGAGGTAGGACGTTGAGACAGAAGGGCACCAACATCAGTCTCAGAAGCATCAACCTCGAGGATAAACGGTAACATAGGATCAGGATGTGCCAACACAGGAGCAGAAACAAAGGCAGCCTTGAGATTCTCAAAGGCCTTAAAGGACTCCGGAGACCAACTCTGTGGGTTACCGTCCTTTCTGGTCATATCAGTCAGGGGCTTGACTAGAGATGAGAAGTTACAAATAAACTTCCGATAATAGTTGGAAAAGCCCAGGAAACAATGCAGAGGATGTAAACCCACGGATCGGGGCCACTGTAGGACTGCCGAAAGTTTCTCTGGGCCCATCGAAAAACCAGCAGTGGAAATGACATAGCCCAGGAATTTAACCTGTTCACGATGGAACTCCAGTTTACAATAGAGATTGTTCTCTCTTAGTTTCTGAAGCACACAACAGACATCTGTGTGGTGGCTCTCCAGGGACTTGGAAAATGTGAGGATATCATTGACATAAACCACCACACATACCTGCAACAAATCTCGGAGAACATCGTTAATCAATTCCTGTAAAACTGCTGGGGCGTTATAAAGGCCAAAAGGCATTACTGTCAGGGCTGGGCTCAGCCCTTCTTTCTCTGAGCTGGTCGCTCAGCTGTCAGCTGATTGCCAGCTCCTATCTCTCCACAGTTACCCAGCTGTTGATGATATCCTGCTCGTCGGTCCTGCCTACTTAAGCCGTCCAGTCTTGAGGTTCTCTGCCTTCGCCTTGGTCAACATCACAGAAACTATTTCCTGTGTTCCTGGTTAAAGACTTGCTTTGCTGACATCCCTGCTGGCTCCAGATCCTGCTTGCTGTTCCACTACATTGATCCCTGACTTCTTGCTTGGCTGACCATCCGTTACGGTTACTGAACTTTGGCTATGTTTTGACTAAGTTTTGTTCCTTTTACTTTTATTATTACACAAGTGTGATTTAACTGTACTTCTGTCTCGGCCTGATTTCATGATTTCTGACAATTACGAGGTACTCATAATGGCCCGTTCTGGTATTAAACACAGTTTTCTACTTGTCGCCCTCCTTAATCCTCATGACTTTGTATGCTCCTCTTAAATCAAGCTTCGTGAAAACCGTTGCTCCCTTGAGGCACTCAAATAACTCTGTAATCAATGGAATCGGATAGGCATTCTTAATCGTGAAACGATTGAGACCCCTATAATCAATACAAGGTCTCAGTTCACCACTCTTCTTCTTCACAAAGAAGAAACCAGCACCAGCAGGAGATGAGGATTTGCAGATAAAACCTTGAGAAAGTGTGTCTGCAACATACTCTTCCATAGCCTTATCCACGAAGGCCGACAAAGGGTAAATCCAGCCACGAGGGGGTATGGCACTAGGTTAAAGGTCAATTGCGAAAAACATATGGCCAGTGTGGAGGCAAACTACTGGCTTGACCTTTGCTACAATCAAGACATCGTTAAAATTGCGCCACTCCTCCGGCAGGGAGGAGAGTGAACCAGCAAAAACTTAGGTGTGGAAATAAATTGGAATTGGATTATCTTATGGTGAAGAGCCCCTACTGCCATGGACAACAGAACCGTCTTATGAGTCACATGGGCAGGTTATAGAGGTCTCCCATCAAGAGCCTCAATGACAAGTGGAGTGTCACGCAGCTGCGGCGGAATCGTGTGCTTCGATGCAAATGCAGCATCAATGAACAGGCCTGCAGCCCCATAGTGGATTAGAGCCTGTATCTTGACGGATGACTCAGCCCAAGAAAGGGTGACCGAAACCAGGGGTTATCCTTCTGGATAACTGGGGATGAAACAACGCCACCTAAGGTCTGTCCGTGACAGGACCTCAAGGTTCAAGCGTTCCCTGGACGGGTAGGACAAGACTTCAGAAAGTGACCTGCCTGGTCACAATAAAGGAACAATCTCTCCCTTCTCCTAAAGGTTCTCTCATCTGCAGAGAGACATGTGAAACCCGAGTGCATGGATTCACCTTCACTGCCTGACTTGGTACCAGGAGGCATAGGAGGTGAGGGAGGCACGGGTGGGACTGCAAAGCTCGGAAACAACTATACAGGAGGCTTCCGCAAGCGCTCCTTAAAAGAGAGTCTTTCTCTGAGTCTGGAGTCAATGAGGATGGCAAACGTGATCAATTTCTCCAGCTCAGTGGGTATATCTCAGGCAACTATCTCATCCTTGATATCCGAGAGACCATGAAAAAAAGCAGCTGTAAGGGCCTCATTGTTCCAGGTTTGCCCAGGCCAAGGCTCCCTCAGAAACCTACTTTGTTTCTGTCCGTGGGAAACGCCTGGGGCAGCATCTCAAAGTATATCTCAACCTGGTTGAGAAACCCTCTGCATTGGACTGGATTGCCCCCAAATTGCTGGGGAAGCGGAACGGAACCAGACATACCTCTTATAGAGGTAAAACTTGAGGCGGGTGCCTGCACAGAGACTGGGGCAGCAGCAGGGTCGGCCCATAACATAGGTTGTATCGGGGCGACCACAGTGGGAGATTCTAGGTGAGCCGTGTGACTCAGGAGCTTTTGTTACGCCATGGTGAACTGATCCATGCTGTGATCCACTTGTTCCAATCTGGAAAAAATATTACCAACAAGTGGATTGACTTCATCTTCTGAATTCATAACCGTTCGCCTACTGTCAGAAACCATGAAATCAGGCAGAGACAGAAGTACAGTTAAATCACATTAATAATAAAAGTAAAAAGAACAAACGTCATCAAAACATACCCAAAGTTCAGTAACCGGAACGGATAGTCAGCCAAGCCAGAAGTGGAACAGCAAGCAGGATCTGGAGCCAGAAGGGATGTCAGTAGGGATGAGCTTCGAGTTCGAGTCAAACTCATGTTCGACTCAAACATGGGCTGTTTGCAAGTTCGCCGAACAGCGAACAATTTGGGGTGTTTGTGGCAAATTCGAATGCCGCGGAACTCCCTTTAGAAGTCTATGGGAGAAATCAAAAGTGCTAATTTTAAAGGCTTATATGCATGGTATTGTCATAAAAAGTGTTTGGGGACCTGGGTCCTGCCCCAGGGGACATGTATCAATGCAAAAAAAGTTTTAAAAACGGCCGTTTTTTCGGGAGCAGTGATTTTAATAATGCTTAAAGTGAAACAATAAAAGTGTAATATCCCTTTAAATTTCGTACCTGGGGGGTGTCTATAGTATGCCTGTAAAGGGGCGCATGTTTCCCGTGTTTAGAACAGTCTGACAGCAAAATGACATTTCAAAGGAAAAAAGTAATTTAAAACTACTCGCGGCTATTAATGCAATGCCGGTCCGACAATACACATAGAAGTTCATTGATAAAAACGGCATGGGAATTCCTCACAGGGGAACCCCAAACCAAAATTTAAAAAAAAAAAATTACGTGGGGGTCCCCCTAAATTCCATACCAGTCTGGTATGGATATTAAGGGGAACCCCACACCAAAATTGAAAAAAAAATGGTGTGGGGTCCCCCCCAAAATCCATACCAGACCCTTATCCGAGCACGCAACCTGGCAGGCCGCAGGAAAAGAGGGGGGGATGAGAGAGTGCCCCCCTCCTGAACCATACCAGGCCACATGCCCTCAACATTGGGAGGGTGCTTTGGGGTAGCCCCCAAAACACCTTGTCCCCATGTTGATGAGGACAAGGGCCTCATCCCCACAACCCTGGCTGGTGGTTGTGGGGGTCTGCGGGTGGGGGGCTTATCGGAATCTCAAAGCCCCCTTTAACAAGGGGACCCCCAGATCCCGGCCCTCCCCCCTGTGTGAAATGGTAAGGGGGTACAAAAGTACCCCTACCATTTCACTAAAAAACTGTCAAAAATGACAAGAGACAGTTTTTGACAATTCCTTTATTTAAATGCTTCTTCTTTCTTCTATCTTCCTTCATCTTCTTCTTCTTATGGTTCTTCTGGTACTTCTGGTTCTTCCTCCGGTGTTCTCATCCAGCATCTCCTCCGTGGCGTCTTCTTCCCTTCTTCTTCTCGGGCCGCTCTGCATCCATGGCATGGAGGGAGGCTCCCGCTCTTCTCTTCATCTTCTTCTCTTCATCTTCTGCATATTATATTTATTATTGCCATATATATATATATATATATATATATATATATATATATATATATATATATACATTTATATATATTTAATATTATATTATATTATATTATATTATATTATTTTTTTGATCATCTAAAGCTGCCACGATTGATGATATCAGCTTTTAAGTTGTAGATGACTACAAATTGGTTCATGGTGTCTGGAGCTACTTAGCTCCCTATTTGCAGTAGTGATTTGGCAGAAAACAGATTTAAAGGACCTTAAGGGCTTCTGCTCTGAGGATGAATTGTTCCAAAGTCTTTCAATCCTGTACTCTCTGTAACTCAGTTCAATTTCTTCTCCCTCCGAGAGCATATTTTCTACATTTACATTAGAGATCATAAGGCAGCCAAGTCCCTACTGTAAAGAGCACTGAGCAGCTAAGAGTTTGACTTGAACACGTTAATGCTTTTTCTTTGAATGTGAGGAATGAATTGCTCCACAGTGCCCACCAGTCTGGATGAGCCGAACACCCCCCCGTTTCGGTTTGCACCAGAACATCCGAACAGGCAAAAAATTTGGATGAACAAAAGAACACTGTTAAAATCTATGGGACATGAACATGAAAAATCAAAAGTGCTCATTTTAAAGGCTTATATGCAAGTTATTCTCATAAAAAGTGTTTGGGGACCTGGGTTCAGCCCCAGGGGACATGTATCAATGCAAAAAAAGTTTTAAAAAGTCTGTTTTTTTCAGGAGCAGTGATTTTAATAATGCTTAAAGTAAAACAATAAAATATATAGTATGCCTGTAAAGTGGCACAGTTTTCCTGTGTTTAGAACAGTACCACAGCAAAATGACATTTCTAAAGGAAAAAAGTAATTCAAAACTGATTGCGGCTGTAATGAATTGTCAGGTCTCGGCAATATAGATAAAACTCAATAAAAAAAAAACAGCATGGGTTCCCCCCCAGTCCATTACCGGGCCCTTTGGGTATGGTATGCATGTTAAGGGGAACCCAGAACCAAAAAAAAAATTGCGTGGGGTCCCCTTAAAATTCTCACAAAGCCCTTCAGGTCTGGTATGGAAATTAAGGGGAACCCTGCGCCAAATTAAAGAAAAAATGACGTAGGGATCCCCACAAAATCCATACCAGACCTGAAGGATCTAGTATGGATTTTAAGGAGAACCCTGCTCCAAAATGTAAAAAAACATGGCGTAGGGGTCCCTCCAAAATGCATACCAGACCCTTATCCGAGCATGCAACCTGGCAGGCCACAGGAAAAGAGGGGGGATGAGAAAACGCCCCCCCTGAACTGTACCGGGCCACATGCCCTCAACATGGGGAGGGTACTTTGGAGTAGCCCCCCAAAGCACCTTGTCCCCATGTTGATGGGGACAAGGGCCTCATCCCCACAACCCTTGCCCTGTGGTTGTGGAGATATGCGGGTGGGGGGCTTATCAGAATCTGGAAGCCCCCTTTAACAAGGTGACCCCCAGATCCCGCCCCCTATGTGTATTGGTAAGGGATACAAAGTACCCCTACCATTTCACAAAAGAAGGGGCCAAAAATAGTAAAGGAGGCATTTTGGGACAAGTCCTTTATTAAAAAATAAACAACTAAAAATGTCCCGCTATGTTCATTCATCTTCTATCACGCTGACGACGAGCCAGAAAAAGAAAAAATGCAACAGCTCCGCCTCCATGGGAGGCTCCCGCCGAGTGATGTTTCTTCTTGGTGAAAGCTCTTATATTGCTGAGGGTGGGGCCACCCAGTGACATGAACGTGTGACCCCGATGCCTCGTGACGTCAGAGGAAGGCGGGGTCACCCGTTTTCATCACCGAGTGGCATCACCTTCAGCTATATAACAGCTGTCAGCAAGAAGAAGCGTCACTCGGCAGGAGCCTCCCATGGAGGCGGAGCTGTTGTTTTTTTTTTCTTTTTTTGGCTCATCGATGCCGTGATAGAAGATGAATGGACATTGCGGGACATTTTTATTTTTTAATTTTTTAATAAAGGACTTGTCCCTAAGTGTCTCCTGTCTTTTTTACTATTTTTGACACTTTTTTTGAGAAATGGTATGAGTACAATGTACCTCTTATCAATTCACATGGGGTGGGAGGCTGGGATCAGGAGGTCCCCTTGTTAAAGGGGCTTCCAGATTCCGATAAGCCCCCCACCCACATACCCCCACAACTACTGGGTAAGGGTTGTGGGGATGAGGCCCTTGTCCCCATCAATATGAGGACAAGGTGCTTTGGGGGGCTACTCCAAAGCACCCTCCCCATGTTGAGGGCATGTAGCCTGGTATGGTTCAGGAGGGGGGGCGCTCTCTCATCCCCCCTCTTTTCCTTCGGCCTGCTCGGATAAGGGTCCGGTATGGATTTTGGGGGGACCCCTACGCCAATTTTTTTAAAATTTGGTGCAGGGTTCCCCTTAAAATCCATACCAGACCTGAAGGGTTGATTTTTCATGTTAGTGTCCCATAGACTTTAACAGTGTTCCACGGCTTTTGAATTTGCCACAAACACTGCATATTGTTCGCCGAACATCCGAACAACCAAAGTTCGGCCCTAACTTATGCTCGGGCCAAACTGTTCGCCCATCCCTACACACCAGCAGCTGCCTAGAACAGTGAGTGTTTGCTTTAGCATTTATTTACTGCTTGTTAAGAATATATAATTGCATGAATGTGTTTAGCTTGGCCACAGATCCACTTTAAAGTTGATTTTGCTGTAATCAATCAATTTCTTTATGTAATTTTAATGGATGGCTTAGTGCTATAGCATGTTGTTAACCCCTTCTATAATTTTATTTTATTTTATTAGTTATAATTATTTTGCACAAAATGTGTTTGTGATATTGGTAACATAATAGCAGAGCTGAGAATTGTCTGCATAGCCACCCCCCTAGGGGTGAGTGTCATTTATTAATTCTGGCTGAGTTTGGATCTGTTCCTTGTATACTTAGATAGCAGAATTTTCTAACTATCCAATTTATTTGGATATTTGAAAACTCTATGAAACCATTGTTTACTTGCTTAGGAAAGGAGAATTTTACTTCAGTGACAGGCTCTTGCAAATTGAAGAGAAGAAGGCAATTAATACATGTCCTGTGGTATCGCAGATATTGTACTCAATTACAGCTAACAAGCCCATCTTCATATTTGCAAAAGTATTAATCAATAAAAAGTTATTTTACTTCTTGTCAAGCATATTGATCTGAGTCACCACAATTTCCAATTTTTACTGAGTAGAGGTCATGTCTGAAGAATAAAAGAAGGGCACACCATTAAATAAAGTGCAGCATTTTATCTAGCATAGAACATATTGAACAATACATCAAAACACTTTAGTCAGCATTTTAGCTACTGACAGCCTCAGAGATTATTTTAGTGTGGCATTTTAATGTTTGGAAGGACTTTACCACCACTGAACTCAATGTAGCAAAAACTTTTTGTTATTCCAATGTAGGCAAAGGATAATTTACGTTTTTAAATGTACATACTTTATCTAACAAGGTGTGTATACCGGCGTTAATTTAGTCGACTAAAATGACTAAAACATTTTAGTCGACTAAATGAATACTATTTTAGTCAACTAAAATACGACTAAAACTAAAATGCCATTTTAGTCAAAAGCCTAAAATGGGACTAAAACTAAAATGCCATTTTAGTCAAAAGATTAAGACTAAAACTAAATCGAAATTTGGCTTCAACATTAACACTGGTCTGTAGTGCATGTTCATACCTCAATATCATAAATAATAACATATTAGATTTCTCACTCCAGCACCATATAATGAGTTTGGAAATTGTAGAGAAATGTTAACTAATGCATTACAATTTAATTACACTAGGGATGGGCCGAACACCCCCCGTTCGGTTCGCACCAGAACATGCGAACAGGCAAAAAATTTGTTCGAACACGCGAACACCGTTAAAGTCTATGGGACACGAACATTAAATAATCAAAAGTGCTAATTTTAAAGGCTTATATGCATGGTATTGTTTTAAAAAGTGTTTAGGGACCTGGGTCCTGCCCTAGGGGACATGTATCAATGCTAAAAAAGTTTTAAAAATGGCCAGTGATTTTAATAATGCTTAAAGTGAAACAAAAGTGTAATATCCCTTTAAATTTCGTACCTGGGAGGTGTCTATAGTATGCCTGTAAAGGGGGCGCATCTTTCCCGTGTTTAGAACAGTCTGACAGCAAAATGACATTTCAAAGGAAAAAAAGTAATTTAAACTACTCGCGGCTATTAATGAATTGCCGGTCTTCTGGTTCTTCCTCCGGTATTCTCGTCCGGCATCTTTCTCCGCGGCGTCTGCGTCTTCTTCCCTTATTCTCCTCCGTTCGCTCCGCATCCATGATGGCATGGAGGGAGGCTCCCACTGTGTGACGCTTCTCCTCTTCTGACGGTTCTTAAATAATGATGCTCTGATGCACGGGAACTTGACGGGACTTCCCTGTGGCATTCCCCGTGACGCCACAGGGAAGTCCCATCAAGTCACCAAGTGTCAGAGGGGGGCGGAGTCACTGGGTGGCCCCCCCGTTATTTAAGAACTGTCAGAAGAGGAGAAGCGTCAAACAGCGGGAGCCTCTCTCCATGCCATCATGGATGTGGAGCGGCCCAAAAAGAAGATGAAGAGAAGAAGATGAAGAGAGAAGCGTCACACAGCGGGAGCCTCCCTCCATGCCATCATGGATGCGGAGCATCCCAGAGAAGAAGGGAAGAAGATGCCGGACGAGAACCTGGGAGGAAGAACCAGAAGAACCAGAAGAAGAAGAAGATAGAAGATAGAAGAAAGAAGAAGCATTTAAATAAAGGAATTGTCAAAAACTGTCTCTTGTCATTTTTAACATTTTTGACACTTTTTTAGTGAAATGGTAGGGGTACCAGTACCCCCTTACCATTTCACACAGGGGGGAGGGCCGGGATCTGGGGGTCCCCTTGTTAAAGGGGGCTTCCAGATTCCGATAAGCCCCCCACCCGCAGACCCCCACAACCACTGGCCAGGGTTGTGGGGATGAGGCCCTTGTCCTCATCAACATGGGGACAAGGTGTTTTGGGGGGCTACCCCAAAGCACCCTTCCAATGTTGAGGGCATGTGGCCTGGTACAGTTCAGGAGGGGGGGCGCTCTCTCGTCCCCCCTCTTTTCCTGCGGCCTGCCACGGGGGGACCCCACGCTGTTTATTTTTTAATTTTGGCGCGGGGTTCCCCTTAAAATCCATACCAGACCTGAAGGGCCTGGTATGGAATTTAGGGGGACCCCCACGTAATTTTTTTTTAAAATTTTGGTTCGGGGTTCCCCTGTGGGCAATTCCCATGCCGTTTTTATTAATTAACTTTTATGTGTGTTGTTGGACCGGCAATTCATTAATAGCCGCGAGTAGTTTAAATTACTTTTTTTCCTTTGAAATGTCATTTTGCTGTCAGACTGTTCTAAACACGGGAAACATGCGCCCCTTTACAGGCATACTATAGACACCCCCCAGGTACGAAATTTAAGGGGATATTACACTTTTATGGTTTCACTTTAAGTATTATTAAAATCACTGCTCCCGAAAAAAACAGTCGTTTTTAAAACTTTTTTTGCATTGATCCATGTCCCCTGGGGCAGGACCCAGGTCCCCAAACAAATATAAGCCTTTAAAATTAGCACTTTTGATTTCTCCCATAGACTTTTAAAGGGTGTTCCGCGGCATTCGAATTTGCCGCGAACACCCCAAATTGTTTGCTGTTCGGCAAGCCTGCGAACAGCCAATGTTTGAGTCAAACATGAGTTCGACTCGAACTCGAAGCTCATCCCTAATTGACACCTACCACAGCGGACACCTGTTCTTGGTCTCTCCAGGGTTTTAACAAATTTATGTGATACATTTGGTACGGTTTCCTCTTCCTAGGCTGGTGCACTCTGTAATTCACCTCTTCCATTTTTTCCACCACATCAAATGGACCCTGCCATTTGGCCAAAAATGTGCTCTCTACCGTGGGGATCAGAACAGCCACCCGGTCTCTCACTTGAAATTGTCTGATGTAAGCGGACCGGTTGTACACCCTCCTCTGGGTATCCTGGGCCTTCTGGCTCCCTCACTGATGGTATAACTCTCTAGCCACCCTCTCCTGCATTTGGGAGATATGTTCTACAACAGTTTTGTGTGACGAGGACTCACTTTCCCAGGTTTCCTTCACTACATCCAGCAATCCACAGGGTCTTCGTCCATATACCAGTTCAAATGGTGAGAAGCCCATGGATGCCTGGGGAACCTCTCGGATGGCAAATAACAGGGCAGGGAGCAACACATCCTAGTCCTTCCCGTCCTTCTGGACCACTCTTTTCAACATTGACTTTAGGGTCTTATTAAACCTCTCAATGAGGCCATCTGTCTGCGGGCGATAGACAGACGTCTGTAACTGCTTAATCTGAAACAGTTTGCACAAGTCTGGCATCAGCTTCAACATAAAAGGGGTGCCCTGGTCTGTCAGTATCTCCTTGGGGAACCCAATTCGTGAAAACATATGAAACAACTGCGAGGGAATGGCCTTAGAGGAAGTTTTTCTTAAAGGAACCACTTCTGCATACCTCGTTGCGTAATCCAAGACTGATAATATATATTGGTGTCCCCTTGCTGACTTTACTAAGGGCCCCACCAGATCCACAGCAATCCGTTCAAATGGCACCTCAGTTATGGGAAGAGGTACCAGGGGGTTTCTGTAGTGGGACACTGGAGCGGTTAACTGGCAAGTAGGGCAGGACACACAGTACCTTTTTTAACCATTTATCCAGGCTTTTTTTCAGCCCCCAGGTGTCCCCCTAGCGCATCGTTATGGGCTAAATCAAGTAGCATCCGCCAATACGACTGGGGAACCAGCAACTGCTCTACAGTTTCCCTTAGCTTTCGGCTACTCTTTAAAGCAAGTCCCCATTCAATGCAAAATGAGGAAACCTTTATTTGGCACTGGGCAGTTGTGGGACTCCTTTAATAACTGATACCTGCTCCCGAGCATTGACCAAAGTAGAATCCTGTAACTGTGCGGTGCCAAACACACCCCTGGAGACCCCCAAATCTGGGTGCACTAGCCTAGAGGAAGTTTCCCCCTCATACTCAATCAAGGTCTGCAATGGGGAAGATTCCTCATCATCCTCCCCCAACATGACCTTAACCAGAGAGATTTACCCCCCTCAGAGGTCAACTTGGCCTTGAGACCTGAAAGATGAGCATTATCAATCACATTCATACTTTCTGCAATGTTATTATCAGTGGCAGGTATCTCAACATTATATTATGTGTGTGTTGCAGGTGGTTCTGGGCCAGACCCCTCAAGGCCCCAAAAGGCCCAGTGTCCCCAGTTCTCCTGGCTGTCCTGGAAGCCCCGTCTGTACCTGGTTCCATAGTTCAATAAACAAGGGGCAGTCACGCTCCACTATGATATCATGTATCAGACTTTTTACCACCCCCACTTCTTGTGTCACTGAAGTACAGCTATAGGAAACAGTCACCAGAACCAGGGGGTACTCCATGGTGTCCCCATGGATACACACTACCCATAGAGTCTTACCTATTGGGCCGAGTCTCCCAATCACCCTGGCATGTACCAGGGTCACCATGCTGCCGGAGTCCAATAGAGCCATGGCAAGAAGGTGGTTCACCCACGCTTCACATTCAAACCACCCTGCAGCCAGATCAAGATGAGTGGCACATGCTCTTTAGATATAGAAAGAGCTTCTCCGACCAGCCCCACAATCCATAGGCTTCTCCTGAAGTGGGCATTGTGCCCGGGTATGGCCGCAGTAGCGACCAGCACTGTATGTCCCCCATCCTTGGGACAGGGACCAACCTTCATGGCTCTGTGGAAGATGATGCAGGTTTGCAGGCTCCAACGTCTGGTAGGGGTTCTTTCCTAGGTGCTGTGGCTGGCCTGGTTGCCTTTGGTGTGGGTTCCTGAAGCTTGGCTGCCCCGAGCAGGTCCTCCACCACGGTGTACCTTTTGACCAACTCTTCCAGCTCAGCGGTTGCAGGGTCTCCATGGCTTACCCAGCACTGTTGTACCCCTACCATTTCAAAAAAAGATAGTGTAAAAATGTTTAAAAAAACCACAGGAGACGGCTTGGGACAAGTCCTTTATTAAAAATAAACAAATAAAAAATAAAAAAGGGATTCCAGCGATGTAATCCAATAAATCCATGCTCCTACTCCAGCGATGTAATCCAATTCTCGATCTCCAGCGATGGATGATCTCCAGCGACTCCAGCGAGGAACGCGCACAGGATCCTGCCTCCACTGGAGACACCCTGCCAATGACGCAGCGCTAGCTATGTCACGTGACCCGCCCCCCTCTGACAAGGGGAAATGCTGGGGTTTCGCAGTGATTTGGATGGGTGACTCTGCCCCGCTCTGATGCAACGGGAATCCTGCGTTGTTCGAACAACCTCTGATGCAACGGGAATCCTGCGTGTTCAAACTAATTTTTTGCCTGTTAGCATGTTCTGGATGTGAACTGAACAGGGGGGTGTTCGGCCCATCCCTACACTCTACTGGACCCATTAGTGCTTCGTAGGCATATCAACATCAGGCATCTGGTCCTCTGTTCAAACATTTAGGTTTAGGTTAGGTTCTGGATGTTCAGAAGTCTTGTTATGCCAATTTCAAGCGTAAGGTGCTAAAAACTGCTCTCTGCCTCCCTTGATCCATTTGTTACGTGGACCTGTGGACATTTTTTTTGTGTTGCCCACCCCTGTTAGATTACTTTTTTTTGTCATCCAGTGGATAAGACTAAAGATCCTGTATCCTGTACTGTACAACTAAGAAAATATGTTTTTTTACTTACATGTAAAATCTATTTTTGGAGTACAGTGCAGGAAAAGGATCCCTCTCCCTCTGTTCTTTATGATTTCCCTATTGCTTTCTAAAAATCGAGTCTAGTTAGGAATGGAAAGCGTAATATAGGGGATGTCTCTATTATATTCTTTTTTTAGCCAGTGTCTAGTCACCTGAAAATAGCTGCATTTTACCCAGGGTTAGAAACTAAAGATGCTGCATCCTGCACTGTACTCCAAGAAACTGAATTTACCAGTGGGTCAAAAATCCTATTTTTTTTTTAATCTAAAACAGGTACTCGCAGACATTTCCTTGGTCTAGTTAGATTCAATTAAAGTTTAAATGCTTTTTACTTCTATCTACACTATCAAAATATTGTATACATACTAAATATGTAACTTAATATGTATACATACTAAGTAAAATCGTAAAATCATAACTGCAAAAAAAAAGCAAAAAACATTTGAATATTTATAGTGTTTGCATACTGATCCATACATGTGTGGATCTCTCTCCCTCTCTCTCTATCTCTCTCTCCATACTATATATATTTTTAACCTTTGTGGTTGTGTGTATTTATTTATATATATCTGCTCTATATGGCTGGCTGCCATACTGAGCCAGCTTTAATACTGCCAGCTAAGATGAACAAATTATGTGTCTGGCTCCCATCATCTGTATGGGCAGCAGCATGTAAGCAAAAAGAATGTAGCAATTATATTTAGTCATTTGGATTTTATAATAAATGTACACAGAATAGCATAAAAAAAATGTGTATAAAAACATGTTTAAGGTGCAGGAATGTAAATTAGTCTGGTATGTGAAACCTTCAGTAGTTGCTAATGAAGATTACTTATCATGGGAAAATGATGGGATTCAGATTGCAGTAAAATCTTAATAGCTATTAGCTCACAATGCGTTTCAATCCAAAAAACAAGATCTATTACTGCCAGTATATTATCTGTTGCGCATCAAATATTGTATATTTAAAGTTAATCTGTTAGCATAGGGTGATTATTACTTCATCTGTGTGTTATACCCAGTGTATGTTGCAGCCTGTCTGTAAATTTGATAGAACGTGGCAAATGCTGATCATAACTGCTTAAGGGGAAAATAGAGCTTGATGCCCAGTGTACAAAGAAAAACTGCCAATCATGAGGTATAGCTATAAATAATACATGTAGCATATGAATTCTAATATGTTATCTAATTTGTAACAGCTTTATCTTTATTCACTAAACATAGAAAAAGTCCTGAATGATCTGGATAGCTAATATTTACAGAATTTCTTTAGAAAATGAATATATCTGGAGAATGTAGAACTTTAGTAACTGAAGTCCATAGTTTCAGCAAAGTTTCTATATTAGGAGTTCTTTTGAATTCCTCCTACATGGGATAGAAGTGTGATTTTACCTTCAGCTAAGTCACTATAATAATTAAAGACAGTCTCAGCAAGCACCACACGTAATATTTACATACTATCTTTACTTAAAGTGTTACTAAACCCAGGACCCTGCATTCACTATATCTGGTCTCCCACAGTACATAGAACATGAAAATGCAATTATTTTATAAAATACAAACTGCTAAATACCTTTTCTCATCAGCAGTATATAGCAGTCTTGTAATTTCTATCAGTTCCTAGTAAAGCTTGTAGGAAGATATTTCAAACTGCACTGAGCTGTCCTATCAGGAGCCAGGAGCCCTGACCCTCTGTCTAGACAGTGCTGATTGGCCCTGTGCTGATCACATGCACTCTCCCAAGAAAAAGAAACTCTCTAGCAATACACACCAAACTGAGCACGTGCAGCCTGACTCCAAAGGACATGTTCTGGAGTCAGTGGAAGAAGAGGAGCATCTGTGCATACAAGATCAAACAGTTTTTTTACAAAATGCAGAGGATTAACCCCTTAGGTTCCACAGTGAGTATAACAAGCATGCTTTACTGCATATACACACTGATTTTACTGTTGTGGGTTTAGGAACACTTTAAATTGTTTAGGCTGTCAAGGTCCTATTGGTAAAATGTGCCCCTCTATTGAAATTGAAATCTTGAAAAAAGTTGTGTTATGGGTACAACGCTCTGCTGCTTCATGCAAATCACTGTGTCACATGCCTTCCCAAAAATAGCCGTCTGTGTTGATGCACATTGCCCAGGAATATTACACTGTTTTACAAAAAAGTATCTTTAACCAGTTCCCATCCAGCCAATAGCAGATTGACAGCCGGGTGGGGTCTCTCCCATTCTGAGTGAACGGCATATAACGTACTTCAGGATGCACCGCTAATGCATGCCCCTGGGGGCATGCAGCAGGGCGATCGGTGATGAGCTGTGTCCCCAGGACACAGCCCATCCCCGATCAGGTAAATCGACTATTTACCACGTGATTGGCTGTATCCAATCATAGCCAGTCACAACAGTAAATACACAGCGGTTACTCTCTGTTCTCGGCTTTCTTCTCCTCACACACCAATCGTGTGAGGAGAACCAAGGATCCGTGAGTGAACTGCTTCTGTGTTATCTACACACACATTACTGTGCACCACACACCCCTCCCCCAAATAAAGAGAACCTGTCAGATCAGCCCATTAGCGATCTGTCATACAGACCTTCAGCGATCTGTCACACAACCCATTAGTGGATCTGTCACACAGCCCATCAGTGGATCTGTCACACAGCCCATCAGTGGATCTGTCACACAGGTTGTGTGACAGATCCACTGATGGGCTGTGTGACAGATCCACTGATGGGCTGTGTGGCAGATACACTGAGGACTGTGTGACAGATACACTGATGGGCTATCAGTGGATCTGTCACACAGCCCATCAGTGGATCTGTCACATAGTCCATCAGTGGATCTGTCACACAGTCCATCAGTGGATCTGTCAGGACAACACCTTAGTGCCGCCATCAGTGCATTTGTCACACAGCCCATCAGTGGATCTGTCAGAACAACCCCTTAGTGCCGCCATCAGTGGATCTGTCATACAGTCCATTAGTGCTGCCATCAGTGGATCTGTCATGCAGTCTATTAGTGCTGCCGTCAGTGGATCTGTCACACACCCACATTAGTGGATCTCTCAGAGCAACCCATTAGTGCCACCATCAGTGAATCTGTCAGTGCAGCCTATCAGTGGATCTGTCAGCACAGCCCATTAGTGCAGCCTTATCAGTGTCACCCATGACCGAGCCAACTTCACTGCTGCTCATCAGCAGCGTACCCATCGCAGCTTCACATCAGCTGCCATGTCCAAAAGATATTTTACATCTGACGAGGCATATACAATCCTAATGTCAGATGATGAGAGCAGCGGGGAGCTCTCACCATCTGATTCTGATTCAGAATACAAGCAAGTAGAGAGTAGTAGCCCTGCAGCACCATATACAGTATCTCACAAAAGTGAGTATACCCATCACATTTTTGTAAATATTTTATTATATCTTTTCATGTGACAACACTAAAGAAATTACATTTTGCTACAATGTAAAGTAGTGAGTGTACAGCTTGTATAACAGTGTAAATTTGCTGTCCCCTCAAAATAACTCAACACATAGCCAGTAATGTCTAAACCGCTGGCAACAAAAGTGAGTACACCCCTTAGTGAAAATGTCCAAATTGGGCCCAAAGTGTCAATTTTGTGTGGCCACCATTATTTTCCAGCACTGCCTTTATCCTCTTGGGCATGGAGTTCCCCAGAGCTTTACAGGTTGCCACTAGAGTCCTCTTCCACTCCTCTATGATGACATAACGGAGCTGGTGGATGTTAGAGACCTTGCGCTCCTCCACATTCCATTTGAGGATGTCCCACAGATTCTCAATAGGGTTTAGGTCTGGAGACATGCTTGGCCAGTCCATCCCCTTTATGCTCAGCTTCTTTAGCAAGGCAGTGGTTGTCTTGGAGGTGTATTTGGGGTCATTATTATGTTGGAATATTGCCCTGCAGCCCACTCTCTAAAGGGAGGGGTTCATGCTTTGGTTCCGTATGTCACAATACATGTTGGCATTCATGGTTCCCTCAATGAACTGTAGCTCCCCAGTGGTGGCAGCACTCATGCAGCCCCAGACCATGACACTCCCACCACCATGCTTGACTGTAGGCAAGACACACTTGCCTTTGTACTCCTCAACTGGTTGCCACCACACATGCTTGCCACCATCTGAATCAAATAAGTTTATCCTCGTCTCATCAGACCACAGGACATGGTTCCAGTAATCCATATCCTTAGTTTGCTTGTCTTCAGCAAACTGTTTACGGGCTTTCTTGTGCATCATCTTTAGAAGTGGCTTCCTTTTGGGACGACAGCCATGCAGGCCTATTTGATGCAGCGTGCGGCGTATGATCTGAGCACTGACAGGCTGACCCACCACCCCTTCAACCTCTGCAACAATGCTGGCAGCACTCATATGTCTATTTTCCAAAGACAACCTCAGGATATGATGCTGAGCATGTGCACTCAACTTCTGTATGGTCTTGGCCAACGTGCTGCAGCTCAGTTTCAGGGTCTTGCCAATCTTCATATAGCCTAGGCCATCTTTATGTAGAGCAACAATTCTTTTTTTCTTGTTCTTAGAGAGTTCTTTGCTATGAGGTGCCATGTTGAATTTCCAGTGACCAGTATGAGAGAGTGAGAGTGTTAACACCAAATTTAACACACCTGCTTCCCATTCACACCTGAGACTTTGTAACACTAACAAGTCACGTGACACTGGGGAGGGAAAATGGCTAATTGGACCCAATTTGGACAAGTGTACTCACTTTTGTTTCCAGCTGTTTAGACATTAATGGCTGCGTGTTGCCTCATTTTGAGGGGACAGCAAATTTACACTGTAATACAAGCTGTACATTCACTACTTTAAATTGAAGCAAACTGTAATTTCTTCAGTGTTGTCACATGAAAAGCTATAATAAAATATTTACAAAAATGTGAGGGTTGTACTTTTGTGAGATACTGTACCTTCACAATGCTAGAATCCAGGTAGGAAAGGCCCAGTACCAGTACTGGAATAAGGCACCGGGCCCAAGCCTACCACTTTATGGATGCCTCCAGCTCTAGGTTTGTTACAATCCCCCCCTTTCATCGCACAGTCAGGTTGCAGCCCAACACTGACATTTTTTTTCCCTCAAAATGTGCTGCAGTACAGTGGACCAAACAAATATTTTTGCAGAGCAATTTATTGCCACCAACCCCAATTCTTCCTATGTCCATATGTTTTTTTGGTGACGTCTCACAGTGGAGGAGTTAAAATTGTTTTTGGGCCTTTTTAATATGGAGCTTACAAAGAAAAGTGAAGTGCATGCCTACTGGTCCACCAAACCCATCCATCACATGACAATTTATTCTGCTGTCATGTCCAGGGCACTGTATGACATGAGCATGCGCTTCCTGTATTTCAAAGACAATTCACAGTGCCCTCCCTGAGATCATCATGCAACTATGATAAATTATATAAAATACGCCCACTAATAAAATCTTTTTCCAAGTGATTTGCAGAAATTTATGTCCCAGATCCAAACATTTGTTTTGACGAATCCCTTGTCCACCTTACTGGCCGGCTGCAATTCAAACAGTATATTCCCAGTAAGAGGACCGGGTACAGATTAAAACTCAACAAACTATGTGAAAGAGCCACAGGATATCTGCATGCCCTTCACGTGTACAAAGGCAAAGACTCCCAACTCCTGCCCCCTGAGTACCCAACGTACATCGGAACCAGCAAGAAAATTTTTTGGGACCTGGCATGCCACTGTTAAAAAAAGGCTACCATAGCTACCTCAACAATTATTATACTAGTCTGCCCCTTCTCTGTCACCTGTACTGTGAAAAAACCTTGGCCTGTGGTACCACCAGAAAAAACAGAAAGCGTCTCCCACAAAGCTTAGTGACAACAAGGCTACAAAGATGGGAATCAGCAAGTCTGAGGAATTGTTGGGCATGAAGTGGAGGGATAAGAGATGTCTATGTCCTGTTCACCATCCACAATGACACCTTGGTGGAGATTCGGGGAAGACGCGGTCCCATCGTAAATCCTGAATGCATTCATGATTATAATCTATTCATGGGGGGTGGATTTAAACGACCAGATACTACAGCCCTATTTACCAATTAGAAAGTCCCTATACTGGTATAAAAAAGTTTCAGTTTACCTTTTTCATAAGGCCATGTATAATGCGTATGTCACCTGTCAAAAGTCAAGAGAAAGACCCAGCACCATCCTCAAATTTATTGAAGAAATTGTCACTGCCCTAATCTACCAGCAAGGAACCCCCCCTCGGGAAGCATTCACTCTGATTGAGTCATCTTCATGAGCAACATTTTCCTGGAAACATGCCCCCCCACAGAATCAGGAAGAAAGAAGATGCCAAAAGAAATGTTGTGTATGCAGCAGAGGAGGAATTAGATGGGACACAAGTTATCATTTCCCCAATGTCCCTCCCAACCTGGCCTATGCATCAGATAATGATTAGCAGGTTAACACACATCCCTAACATATTAGTTCCTCTTATTTTTAACAGCGTGCCATTTCCCCATTTCAAATACCTGTGCAGATTATTTGCCTGCTACCTTGATTGACCACATTTTCTCTGGGTTTTGTAATTCTCGAAACAGGGTCTGGAGACCGGAGGCTTGAAAGAGATTTGGGTGGGAAAAGCCTCTACCCCATTTCCCCATTCTTTCCTGACTGAGGCCCTTAGCTTGATGTTCCTGCCTGCTGCCTTGACCAATACTTTGGTTGTGCTAACCCAGAATTTTATGGACCATCATGTTTCTCCCTGCTGCCTGGACGATTCCTTTTGCTGCTGCTGACCACATCCCTGCCTGCTACCTGGACCAATGCTTTGGCGGTGCTGACAGTATCTCTGCCTGTTGCCTGTGCTGAATATTGACAGTATTCCTGCCTGCTGCCTGGACGATTCCTGACCATGTCCCTGGACTGATGCTCTCCTCTGTGGACCACTGCACTACTAAAACCACAGATAATCTTTGTTTGCCCTTTGCTCAGCAGAATGTATTTTGGGGTGTAATTGGTATGTACATGCTATGTGTTAGAAATATGAAGGGTCCTCAAAAATGCAATAGGTTGTCAGGAAACGATATGTGTAATTTATGTACCTAGAACAACTGAAGGTGCTACTTGGATGTTGGGGCTCTGTATATGGCCAGGCTGTGTAAAAGTCTCACACATGTGGTTTCACCATGCTCAGGAGTAGCAGAATTTATTTTGGTGTTTAATTTTTGGGATGTACATGTTATGTGTTAGAAATATCTTATAAATTGAAAACTTTGTGTAAATAAAAAAAAAAATATTTCCACATCTTCCAAAAACTTGTGGAAAAAATCACATATTCAAAAGACTGACAATGCCTCATAAAATATACGTTGGGTATTTGCTTTCCAAAACAGGGTTATTTTTGGATGTTTCCATTGTCCTTGTGCTCAAACGACTTCAAAAGTGTAACAGGTAGTTAGGAATAGAGATGGGTCGAACACCCCCTGGTTCGGTTCACGCCAGAACTCTCGAACATCACAAAAGTTCAGACCCAAACGACGAACCCCATTGAGGTCTATGGGACCCGAATGTGAAAAATCAAAAATCCCCATTTTGAAGACTTATATTCAAGTTATTGGCCATAAAGAGGGTATGGGGGCCCGGCTATTGCCCTGGGGGACATGTATCAATGCGAATTAAAACGTTTAAGACAGATTGTTTATAAAGGAGCAGTGATTTTAATGATGCTTAAAGTGAAACAAAAAAAATGAAAAACTCCTTTAAATATAGTGCCTGGGGGTCCTCTGAGTCTGCCTGTAATGTCATACTTCTGTACCATGTATAGAACCTGCTGCAGCAAAACTGACATTTATAAAGAAAAAAAATTACATTTAAATTGATTTTGCCTGCAAACTTTCTTTATTTTGTAAACGATGACCAGTCTGTATGATGAGGCCACAATCTAGTGCACTCGGAACCATATTAAAGATTTTTGGATAAATTCACACAGCTGTGGAAAAATTGGTCCTTGGATGTTGGTGGTGCCTTCACATAACCTTCTAGAGGTGCTTTTGATGAAAGCACCACAACATACAAAGCCATTCACAACTCTGCCCCGAGCTACATCACTGATCTTATCTCAAAATATCACCCAAATCAACCTCTCCGCTCTTCTCAAGACCTCCTGCTTTCAAGCTCTCTCATCTCCTCCTCCCATGCTCGTCTCCAGAATTTCTCCCGAGCCTCCCCCATCCTCTGGAACTCGCTACCTCCATCTATCCGGCTATCCCCTACTCTTGCTACCTTCAGGCGATCCCTGAAAACTCATCTCTTCAGGAAAGCCTATCACGTCTCCAACTAATCTCCTACCACTTCTACCAGCTCATTCCCCACAGTTACAACCTTTTGTACCACCTGCTCCACCCTATTAGATTGTAAGCTCTTCTGAGCAGGGCCTTCTTAATCCTTTTGTATTTTATTGTATTATAACTGTATTGTCCCCCTTTTATATTGTAAAGTGCTGCATAAACTGTTGGCGCTATATAAATCCTGTATAATAATAATAATAGAAATAAAGCAAGAATTGGCCTTGATGTAAACAAATTTAATTTGATGGCCTGTGGAAAATTTGGGCTTTGAGTGTTGATGGTGCCTTCACACTGTAACCCTATAGAGGTACTCTTGATGAAAGCAAGAATTGGCCTTGCTGTAACAATGTTTTATTTTACTTTAGCCCGTGAGGTGCATGGATTGTTTGGTTTATGTATTTTCTTATTTTATGACACTTTATGGATTAACCTGACCTAACCTTCTAGAGGTACTCTTGATGAAAGCAAGAATTAACCTTGCTGTAAAAAATTTAGATTTAATGCCCCTGTCACACAATTGCGGAACAATTGGTCTTTGGGTATTGCTATGTACATGCTATGTGTTAGAAATATCTTATAAATTCTCTTGAGGGAGGAGCCGGATGTGGGCGAGGCTGGACTGCTAGGGATGCGAGGCGGGAGCTCGGCGTCCCTCCAGCCGTGATGCTGACCAAGTGCTCACAAAACGAACACTAGCCCCCCCCGTCCCGGCGCGCTGCGCGGTGTACACGGCTACCGTTCCCCTCTCCTCCGGCACCCTCCCCAGCTCCTGAGACCAGAGGCAAGGAGGAGGGCAGTGGAAGTGGTGTCCCTGAGCTGCAGTCCTCTGAACAGCAGCGACAGCAACAACATTAATAGGCGATCACAGCCGGGTCTATAGTCGGGTATGCCGTCCCACCCCCCTCCTGGAGGTAAAGCAATCAGCTTGTAAGAAGCGAGCCCCATATGCAGAGGAACGTCACTGGAAGAGCTGCTGAAGCTTAAGCAGCAGGAATAGAAGATTGTAACCGATAATTAAGTAAGTGGGAATCTAAGCACAGTGGGAAGCATCCAGGAGTTACAAGGAGCCAGGAAGGGTAAGACTCTGTAAAATACTCAACCCACAAGGAGGGTAAGTAACTTCCACTATGTGATTTACAGCTGTCTGGATATCATTACCTCTCTATCCCTGAAAGGACTGGTGCCTTAAATCATGATTATATCTGTAATACCATGCAATACCATGTGACTGAAACCATATATTGTATACACCAACGCTGCAATACTGCCTACTCAGTGTTAATCAAGACATACCTGACTGAAGGGTAGATGTGAAGGCTGGGGGGAGGTGAGGACCAACCCACAAGGACATAAGCGCCCCCAGTGTCCCCCGTATCTGGCTATACCAGGGGTCACACTCGGGGGTGGAGTATTGGCGTCCATCCCTGAGTATGTGACTACATTAAAAATAAAGTATAATCTGTTTAGCAGTATACCCTCAGGACTGGAATTCCAGGTAGGAGTTTAACAGTAGTATAAACGGGAAGAAGACTCCTGAGAGGCGCTGAATGTACTTCCGAGCGATTAAGGAGGAACACGCAAACAAACAATAGGAAATCACTTACACAGTTAACATCACTTTTGGGCAACTCTTGGGTAATCTCTCACCTTCAGGGTCAGCATATATCATTGGCCAGTCCCTACAGGGGCCAGAAGAAACAGGGAAATGAGAGGCAAGTCAACTAGAGGGAATACAGCAAACCCACCCCGAACCAGTTTAAGTCAACTGCACAATTAGGAGATACATGGTGAATGACAGTTGCAAGGAAAGCCCGAGCGAATCAACAGGGGCAACAGCGGCAACAGTGGCGACAGGCACAAAAAATAAGACACCAGATCGCGCAGGCAAAGCGGGAACAAGAAGACAAATGGGGATACAAGATCCATAGGTAATGATACAGGAACTGAACTGTTAGGTGAACCCCAGCAAGGCAGAATACTTCCCACTAAGGAAGAAATCGCAGAGATGTTCGCTAGACTGGAGGCCTCAATTAAGGAGGAGATCAATATAGTACATGAACATATGAGCCACTTACTGAAAAGAGTGGAGGAGGTGGAATCTATTGCGGAAACACAAGGAGCCGAAATTCAACAAATAAAACACCAGATGGAAGTAATGCAGGCCGAACATAGAAATATCAAATACAGATTGGAGGACCAAGAAAATCGCAACAGAAGAAAGAACCTCCGGATTAGAGGTCTCCCGGAACCACAAGATGGAATAGAGAACCTCCCGCTTAAAATGGAAGAAATTTTTAACGACCTGATGAACCCAATGGAAGCCGGCCGAAAGCTGAAAGTGGACAGGGTGCACAGAATAAGAAAACCACCAGACATCAGGGGAGACTCATCACGAGATGTCATCGTGCGATTCCACAATCTTGCGGATAAAGAACAAATAACCTCCAACTTAAAGAGAAACCTCCAGGCTAAGTACAAAGATACAAATCTGCAAATCTTTCAAGACCTTGCAGCAGAGACCCTCAACAGGAGAAGAATTCAGAAACCTCTTCTGGCGAACATGAAAGCGCATGGAGTCCAATACTCCTGGGGCTTCCCAGCATGTCTAATTGGACGCAAAGAAGGCCGAAAGGCTAAGATTCCTGGAAGAAACACGAAAATTTTGCGAACACCTAGAAATACCTCTGGCGGATATCCCGGGTTGGTGGGAGAAAAACACGAACCACGATCCAACAGGGGAAATACCTACCTGGAGACCTGTTGGAAACCTGTAGCATACCTGCAATAACTAAAAATTAGAATAAGGAGAAAGAAATGGAAGGGAGGGAAGGGAACAAGAAAAGAAAGAAGAGAAGGAGAACGGAAAAAAGGAAAAAAAAAAAAAAAGGGAGAAAGAAAAGAAAGAAACGGGAAACAGGAAAAATAGATGCTTTAGTATAGATATACAAGTAGCCTATCCAGTGATGATGTAGTAGATACGGGGCTGGTGGAGGGGGGTGGAGGGGAGGTGACCGGGATGGGGGGAAGGTGAGAGGCACGAGGGAGGGAATGCTGAGGTTGACAGCTCCTGTATAAGAAACGGAACCCTGCGGTCGCGACCAAACCTCGCACCAAGCTCAACCTCTGGGGGACAACCGGGGGGCCAAGTGGTGGTGGAGAGTAACGGTTATATTTTCAGGGCTGAGTCAAGGCCTGTCATACCCCCAAAAATTCGGGGAAAGGGGAGGGGGAGGGAGGGTGGGTATTGTGGGGTTTCAGTAGGTGGGAGGGGAGGGGCTGATGGGGGGGGAGGGGGGAGGGGAGTAAGAGAGAGCCCAACGCAACCCACAGTATCAGGAGCCTGTCTTTTAGAAAATTGAACATAAACAGAAGAGAGAGATGCCATCTAATCTAAAAATTATTTCTTATAATGTAAGGGGCTTGAATGCCTGTGTTAAATGAGCTAATATTTTAGGGGAATTAAAGTTCTTGAAGGCCGAGGTGGCAATGCTGCAAGAGACATATCTTAGTGCCAATGGGAATCAAATCATTTACTCCAGGGATTTCCCAGAGTGGTATTATAGTGACTCACCAATTAGGGGTGCATGAGGAGTGGCCATAGGGTTCGCCAGGGGAACGAGATTCGAACTAGAGGAGAGACTTTCCGACCCAGAGGGGAGGTATCTCTTCCTGAAAGGGAAAATTAATGGATGGAAGTATTCCCTGGCGAACATCTATGGACCAAATAAAAACACTTATAGAACAGTAATGACCATACTGACTAAATTCGAGACTTTTAAGACGGGGAGAGCAATAGTGGGAGGAGACTTCAACCTATGTCTAGACCCCGAGAGAGATTGTACGTCCCAGGTGCGGGGGAAAAGGGGAGTGTGGCCGGAGAAACTTAAAAAAAAATTACACCAGCTCCAATTAGTAGATGTCTGGAGGATACAACAGGGAGATATAAGGGACTGCACTTACTACTCCCCCGTACATGGGACATATTCAAGACTCGATCTTTTTCTGGTAGAGCATAGGATGCTGGAGGAAATCGTAGGGGTTGCCATGTGCCTGTGAGTCTACATTTAAAGGTAGGAGAGACTGACGCACAGAGCACAGGGTGGAGATTAAATGAGGATCTCTTAGCTGATAATGATATCTTAAAGAGAATAAAGGAGGAACTAGAATGGTTTTTTAAAATTAACATTCCTGGAGAGGTAAATGAGGCTACAATCTGGGAAGCCCATAAAACTTACATAAGGGGGATCTTTATGATGATAGGCGGGGAAAAAAATAAGAGAATGAAAAATCAAAGGCTTGCCCTGACCAAAGAGATTTATAAACTTGAGCAACAACATAAAACATCAGGAGGGAGGGAGGTCTGGATGAACCTACTCCAAAAGAGGGAGGAGCTGAGGACATCCCTGGAACAAGAAACACGCAAAATGTACTACTTGGTCAAAAAAGAGAGGTACATGAATAGCAACAAACCCGGTAGGTACCTGGCAAGGACCCTAAAAAAGAAGAAAACATGTAATTATATTGAAAAAATTAGGACTAGCTCGGGGGAAATTAAACATAAAACGCAAGATATAGCTAAAACTTTCCAAACGTTCTACGAGGCATTGTATGCAATAAAAGCGAGTAGTACTCAAGAACAGGATAAACATAGGCAAAAAGCCAGTAAAACGTTCCTGAAGGAGGCAAACCTAAAAAAAATTCATGGAAGAGGATAGTAACATGTTAGACGCCCCCGTGACCCTTCAGGAAGTAAAGAGGGCTATCCAGGATATTCCAAACGGGAAAAGCCCAGGACCCGATGGGCTGACTGCCCTCTCTTATAAAAAGCTGAAAGAACCATTACTCTCTATACTATGCTCTTACATTAACGGGATCGGGGAAAGTTGGGAGATGAGAAAGGAAGCATTAGAAGCGAATATCGCTGTTATAAAGAAGGAGGGAAAGGATGGCACCACGTGTTCTGGTTATAGACCCATCTCCCTTCTGAACATAGATACAAAGATTTATGCAAAGATCCTTGCAGATAGACTGAAAAAGGTCATAAAAGAAGTGATCCATCCTGATCAAGTGGGATTCGTACCAGGGAGGGAAGGGAGAGACAACAGCATCAAAACTTTAATGGTGACTCAGATAATGAAGGACAGGGGAGCCCCAGGTCTACTCCTGTCGATTGATGCTGAAAAAGCATTTGATAAGGTAGACTGGGGCTTCATGTGGAACACCTTGGAGGAGTTTGGGATTGGCAACAAAATGATCAAAAAGATCAGGGCCCTATATACTTATCCCATGGCTAGAGTCAAAATCAATGGTACCCTGTCTGGGGCCATTGAGTTGCAAAACGGTACCAGACAGGGCTGTCCACTTTCCCCGCTGCTGTTCGTGCTGACTCTGGAGCCGTTGCTGGCTAGGATCAGACTCAGCCCTGACATCAGCAGGATTAAAATTGGGGAAGACGAATATAAAATAGCAGCCTTCGCAGACGACGTCCTGCTGTACGTCACCCGCCCAAGGATCACTCTCCCTAATTTACTAGCGACCCTTAGAAACTACGGGCGATTGTCAAATTTCCGGGTAAACGCGACTAAGTCGGAAGTAATGGAAGTTGTAGAAGATAAAGGAGGGGATAAGGCCTATCAAAAGAGTATACCTTTTAAATGGGGGGTAAAAGAACTGAGCTATCTGGGAGTAAAAATAACATCAACAGAAGAGGCAATGTTTCAAGCCAATTACATGACCCTCCTTAACGAGATTAGAGCAGAGTTAAACAGATTTCCGCGGAATCGACTGTCATGGGGTGGTAGAATAAACCTACTTAAAATGTCAATCCTTCCCAAAATCACATACAAAATTCAAATGTTACCACTGGCAATCACACAGAGTTTCCTGAATAAAATGCACACACTTTTTCTAAAATTTATATGGAGGGGGAAGAAGTCACAAGTAAAATATACACAATTAGTGAGTAGTAAGAAGAGGGGGGGTTGGGGAGCACCAGATATCAAAAAATATTTTACAGCTGCAATATTATCACGCATACCAGAATGGGTTAATAACAATAAGGATAAGCAATGGGTGAAAATAGAGAACATAAGGAGCGGGGTAGACCTGGGAAAAAATGTTTGGATACCACCACAAGTCAGAAAACTAAACACAAAAACATTTGATATCACGAAACACATTCAAAGCACTTGGGATAAAATTTACACTAGAGAGAGGTGGAAATATAACTCGCCGCTAGTCCCGCTCAAGGGCACAGATTACTTCCCGCCGGGGAGGGAAGACGTGGCTGGAAGATGGATCCTGAGTGAAGAGGTCCAACTTAAGGATAATACCAGCCAGGGAACATTACGTACCTACCAGGAACTTAAGGAAAGAGAAACCCAGTTGGTTATGGATAGCTGGAAATATAGGCAACTCAAACATTTTGTAGAGTCACTCCCGCAGCCAATTAGATCAATAGAAGACCTCTACCCCCTTGAGAAAGCACTCATAAAGAAAAGCAGGAGGGGAGGAATGTCAAGGATCTATAGAGCCCTGATAGAAATGGGAGAGACTGAGAGACCAGGATTTCTTGGGAAATAGGAGGAGGAATTAGGAAATAAGATCAGTGACAACGAGGCGAGGAGAATTCTGAGTAGAGTAAATGGCACATCAGTAAACTATAGGATTGCAGAAATGAACTATAGAATCATGGCCAAAATGTACATTACCCCGGACTTAGCACATAAAATGCAGGATGAGACCTCGCAGTTCTGCTGGAGAGGGTGCAGGGAAATAGGGACAGCGGCGCATGCGCATATCTAGTGGTTGTGCCCAGAAATAAAAAAATTTTGGGAGGAGGTGAGGGAGACCACATATCTGATAATCAACAAGAAAATCCTGGACGACCCCTGGGTGTGCCTCCACCATGGCAGCAATATACCCTCGGAAAAGCTTAATACCACACCTCCTCAATGCCGCCAAGAGTCTCATCCCTAGACATTGGCGAGATAGTATGAGACCTTCAATGCAGGTGTGGCTCGACAAAATAGATGAAATCTACTGCATGGAATACTTAAGGTATAGTGAAGGATTGGAGATGGAGGAGTACGAGGAGACATGGAGAGATTGGGATTGGGAGGATAAGGCAGAAAACCCATCCTAAACAAAGCATACAACTCTAGATCGAAGCCATTTACTTAGACGGGCTTTAGGAAAACTAGGAATACTAGAAATAGTAGGAATGGATCACTAACAGTGGGAGGTTGCGTTGGGGCTCTCTCAAATGGGGGGGTTCCGGGAAAGGAGGGGGACAGGGGGGAGGGAATATAGAAATAGGATACGGAACAACCAGTGAGGGTAGAGGGTAATTATTTAACAGAGTACATATGGAATACAAAGAGTATTTGCAATCAGAAAAAAGCCACAATGATGTGAAAGTATTGAGGGATAAGCTTGACTGAAAAGTTGAAATAACATCCTCCCATGAATAGTACTTAGCTGAAGTGGCAAAAAAAAAAAAAAGAAACATCTTATAAATTCATTGTGTTATAAAAAAAAAATACATTTTCATTTTCTTTACACATTTTCCAAAAATGTGTGAAAAAAATGGCATGCTCAAAAGACGCATAATGCTTCATAGAATATACGTTAGGGTGTTTGCTTTCCAAAATTGGGTCATTTTGTGGGAAATTCTATTGTCCTGGTGCTCCAGAGCCTTTAAAAGTGTGTTAGGTAGTCAGGAAATGAAATGTGTAATTTATACTCTTAGAACGCCCAAAGGTTCTACTTGGATGTTGGGCCTCTGTATGTGGCCAGACTGTGAAAAAGTCTCACACGTGTTATCTCCATACTCAGGACCAGTAGAAGAATGTGTTTTGGGGTGTAATTGCAAGTATGCCTATGTGTGTGAGAAATAACTTAGTAATATGACAATTTTGTGTAAAAAAAAAAATAAAAAAATTATAATTTCTTAATTTTCCCAAGACTTGTGGGAAAAAATTACAACTTCAAAAAACTCACTATGCCTCTTACTAAATACCTTGGGCTGTCTACTTTCCAAAAAGGGGTAATTTGGTGGCTATTTGTACTGTCCTGACATTTCAGGGCCTTAAGAAATTAGATAGACAGTCAGTACATAAGGATTGATCAATTTTCAATGATATGTAGACTAGCTTGTAGGCGCTATAATGTTCACACAGACAAAATAATATCCACTAATTTGGGTTATTTTTACCAAGGATATGTAGCCGTATAAATGTTGTCCCAAGATTATGAACAAAAACTACTTATTTGCAATTTTATAATAGAAACTAAAAAAAAAGTTTTTTTCAAAATGTTTGCTCTTTTTCACTTATATTGCAAAAAAAAAAAAAAAAACAGTGGTGATAAAATACCACCAAAAAAAGCTCTATTTGTGTGAAAAAAATATAAAAATTTTGTTTGGGTAAAGTGTAGCATGACTACTCGCACATTCAAAGTCTGAAAGCATGGAAAGCTGAAAATTGGTCTGGTCAGGAAAGGGGTAAAAGTTCCCTGTACTGAAGTGGTTAAAAAATACCAGCCAGCAACAATTAGGAAATATTCCCTGTGAAAAGACAAAGGCAGCATGTCAGCTAGGAGTATAGAAGCATTCAAAAAACTCTTATGCGCCGTACTCACGGATGGATTTTCCGACGGAAAAAGTGTGATAGGACCTTGTTGTCGGAAATTCCGACCGTGTGTAGGCTCCATCACACATTTTCCATCGGATTTTCCGACACACAAAGTTTGAGAGCAGGATATAAAATTTTCCGACAACAAAATCCGTTGTCGAAAATTCCGATCGTGTGTACACAAATCCGACGGACAAAGTGCCACGCATGCTCAGAATAAATAAAGAGATGAAAGCTATTGGCCACTGCCCCGTTTATAGTCCCGACGTACGTGTTTTACATCACCGCGTTCAGAACGATCGGATTTTCCGTCAACTTTGTGTGACCGTGTGTATGCAAGACAAGTTTGAGCTAACATCGGTCGGAAAAATTGCTAGGATTTTGTTGTCGGAATGTCTGAACAAAGTCCGACCGTGTGTACGGGGCATTAGATGTGTTTACTAGTGAACACAATGTACAGGGATATGGTAATGGTTATAGACCTACAGTGCCTTGAAAAAGTATTCACTCCCATTAAAATTTTCCACATTTTGTCATGTTACAATCAAAAACGTAAATGTATTTTATTGGGATTTTATGTAATAGACCAACACAAAGTGGCACATAATTGTGAAGTGGAAGGGAAATGATAAATGATTTTCCAATTTTTTACAAATAAATATCTGAAAAGTGCGGCATGCATTTATATTCAGCCCCCTTTACTCTGATACCCCTAACTAAAATCTAGTGGAACCAATTGCCTTCAGAAGTCACCAAATTAGTAAATAGAGTCTACCTTTGGGTAATTTAATCTCAGTATAAATACAGCTGTTCTGTGAAGCCCTCAGAGATTTGTTAGGGAACCTTAGTGAACTGAACAAACAGCATCATGAAGGCCAAGGAACACACCAGGCAGGTCAGGGATAAAGTTGTGAAGAAGTTTAAAGCAGGGTTAGGTTTTAAAAAAAATGTCTCAAAATTTTGAACATCTCATGGAGCACTGTTCAATCCATCATCCGAAAATGGAAAGAGTATGGCACAACTGCAAACCTACCAAGACATGGCCGTCCACCTAAACTGACAGGCTAGACAAGGAGAACATTAATCAGAGAAGTAACCAAGAGGCCCATGGTAACTCTGGAGGCGCTGCAGAGATCCACAGCTCAGGTGGGAGAATCTGTCCACAGGACAACTATTAGTTGTGCACTCCACAAATGTGGCCTTTCTGGAAGAGTGCCAGGAAGAAAGCCATTGTTGAAAGACAGCCACAAGAAGTCCCATTTGCAGTTTGCGAAAAGCCATGTGGGGGACACAGCAAACATGTGGAAGACGGTGCTCTGGACAGATGAGACCAAAATTGTACTTTTTTGGCCTAAAAGCAAAACGCTATGTGTGGTGGGAAGCTAACACTGCACATCACCCTGAACACACCATCCCCACCGTGAATCTTGGTGGTGGCAGCATCATGTTGTGGGGATGCTTTTCTTCAGCAGGGACAGGGAAGCTATTCAGAGTTGATGGGAAGATGGATGGAGCCAAATACAGGGTAATCTTAGAAGAAAACCTGTTAGAGTCTGCAAAAGAATTGAGACTGGGGCGGAGGTTCACCTTCCAGCAGGAAAACGACCCTAAATATACAGCCAGAGCTACAACGGAATGGTTTAGATCAAAGCATATTCATGCGTTAGAATGGCCCAGTCAAAGTCCAGACCTAAATCCAATTGAGAATATGTGGCAGGACTTGAAAATTGCTGTTCACAGACACTCTCCATCCAAACTGACAGAGCTTGAGCTATTTTGCAAAGAAGATTGGGCAAAAATGTCACTTTATAGATGTGCAAATCTGGTAAAGACATCCCCAAAAAGACTTACAGCTGTAATTGCAGCAAAACTTGGTTCTACAAAGTATTGACACCCAGCCTCACCCTGTGCAGAAATAATCCAGCTTATGACACAGCATTCTAAGTGCAAGCAGACAGAACTATTGTCCCTGGAGGAAATTAAAGGGGTTGTAAACGCTCTTTTTTACAAAAAACAAACAAACACCACACTCCACAGTGCAGTTCGTTTTGCACAGAGTGGCCCCTATCCTCATCTTCTGGGGTCCCCCATTGGTGCTCGCGGCTCCTCCAGAATGCAGGACTCGGCCCCACCCCCTGCCACCCGCATCATTGGATTTGATTGACAGCAGCAGAAGAAAATGGCTGCACTGCTATCAATCTATCCAATCAAGAGTTAAGAACCCCAGCCAGAGAGGGTATGCACGTCTTGGCATGGGAATGAGCGGGCTCAGGTGAGTAAAATGGGGGGGCTGGTCAGTGACAGAAGTTTTTTTACCTTAATGCATAGGATGCATTAAGGTAAAAAAACACAAGGGTTTCCACCCCCTTTAACAATGGGGTTAACCAGTTACACACATGGCAGCCACCATCACATGTTTTAACAGACAAAAACACACCATTCACAACATCTGGTGTTGCAATTTTGACCTTTAAGAAAAGTTTCAAGACATTTGCCGCCATGCCCAGACAGGAATGTAGCAGGAGTTTTTAAATAAAGTTGCCCTCACAAAGGCATTCTGATAAGAGTATTTAGAGATATAGCTTTAAAGAGGACCTTAAGTCCACCTCTCAGATAACTCTACCCCCCCCCCTCTGGCTCTGGTTGAGCAGATGTGCTGAAGGGGCTTTACCTGGTCTTCAGATTCTGGCATAATTCTTTAGCAGATCTGCACATTAGCAGATAATTTCTTGCCCATGTGCAAAGACAGCAAAGGTTTGGGACTTCCCTACTAGAAATACAGTGCCTTGCAAAAGTATTCCCCCCCTGGCATATTTCGTGTTTTGCCTCACAACATGGAATTACCATGGATTGTTTGAGGATTTGTATCATTTCATTTACAGAACATGCCCACAACTTTGAAGATGTTTTTTTTATTATGAAGCAAACAACAAATAGGATAAAATAACAGAAAAAGTCATAGTGCATAACTATTCACCCCCCTAAAGTCAATACTTTGTAGATAAGTCTCTATGAGCTGAGCTTGCCACATCTTACTGGGATTTTTGCCCATTCCTCCTTGCAAAACTGCTCCAGCTCCTTTAAGTTGGATGGTTTGCGCTTGTGAACAGCAATCTTTAAGTCTAACCACAGATTTTTTATTGTATTGAGGTCTGGGCTTTGACTAGGCCATTCCAAGACATTTACATGTTTCCCCTTAAAACACTCAAGTGTTACTTTAGCAGTGTGTTTGGGGTCATTGCCCTGCTGGAAGGTGAATCTCCGTCCTAGCCTCAAATCACACACAGAGTGGTACAGGTTTTGCTCACGAATATCCCTGTATTTAGCACTATCCATCTTTCCCTCAACTCTGACCAGTTTCCCAGTCCCAACTGTTGAAAAACATGTCAGCAGCATGATGCTGCCACCACCATGTTTCATGGGCATGGTGTTCTTTGGGTGATGTGATGTGTTGGGTTTGCGCCAGACATAGCATTTTCTTTGATGGCCAAAAAGTTCAATTTTAGTCTCAGCAGACAAGAGCACCTTCCTCCATACATTTTGGGAGTCTCCCACATTTTCACAAACTCCAAACGTACCATTTTGCTTTTTGCTGGAAGTAATGACTTTCTTCTGGCCACACTGCCATAAAGCCCAACTCTATGGTTATAATAGATTTGATGGTGCTCCTAGGGATCATCGAAGATTTGGATATTTTTTATAACCTAACCCTGACTTGTACTTCTCAACAACATTGTCCCTTACTTGTTTGGAGAGTTCCTTGGTCTTCATGGCAGTGTTTGGTTAGTGGTGCCTCTTGCTTAGGTGTTGCAGCCCCTGGGGCCTTTCAAAAAGGTGTGTATATGTAATGACAGATCATGTGACACTTAGGTTGCACACAGGTGGACATCATTTTACTAATTATGTGACTTTTGAAGGTAATTGGTTGCACCAGAGATTTTTATGGGCTTCATAACAATGGGGGTGAATACATACGCACATGCCAATTATTATTTTTTTTATTTCTGAAAAATACTTTTATGTATATATTTTTCTAATTTTACTTCTTCAACTTAGACTATTGTGTTCTGATCTATCACATATAATTCAGATTTAAAAAAAAATTGAACTAAAGGCTGTAATGTAACAAAATAGGTAAAAAGCCAAGGGGGTGAATACTTTTGCAAGGCACTGTAATTGGAACAAAACTGTACATTATAATAAGTAAGAGAAACTCTTCCTACTCTAGGTGTATTAATAATCAAGATCATTTCTACCCCCCAGCTTCCCATTTGATCTTACAAAGATTCAAACTTGTTAAGGTTTCATTCTCTTATCTGACATTTATTGAAATAGTAAACATGCTTAAAATACTTTTAAATTAAGTTAGCTCAATTCACGTATTAATTTCAACTGTGGATATATGTATTATAGGAAGATATTGCTTTTCTTGCTCCATCAGTCTTACCCATAATGTATAAGATGAATTATATGTTGGTGTCAAAAAGGTGAAGCTGAATTGGCGGTTCCCCAGGTCATTCGAAACTATTCCTAACTAAAGTTCAAGTTTGAATAGTTTCTAACAAAATAACAAAATGGGTACTTATGCAATCTCTGTGACTCATTCTAAGAATTCTCTAAACATTGTCAGAAAAAGCTATCCTTACCTATCATTGTTTATTGATGGGAAAATGATGGGTGACTAGTATTTCTATAAATATTCACTTTTTTTGTTTGGGTCTCTGCTGCATGTATCTCTGTAACAGGTTCAGCTTGTTTTTATTTTAAATGAGACTCATGCATGTTTATTTTAGAATATTTTGTCTAAACTAAAACAACATTCTGTTGACTATTCCTATAAAAAAAGTTCAAGAAAATAAAAAGGAAAATGTAAGTTGATAGTGATCAATCAGTTTCTTTTTTTTTTTCTTTTTAGAGAACAGTTTTAATATACATCGTCATTATAGGCAAAGTTCCCACTTTTTTACAAATGTAATGAAGACCATTATTAAAAAAAATTTGTCTTGGAAAGCAAAAATTTGAAAAGAACATTGGAAGCATTTGCACTTAATTTTTTTTAATGCATATTATTATTTATATATGTAGATGTGAAAGTATCTTTAGCTCAGTAATTTAGGTTTGTTATAACAGCAGGGCTTTGAGGCACATGCAATTAGATTATGTTTTTTAGTATTATTTATAGTTTCTTTATTGTACTGTCTGTTAAAACTACATAAACCTTCTAACATGAACCACGTAAAAAGGCACAGAATATTTTACATCTAAACGGTTTAACAATAAAGTCCTTTAAAATAGTATTTCACTGTCAGATGATTTAAGTTATAAAGGTAACTAGACATCCTGGAGCAGGGTACTGTGTCATGTAGAGTAAAGCTATTTTTACAAGTTCTTAAACTTTCAAAAAAGTGTTAAAATAAACATTGTTCATTTGAACTGATCATATACAATCTGCACACATTTTACCCTTAATGTAATGTGGTAAAGCCTAGCTGGAGTGCTGAATGGAATGCTGACACAGCAAAAGTATAAAACTATTTGTTATAATGAGCACTCTTTGTTATAACTATTGCTTCAGTGATATTTAGGAAGCAAAGGTATTCCTTTAGGGTTCTACCCCTGACTTTTTATAATGTACACATTTCCATACTTGTACCAATTTCAGACTGGAATCCACCAAGAATGACAAAGTGATAGTGACCAGTAAGGATGAGCCGAACACCCCCCTGTTCGGTTCGCACCAGAACTTGCGAACAGGCAAAAATTTAGTTTGAACACGCAAACACCGTTAAAGACTAAAGCAAGATTTAAAAAAAATGGGGGGAGGGAAGGGGAGTGAATGTAAGTATGCTGGTGAAAGATTTCATATTAGAGACCAATTTAATGAGAGATACAATTAAGTCAATTGAGTCAATTAAAGTGGAATAGATATGGGAAAAACATGCTGTGAGAAAAAATATATGTGGGAGAAACATGTGCTGTGGGAAAAATGTGGTGTCTGATGTCAATCATGGAAAGGAAAACATGTAAGAATGTATTAGGCCGGGATCACATATGTGCGGCCACAGGTTCGTGCCTGGAGTCTGGGGGGTGTCTGTTCACCAGTTCAGGTGCAATTCAGGTCCAAATTTTTGCCTGAATTCGCACCTGAACTGGACCCAAACACACACAGGACCCTTTTGCAATTGGCTCCACAGCCGCCCCAGACCTGTGTATATTGGCACCATTGAGAGCCCGTCACACTCGCATGTCATATGAATATTCGCATATATGTGAACCCAGCCTAACAGAGCAGTGTTGAGGCTAATAATGTGGAGGGACAGTGAGGGTTTTAAAAAATCTAATGAAGAAAATGTTAACTAGGGTTCTAAGACTTTGTCAGTGGTGTGGAAAAAATAGCTGGATCTAGCAGACTCGATTTTACCCTATATTCACACAAATAATCTTTAATCAAATTATAAGAAGGAGAAGAACAAGGGAAGGAGAATTAATGTTTGAGTTTTTAGAGGAGAAAAGCTGTCAAAGAAAGTTGAAACTGTACAATTTTGAAAATGTATTTTGTTATTGGGGTGATCAGAAGATGAGTTGCATGATATGGAGTAAATAACAGAATTTTCCAGTTTGAGCTGATCAGTTGAAGCCCAGTTGTGGTAATTTACAGAGCGAGGCCGGGACGTGTTATAAACTGAAAATTTCACATTGGAAAGAAAAGTTAGGTGGTCAGAGAATGCTAGGTCAAGGTAAGAGATGGAGGACACAAAATCATTTGCAATGAAAAGGTTAAGGGTGTGTCCTTTGTTACGTGGGGGGGGTGCAAACAAAATGACATAGCCCAAAAAAACTGACAGCCCAGGTCAGAGCCGCTGTACTAACCATGTAAGGTTAGTTCAGCGATCTCCCCCGCTGAGCTGTTGTGTTCTGATAGTGGGACAGCCCGCTAGAACACTCCGATTAGTGCTCTCCATTAGCTGAGTGTGCTGATCGGAAGTCGGTCGGATGCTGGTTTTCCAGCATGCATATCCGACAGAAGCTGGCTGAAAGACCTACATACACCCAGGCTGAAGGTTGCACTTTTTTTTAACTTGGCTAGGTTGTCTCCCATCATTTGGCCCGTGTGTACCCGGGTTTAGCTAAACTGGTAGACTTTGATTCAATAGGGCTGATTTACTAAAGGCAAATAGACTGTTCAGGGGTAAAGTAGAGGTGAACCTCAGCTGACTCATACATTTGCAAGTAAAAATGCTGGGGGTTTATTTTGCACACAATTGGGTACTTTTTGAAATTGAAATTTCACCACATTCACTATGGTTTAGGGAAAATTTTAACAGCCTATTTGCCTTAGTAAATCAACAACAGTGTGCATTTTAAAGTGCCCAAATATAACAATTCTCTTGAAACTAAGGCACAAAATTAAAAGTAGATCAGCAAATCTTCCTAAGAAGGCTTTACAAGGCTTTGGAGGTCAGTAAACAATAGCAATAATAGAAGAGTTAAACAGAGATGGCAAAAAAAGGTCTGGTTTCAGTTAAGCAGAGAGAGCCCAACTTTTTCCCTCCAATAAAGTCCAATAATAAATTTGAAATTAGTCTGAGGCCTGGCAGCTAAATGCACTAGCATTTCCCCATGACAGGAAGATGGTGCAGACATAGAACATGTAGAAGAGAGGTTTGATACAAAGTAAACCAGTCCCTAATTAAACAAGAAGTAAAGAGTCAGTTACAACCAGCAATGCATTTTTCAGCAGATGTACACTGCCAGAATCAACTCTCAAATACTTCCAATGAACATGTCTTCTGCAGACAGTAAAGTTCTAAATACATCATACTGTACATGCATACCCCACTTTTAAATAGACAATGATGTTTATTTACTAAAGCTGGAAAGTGCAAAATCAGGCTCCCTTCTGCATAGAAACCAATGAGCTTCTAACCCCAGCTTGTTCAATTAAGCTTTGGTAATAATACCTGGAAGCTCATTGGTTTCTATGCAGAAATGAGCCAGATTTTGCACTTTCCAGCTTTAGTAAATAAACCCCATTGTCTACTTAAAAGTGGGGTATGCCTGTATATTGCAGTGGAAGTAGAACCTCGATTGTGGAATTGTGATAAGGTGAGCACAGCTGAACTCTTGGAACTTAAAGCAGTGATGTAATAAATTGACAGGGACAGTCCTCTGGTATTTGTACATGTAGAAAGCTATATCAACGTTGTCATATATTATGAACTAATATTCTTGTCTTTTACAGGTTTCACTTGGCCTTCTGCATGCACAAGCCACGCATATCTTGTGGCCACCTAAACGATGGCAAAGATTGAATCCATTTCTACCTGAAGAACGCAAACCAATCCACACTGACAATGATTGAATTCTGCTAAATTATCCTGAGTGCAATTTATATATTTAATACTCATTACTGAGTGCAATTTATGTAATTGTTTAATTTCACAACGTCAATGTTGTAGCATATCAAAGTTCAAAAACAACTCATTTTGTTAATTTGAAATAATTTTTGTTTTTCATACTGATCTTTTCAGTTTAGTATCCTATATTAAATGTATAAAATCTTAATCATATGAATTGTCCTCCTGTGTCTATTAATTTGAACAGTTTACAAATGCAGTATCAATGCTAAAGTGGCTTTTTCATATGCATGACATAACTTTAATCTTGATATACACACACGTCTTAAACTATGCCTACAGACCTTCAAACACTGTACATTCAGGCTGATTAAACATGTAAACTAATGTTTCGATTGAAGCAATGGTATGTTTGAAAACTAATTTAGAGGTGGCCAATAAACAATATGGATCAACCTTCTCTTCTAAAACTAGGTATTCACATTCTGCACAGGGGTAAATCTGAGTAACTGATAGTGTATAAAACAGATAAATGGTAAAAATAAACAGCATTCGACTGATGTAAAAATAAATAGTTGCAGCACTAAATACAATTTAGCATCTAAAGAGATATACCATTAATCAGTGAAAAGACTTCAATGAAAAAAAAAATATTATATAGAACTAAATTCGCAAGAAGAAACATGTGTTCACATTTCACAAATGTGAAAAAATGATACACAAATAAGCGACCAATTAGTCCATATATCAATGTGTATAATAGGTCCACCAATTCCTGAACATATGGTGCATAAATTCCTCCTTAACTTCATTCAAGATGTGTGAATTGCATTGTGAAAATCCACTGTGCCAAAACCACCACCAACACTCTGCACTCACCAGAACATGTAGCTGCCAAAAATTAAAAGCAGTAACATAGCTCTTTGTATTCACCCAGAAGACAACAGCTCTCTCATGATAGCAGTCTCTTTAAACGTATCCACTAGGGATGAGCTTCGTGTTCGAGTCGAACCCATGTTCAACGCGAACATTGCCTGTTCGGTCGTTCGCTGAATTGCGAACGATATGGGCCGTTCGTGCCAAACTCGTGTGGCGCGTCACGGCCCATAATTCACTGCGGCATCGCAGTGCATTGCTGGCTGATGATTGGCCAAGCATGCACTATGACCCGCATGCTTGGCCAATCACAGCGCCGTCGGTAAAGAGAGGGTTTAGAACACCCTATATAAGACTGCCTACACGGCGGCCCTGTGTAGTGTGTTCCGGCGTGCTTAGATAGAGAGAGAGAGAGGCAGTGTCATTTCATTTGAGTTAGCTAGATTAGGCAGGACAGTCAGTGAGTTAGCTGCACTTATAGTGTATTGTGTATATATATGCATCCCAGGTGTTGCATATATATATATATATATTCACTGTATTCAGTTTAGCTAGATCCGTTCCTGTTACCTTCCTACTGCCAGGCAGGCTTGTCTTGTTACAGTATTTACAGCTACCTGAAGCAAATTTCTGGTGTTTTTTTGATCCTATTAGTACCACAGTCAGGCAGCTAGACTATTTACAGTTAGTGTAGTGCATCCTCTTCACAGTGTTCAGTTAAAGCTACAAGTTAGTTAGTGTGACCTCTGCACAGTGTTCAGCTAAAACTACAAGTTAGTGTAGTGCACAGTGTTCAGCTAAAGCTACAAGTTAGGGTAGTGCGTCCTCCTCACAGTGTTCAGCTAAAGCTACAAGTTAGTTTAGTGCGACCTCTGCACAGTGTTCAGCTAAAGCTACAAGTTAGTGTAGTGCGTCCTCCTCACAGTGTTCAGCTAAAACTACAAGTTGATGTAGTGAGACCTCTGCACAGTGTTCAGCTAAAGCTACAAGTTAGTGTAGTGCGTCCTGCTCACAGTGTTCAGCTAAAACTACAAGTTAGTGTAGTGAGACCTCTGCACAGTGTTCAGCTAAAGCTACAAGTTAGTGTAGTGCGTCCTGCTCAAAGTGTTCAGCTAAAATTACAAGTTAGTGTAGTGCGACCCCTGCACAATGTTCAGCTAAAACTACAAGTTAGTGCAGTGAGACCTCTGCACAGTGTTCAGCTAAAGCTACAAGTTAGTGTAGTGCGTCCTGCTCACAGTGTTCAGCTAAAACTACAAGTTAGTGTAGTGAGACCTCTGCACAGTGTTCAGCTAAAGCTACAAGTTAGTGTAGTGCGTCCTGCTCAGTGTTCAGCTAAAACTACAAGTTAGTGTAGTGCAACCTCTGCACAGTGTTCAGCTAAAACTACAAGTTAGTGTAGTGAGACCTCTGCACAGTGTTAAGTTAAAGCTACAAGTTAGTGTAGTGCATCCTGCTCACAGTGTTCAGCTAAAACTACAAGTTAGTGTAGTGAGACCTCTGCACAGTGTTCAGCTAAAGCTACAAGTTAGTGTAGTGCGTCCTGCTCACAGTGTTCAGCTAAAACTACAAGTTAGTATAGTGCGACCCCTGCACAGTGTTCAGCTAAAACTACAAGTTAGTGTAGTGAGACCTCTGCACAGTGTTCAGCTAAAGCTACAAGTTAATGTAATGCGTCCTGCTCACAGTGTTCAGCTAAAACTGCAAGCTAGTGTAGTGAGACCTCTGCACAGTGTTCAACTAAAGCTACAAGTTAGTGTAGTGAGACCTCTGCACAGTGTTCAGCTAAAACTACAAGTTAGTGTAGTGAGACCTCTGCACAGTGTTCAGCTAAAGCTACAAGTTAGTGTAGTGCGTCCTCCTCACAGTGTTCAGCTAAAACTACAAGTTAGTGTAGTGCGACCTCTGCACAGTGTTCAGCTAAAACTACAAGTTAGTGTAGTGAGACCTCTGCACAGTGTTCAGCTAAAGCTACAAGTTAGTGTAGTGCGTCCTCCTCACAGTGTTCAGCTAAACCTACAAGTTATTTTTTTGTGAGCTCTGCACAGTGTTCAGCTAAAGCTACCTGTAGAAGGTTGGTGGTGTTTTCCTGATCCTATCACTAACGCAGGCAGATAAATAAGCTAAAAGTTAGTGTAGTGCGAGCTCTGCACAGTGTTCACCTAAAGCTACCTGTAGAAAGTTGGTGGTGTTTTCCTGATCCTATCACTACCGCAGGCAGCTAAATAAGCTACAAGTCATTTTTTGGCGAGCTCTGCACAGTGTTCACCTAAAGCTACCTATAGAAGGTTGGTGGTGTTTTCCTGATCCTATCACTACCGCAGGCAGCTAAATAAGCTACAAGTTAGTTTTTTTTTGCGAGCTCTGCACAGTGTTCAGCTAAAGCTACCTGTAGGGGGGCGTGGCCTAGCGCATGGAGCCGTAGGTCGCACTTCACGGCGGCTCCCGGTCCCACGGATCTCCACGAGGTTCTAGCAGAGACATCCCGCCTCACACCGCTCCTCAACTGCACAGATGGGCAAGGGAAAGCCCAAGGATCACTCCAAGCCCGCCGGCGATCGTACACAGAGCGATCTGGGCAGATTTGTGACCAGAGCGTCTGCGGCCTACAGCTCACAGGGACAGCCTAAGATGGCGCTGGCACCTCCGTCCCCCGCCCGCTCTGAGCCTTCAGACTCCATGCAGGTACGCTCCAGGGCTCGCTCTGCCTCACTAGCTGATCTTGAACCCACACTACAGAGCCAACACAGCCCGCACAGCCCCTACAATCAATCGCAAGCATCCCTGAACTCAGGGGATGGATGGGACTTAGAATCGCAGATGCGATCCCTCCATACATACATACGCTCGCTCCCAACAAAAGCCGATTTTGAACATTACACCACCCGTATGGAAAAAGCATATAGGCAGGAGATTGCGGAGCTTAAAAGGGACATGGGAATCCGTATTGAGGACGTGGAAAATACCACGGAGGGCGTATGCACTACTTTGCATTCCCATGAAGCAATTTTGAACTCTCACACTGTCCTAATCCAACAGCTCATGTACCACCAGGACGACATTGAAAACCGTAATAGACGGAACAATATCAGAATACGCGGCATCCCTGAAACCATCGAGCATAAAGACCTGGCAGGGGCTGTAACCTCTATCTTCAATCAAATACTTCAGTAACCCAAAGACACCCACATTGAATTAGATAGAGTACACAGGACCTCCGGCCCTCGCAATCCAGACTCTGCCTATGTCCGTGACACCCTGTGTAGAGTGCACTTCTACAAGGTGAAAGAAAACATCATGCGAGAGGCAAGCACCCAGGACTCCATCAGGCTTAATCACACCCCTGTCATGCTACTCCCAGACCTCTTCCGCCAAACACTGGCCATGCGGCGCTCTCTGAAACCCCTCACCTCAATCTTGCAAGAGAGACAAATCAGATACCAATGGTGCTTTCCGTTCCAACTGCGAGTTCAGCACGAGGGCAAGACGGCCATTTTTCGCACCTTAGGAGACTTACCACGATTCCTGAGCACCCTAGAACTTCCACAGGTTTCCCTACCGGATTGGCCTCTCCCCACTACTACGCCTGGTCTTCCATTCAGCACGCAATGGCAGAAGACCGGCAGGCAGAAGCGCCCCAGATCCTCGCCTCACAAATCACCGGACGGCTGATGTTCCCTCCTGCAACAGGGTGATACCTGTCTCCATTCCTTTCTTTTTTTCACCTCTCTCTTGCCTTGTCAACGAGAGACGAATTTACTGCTGGACCTCCAGACCTACCGACATCACATTTTTATGAACGATGCGCACAAGTTTTTCTAATTTTTTTTTTTTCTCTCAGTTCTCTGTTTCAGGTTTTGTAGCGCATCCTCTCATGCATACCAGTTTTTTTTTTCTTGTTAATTTTTTTTTATCTCCTTTTTTCAGTTCATCATGTATACAGATATCGGTTGCTGGGGTCGGGTGGGATGAAAGGGGCTTAACTGTGACAAGGGAGGTATACATATGTCTTAATACTGTTGATGATAAGTTTTAATTGACTATAATTATAAAGTTACACAGATGCCTTCCTTTCGCGCTGGGCTTGATCCTAGTCCCCCTTGAATATAGAGGGGTGGTCGCCCCCTTCCCCCCCCACGCCAGCATGATCCCCTGTACGTTATTCAAGTACATGGAGGACTTCCGTGCTTCATGAAGCATTTCGGCAGCGGTTCGGAAGAAAGGCAGACGTGTCATATTAGGGCCACTACATTATGCCTATAGCTAGAGATGTTCATGAGCGATGTCTTCGGGTTGTTCAGGTTTTATGTACGGCGGGGACCCCGGGACCGGGGGGCGCTTTGTGCGCTTACCACGTTTATACCCCACTTAGGACCAATAGTGCGTATTATTGCACTGTTTACGTTATTTAGTGTTTTTTTTTTTTCTTTTATTATCCAGTTACCATGCGACTGCACCCATTGATTTCTTTCAGGCTACCACTCCGTGGTTTCAACCTCCTTTTCCACCTCTGTATTTCATGGTGGCTCTCTCTGTCTACATGGTGGATGTGTTTTGTTTCTACATGGCTGAGCCGGTTTATGTCCACCTTCTCTGCTTCTCTAACTCCCTCCACCCCCCACTCTTTTTCCCTACCTATCCTCTGTACCCTCCCCACCTTTATCCCTCTTCCCCCAGGCAGGGCAGGTCCTGGGTCACGTAGGGGCCATTAGAATTCTGACGAGAGATCTTAGGCGTGTTTCCACTCTGTTGCTCTCATGCCACCGCTAGATCACATCACCTTAGCCTCCTATAATTGCAGAGGTTTTAACACCCCTGAGAAAAGGAGCCAAGTGCTGTATCACTTCCATAAAGCCAAAACTCAAATCTTACTACTTCAAGAAACACACTTTAAGGGTTCGGCCATCCCAGCCTTAAACAACCCCCACTTCCATAAATGGTTCCATAGCACTAATCCACTCTCTAAATCCAAAGGAGTATCTATAGCTTTCCACAAATCCTTCCAACCAGAAGTATTAGTTACCCTAATAGACCCTGATGGTCGCTTTATCTTTCTTAAACTAAAATCTAACCTTTCTATTTTTACAGTTGCTAATGTATACGGACCAAACCAAGACCAAGGGAGTTTTTTCTCCATGCTTATAGACAAACTAATCTCGTTTGGGGGCCCCTGTTTTATTGTAGGAGGAGACCTCAACGTGACCCTCACGCCAGCCGTAGACACCTCCTCGGGTAAGTCAGCTATATCACACTCCACTCTCACACATATCAAATCACTTCTACACTCAGCCCAATTAGTGGATGTCTGGCGGGTCCAGCATCCATTCGAGAGAGACTACAGCTGTTACTCGGTCGCCCATAACTCATATAGTCGCATTGACTATTTCCTAGTATCACAATCCCTACTTGATGTCCCTATACAAGCTTCCCTAGGTAACATTCTCTGGTCTGATCATGCCCCTGCCCATTTAAGCTTAGCCCACCCACCTAAGACACACAAAACATTTACCTGGCGCTTAAATGACAACCTGCTAAAAGATAGCCTTTGTGTGACAGACACCCAGCAGGCAATTAGAAACTTTATTCATGACCACCGTTCAGATGACACCAACCCCCTTACCAAATGGGAGGCCCTGAAATGTGTGCTACGGGGAATTTTCATCCAACATGGCGCACGATTAAAGAAGGCTAGATCGGCTGACATAGTCAAATTACTCTCATCTATCCACACCCTCGAAAGCACACATAAGAAAGACCTTGCGCATAGTACCTTTGTGGAGCTCTCCAACGCCCGCAGAGATTTACTCCGCATTCTAGATGCAAACACCCTCATAGCCAGAGACAAAGGACGTAATCGTCACTACATGCTAGCTAATAAATGCGGACAGCACCTTGCTAAAATTCTAAACCCGCGTCCCCCTCGGCACCCCATACCGTTCATTTGCAACACAAACCAACAAAAGATCAGGACCCCTAAGGGCATAGCAGATGCTTTTCAACACTATTATTCTCAACTCTATAACCTCCCTACACGACCTCAACAATCCCCACGACCAAACTCACAACTCCCAGACATGGAAAATTATATTTCAGAGACAGCCCTCCCACGAATAGATCCCCCCACTTTCACGGCTCTAGAGGAAGTCCTGACATCTTCAGACTTCCTTCAGGCTATTAAAGGATTAAAATCCGGTAAATGCCCAGGACCTGACGGCTTCACGCCCAGATTCTACAAATTATTTGCCCATTCATTAGCCCCACTTCTCGCAGCGGCCTTTAACTACCTAGATGACGATTATCCCCCCCCCAAATCCCTTCTGTCTGCCACTATCTCAGTAATACCTAAGCCCGGAAAGGACCCCTCCCAATGCACTAGTTATAGACCTATCTCCCTCCTAAACGTCGACGTTAAACTTTTTGCCAAGATCCTGGCCAATCGCCTCTCGCCCCTCTTACCCTCCATTGTACACAAAGATCAAGTGGGTTTTGTCCCTGGTAGGGAGGCCAGGGACAATACCACAAAAACGATCCACCTAATCTCTTATATCCGCAAACACAATCTAAAGGCCTGCATCCTCTCTTTTGACGCCGAAAAGGCGTTTGACCGGGTTAACTGGCAATTTCTACGCCTTTCTCTAGAACAAATTGGACTCGGCCCTTCATTTATATCTAAGGTGATGGCGCTTTATTCCCAGCCCACCGCCTCTGTACTGGTCAATGGTTTCGCATCCGCCCCACTAGTGATATCCAATGGAACGAGGCAGGGTTGCCCGCTGTCTCCCTTGCTCTTTGTTCTAGTGATGGAGCACTTGGCCACGGCTATTAGGCAAAACAATAACATCATGGGAATACCGACGCCATCATCGGAAGTAAAACTCTCACTTTATGCAGATGACCTCCTTGTCTACATCCAACAACCCCACACCTCACTACCCTCCTTAATGCAGGAGTTCCGTAGATTTGGAGACCTAAGTAATTTTAAGCTCAATATGTCTAAGACAGAAGCCCTTAACATATCCCTAACTTCCTCCACCCTCACACAATTGCGGACCAATTTCCCATTCCAGTGGGGAACAAAGGGTATTTCTTACCTTGGAGTCACCATCCCATCCAACCTAGCTGACCTTTACAATCTCAATTACCCTCCGCTCCTATCCCGAATCCGGAAAGAATTAGAAACATGGAACCAGACCCCACTACCTTGGTTTGGCCGCATTAATACATTAAAAATGGATACTCTCCCTAAACTTCTATACGTCTTCCAGACGATTCCGATACTTATCCCTCAGCGCTTCTTTGCCTCGCTGCGTTCTATGTCTATACGTTTTGTTTGGCAACAGGGGATGTCTCGTATCAGACATGCCTTGCTGACATACCCTAAAAATCGGGGTGGGGTTGGCCTCCCGGACTTCGAAATGTACCACAGGGCTGCAGTACCTATCTCGAATCCTCGAGTGGTTCCCTCGCCCATTCCCCAAGGCATCCACTGCCATAGAACAAGACCTCTCCACTTCTGACCTCCGAGCTCTGCTCTGGGGATATGGTCGAGGACTCTCCACCCTAACTAACTGCTCACCATTAACAACTGCAGCACTACACCTGTGGTACAGAAAAGGATTATTACCAATATTATCTACTGACCCCTCACCGCTTACTTCGCTCTTCGATCATCCAGACCTCCCCCAGGGCATGGGCTCTAATCTGGTGGGCCCATATTCACGGGATACCTGGCCTACAGCCAACTCTTTCATACACCCCAGCACGGGCGCACCGGTTCTCCCGGGAGATAGAGGTAATTGGCTCACAGCCTTACGCATCTCCTCCTTTTGCTCTGACCTATTCTCCTCTACCCACACCCATAGACCCCTAACAGACTACGAGCAGCTGTGCTCTCTCTCGGAAACACCCAGGCATCTACTATCCACCATCTACAAATTATTACACTCACTGATCCACGAACAACTGCCACCTTACACGAGGAGATGGGCCTCTGACCTAGGCAAGGATTTTTCACCAGATGACTGGCAAAAATCTTTTCACTTCACACACAAGTCCTCCATCTCTTGCCATATACAAGAGAAGAATTTTAAGCTCCTTGCGCGATGGTACAGAGACCCCCAATCGTTACACAATATTTTTCCCTCTACTGCCACGACCTGTTGGAGATGTGGAGACCCAGAGGGGTATTATCTCCACATATGGTGGAATTGCAACGCCATTCAGCCATACTGGTCACAGGTTTTTACCGTATACAGTAGCCTCTACGATAAACCCATGACGCCCACACCAGAAATGGCGCTGCTGTCCATGTTACCGGGTTCAATACCCTCCCAGAAACGATCCCTACTTCGTTTTTTCCTCTCGGCAGCTAGACAACTCATTCCACTTTACTGGAAAACTACTACTACCCCCCCACTATCCTCTTGGGTCTCCATTGTCAACGATATCATGCGAATGGAGGAGATGATTGCCTTAGATAATGACACTTATGATAAATTCCAAACCATGTGGCTAATATGGATTGATTACGCCACCTCCAATGCTTTGAAAAATCTGCTAAAACCACCTGATTAAATAAATTCAACCCAGGACTCTCATTGTGTTGCCCCAGGGCCTGCCAGCTTGACCTGAACCCCCTACCCTTACCCGTCCTCCACCCTCTTTCCTCTCCTCTTCTCCTCTCTCCCTCTCTTCTTTCCAATACTCTCTCCTCCCCATACCTTTAATGATACAAATAGCAGAAGTTGAAATTAACGAACAGTCGTTGTATTATAGCTTGGTATAAATGTTATTTATGGGATTGAAACTGAACCGAACTGGTATACATTCATTCTTATATACTCCGCTCCCTGTATATATAAGTTTGTGTACAGACAAATTATTTTCAACCGTGCTAATCGCTATATACTATGTTCTGCCAATGTTAAATGGCTCTGTATAACCTTGCAAACTTAATAAAAATATATTTGACTCTAAAGCTACCTGTAGAAGGTTGGTGGTGTTCTCATACTACAGGCAGGCAGTTGATTTTGCTAGCTGCAGTATCAGTACATATATATATATATATCCCAGCTTAGTGCAGCTACAGGCCATTAGTATGTCTGGAAGGCCAACAAGGAGAGGCAGACAGTCACAAGCCAATAAAAGAGGGCAAGCAGGCTCTGTTTCTAGAGGCAACAGTGCTGGTCGTGTAGACGGTGCATCCTCATCAGCAGGTGGCCATGAGACACGCTTGGCCTTTTTTTCGGCAGCATGCAGAAGACTTGGTCGAGTGGATGGCCAAGCCGTCCTCATCCTCCTCTTTCTCTCTCACCCATGCTCAGGGAACTTTGTCTGGCAAAGCAGCGGCCTCTTCCCTCGGCTCAATGTCATCAGTGACTCCTTCCCTAGCCCCACCATGTCCTCCTGAGGAGTCCCTCGAATTGTTTGACCACAGTGTTGAGTACATGCTCCAGGAGGATACCCAGCGTTTGGAAGGCTCTGATGATGATATTGAGCTAGATGAAGGCAGTAACGTGAGCACGAACAGAGGGGGCGCCCAAGAAGGACAGCAATCTGGCAGTCATGCTGCCACTGCTGCAGCATACTGCCAGGTTTGCTCCAGTGATGAGGAGGGAGGGGATGATGAGGTCACTGACTCAACGTGAGTGCCTGATACGAGAGAGGAGGAGGAGGAGGTGGCACATCACCAATGAGGCAGGATGCCATCCAGGGGCCAGCCTAAGGGCAGCACACTGACTGCATCAAACCCCAAAGCTCCGCATGTGCAGGGCACTGCAGTCTCTGCGCATTATTCAAAAAGTTCTTTGGTGTGGGCCTTTTTTGAGATGAGTGCATCAGATCACACCGCTGCTATTTGCAACATATGTCTCAAGCATATCTCGAGTGGCCCAAACATCTCCCGCTTGGGCACCACATGCTTGGCCAGACATATGTTGACCTGCCATTCAGTTCGTTGGCAAGCGTATCTACAAGACCCACACCAAAGAACAAAGAGGACCTCTCCTTGCTCCTCATCAGCTGAGATCTCCAACCCCACTATACCTTCAGTCCTCTCTGAGACCTGCACTGAGAGGAATGAAGGTGTAGAATTAGATGTGTCACAGCCAAGTACTTGGGGGCAATCTGCTTTCGGTACACCAACGTCAGATTGTACCAGGCAAATTTCCCTGCCCCAGCTGCTGCACCGCCGAAAGAAGTTCACTCCCAGCCATCCACATGCCCAGCGGTTGAATGCTAGCTTGGCAAAATTGCTAGCACTTCAACTGCTGCCTTTTCAGTTGGTAGACTCTGCCTCCTTCCGTGAGTTTGTGGAATGTGTGGTTCCTCAGTGGCAGGTACCCAAACGCCACTTTTTCTCATGGAAGGCGATTCCGGCTCTCTACCGGCTCTCTACCGGCATGTGGAAGGCAATGTCTTGGCCTCGCTGGACAGGGCGGTCAGCGGTAAGGTGCATATTACTGCTGACTCATGGTCCAGCAGGCATGGACAGGGACGTTACCTAAGTTTCACCGCGCATTGGGTGACTCTGCTGGCAGCTGGGAAGGATGCAGGGCAAGGTGCAGTAGTGTTGGAGGTTGTTCCACCACCACGTCTCCAAAATGCCACTACTAATGATTGTGACACACCTCTCTCCTTCAGCCCCTCCTCTTCTTCCTCCATGGCCTCTTCCCGTGCTTTGTCCTCGGAACCAGCGGTGCTCCGTAGCCGCTCAAGGGGCTACGCAAGTATGCAGGCCAAAAGATGCCATGCGGTGCTTGAGCTGGTGTGCTTGGGGGACAGGAGCCACACTGGGGCAGAGGTTCTGTCAACTCTGCAGGGGCAGGTTCAGAGGTGGTTGACGCCACGCCAACTTAAGGCAGGAATGGTGGTTTGTGACAATGGCACCAACCTCCTCTCTGCCCTCCGACAGGGACAAATGACCCATGTGCCCTGTTTGGCTCACGTCCTTAACTTGGTGGTGCAGCGGTTCTTGGGCAGGTACCTGGGCTTACAGGATGTCCTAAGGCAGGCCAGGAAAGTCTGTGTGCATTTCTGCCGGTCATATAATGCCAGTGCTCGGCTGGCAGACCTCCAAAAGGAGTTTAACCTGCCCAAGAACCACCTAATCTGTGACATGCCCACCAGGTGGAACTCAACGTTGGCCATGCTGCAGCAGCTGCACATGCAGCAGAGGGCCATCAAGAAGTACCTGTGCGACTATGGCACCAGGACAGGGTCAGGGGAGCTAGGTTTTTTCCCCACACTAGTGGGCCATTTTTAGGGATGCATGCACTGTCCTGTCACCATTTTAGGAGGCCACGAGGATGGTGAGCAGTGACAGTGCATGCATCAGTGACACTGTCCCCCTTGTTCATCTGTTGGAGCACACGCTGCATGGAATAATGGACAGGGCACTTGAGGCAGAACAGAGGCAGGAAGAGGAGGACTTCCTTAGCTTTCAAGGCCCCCTTTATCCAGACAGTGTTCCTGCGTGCCCGCCGATCACACAGGAAGAGGAGGAGGAGGAGGAGGAAGAGGATTGTGTCAGTATGGAGGTGGAGCCTGGCACTCAGCATCAGCAGCAGTCTTTAAGGGATCAGTCCCAAGAAACACATGGACTTGTACGTGGCTGGGAGGAGGTGGCTGCGGACCATGTCATCCTTAGTGACCCAGAGGACTCCGGACCGAATGCCTCAGCAAACCTACACTGCATGGCCTCCCTGATCCTGCAAAGCCTGCGTAAGGATCCTCGTATTCGTGGTATCAAGGAGAAGGACTAATACTGGTTGGCAACCCTCCTTGATCCACATTACAAGGGTAAGGTTGTGGACCTTATCTTGCCATCGCAGATGGAGCAGAGGATGAAACATCTTTGGGAGGCCTTGCAGCCTCTATACATTTCCGGGAATCCCATGTGGTTTGGATTTCCCTCCTGACCCCTTCGGACTGACATTGTCGATTGGCGGAGCAGAGGAGGGATTCCCCTTGAGATCCGGGGTCCCTGGGACGATCACCTCCATCTTGGATCTCCAAGCCTGTCTGATCCGGTGTCATCGGCATTCGAATCCACCCGTTCCGGTTAGCGTATTGCATCTGTCCCCTGTTCAAGATCTTTATGCTGATGTATCACAGACCTGGAGATTCTCCACTCATGTTGGACTCATCACATTAACTTTTCACTAGAGGATTATAATCCTATTGTGGTTCAATTGACACTCATTTAATCATTGGACTACACTTATTGACTTTCTTCATACACTTCTTTGTTGTTTCAATGGGTCATCCCCACTGATTATGTTTCATCATTGCTCAACATTAGCGCTACATTTTATTTACTACACGTTTTGAATATTGGTCATATTGTATGTGGCAGCTTCACTATTGTTTACTTTTTTAGGGTTAGCGCAGTGTTATATATCTTTTGTTAATGGACTGGGGGGTACCCATGCTGTTTGTCTCACTGATTTTCATCCATATTGCCAGGACCCGACATTACATTAAAGCCGCAAGCAGTTTTAAATGACTTTTTTTTCTTTTAAAAATGACATTTTATGCAGGGACTGTTCTAAGCACGGGAAACACGCGCCACTTTACAGGCATACTATAGACACCCCCCAGGTATGATATTTAAAGGAATATTTCACTTTTTTTTTTTTACTTTAAACATCATTAAAATCACTGCTCCCGAAAAAAACGGCCGTTTTTTAAAAGTTTTTTTTGCATTGATACATGTCCTCTGGGGCAGGACCCGGGTCCCCAAACCCTTTTTAGGACAATACCCTGCACATTAGCCTTTAAAATGAGCGCTTTTGATTTTGAACGTTCGAGTCCCATAGACGTCAATGGGGTTCTAACGTTCGTGCAAATTTTCGGTCCGTTTGCAGGTTCTGGTGCGAACCGAACCGGGGGTGTTCGGCTCATCCCTAGTATCCACTGATCAGATCTTCATGGTCCAGGATGAATACATATAAAGTGTATTTGCCCATATGAAAATGGCTGCCATTTAACAGCTCCATTCAATTCAATTTAGTTGAGATGTGTATAAATATAGGAATTGTTGTAATTAGCACTCTTTGACCCCTGGGGATGTGCTACAGCGTGAAATGCAGTGGGAGGAGTTCTGACTTTATGCTGCCACACAAAGACCAGAGTGGACTCTGTGTGGCGACACATTTGTAAGTGCAGGCAATTTTTTTTTGTTTTTTTTTTTAAACCCATGTATTGAACTGTGTGCAGAGATTTTAAATACATACTATACTATGGAAGTTATATCTGGCTCTGTTTGGTGAGCATCTATCCCATACAGCCACACTTTTTATTCATACACCCTGGGCCGTGAAGATCTGGTCAGTGGATCAGTTTAAAGGGACCACTTCCATGAGAAAGCTGTTATCGTCTGGGTGATTACAAAGAGCTCTGCTGTTGCTTATAATTTTTGGCAGCCGCATGTTCTGGTGTGTGGAGTGTCAATGGTGGTTTGTGCACACTGGGTTTTCACACTGTAATTCACGCATCTTAAGTGAAGTTAAGGAGGAATCTATGCACCATATGTTCAGGAATTGGTGGACCTATTATACACATTAATACAGTATATAGACTATTGATTGGTCTCTTATTTGAGTATAATTTTTTTCACATTTGCATTTCTTCTTGTGCATCAAGTTCTATATAATATTTTTTCTTTCTCATTGAAATCTTTTCACTAATTAATGGTGTATATATATTTAGATATAAAAATTTGTTTATAGCTGCACCCATGTATTTTTACATACACTGAGGGGAATTGGGCATATTAATCTCTGGTGCTAGCTGCTTCTTTTAACCACTAAGCATTGACTCCTCTGATATTAGGAGCCAATTAATAAACCAAAAAGACAAGTTATAAAAATGCCTGTTACATTATGGGATAATAGCCAGAAAAACAAAAACCAGGACTACAGTCTGAAAACTGGACAAAGTTATGAAAATACAGTAAATCTCATTTAAAGACGAAAGACAGTAAGCGATTTAGGCTTTGATACTCTAAAAACCAGGCCAAAAACAAAAATGCAAAAAAGTTGTCTATAATGCCGCGTACACACGGTCGGACTTTTCAGCTACAAAAGTCCGACAGCCTGTCCGTCAGACTTTCGACGGACTTTTGGCGGACTTTCGACGGACTTGCGGCGGACTTTCTAACGAACAGACTTGCCTACACACGATCACACAAAAGTCCGTCGAATTCTTACGTGATGACGTACACCGGACTAAAATAAGGAAGTTCATAGCCAGTAGCCAATAGCTGCCCTAGCGTGGGTTTTTGTCCGTCGGACTAGCATACAGACGAGCGGATTTTTCGACCGGACTCGAGTCCGTCGGAAAGATTTGAAGCATGTTTCAAATCTAAAGTACGTCGGATTTGAGGCTAAAAAAGTCAGTTGAAAGTCCGGAGAAGCCCACACACGATCGGATTACCAGCCAGCTTTAGTCCGTCAGCGTCCGTTGGACTTTTGTAGACGAAAAGTCCGACCGTGTGTACGCGGCATAACTCTCATGTTATAGCTCTAAATAACAAGAAATAGGAAAATATTGACACACCAGTTAAAAATATTATTCTTAAGCATATTCAAAAGCTGAATATGTTTATCTTTAGTTTGTTTGTTTTGGGTGGAGTAAGGAATTGTTTAAACCCCTGACAGTTTTTTTTCCTGTTGTGCATCAGTGGGGAGATTTATCATCACTTCCTGTCAAGAAGACACATTAGCAAGTGAGAAAACATCTCCCAAATGTGAGGGCCCTCCTATACAGTTTTCACCTCAACAGGAGACCCCATTTAAAGAGTTTCCCTTAATTTCTATTTTAGTGGCACCTTTAAAATGTTAGATTTGCCATCACATTCTCTGCAATGGCAAACTATAACCAGGACAAACATTTATCTCCCCAGCAAGGGAAAAAAAACACACATTAAGACCAGGTTCACATTGTAGCCGGCCCAGGAACACGTGTAAATTACACGCATTCCCTGACTCACAGGAAAAACACTAATTGATTGATTAATTCCTAATGGCAACTGCTACGCATTGGAAAATGCAGCGTTTTGTCAGGTGCGTAAAACCACATGGTGCTGCAGCATGTTGCAGCTCTGTGCTGCTGTGTTTTTTGTTTTTTAAAGGATTGGGGACTATTTCCCTTGTTTTTCCTGCTGGTACAGCAGCCCATTCAAATAAATAGGCTACTGTGTCCTCACAGACCTGCAATAGTGTGAATCTAGTCTAAAAGCATGTAAAGCATTTTAATACTTTCTCACTCCATCCAAACATACTGTATATTTCAAAATTAAAAAGAAAGGATACCTTCACTATAAAATCCTTATTTCATACAGTTCTGGAAACAGTATATCCATTCTTTTATATTTATTAAGCTATTAAAATTCATGCAGAACTTATTTTGTGCAAGCTCTGGTGCAAACTATTGTTTTGGACAGTGTTCTGGTTCCTGGTTCTTAAGGACTGCTATCAGCGCACATGATCTCATCATAGAGTCACTAGTAAAATGCTTGGTCAACATATTAACTCATTGCTAAAACATATCAAAGATCTGCAAGAAAACAAGCAGTGTTGGCATGAAGGAATAGAATTGACTTACTGGTAGGATGCAGGTATTGCAACATCATGACAAACGGTATCCCTATAGATGCAAAATTTAAGGCGCTGCTCATCTCTGTTGCCCCCTGCAATTGGATTGGTATTGACTGCACATTACCTGCCATGTTGTGGTAATAGGAAGAAAAATCAGCTTACTACTATAGCTGCTGAATCTGATGATTAAAGTGCAAATGTCAGCAGCTTTACAAGTCTAAATGAATTCATTCATACCATATTACAATTATACATAAGCAGCAGCCATTAATTTTTCTAAAAAAATATAATTAAAAGCAACCCTTGGTCTACACTTAGTGGACTGAGAAGTAAAATATAGAAGAATAATTGCATCAGACTGCTGCAGAGAGAAAGATAAGTATTTCCCAATCCTTCATTGATCACATTAAGTGTAAAATTGTAACACTGCAGCTAATCATAAGGTGAGGGGGCTTGTGTGTGAGATAACATGCATTGACATATACTGTAAAAAAAAAATCACAAGTACTAATATATACTGTACATGCTTGTATCATATACAGTAAGTGTAGCCCTATTTTACATCCTCTGCAGGCTACTTTGTGTTGTGGTGCCACCTGTGTGGTATTAAGGAACAGCGGGGGTTATTTATGAAAGGCAAATCCACTTTGCACTACAAGTGCAAACTACAAGTGCAAAGTGCACTTGAAATTGCACTGAAAGTGTGCTTGGAAGTGCAGTCACTGTAGATCTGAGGGGGACATGCGAGGAAAATAAAAAACAGCATTTTAGCTTGCACATCATTGGATGATAAAATCAGCAGAGCTTCCCCTCATTTCAGATCTACCCCTCAGATTTACAGCAACTGCACTTCCAAGTGCACTTTCAGTGCAATTTCAAGTGTACTTTGCACTTGTAGTTTGCACTTGAAATTGCAAGTGCAAAGTGGATTTGCCTTTCGTATTGCCTTTCGAACAGGATGAAACTCTAAAAAGCGACTCATTTGGTTACCAATTTATGTCCCAACTGGCAAAAATATGTCAGTTACCCATAAATAATAATCCACATGGTACTGTATTCAAAAGTCAATATTTTAAATAATAAGAATAAGTAACATCCAGTGAAGAATCAAATGTGATATATTCTCCAAACATAAACATTATTATCATAGCATGTCTCAGTGAGGTGATGCTTCATTAACTTACAGTCTGTACCCAGTGAATAGGGATCACCTTTCCTCTATCTCTCTGTCCATGTGCTCTCCATTAATCCCTTGCAATAAGTAGATCACACTTGATCACACTTGATGACCTCATCGCAAAGTGCACAGTGCACAACGGTATTTGAAAATGGCAAAACGAAAACACGGCATTGAAGGTCAGTAAATACAATTAGTAAAACAAGGTAGGGTAATTATCACATCTCTGCTTTAGAAATCTGCATGTATTACACTAACAGCCCAATCAGACCTTTTTATTTTACTGTGTTGCATTTAGGTCTGTTTTTTTTCACACATTAATATGTTTTGCGTTAAGGCTGCCTAATCAAGTTAATGGATTGTTAAAAATTAGGCATACATTTTTTTTTCTTGAGCAGAGCACGATGACACACAGTAGAGTGTTACCTTGTGTTGTGGTGTGATGCAGTGGACATGTGTTAGAATAATACTTTGGATACCATTGATAAGGAATAAGGAACTTTACCAGGCATTAACATGAGTTTCCTCAACTTCCCACATCAAAGGGGTCTGAATTGGGCCTTATCCTCTACACAGGGCCAGTGCCAGCATAAGGCGGCTTATGTGCTATGTAGACACAAATCCTTGCACCGACCCTGACTCTACATGCATGCACATACTGTAACATGAAAAATTATATGTGACTCTAGATTTACTTTAATTAGTAAGTAGAAAATACAATGGACAATACATCACATATGGAGGAAAAGTACACAGATAGGTACACATAAAACATAATTGTGGCTATTTATTATAGTAAGTTCATACAGAGCAATGAAGCAGTATACATATACATATCCTTAAAGGGTCACAACATACAGTGGGGACGGAAAGTATTCAGACCCCCTTAAATTTTTCACTTTTTGTTATATTGCAGCCATTTGCTATAAATCGTTTAAGTTTGTTTTTTTCCTCATTAATGTACACACAGCACCCCATATTGACAGAAAAACACAGAATTGTTGACATTTTTTGCAGATTTATTAAAAAAGAAAAACTGAAATATCACATGGTCCTAAGTATTCAGACCCTTTGCTGTGACACTCATATATTTAACTCAGGTGCTGTCCATTTCTTCTGATCATCCTTGAGATGTTCTACACCTTCATTTAAGTCCAGCTATATAAGACCTTACAGCTCACAGTGCATGTCAGAGCAAATGAGAATCATGAGGTCAAAGGAACTGCCTGAAGAGCTCAGAGACAGAATTGTGGCAAGGCACAGATCTGGCCAAGGTTGCAAAAAAATTTCTGCTGCACTTAAGGTTCCTAAGAGCACAGTGGCCTCCATAATCCTTAAATGGAAGACATTTGGGATGACCAGAACCCTTCCTAGATCTCAAATGTATTGATCCTGTGTCCCTGAGGAAGTCACGAGGGCATGACGTAACGCATAGGATAGACGTAATAGAGGCTACCGGAAGTTGTTACTTTGAACCGGTTGTTGTGATTGCAGACCGGAAGAGACGTACTAGGTGGTTTAGAACGCCGTTTTAACGTTTGGCAACCTGTTGCTTGGATGTAACTGCTTTTACTTAAGCAGTTTTTTAATATTTTAAATAAACTTGGTATATTTGCGATAACGCACTATTGGAAGCCCATTTATTTTTCCATGTGGATTTGTTTACTGGGGGGAGGCTGATCCTGTTCGTGCTTCCAAGTGGTCTTCTTCCTTCCGGAGGGATCCGGGGTTATGGAATTGTGGCAACTATCCATTTGGAGTAAGGCATTCGTTTCTACCTTTAAGGTAAGGTAATGGATGTCAGCATACTACAGTCAACTTGACATGCCCTGTTTTTGTCTATTGTGAAGACCTGTGAACCGTTTCCATCATAATTTTTTATCATTTTGTATTGTTTATTTTTCTGGGACTTTTTCCTATTTATCTAATTTATATGATTTATCATTATTGTTGGGATTGTTTTTTCACATTTTTTTCACATTTTTTTCCACATTTTTTCGTCATTATGATCTCATTTGTTTCACTATGATTATATCCATCACTTAGTTGGGCAATATTGTCATGGTAGAGTTTATTACTCACACATTCAAATATTGTTCACCAACTTCAAACATCCTTTGTACTTTGGTTTGTGACTATTGAATAGTTGCATATGTTTCATCACACATTTATTTAGTGTTTTCCTTTCACATTGGTCATTAAGGTTTTGCGCAGGATCAAGATATTTTATATATACTCACTGTTTGTTTGGTGGTTTGTGATCACCAATAGATTTTGCAGCAATTCCACCACATTTATATTCACATTTATATTTAATAGCGCAGAAGTCCTTTTTATTCATTCCTTCCTAGATCTGGCCGTCCGGAAAAACTGAGCTATCGGGGGAGAAGAGCCTTGGTGAGAGAGGTAAAGAAGAACCCAAAGATCACTGTGGCTGAGCTCCA